>OY744519.1:139966789-140159735 GCA_963556195.1 Sepiola atlantica
ATGGTTTCAATTTTTTTGTGATTTTTTGTTTTATTATCACTTTAATTAATTACTAGTAATATCGACAAAACTATATAAGCAAATGAGACAATCAAATTATAATCGAATAACAGCCAGCAATTATTTATTTTGAACTGTTTAAAAATATAATTATGCAAATTAGATAAACAAAAGCTTTTGTTTGAAACTTTACTCGACTATAAAGAGGGTACTTCAAAAGAATATCATGTATTAATTATTTAAATTAGAGTAACCTGTTTTGATTATAATATAGTAGTGATAAATAAGAAAATATTCCGCATTTATTCATTTAGATAATCACCCACTGACACATGTTTCGTCTTTTCAAGATTCATCAGTGCGGCTAAACACAACTGGCGCATCAACCTCGAGAATCGAACACCGGTCATTAATCACTACTTACAACGACAGCCCGACGCTCTACTCCCTGCTGATAAATGGAAGATATATACCAACTCTATGAATAACTTGCCTACTAATCAATAGAAAGTATACACATCGCTTGTAAACGAATGTTTGTATTCATTTGTTTACTAGTATTCGATTCTGTTTAGAGTATAATTTTGCTTCACGCTTACGTGGAAACCGTCATTTCATCCATCAGAGTTCTTACACCATAAGTGAGCGTATATATAATTGTTACACCGGCCGTTCTTACACAGGAGAAACAACACCGGTTGTCACTATAAATAGTGCGAGACACCAGAAGACAAAACACAGGCTTGCAACTGTCGTTCAGTTGCTTTCTTGGCTTTTGGCCAAGATCAAAGTGTAGTATCTGTTCCGATGGATACTGCACGAGACTGGTCCTGTGCAGTTCTAGGAGGTCCACCCTCCCAGGCTTTGCCTCCCCTCTTTGGGGAGGAGTAAGTTTATTGCTTACTGTCTGAGGCGCCCCTACCGGGGAATGCCGACGGGGCTGTCCAGGCAATTTTTAAAGATAATAGGTGCTCTCCCTCTGGAGTGCTGATTTATCAAAACCCCACTTTCCGACCTTGTGTCACATTTTACTCTGTGGGGAGTAGATAAATAACCAGTCTTGTAACTGTCTAGCCAAGAGCTAGTCACTTTCTTACTTTGTTAATACACTTGTTAAACCAACCCTCGACTTGACTTCCTTTATTTATTATTTACTGTGGAACAACTTCACAACAGATTGGCGACGAGGAATCGAAACGAGTTCACTGCAAAAAAAAATCACCCAAAGTGATTCGCAAGATCTTCACGGAAAAAAACCCATCTTAGTCAGATATTTGGATTCGCAAGGATTAACAGCAAATTAACTACTGAGTAGTTAAGCGGAAAAAAAACAAAAAAACACACAAATTCAAAACTTGCTACCAAAAATCGAAAACTAAAAAACGCGTAAGACATTTTCAATTATTGAAATAATTGAATACACTGATACCTTTATTTTTCTCTTCAAGTTTCACTGACTCATTAAGATAAATGTTATCCGCGTCAACTATTACAGATATTGTGTAAGTTTGTCGTTATTATTAGGACAACATCTGATATTTGAGCAAAATCCGGATTGACTATTTATTAAAACGGTCTACCACAGAATTGTCGAAAGCAAAAGACGGACAGTAAAAAAATATATTCGCGTAAGTCATTTGTGCTTCTAACAAAGAACTGTTAAATAAGCAAGTCGCATTTTTGAAAAATGAAAAGGGATTAAAAAGATTTTCCATAAAACTAGTCTTATTAGGCTTATAGCGACGGACTTGGTTTTGTAAAACTACGTACACATATATAAAAAAAAAAAAATTTTCCTTAGTTTTTTTTTTTCAAACAAAAGAACTGGGATTGAATTTTTTTATTAAGGAATAATATATTTCTTGTTTTGTGTATTAGTTTAGCAAAATAATTATATTAAGTACGTTGTGGGGAAAACTGATTTATTTTTACAAGTGTAAATTGTGTGGTGCATAACTTGAATTCGTGAATGATGAACACTGAATTCAAAGATTCTCTTTTTCAATTACTTCAATTCCAAACGGAACAAAATGTTGCGTTACAAAGACAGCAAGTTGAACAACAAATGGAACTTTAAAGAAAACAAGTTGAAATTGAGGAGAAATTTAAAAGAGAGTTGTTGGAACAACAAAAAGCCCAAAGAAAAATGCATGCTGAACAAAAAGAGCTGGCGACAACACGAGAAGAAAGATTCCAAGAAAAACTGCTACAACAGCAGAAACACTTCGAAGAACTCTTGATAAAAACACAGGAGGAACAGAGAAAATTTCTGGAGGCAACACAGTTAACGAAAGCAAACGAGAATCATAATGCATTCTCCCAGACGGCTGTGTTGAGCGCTATCGAAATTTTCAATTATAATCCAGAAGACGATGTCACTTTTGCTCACTTTTATAGAAGATATGAGGATATTTTTGTATCGGACTGCAATACATGGGCATACTCTAAAAAAGTTAGATTTTTGCTAAGAAAATTAGGAGCTGCCGAGCATACAAAGTTCGTGAATTTTATCCTTCCAAAAAAGACCAGTGAGTTGAACTTCCAGGAGGCAGTTACTTTACTAACAGAACTGTTTTCTACAAAAACTTCTCTTTTCCATAGGAGATATAAGTATATGAATGTCACTAGAAGAGAGGAAGACGACTACATTACGTATGCAAGTATAGTAAATAAACTTTGCGACGATTTTAAATTAGAGGAATTATCATCGGATAATTTTAAATGTTTAATATTCTTGCAAGGTCTGGTCTTAAATAAAGACTCTGAAATCAGACGTCGTGTTTTAAATAAACTCGAAAATGAGCCATGTCTAACAATACAAAACTTAGCGGAAGACTGTGAACGTTTTGTTGCGTTGAAACAGGACAGTCGTGACATAGAGGAAAACAGTGTCGCACATTAAAAAAATCCATCAGAAGAAAAAATTGACTTCAATGAATAACCAGAGAAAAAAACATGGAAAAGATCCACCTGGACCGTGTTGGAGGTGTGGAGATAACCATTGGTACAATGAGTGTCCCTACATATTCAAACAATGTGACAACTGCCACCAGAAAGGACATAAGGCATCACGTTGTAGAAAAAAATCTGGTAGAAAGACAGCCATTAAACTGACAAAAATTGAACCTGAAGAACAAAATATCCGGAAATATGTACAGGTCAAAATGCTTTAAAAAAAAGTAAGACTACAGCTTGATAGTGGGTCTGACATTTTCATCATTAATGTACAGACATGGAAGAAGCTTGGGAGACCCACTATGATCAAATCACAAAAAAACGGCGAGAAGCGTCAGTGGTGAAAAAATAACCTTCGAAGGGGAATTATTGGCGAATATTTCTTTCCAGAATAAGACCGTAAAAGCCAAAATTTTTGTTATGCGAAAAACGAATAACCTTTTTGGAACTGATCTGATTGAAAAGTTTAGCCTATGGGATCTGCCTTTAAGCTCCTTTTGCCAAAAGGTTGAGGAGTCGAATGTGGAGGCAGAAAAACTCAAGAGGGAATTAAAAGAAAAATTTCCAGACGTATTTTCAGGCGGTCTTGGAAGGTGTACAAAAGCGGTAGCAAAGTTTGAAGTTAAAACAAATGAACTACCTGTGTTCAGAAAGAAAAGAAATGTTCCATACGCCGCTATAGAGCAAATAGACGGTGAATTAGAAAGACTCGAGAACATGGCTGTCATTTCAAAAATTGATCACAGTGAGTGGGCTTCACCTACAGTTTATGTTAAGAAAAAGAACAAGGAGATTCGGGTTTGTGCCGACTTTTCCACAGGCTTGAACAAGGCATTAAAAGATCACCATTACCCTCTTCCAAGCCCTGAAGAAATATTTGCGAAACTGAGTGGAGGAAAATATTTTTCTAAAATCGACCTCAGCGACGCTTATCTTCAAATCCCTGTCGATGAAGAGTGTTCAAAACTGCTATGTATCAATATCCATAAGGGATTATACAAATTTAACCGACTTCCTTTTGGAGTAAAGGTCGCCCCTGCGATTTTTCAACCAATTATGGACATGATGTTAAATGGAATGGATTTCACAGTAGGGTACCTGGACGATGTGTTAATAAACAGCGTTAGCAAAGACAACACAAGACTCATGTAAACCAAGTATACAAAAAAATCCAGGATTATGGGTTTAAAATCAAAGATGAGAAATGTACTTTTTGCATGGGAAAAATAAAATACTTAGGACAAATCATCGATGAGCAAGGAAGAAGGCCAGACCCAGATAGGACAATGGCGATACGGAACATGCCTGCTCCAGAAAATATTGCGTCTCTACAAAGTTTTTTAGGGTTGGCGAATTACTACAATGTGTTCGTACCAAACATGCATAAACTAAGATCACTCTTAAATGAACTGTTAAAGAAGGACCAGAAATGGGTCTGGACGCAAGAGTGCGAAGAAGCGTTTCAGAAAATTAAAGATATCTTAACGTCTGACTTGTTTCTGGCACATTATAATCCCAAGCGCGATATTGTAGTTGCAAGCGATGCCAGCAACTATGGTATAGGAACATGCATATTGCACAAAATGGATGATGGAAAATTAAAACCCATAGTCCATGCATCCCGAACACTTCTACCAGCCGAAAAAAACTACTCTCAAATTGAGAAAGAGGCGCTAAGCATTATATTCGCGGTAAAGAAATTTCATCGTTTCCTGCACGGTAGACAATTTCTGTTACAAACAGACCACAAACCCTTATTAACGATTTTTGGATCGAAAAAGGTACTACCACAACACACTGCGAATAGACTCCAAAGATGGGGTACCATTCTTCTTAATTACAATTTTCAAATGGAGTATGTACCATCTAACACATTTGGTCATGCAGACGGGTTATCAAGGTTGATACCTAAGCATACAGAACCATTGGAGGATATGGTGATAGCAGCCATTCAAGCGGAAGCTGAAGTAAAAAAGAACGTTATTAATCCCCAGAGGGGATATTTTCAAAGGGGGTGTTACACCGGCTGTTCTTATACAGGAGAAACAAAACCGGTTGTCACTATAAATAGTGCGAGACACCAGAAGACAAAACACAGTCTTGTAACTGTCTAGCCAAGAGCTAGTCACTTTCTTACTTTGTTAATACACTTGTTAAACCAACCCTCGACTTGACTTCCTTTATTTATTATTTACTGTGGAACAACTTCACAACAATAATATATATTTTTTTATTAATATGCAACGGAATAGTGTTTGATTTTCTATAAGGATTCATAGGTTAACTTGAATGTTATATCTTAAAAATGTGACCTATGTTATATATATATGTATATATATATATATATATATATATATATATATATATATATATATATATATTGTGTGTATATATCTACATATATATAAGGAAATTGATCACATCTTTGAAGCATCGATGTATATGAATATTTTATGTTAAAATTTGAAAGCCAAAATATGATGCAAATTTTAAATGAATAAAATCATTTATTATTTTTGTTTTTTAGGCTAAGACTTTTGATGAATACATCATTCTCAGAGCAAGACTTTTATTTTATTTCATTCTTCTTCATTTTGTTGGTATTAACCTCAGGTTGGGGCAAAAACCAGCGTAGCACGTCGACTGGACTTTACTTCACTTTAAACTGTCGTCTTTAACAACTTGACGTATTTTCTGACTCTACTGTTGATTCGCCCGTCCTCCCCCTTTGGTTTCTTTATTGAGTTATAGAAAGAAGAATTAAAAGATAAGACAGAGATTCAGAATGAAGATTTATTTAAGAAAAAAATGTTTAAAATGTTACCAGTACAATCTACACTTATGAAGGAGAGAGACAGTTATATTAATAACTTAACTATAGATAGACAGATAGATCGATAGGCTGATAGATAGACAGTCAGACAGATAAACAGTTTGGCGCTCGTCGCCGCATTCGATTCTAACAGTATTTTGTTTTTGTTTTAAGGTATCTTATTAGGCGTCTGTTTACTTCGAGTTTCTACAGCAGACTGATTTTTAAATCTAATTATTTCTTCTCACTCTGTTCTCACGTGACGTCATATCTGTGGGCCACTCTTCTTTCATCGATTCTGAGTTATCCGCTGTGATCTAGACTGTACTCGTCAAATCTGATCCTGAGGTCAGATCAGTCCAGAATACACTTTGAGAACGTTGTTTATTTCACGCCCGGGCAGCTCATTGTGACCGTACTCATTCCCATGTGTCAAAATCTGTACTGGTATATCTACCATACATGCTCTAACATATTGACCTAGGTATTTGTTAGAAAGATGCTGGCGGGTGGTTAGAATTTTTTTATTAATATGCAACGGGATAGTGTTTGATTTTCTATAAGGTTTCATAGGTTAACTTGAATGTTATATCTTAAAAATGTGACTTATGTTAGATTAATTTTTATCTTTATGTTGAAACCTAAGTTATTTAAATTTGTATTATTTCTTTTCTTTTGTCTAAATTCCTGCTAGATGTGTTATTAAATATTATTTACGAAGTTTCTTTGTGGTCTTTTAACGTAATAAAATGTTCTAGTTCAGCTATAAATGTTGTTTTATTATCTCTTGACAGAAGAATAATAGTCTTTTATATCAAATTATTCAAAATAATGTTAAGACTCGCTTCCACTTTTTAATGAGAAATAATTATGCGTTTATTTAGGACGGGTGCAAGCTTGATGAAAATTCTCCGGAGTTGATGTTTTCAGCAGTATCCATGTGGGTGAGTGATACAATCGTTAAACCGTCTCATGGGCCATTTGCACCGGCGTTTATTATAAACCTAATCAAATACTGATACATATCAGGGATTTTTTGTTTAATATTATTTCAGCTTACACCGGAATTGTTTGATATCTGTCTGTTTTGATTGGGATGAAACAAAAATGTAAAGACCAAAAAAATAAAAAGTGAGAGAAATTCAAAAGCGAAAAGAAAAATATTACTATTTATGAATATTAGCGTTACATTAAAAAATAAGTTACCGAAAGTCAGCCTGACTGCATTTGTGTAATCGCAATGGTGACTATCGCCGTATTATCATTTATAAACTGGTTTCTTATTTCGCTTAGTGAACCATATCCACAATGGCGGCGATAGCGGAGACTTATACACACAAACTCACACTGTCAGCTTTGTGATGTGAAATTATATCGTGATTCGTCACTACAGGCGAAAATGAAATCAGTGTTTTTTTATCTCTCTATTTTAAATAATAGACGAAAGTACAAATGAAAAGATCAATATTCCGAAACGTATCTTTAAATGACAATGTCACATATGAGTAACGCATCAATGAACATCTCTTTTCACTTTCGTGTCCAGCATTGGAAAAGACGCTGTATTTTAGAAGAAAAACCTATTTCTAAGATTTCCAATCTTATTTTAGACATGGAATTTTCAGATCTATCCTCTATATAAGAACAAACATTTCACCAGTATCATTGTTATCTCACCGGCTGATGTTAAAAGTTCTCCAGTTTGAAAAACTTTTCTCCAAAGCCTATCTTGTATGAACTAAGTGTATTTTACATTTACTGCTAAGAATAACGTCTCGGAAAATCTCTTCATCTTAAATATAACCTCATCATTCAAATTTCGATCATCGTCTACATTTTGTACAAGGAGAATAAGTAAGTGGTCGAAAGTTTCTTTTTTATATAGTTTAATTTTCAAATTAAATATGATTTTTATACATCATGATTTTGTGTTTTAATATTTATATATTTTTTTAAGTTTTGAAAGTTTATGAATGACATCTTTTTCATTCCTTTTCTTACAGTGCATCGTGTCACAAGTAAACCCACCGTTTTCGTAGTGGTCGCCCTCGCATTGATTGTGGCTGTTTCATTCACCAAAGGGGCACCGACATCGAGCCCAGATGAAACAACCCTAAAAAATTTAAAAAGAGACATAGATTTAGCCACGGAAATAACGACATACACAATTAGAGCAATAAACACCAGTTTTCTCACTTATGTAAGTATATCAAACTTCCATACTTCATGAAATTTGTATTTATTTTTTAAGATTTGAATGTTTTCTAACATATAAAAATAAGTCAGTCGGATCATCGGTGTTAGATCTAAATAACATTGCATATGATAAATCGCTGTTTCATTATTACTAGCCATTCATTTACGTACAGTAACAGTCTGTGTTATTGAGATATATATCTATCTATATTTATATCTATCTCTCTATCTCTCTATCTCTCTCTCTCTCTCTCTCTCTATATATATATATATATATATATATATATATATCAACGTGACTATTTCATTATTACTAGCCATTAATTTGCGTACAGTTACAGTCAGTATTATTCAGATATGTATGTATCTATATATCTATATATCTATCTATTTATCTAATATCTATATATATATATATATATATATATTGTGTGTGTGTGTGTGAATATATATATATATATATATATATATATATATATATATATATATATATATATATATATATATGTATGTATGTATGTATGTATTCGCGGGGCTGAATCGAGCTAGGTTCGAAACCTGAAGTTCAGCATCCTTTTCCACCGGACCATGAAAGTAGTAGATGAAAGATATACCGCATATGTGTTGTTATTTTTGGTGTTATTATTTTTGCGCTATTGACAATTGAACGTATTTGATTATCTTTTTACGGAGAAACATTACCTAAATGCTAAGAAGGGAAACATTATTCCTTTTCGCCAGTTTGATGCACCCCACATGCGGTGCGTCTATATTTATAAAATATAATTCTACACGGACACGTGTTTCACTGTTTTTTAAGGCTCATCATCGTGTCTAATTCTAGAGAGATTCGGAACCGCAACCCTAGTGACTGAAGTACATACACACATACACATACACATAAATAAAGATTTATACTAAAAAACAGCTCTACTTTTTATTGCGCACTTTTTATAAGTTTCATTGGATTATCATCTAAGAAACATAATACATGTACTTTTAATCTCTTACTCTCTCTCTCTCTCTCTCTCTCTCTCTCTCTCTATATATATATATATATATATATATATATATATATATACATATATATATAAAAACATTCGCATTTATTCATATATATATATATATATATATATATATATATATATATATATATGAATATGAATAAATGCGAATGTTTTTTTTAATTACCATACCTACATTACCATCAAAACATGTTCCTGTTTTGGGATACTGTATATAAAGTATAAAGAAAAGACCTATCGACATTCATAGAACTGTCTAATTAGCATAACTACTTTTTTAAACCGTCTATAATTAATTAATGTTTAGTATTATTCATTCGTAATCTTATCGGTCCATTTGTTCCATGTATATGCTACATTTTTGTCGCTATTAACAATAATTAATTCAAGTGATTTAATAAAAAAAATAGATAAATTATTAAATCTTTCTTAAAATATTTGCTGATTAACGCTCAGGGGAGGTAATTTAAATTAAAATACAAAGAAAGATATACGAGGCAAGTGATGACTGACTGACTGACTGACTTACCTCTTCTCTCTCTCTCTCTCTCTCTCTCTCTCTCTCTCTCTCTCTCTCTCTCTCTCTCTCTCTCTGTCATCACTATCTTCCTCTACCTCCCTCCTGTTACCGACGCCACATGGAGAAAGGCTGGGGGTGACACTGCTCCAAATCGTGGCCGTCGTAAAGTAAGTAGTTTACTTTACGACGGCCACGTTGCAACCTGTTAACGGTCATCATTTCTTTTGTTTTTAAATTCAATGAAAAAATTGTAAGTTAAAAAAAAGAGCACACACACGATCGTGCATGCGAATTGATTTCCTCCTTTTTTAAATTTCTTTATGCTATCTTATTAAAGATAAATAAATTTGTTTCTGAATTTTTTAGATCAGGATTGATTATTTGGACTACTGTTCTCATCTTGAGTGTTATTCTCATAACGTTTTGGCCGAAACGTTGTGAGAATAACACTCAATATGAGAACAGTAGTTCGAATAATCCAAATAATATAAATAAATTTGTATAAAAATTATCAAAATGTTAATATTCATTTATATGAATAAATGTTAATGTTTATCTTGTGATTCTCCAGGTTAACCTCTATATGGAATATTGCTCTTCAAAAGAAAATAGCACAAACAATGTATGTACTTACCTGTTATGGTAAAAAAAGACAGTACACAAAAATATACGGAAATTCATCGAGTATTTTTGTTTATAAAAATAAATTCAAGTTTTATTGATAAACGCTTTCTGCCCGTTATTTTCGGAATTATTAAGGTCAGTGGAGATAATTCAGAATGCCGGCTAGAAAGCGTTTACTGATAAAACTTGAATTCAATTTTTAAAAAGCATCCTCGATTAATTGCTGCCCGGAAGAAGGAGGGGGGTTTTGCTAATATATATATATATATATATATATATATATATATATATATATATATACTAGGTACATGTAAACATATTTTCGTCTCATTCATCTAAAAACTTCAAATATATCTTATTTTGATAAAATCTAAATCACATCTATAAAATTTATCGTGTAAGATAAGAAAACTGATCCAAAGTAGAGTTTAGTTACGCATCATTAAACAGGTTCTCAAAATCTGAGCGATTTTTTAATGGGTGAGAAGCGGCGCAGCTGTGGAGAAAGGGTGGAGCTAGTGCGGAACAAGGGCGGAGCGAGGGCATGGCGGGGCGAGGGCGAAACGAGGGCGGAGTTTAACTCGACAAAATGAATACTTTTCTAACGGCAATAGCTTCAATCATATCAATGTATTCCTCTACATTTTATCCAAATTGTTTTAGCTTTACTTCATATAAATATAATATATATATATATATATGTGTGTGTGTGTGTGTGTGTGTGTGTGTGTGTGTGTGTGTGTGTGTGTGTGTGTGTGTGTGTGTGTGTGTGTGTGTGACAAACGAAAAAAACAAATTTACATACAGGAAAAAAATCATCAAAAAACAAGCGATTTTACCGGAGTTTAAATTTATTTGATAACGGTAAAAACATAGGAAAAAGAAAAACGCACAACGAGACGTCATTGACACGTGTTAACTATTGGAAAAAAGAAAGACCCCCTTCAAATCAATCCTACCCAAAAACTCTCACTGGTTTAGATACATCGATGATACACTCCTTATTTACCTATATCACATTAATTAATCTCCCTGGCATAGTCGACAAACTTCATAAAATTGAGCACACCATTTCCTTCACATCCGAATTAGAAAATAATCACATCCTCAACTTCCTTGATATCACTCTGCATAGAACTCCAAACGGCCTAAACTTCTCAGTCTTTAGAAAACTAGCGAATAAAAATGACATTATACATTTTTACTCCGACCACAACCACAGAATAAAATCCGGAATGATCAGAGGCTCGTTCCTCAGAGCTCTTAGAATTTGCAGCCCTGCTTACTTCCGTAATGAAGAAACTTATATGCAGAACACTTACCAAGATTTAAAATATCCTCATTTTTTCATCCAAAACGCTAAATGCAACAATTTCCCCTCATAACATCACCAACACAAATAACACCGACATGACCGAGAAAATAAATCTTACGTAGTTCTCTGTACCCCACTCCTCAGTGTCAGCTAAACTCCTAACAATATCTTCTTCATATCACATTTTTCTGATTTTCCATCTACCACCCTCTTAACCGAACTAATCGTCAACTTCGTGCAAAGTTGAAACAAGAAAACAAACAAACAACCTATCCACTGTCAGAGTACAAGCTCAGCAAAACAAAATGAAAAGGGAACCAAATAGTGACTTACCCCTTCCTCTGTGGTCCGCTCCTTCTGTCGTCTTCTGCTGTCGGGTCGTCGTTTAACGAGCTTGCCTAGACCTTATAGTCGATTGACTAAAGTCCCTGGTCTGGCTATGCTCTCAAAGTTCTTCTCTTTCTATCGCTTTTTTTTTTTTCAAAACGAGTTCGGTTGCCCGTCGGTCTATATTTCTCTCCTGGGCCGATATTAAACGAAAAGAGAAAACAAAGTTCTGCTGAGAAAAAAAAATCGTTGTTTCCAGGTCTAGTTGTACTACTAAAATGTAGCATCCTTAGGTCACGGCGTCACTAAAATGTGCCCCACTCCTCAGAAACAGTGACGTCACCAATTTGGTCGCTCCTGTGTTCGGTTAATCACCTTGCACTGCTCGGGAAAAGTCGTTACTCCGATGAAGGCCGCAGATTTCGAAAGGCCTAGTCCAGCAATTACCACACTCCCACGAATTGGGTCAGCAACTTGGTACCACAGCAAAGCAAAGGGGCATTTCAAGCAGAACAATTTTTTAAAAAGACAATCTTCAACAACTCAGTCTGTGGGTTTTTTTAGAAGAAGAATTATTTGGTAAGGAAAATTTTTTTAAACTTGTTCAATTACAAGTTACAAGGCAATGTAGCTCTATAATTTCTCACTCCTAAATCTGTGTTTTTAGACCGACGCTCTTAATACTTCTGGACGATTTTTAGGTTTTTGACCCAAGTCCGGGGGGTCTCAGAGCGACGTGGTTTTTGATGGGCAGCAGATTCAAGTCTCTTCTAACTCTGTGTCTCGGGCTGGTAAAGTCCCAACTGGGTGATCATGATCTGGTGACACGAATCCCAGGTCATGTGGCTCTGTCTCCCAACGACCTGGACCCCGGTGGCGAGCAAAACTGAGTATATGAAACCTGTACGCTTCATCTTATATTGAGAATCAGATGGGCATGGCCCCACCCCTCCCCCAATAGAATTTAATCAGAAAACAAAAGAAAAAATGTTTACTCTTTATTATTTTCCATATTTGCGATTTCCACACCCTGGTCGTCGACCTTCGTAGGATCACTTTTAATTCATACTAGCTGTGTATTTTAGTTTTCATCTTCCGTAGGTCCGTTCAACATTGTCATACTCCCCAATAATCGCATATCTATTTCCTTACAAAAACAATTCAAATCTGACATAAAAATAGCAATATCAACCTATAAAACAATTAAGGATTTACTCAACAAAAAAAAACGTCCGCAACTACTTCCTAAGGACATCTCTTTCCTAGCCTGCATTTACAGAATAAAATGTGCCGCATGTCAGTTGTTTTATATGGGTGAAACGGACAGAGTATGAAATCCCGCATTTACAAACACAAACAAGACCTAAAACACAACAATCCCACTAACGCACAAGTCATACACAAAAACACTTTTACCCAAAATCTTTACTTTAAAAACTGCACCCTCCTCAAGACCGAATACTCCTGTATTTAAATTTGTTTTTTCCGTTTCTATTTTTCTCCCAACTTGTCTTTAACAGCATTTCATTTTATCATATATCGTGCATTTTATCCTCACACACACATACACATACATATATATATATATATATATATATATATATATATATATATATATATATATATATATATATATATATATATATATATATATATATATATATATAAACGGTAATTTCCTTAACTAATAGATGGATCATCATAAATATTTTAAATATAAATTCTACAAAACACGGTCAGTAACATGCTCACATTATATATTTGTATTTTTTTTGTTTTGTAAATTTATACATTTAGAGGGTGCATGTATATATATATATATATATATATATATATATATATATATATATATATATATATATATATATATTAGTTTTGGAGTTTATATATTAGTTTTGGAGTATATATATATATATATATATATATATATATATATATATATATATATATATATATATATATTAGTTTTGGAGTTTATATATTAGTTTTGGAGTTTATCCTTTACAACGATATATATATATATATATATATATATATATATATATATATATATATATATATATATAAACTTTAAAAAGCTACGCTACATTTCTTACAGATATCTGTAAAACGGCAAATGGCTCTATTTAAAATTAAAAAAAGTAGTTGGTGACGGCACTGACGAAAACTTATGTTGAAATCCACAAGACCGGCATAAACGACTGGCAAATACTTTTTATCACCTCTTAATAAAAATAAAGGTGTTTAATCATTTCATGGAATTGAACCTAAAACCATTTTTCGCCATTCTATATTATAAAAACATGACAACAATTGTTTAAAAATATGTTTGTTTTGTTTGTAGTGTAAACGCGTTCCAATCTGGTTCACCTCCGACTGCAATCATTTTATGGCCATGTTGAATGCCAGGTCAGATTTATCGCTACCAAAAGTTGTCATCGACAATAAATTGAATTTTCAAGACGTCAAATCAATCAAGGTAAATAGAAATTATTTCTTAATGTTTTCTCGTGTCTTTTATATAAAAATGAGTTCTGGTTAAACATGAAAGAGTCGATCCCGATTTTAACTCATCGTTTTGCTCAGAGGTGTTGGGCCTTGTCTGCGCTAAAATTAACTGCCCTATACTATTTTTTCAAGTCTTTTTTGTGTACTTTATATAAGATCTAGCTGGCTTTGTCGGCTCGCTATCGCTTCGCAAGGTTTTCTACTTGAAATTCTTTAAACATTAATTTAAAATAATTAAAATGTATCCATAACTTTGTTGTAAACACGAAACAAGATGTTTTAGTTTTTCCATATAGATAGATAAACATTAAAATGTTGTTCATTTCGATTCAAATTTGTTTATCTTTTAAATGTGACCGTAAAGAAAGGAAAAGAAAGAAGAAATCAATTTGCCTTCTCACTTGTAATTTAGAAATAGATCGCAACTTGTTGAAGACCAAGTCGATGCTTCTAAAGAAACATTTGAACACAGGAAATAAAACAATATTGCGAAACAGAACTATTTGTTACATTAAAATCAAAACAATTATTCAATTAAAAAACAATAAAAACAGATAAATTAATTAATAAAAACGTATTTTTTAAACCAATATGCAAATTAGTCAACCTTGCAAATGATATCGGATATACATAAGCAGTATATAACAAAAAAACATGGTATGCCATGCTCTAAAAATTACATATCGACAAATATAATTGATGTTGAAGTTTTGAAGCATGATTACATAATATTGAGTATAACATAAATTGTGTATTCTTCTGAGTTATAATATATGAGCTCTGTTGAACTTAAAGTTCGAATCATTGAGCTTAATTACACCTATAGTATTCATACAGATTTGGAATGCTTCACTTTTTATATTCATAGAATTGAGGTGAAGTATTTTTGTCTAATTAAGATGCAACTAAAATTAAAACATTTGACTTTCTTTAACGCATAGAAAAGTGGATCCCTACTAGACACTATCCTTGAATGTCTAATACCTCTATGTACAGGGGTTTGTCAGGACAACCTGGCATGAGGATACTCAACCCTACAGGTAAACACTGACCAGAAATTCAAAATAATTTAGTATTCGAAGCCCAAATAAGATCCCCTCAGCTTATACGAGAAATGGCGCACCTTCCACAATGATACTGCCTCTAGTAGCAGCAGTAAGTTGGATACCACACCAGACTAGATGAATTCTTGTCCTGAAATCCGGTAAGAGCAAGATTTCACAAGAAAGATATACTTTAACATGGTTAAGTCGTCAATTATGGAGAGGAAAAATAACGTTTTTCATTCTTTACTAACCCAATGTTTGATACGTAGAAGGGAATCTTGATAAAACACTCGGGTATCTATGTATCTCATATAAAGATCAAGTGTTAGCCCAATTTATGAGAACTTACACTGAAGTAACATATAGTATAGTAAACAAGATTTTTAGTTTACATTCCAAAGGTCAAGATCTTATTTATCTAACGAAACATTTTCAAAACAATTAATCTTTAATGCAATTTTTTTACGAATTCGTTTCGTTCATATGGGACCAACCAACATTAGTATGCCAATATTGGATCTGTCTTCCTTGAACTCTTCAGAAAGGACAAAAAGTTCTCGGTTTGAAAAATTATACATTGTGGCGTGACATGAAAGACAAACGTCCAAAAACGCAAAAACAAACTCATAATAGATTTTCCTTACTGCTCCTAACAACGAGGCAATCCGGCATCTTGAAAAACTCAATATAGAGTTTATACAAATAGGCATAACTTTCGATCGGTAATCATTATCGTTGTATTTATGTTTAGAACTGGCTAACTTATAATTATTGTTTACTTATAAAATACTTACATTAATTCGAAGATAATTCTCACTATACAATTTACATCATTTAAATATTTAAATTGGGATTATCAATTACAATCATCTGACTACAAAAAATAATTTAATATTATTTATTTAAAATTAATATTGTTATAAGTTTCTTTAATAAGATTAAAGTTGAGTCCTGTTTGAGGAAGTTAAAATAGACTGACACGTAGCTATAAGTCATATTCCGACAACGTTCGTAGAATCTTTAGTCAGTCTTTCTAGATATGTCGCTTTTCGCATAAATTCCTTTCTTGTAATGTTGTATATTAAATATACAAATTATAATGTCTTGAGGATAAGAGTTAAGGCGATCGTCAGTTGGACGATGATCGCCACGAGAAGACTGGAAATAATGGGTGGAGTAGGCAAAAGATTAATTAAGATGAGTTGATTATTAGTATTTGTTCACATTAGACTTGAAGACGACCATGTTGTAGTCAGTTGGGAAGCAGACTCGTGGTATTTTGTTCCACAGATGAGATGTTTGAGGAAAGAAACTGTTCATGGAAGTTTCGTTTGTGTTTTTTGGTAAAGAGAGAGAGAAAGGAAAGTTCTTTGTTGTGGTTTCAGTTAGATGAGTTTTGGGACGTGTGTAAAGAAAATCACCACCTTTTAAAAAGACGTGCAAACAGACAGTCCAAAAACAAGCCATCAAAACTGTTATAAGAACGTGATTAAACATCGTATAACTTAACGTAATTGTATTCAATTAAATCAGACGATAGTTGAAATGTTCAGAATAAATGAAAAATATCTTCTATTCATTAGAATCATCAAAAATGTCATTATTATTTTCTATTTCAGGCAGCAGTAGCGAACATGAGTGGAACAGTAAGCGAATATCTGGGTTTAATAAAACAACATTTGAGTGAGGAATATAAGATTGTCTGTGAGCCTGCAATAAAAATTAAAGTCGAATGCCATTTTCCGAAATTCTGTTCGACTCTTCCTGACAACGATTTCGCCATTTTGTACTGCAATCTCAACGCCGCCTATCATTACCTGGAAAATTTGAAAGTGATTCTCGAATTACCGGTGAGTCTCAACAATTATCTCAAAGTATTTATTCATTCTCCAAAAATTACACGTTTTTCAATTTATTACACAAATCACTTTTTGAGAATGGAAGGTTTATTCGAGGTACAATCCGATGATTGAGTTTCAATTAAGCACCACGATGGCTAATCACATCGGGAGCAATTATGATAGCTGCGTTGCAGAAGATAGAAAGAAAGAGAAAGAGAGACTATGTTATATTAGTGTTTATCGTATTACAAGTTTCGTGAGACCATATTAAATGCGTGTTCTTAGCTCGGTCGTCTCTTCAAGATTAAGCGAGAGACTTAACCAACAAGACTCTTTATTGTTCATTTGACGTCATATCCGTCTACTGACATCAGAGACTTCCAATCTCACGATACGGGATCCGACACAGGGTTAACCCCTTCATCATCTCTGACCTCTGTCTACAATATTTTCCACCTAATCGCTACTATGAACTAACTAATATATCCACTAGCCAACCTACTCACTCTAATATGTAACAAAACTCCGTGGAGGAACCCATTTTAGCTATTTCCTATCGTCGCTTCAAACAAACTAAAGTTTCAAAATATTTATCTTCCTCAGCCGGACCTTCCGTGTTTATTGTCGTCTGATATTCGTTTTGTTGCTGACTAAGAGTCTCATGTGTTTTCTTTTGTTTCTATTACAGCTTTCCGATTCACAGTTGGCAAATGTGAATGTGGACAGTCAACTTGTTGTACCGCAAAACCTTCCATTTCTCTATCGTCGATGGCTCGTCATGCAAATGCTGCACACCTCACTCAATCAACTCAACTCCATTCAACAAACACTGACCGAAATCTCGAACGCGTTGTTGTAGAAATCTAAATGGACTAATACATAGTTTAGAGTAATTCAACTAATTTTCGACAGATGTTAATTTATTTAGATATTATTTATACTAACATAATAAATTGATATTTTAATTATAATTTAGTTAAATATTTAACCAGTGAATATTTACATTGACTAATGTATCAATATATTTTTATAATGCGCAGTATGCGCACAAGCATATGACTTACTTTTATAAGTCCTGAATAGTAAATATCATTTTAAATACGCCTATTTAAGTCACACAAAACAATGGCATATGTTTGTCATTTCAATGAAGTTGAAGCGTTTCAGGCTTCAGATATATATTGTTAATAAATACGTTCTATTTTTTTTAATTATGCACAAAATATATATTTGTTGCTGTTTCTTTGTTTATTTTATTTTGTGATTTATGAATTAATTTGCAATATATGATATTTTAGTATTCATTGTTAATTAATTATTATCAATATATTTTATTTTTTATTAATTAATAAAAAGTTATACTTATTAATCGTTTTCTGTTATTTTTATGTTCACTCTCATTTTCACTTTTTTACGTTAGTAAATGTTAGCATTTACAAATTGCTAATAAAAACAATTTAAAATCCTCCAAATAAATTGGTTTATAGTACGTTTTGTAAAAATTTCACAAAAATAGGAGGTATCTGAATTTGCACGAAGGGATTCCACCCTATTTTCATCTTTTGCGTGTAACTAAACTAAACTAAATATAGCCCACATTTAACAACGGTTAATTAATTTGGGAGTGAATCCTGTACATATAAATATATAAACATATCTAACTTACAAATATTTTTTTTTACTTATCTTTCCGTTTTTGCTGAGATGGGGCATCCTACCGGATGCCAGACATTCACCGGCTATTTCAGACACTCCAGCTTACAGATATTTTTAAGATTCTAGCCGTCCTTTTAAGTGCAATTGTTTGTATTTCTCTTGCACTCGGTTCACCGGGTATACTCGCCGGATAGCTTTTGAAATTATTTTTAATTAGTCCTGTTGCTCCTATAATTACTGGTATGATTGAGATTTTCCTAAGATTCCAGTTTCTTTTCATGTCGTACATAAGACCTTAGTATTTCGTAATCTTTTCCCCTTTCAGCTCTGTTTAATCCTGCATCATTAGGGACACTGACTTCAACTAGGGTTGCTACTTTCTCCCTTTTGTCTCATATTACGATGTCAAGTTTAACAGCTCCGTTTTCTAGATATGTAGCTGTAGGGATTGCATAGTCATAGTGGATGGTGTATAAATTATTTTCAACTGTTCTTTCTGGTATATGCTCCCAGGACTTGCTGCTACACTAGTCCAGTAAAGATATTTACACACTCCGTTGCGTCGCATTGTATAATAGTCATCCCCCAGGAGAATCTTACAACTGAATGTCAGGTGGCTCACACTCTCTGCTTCTGTGTTGCAGAACCTGTGTGTGTGTGTGTGTGTGTGTGTGTGTGTGTGTGTGTGTGTGTGTGTGTGTGTGTGTGTGTGTGTGTGTGTGTGTGTGTGTGTGTGTGTGTGTAAAGAAATTAGTCACATCTTATGAAGCATCATCCATGTGTATGAATATTTTATATTAGAAATTGAAAAACAAAACAACGATGCAATTTTAAAATGATCACAAACATTTATTTTATTTTTTTAGGCAAAGACTTTCGATATGTATGTCCTTATCAAAGCAAAACTTTTTTATCTTTTTGCTTTTTTCATTTTGTTGGTATAAACGTGAAGACAGAAAAATGTACGTCAACGTGTTAAAGGCGACAATACACAGAAAATAAAGCAAAGACATGAAAAAAGTCTTGCTTTGAGGAGGATATATTTATTTAAAGTCTTAGTTTAAATAAATAAATGATTTCATTCATTTCAAAATTACATCATTGTTTTGGTTTTAAATTCCTAACATATATATATATATATATATATATATATATATATATATATATATATATATATATACAATCATAAATATTTATTTATCTACATACGTATACGTTTATCCTCCCGGAATCGTCAGTGTACAGATAATTATTCAAACCGGTCGCAGGATTCAAACCCCATGAAAAAGATGTTGTAATTCTTGGAACAGTAAAAGTAATGCTTTGATTCATTAAATGTTTATATATATATATATATATATATATATATACATATATATATATATATATATATATATATATATATATATATATATATATATATATATATATATAATTCAGGATATTTGGATATTGTCCCATTTTGATGATTCTGAGCCAATACTAAATGGAAATCACATGTCAATATATTGATCTCAAAAATTCAGTTATCTCCTAACTTTAACTAATTGATGAAAGATAGACTATCTATAAAACGGTTTATTTTCAAATAGCAGGATACCCGTCATTGCCCGGGAGCATAGATAACAAAATAGATGAGTAAAAAAGTGTTTAAAATCTTTCTTTTTAAACTTCTCTCTCTCTCTCTCTCTCTCTATATATATATATATATATATATATATATATATATATATATATATATATATGTATCTTGGCAGCATCTTTTATTTTTTACAAGTATCATTAAAAATAACGGACATCTTGTGTCTGGTTATTTTTTCTAAGATCCTTTCCGTTTTTCTGATTAGGTTCTTAGTTTCAGACGGAAACTGGCTGATAAAATTGCCACAGCTTCCCAAAGCGCTTTCGGACCCTTCCAGGTCCATCGTCAGTGGAGCAATGTTAACCAGGCATAGACCTAGGAGTGAATATATATTCTATTTAGGCGGGAAAATAAAGGACTGTGTTTTATGTAAATTTATATTTATAGGCATTTGAGTATATTAGTACTAATAGTATAGTTAATCTTGTTAATAGCTGGTTTTTCTGTTTTAATGTATAGGGCTTCGAGTATGTGGAGTTTAAGTGTATTAGTATTTTGTGCGATGGTTTTTGTGTTATCTACTAGAAGTTTACGGATATGCGAACGAGGGCAGGAATGCTTTTTATAGAGGTGCTGGGTTATGGCGGAGTCGTTAGATAAATGCATAGTTAATCTTCTGGATAGCGTCGTAACAGTCGACCCTATGTATACATTTTCATGGTTGTCAGAGACACATTCTCCCAAAGGGCATTTAAACTTGTATACAAGGCCGGTCCTATCAAGGATCTTAGAAAAAAATAACAAGACACAAGATGTCCGTTATTTTTAATGATACTTGTATATATATATATATATATATATATATATATATATATATATATATATATATATATATATATACAATTCTCTACCTCTCTTCTCTATCTATATCCCTCTCCTTTCTTTTCTCATCACTCTTTCTCCTCCTTCCTTTTTTTCTTTCTTCCCCTCTCTCTTTCTTTCCTTTCCATCTCACACTCTCCCCCCTCTTCTGGCTTCCTCTTCTCCCAATCCCCTCAAGACGGATTTCTCCTCCTCTGACCGAGGACAGAACATATACTTCATTTTGATCTCAGCTCAAAGACCAAGAAAGTGTTATTTAGTTCGAGTTTCACACCAAAGGTCGATGAAAAAAGAATCGCTTTAGATGCCACCCCACCTCCGGCTAATGTTATTGCTGGTGACCCCTCAAAAGAATTAATATAAAGCAAAAAACTACCCATATTATGTCTTACACAATGCTGGGAAGAATATATCAGCTTTATATGTATTTCTTGTGTGTTTTTTTTTTTTAGTTTTAGCTGGACGCATTCATCCATACAGAAAGTCGGAGCTATTTTCACTCTCATGATAATATCTACTACCACTGCCACGCACTTATAGTGGTAGGATTTCTTCGTAGAGTAACTATTGTATAGCCTTCGAGTGAGTTGCCCTCGACTACGGTCGGACAATTTACTTTTATAGAGTGCTCGTTTGCTTTGAAAAAAAACATAGGGGAAGTTCTGACCTTTTTAGTTGTCTACTAATTCAGTTGTCTACTAATTCAGTTGTCTCTATCAACGTGGATTTCATACAAACTGAGGATCCGTCCTTAGGTCGCATTTTTTTGCTAGGCTACCGCGTCACCCCTTTCTCTATCGCTATCTGCAGGAGGGTGTTCCTATTTACTTGTCTAGAATTATATTATTGTGAAAAAACTGCATACAATACATAGTTAAAGCTTAATACATTGTTTTGGACTATTAGAATAATTTCCAACGCTGTTGATGATGTTTGCCCATTTATTTATTTTATCTATTTTTATTATCGCTTATGTTTGAATTCATGTTTTGAAACATGACGTAAATCATAAATTTATAACGTTACCCCAAAGCCATAATCATTTTATCAAGGGGATGTTTTAAAATCTATTTATAAGAAAGTGAAAATACCTCAGTTGGTAGAACGTCAAACTGAAGATCTCAAGATTTCGGTTTCGATTTATTTGTTGGGAATTTATTATTTAATATTTTAATGCAATATTTTCCATTTCTAAAATAAATAAGTGTATTTGACGAATCTGTATAGAAATGAAGAATGTAATTTTCAAGATTATAATCATTACCTCTCGACCGACGTAAACTGGCTGCTTCAAATATATAAGTTATTCTTTGAACAAAAAAAGTTTGAAAATGTAGAGTAGATAACAGATCAAAAATAAGAAATAATTACGGTGCTACGACGAAATAGTTACTCTACGAAGAAAACCTCCCGGTGTAAGTGAGTGTCAGTAGTAGTCGATCTGCGCGTGAGAATGAAAATACCTTCGACTTCCTGTATGGATGACTATGTTAGAAGAAGTCGGAATAAAAGTAACAATTATTTCAAGCGAACGAAAGAAACGCATATTTTCTGAATACACGCATCAAGAATTGGCCTAAATGACTTCCTAATTCTGATTAATCTCGCTTAATCTTTGTTCTTTCGTTTTCACTTCCTAACTCTGATTCATGATATATGCTTCGCATATTCATTACTAAAAGTTAAATAGGATATGGTGTTTAGTTATCCTGTTTTTATATTTACTTAATATAATGGACATTTTTATGTATATCTATATAAACCTAATTATGTTTATATGTTTATATAGTTGTATTTACAGGATACACTCTCAAACTAATTAAGCGATCATTATGAATTTTAGAACACGGCTGTTAGGCGTAAGGTGTCGAAATGTGGGATATATTTAGTTTAATTTTGTATGCAAAGTGTGTAAAAAGTAGGTGGAAGCCCTCCGTGAAAATTCAGATACCTCCGATTTTTGTGAAATTTTAACAATAGGTATTAGACATCAATTAATAAATATTACCCAAGTTTTAGTTTCTTTGAAGTATTGTGAAGGTATTTTAGGAGCATAATATAAGCACAACATCCTAATTGGAATTTGATCCATAGTCATTAGACACCAGTTAAGGAGGATTCCATGAATTTCAATTTCTTCTTAAGACCTCTTAAGCTAAAGCCTAAAATTTTAGACAGTTTCTAAAATCAAAATGATGTAATGAATTATAATGAAAATTAGAATAAAGAACTCTAGACATAGTTTTGTATCATTACATCTTGATTTTGATCTTCGTAAGGAGGCATAAAAGTGGTGCAAAACTGTTTTGTTCTGAAAATTTTTACCCATTCTGGTATTCTTCAAGTTAATTATTAAATTTACTACTACTACTACTATAATTATTATTATCATTATTATTATCATCATCATCATCATCATCATCATCATAAACGTCATTATCAGTGATTGCTCACTGACAATAACCGGTGGTGTTCCCTGGAGTCTAAGTCACAAGTCTCCACAGATTTTCAAGTATTCTCCACCTGTTTCTATCATAATTGCAGATGATTATATGTTATCGCAACAGACGCTTACCATTTATTACTCGCTGGTAACGACTATTGTTCTTCTCTGGTGGTTGGGTGTCAAAAAGCCTTCCCAAGGTTCCAGTACTTTCTGCAGTTTTAAATTGGAGGCAGTTTATGAAATTTCTTGCAGTTTCAGTACTTTCTGCAGCTTTCCAGTGGACGCAGTTCATAAAATTTCTTGCAGTTTTACTTCCTGTAGGTTCGTGTAGTTGTGGTCTTTTCATGTTTTTGTTTTCTTTCTGTTGTAGCTTCCATGTTACTAGTAAGCGTTTGCAGTTTTTGTGCGTTGGTTTCCTAATTCGAGGATTTTATTCATGTTCTGTTCTCATCATTGCCGTCTGTTGTATAGTCCCAGTCTTATCTTTGATTCGAATTTTTGGCAGGTTTTTTTTCTGGTTGTTCGGGAATGTTCCTTATGATCCTACGATTATCGGTGTTATATTGACTTTCTTCATGTTTCATATCCCTTGCAGTTTTCTGGCAAGTTCCGTGTATTTGCTTCGTGTTTCTCCTTGATCTTCACTCTGTAGCCTGTAGGAACAGCAAAATCTGTGATATGGCAGGATTTTTCCTTCTTGTTGACTATTATCAAATCCGGTCTCTTTGCTTAGATGAGTTTACGTGTTTGTACTTCCATGTCCCAGAGTATTTTGTTATTTTCGTTTTCAGAACTGCCTCGAGTTTATGTCTATACCGTTTGTCTGCGTGTTCAAAATGCAGTTTTTTGCATAGTTGCCAATGTATTGTCTTCTCCACACACTCGTTTCTGTTCTTGTGTTTTTAGGCTTTTTTGCTGCATTCACATATTATGTGATCTACTGCTGCGTCTCTTTGTCGACAGAGTCTATATTTGCTGTTTTCTGGGGTTTGTCTCTCTTAGCTTTTATATTAGTTCTTATCGCATTGTTTTGTGCGGTTGTTAGGTGTTATTACGTTTCTCTGTTTAGGTGTCCTTTTCGTAGCCATGTCCAGGTGTGTTCGTGAGTCTCGTAGATGGTTATGTTGTAGTCTGCAAAGAAACAGTCGTGTGGGAATTTTTTCCATTGCTAATAAACTTAAACATTACACCTGATAGGGGGGGGCATGCTTCCCGAATTAAGAGACAACTGGTATTTACTTGCTTCCCACTGCAGAAAGATATGACATGAAGCCGGAAAATGAGGGGAGACCCTCCCCAATCTGATTGCTTTAAATAATAAAAGTCGGAAACCTGGGTGAAGAGAATGATTGACGGATTAGAGGTCAAGTGATTGACCTTAGTGAGTGAATGGAAGTGACGAAACCACTTGATTTCTGTGACAATGTGGTGGTGTCAGAGGTGGTATTTACTTGCTTCTTACTCAAGCAATATGTGGCACAAGGTCGGAAAGTGGGGCAAGCCATATCCCCATATGTGTTTGGTTCATACGTAACACTAATTAAATAAGAACTTATATTTTTAAGATGTGTCCATTTAATCTGCACACTTATCTATATCAAATGCTATTTCAAACTTAAGCGTGACAGACCGACGAAAAATCTTATTTTAAAGCTGAGCGTGACAGAGCACTAACAATTATATTTCAAACTTATGCTTAACAAACCGACGAAAATTATATTTACAATTTTAGCGTGACAGACTGACGAAAATGCTATTTCAAACTAAAGTTTGACGGACAGACGAAAAATTTATTTGAAACTAAAGTATGAGAGACCGACCAAATTTAGCGTGACAAAACAGCAGCGATTATATATAAAACTTATGCTTAAAACCTCTGCGAAAATGATATTTTAAACTTAAGCGTAACAGACAAACGAAAATGATATTTATAGGTATTTCAAACTTAAATGTGACAGACCGCCGACAAATTTCAGCGTGATAGACTTTATGAAAAACGCAAGCGTGGAATTTCCATGAGATCTTGTTAGTCATAATTAATTATTATTCACTATGACTGGTAAATTACGAATAATAATTAAGTATTCAGTAATGAGTGCCATTGACAAAGAAAAGTCGGTTGCGGTTTATTTGAACTAAATAGATACATGCTTTAATGGTGACTTAACTCGTGGCTTGAGATTTTGGAATGTGCCGTTTCAGAAAAGTTAGTAATTCAAAAAAGGTTTTGAATTGTACTGTAAATCGTGGATAACACAGTGGTTGAATAGAATAATAAAAAAGAAGTAATAATTAGAAACGGTTGCATTCATATATATATATATATATATATATATATATATATATATATGTGTGTGTGTGTGTGTGTGTGTGTGTGTGTGTGTGTGTGTTGTTTTGCTGTTATTTATGTAGTCAAACTCAAGTGTAGAGATGAATGGATATTACACGTTCTAATATTTAATAAAAGAGAAGTTATGAATTAAGATGTTTTCCGGTAAATTCACAAGACTTTATGAAAAGCAAAATTAGTTTTTATCTACCAAAATTATAGCCGCTCCTTACTGTAAATATAAAGGACATTTCTGTAATTTCTCTTGATAAAAAGACGATTTTGTTTTCTATAAGGTCTAGTTTTTTGTCAGAAAATCTGTGGATTATAAACAGTCTGTCTGTGGATAACTATATATATATATATATATATATATATATATATATATATATATATATATATATATACATTTAAAAATGATACGCGGAAATCTCTCTAAGGCCCTTTCGACTATCATCTCGTCAGGAGAAAATCGATAGTTTTAATTAATAATATTGTCGAAAGAAAGAGCAAATGGGGAAGTTGAAAGTGCCAAAATTAGCGCTAAAACGATTAAAAGTCAATTTAATGATTTACTTAAAAAACCGATTAAAAGGCACTGCGTTAGGGAACAAAAAAAAAGGGGAGTTCAAAGTTCCCGAAAGAGATTTAGCGATCTAATAAATTCCTTCTGCCGGCACAAGGAAGGTTTTCAAATAGCAATAGAGACAGATTCCAATATTTTCAAATGGTTCTTGGAATCTGCTCTATGCAAGACCTCAAAACGGTCTATTGTATAGCTACTGGCACAGATTGGGTTTTCAACCAAATGCTGGCCAATAGCAGAATCCAAAGAATTAGGGGAGGGGTAACACAAGGATCCTACCCTTCCCTGACGTATTTTGATGGAATGTGCTGGTTTATTCGGGTCTGCAAATGCAAGGAAGTGCACCCTATATAGCCAGCATCACATTGGCATTTAAATTGGTATACGATATTACTATAATTTGTATAGGGCACACTATCCTTGCGAAAGTAAAGAAAAGCAGGTCTAGTAGCCTAATCGTAAGGCAACAGAGTAGAAACAATTGCTAATGCTATCAACAATCTGTTTACCTAGTTTAATACTATTTCCCTCTATCCACGGTAATTTCAAATAAATGGGGCATTTTACAGGCCCAAATATTTTGGGGGATTTAAAGTCAGCAACTTTTTTTATTAATGCAATCATTGATAAGGTCTTCAGGATAACCATTATCAATGAATATATCCCTGATCCTATTAAGTTCACAATCTAATCTACTTGGAGAACAAATCACGAGGGCTCTATGCACCAAAGTGTAAATTAAGCCTACCTTTCTAGACTTAAGCATAAAAGAAGACCAGTTTACGTACAGCCCAGTAAAAGTAGGCTTCCTGTAGATGGAAGTGAGAAAGCCACCTGTTGAACGTTCAACAAGAACATCCAAGAATGGAAGACAGTTATCCTTCTCACTTTCCATCGTAAACTTAAGAGCCTCCTGAATAGAATTTAACTTATGAAAGAATGCCAGTGCTTCACTCTGTGAAGAAAACATCGCAAAAGTGTCATCCACATATCTAACATAAGTAGTGGGCATCTTTACAGACCTAAATAAAACGGATTCGTAATATCCGACGAAGATATCAGCTAAGTGGGGGCCAATGGACTACCCATTGAGACCCCATCGACCTGACTATACATTATATTCTCGAAGCAGAACTCGACTGATTTAGTGCATAGAAGTATCAATTCTATGAAGATCTTCCTAGGGAAACAAGGGGCAGTCAGGCAGCCTTCATAGAGAGCGTCGGCACAAATAGTTATAGTCTCATCTAAAGGTACATTAGTAAAGAGACTAGAGACATCAAAAGAGCACATGAATGATGTCTCAGAATCCGGATCTAACCCACGTAGAATTTCAGTAAACCGATAGGAATCAGGGATGCAGTGCGTCGTGTATAGATCACACACAGGTTGCAAGATTCCGAGGAGCCACTGAGCCAAAGAATGTTGGGCGGACCCTATCATCGATAATATAGGTCTCAGTGACACCCCTTCCTTGTGTATTTTAGGAAGACCATATAATCTAGGTCGCAATGACCCAGAGGGTCTGATCCTATCATAGACCTCCTTCGATAAAACCTTCTTTTTAAATAAAGAAAGAAGGCGCTTCTGCATCGTGATCTCATTCTTACAGGTATTATCTGCAGACTCGACAGGGCCAAGTCTACAGAATTTAGTAGTGTCGTTAAGAATAGAAAACATTTTGTTAACGTAGTCACTACGACCGAATACCACAGCTCCCGCACATTTATCTGGTTTGCAAATGTAAATGTCTTCATTAGATTTTAACGCTTTTATGGTTTGAAATTTCGTTTTATTCCAAATAAAGTCACTGTGGTCAATGGAGGCGTTACTGTATTGGTGTGCCAAGTCAACCTACCTAGATATCATTCTAGAAACATTATCTAAAGAACTAGGAGAGTGATGTCTAATTTGAGAACACAAAACCTCGAAAGAAGCGAGGGATTTCTCTTTATTAATGTGGGAAGGGGGAATACAAAAATCTAACCCCTTAGACAAAACTTTAATTTCGATATCTGTTGATACAGTGTTCGAAACATTAAATATATGTTTACGATATGTTAGATACGTGGATGACACTTTTGCGATGTTTTCTTCACAGAGTGAAGCACTGACATTCTTTCATAAGTTAAATTCTATTCAGGAGGCTCTTAAGTTTACGATGGAAAGTGAGAAGGATAACTGTCTTCCATTCTTGGATGTTCTTGTTGAACGTTCAACAGGTGGCTTTCTCACTTCCATCTACAGGAAGCCTACTTTTACTGGGCTGTACGTAAACTGGTCTTTTTTATGCCTAAGTCTAGAAAGGTAGGCTTAATTTACACTTTGGTGCATAGAGCCCTCGTGATTTGTTCTCCAAGTAGATTAGATTGTGAACTTAATAGGATCAGGGATATATTCATTGATAATGGTTATCCTGAAGACCTTATCTATGATTGCATTAATAAAAAAGTTGCTGACTTTAAATCCCCCAAAATATTTGGGCCTGTAAAATGCCCCATTTATTTGAAATTACCGTGGATAGGGGGAAATAGTATTAAACTAGGTAAACAGATTGTTGATAGCATTAGTAATTGTTTCTACTCTGTTGCCTTACGATTAGTTTATGCTACTAGACCTGCTTTTCCTTCCTTTCGCAAGGATACTGTGTCCTATACAAATTATAGTAATATCGTATACCAATTTAAATGCCAATGTGATGCTGGCTATATAGGGCGCACTTCCTTGCATTTGCAGACCCGAATAAACCAGCACATTCTATCAAAAATACGTCAGGGAAGGGTAGGATCCTTGTGTTACCCCTCCCCTAATTCTTTGGACTCTGCTATTGGCCAGCATTTGGTTGAAAACCCAATCTGTGCCAGTAGCTATACAATAGACCGTTTTGAGGTCTTGCATAGAGCAGATTCCAAGAACCATTTGAAAATATTGGAATCTGTCTTAATTGCTATTCGAAAACCTTCCTTGTGCTGGCAGAAGGAATTTATTAGATCGCTAAATCTCTTTCGGGAACTTTGAACTCCCTTTTTTTTTGTTCCCTAACGCAGTGCCTTTTAATCGGTTTTTAAAATAAATCATTAAATTGACTTTTAAACGCTTTAGCGCTAATTTTGGCACTTTCAACTTCCCCATTTGCTCTTTCTTTCGACAATATTATTAATTAAAACTATCGATTTTCTCCTGACGAGATGATAGTCGAAAGGGCCTTAGAGAGATTTCCGCGTATCATTTTTAAATGTATTTATAAGTGTTGTACCTCAAAACATTTATATATATATATATATATATATATATATATATATATATATATATATATATATATATATATATATATATATATATATATATATATATATATAAAATGATCGGTTGTCTATGAAAGAATCTTTGGTTACTTAAAGAAACTAGTTTCTACTTGATATACATGCAAAAAGGTTTTTTTTTTGTTTGTTTTTGCTTGAGGATATTCTTCCAGGAGTGATCTGTTGGTCTATTGATGAACTGCATGAACGGAAGATCCTGGTAATTATATGTTTATTCCCGGTTGTTTGTTAAGATAAATTGAATTATTTTAAATTCGACAAGAAAAATGAATAAGACCTGGTCATTAGAATCTAACAAACCAATGTTTACTATATATATATATATATATATATATATATATATATATATATATATATATATATATATATATATATTGTATTGCCTTCTAAGTATCACATTTCTATATACTGATAAACAATGCTTCAAGCAAACTACATAAACCTCATATATATATATATATATATATATATATATATATATATATATATATATATATATATATTATAAAAATATGTTTATACTGTTCAGATCAATGTCTAAAAGCAAAGATCAAGCTCAATATTTGATATTTAAAATTTATTTTTTAAGATTTCAATAGAGCTATTAATAAATGAAATAGTAACTGAAGGTTATATTATTTTACGATTTTTACACATTTTGCTGGGGAAACCAGAAGCAATTACGGGTAATTCAAACTGTTATAACATACTCTCCGTTCATCTTTCGGTTATAACAGCATAGATTGTCATTAAATATTAGAATATAGCCTTAACTTAATACTCTCTCTCTCTCTCTTTCTCTCTCTCTCTCTCTCTACCTCTCTCTCTATCTCTCTCTGTTCATTGACCCCGGCAATACATGTCTTTTATCGATAGTGTTGGGACACCCCTGGAGCATCCCATTGCCAACTTTGTACTCTGGAAACCTTTATGATAGCTACTGCTACTAAATCTAAAAATATTATTAATTCTAAGAATGAACTTATCTCCAGTTGCAGGCATAAACGTAAATTCAGGTATAGCAACCATAATAATCCCCCAGACACCCCTCCCCCATTTGATTAAATACCCTCCCTTCATCTCGGATTTTCCCTCCTTACATCTCGAAACCCCTTTCTGATAGTTCTAATTCCTGTTGTTCTTTAATCTCTACTTATATCTCCCTCATCCCTTTAACCTTCTCTTAACTTAATAAAATTACCCATAAACTTCGTTAGCTTCGCATTTCCCTTAGTTTTAACACCTTTCTTCCATTACCCCCTAAATCTTTCCACTTAACCTTCTTAACTGTATAACTTTATTTGGCTTTCCATTTTCTTTCCCGTTTAACTTCTTTTAATGCATTCGTCCGCTTCCCTTCAACACTTCCATTCTTCATTCTTTTCCCTTTCAACGTGATAACTAACCCACTCTATTCATATTATATCCTAGCCCTTTTATTTACTTGTTGATTAGCCTTATCACTCCATATCCCATTTGCACACCTCGATATCGAACTCCTTACTGCTTCCACTGTGCACTCTAATTATTCTTCCCCTCCTGTTTTTAATTCTTCTCACTTTTTTAATAGCCTCGATTATTCCCCCCTTGTTTTACCTCGCCCTTCGCACATCTCTCTCAAACTACTCAACCCCCAACCCGCCCTAGCTCTACATCTTTTAACCCCTATAGTATTTACTTGTAACTGCGATCTCCACTCTCCTTCTGGCTTAATCCTTTGTCACTTTTTTAACCTTGTATATCTCTTACTTCTTCCGGCCTCCACTAACCTATTTAACAATTTTCTTAATTAACCTCCATATAACTTTTTTTTAAATTTCAAAGTTTATATTTTCCCATATCTATTTGAACTAGCATCCCGTAACTGCTTATTTACTAACCCATAATTAATTTTTTTCCACCTTGGAGACTCCCATTCCGGATATCCTCTCTAGGTCTTGTTTTCCTTTTTCTTTTTCCTTATTCTAATTTTCATTCTTGAGCTCCAATCTTATCGACTTTTCCCTCATTCTATTATTAGTATCTTATTTTTTAATTTTTTAATTTTTTTATTTTATTTTTTATTCTTTCGGTCAATCCTCAATTTTCCCTGCGAGCTTAAGACTAATCTTATTATCTATTTTTCATTCTTTACTCTTTTATTTTCTTATTTCTACTTTTTATACTATTTTTATCTTTATTTTTTATCTTTACTCTTTTAATTTTTAACTCATTTTCCTAGTCCTACCCTTCATATATATCTTGCCTCATTGTTTATATCTAAGGTCATTTGATTAAACTTCTAAACCCCCGAACTCTGTTCTTATACATATTCTGATATTTTAACCCCTTATCCTAACATTCGTTAACTTACCCCCACTCCTTTCTTCCCCTTTTCTAGTTGAATCCTAATTCGCCTAACTTCCAATTTCAACTTTATGTTTCACCCTCCTTCTTTCACACTCTTAGTTTTATCCGCATTCCTTCACCGCATCGCTCCCTTTCTCCTCCCCCCTCTCTTTCCTCGTACCCGTCCCTTTCTCCTCCCACATTCCACTTACCCGTTTCCTCCCTTGCCCATTGGTCGCATATTATACTCTTGTTTTCACTGTCTCTGCTTTTCTTCATTTATAGCCGGCTTTCTCAACTGGGCAGACTTTAAATATTCTCTCTGCCCCTTTTTCCACTTTATAACACTTTCCTTTGTCATCTCTGCCCGGGAAGTTTCTTTAATGGCGAATATTTTACATCTTAATCTCCTCTGACGCCTGCCTGCATCATCGAATGTACCTCTTTTTGGACTTTTTACCCTTCCTGGATTTTCTATTTTCGCCGTACCTGAAGTTGTGGCTTCTTGGAGTTTAACTTTGAAACTTCTCTCATTACTTCTCGTGCCTCTAACGACCTACCTATCTATATCGTATCCTCTCCGCTGAACTCTTCGACACCGGACTTTTTGGCAATCGGACATTTGCTTGCACCCTGGCACAGTTTTGCCCTACGTTTCCTTCCCTACAATTTTTATTTTATTTCATTTTTTCAAATTTTAAATCTTGGCCATTGCCAACTTATCTATCCCAGCGACTTCCTCTGATGATAAGATTTTGATCTTTGAAAAGCCTGGCTTAAGGAAAATTTAACTTGAATAAATTGCCTTTTTGCGGATTATACCTTGCTTTGAACTTTTGAATTGAATTTTGATTTGGCTTTTGCTTTCTCTAATTCCTTTCCACTCTCCTTCATTATATATATATATATATATATATATATATATATATATATATATATATATATATATATATATATATATATATATATTCTGCATCTTAATCACTTAGGAAAGTGAGACAATCGAAATAATAGTAAGCAAAATAACAACGAAAAAAAAATAATTACATAAAAATACATTAAATATTTAGGTGATAAAAATCGTACATATTTCTAGACAGGGCGGCTTGGTCCAGTGGTAGAACACTGGACTATAGACATCAATATCGAAGGTTCGATTTCTGTCTAAGTTAGCCATGCTGATGACGACTGTGAGCCAGAAACACGCGTCCATGGATTACTTTTATGTACGTATAAAATAAATTTAAAAAATATATATGTTAACGAAAAATTCGTCCTATGAAGTTAAGGGCGACTAATAATGCAATTTTCTGCATCTTAATACCTTAGGAAAGTGAGACAATCGAAATAATAGTAAGCAAAATAACAACGAACGGATAAAAATAATTACATAAAGATACATTATATATATATCTATAACTTCTCACAGAGACAGTTTGTCGTAGACAGATGTAAGAGCATGATACATAAAGGGATAAAAAAGACATAATTACTAATTGAAAGTATATGCTAATATCCCAACACTATCGATAAAGGACATGTATCGCCAGGGTCAATGAACACAGAGAGAGGGAGAGAGAGAGGAGTGGAGATGCATGGAGAATGTATAAATAAATACAACTTAAATTTTGTTGATGATGTTCTGGGAGCGTACGACTGCGACCAGAAGGGGGAGGGCGATTGCGACAATAATGTTTTGCAACCAAGAGAGGGAGTCTAAAGACGCGGTTGTCTATGAAAGCCATGCGGAGATGGGCAAACGAGATCTGACTGTTTCGTGTCGCTTTGTTATCTAAATCAAAAAGAGAATGATTTCGGTTTCCATATTCCTCACGTAAGGTGGAATTAGATTTTTTTAATTTCTGCAAATAGAAGAGTGTATTTTTTCGTTACTCAGTATAATTCAGGGAAGGCAACTTGGATATGGTTCAAGGAAGATAATTCCTAAATATTCTGAGCAATAGTACTTTTCACAAAGCTAAAAATGTATTATAGGGGGTATTTTCTAGATTCTTTGTGTATGGGGGAGGTCAAGAATGCGATGCGAACGAACATAAACAGTTACTAGCTTGAATAAGCTACTCTCTTTCCTTCTTCGTTCGTATAGCTTATTCTTTTTTCTTTATTTCTTCTTTTTTTAATAAAAAAAACTGGGATGCAGTCAAATCAATAGCTTCGTGAAACGTTTGAATGAGGAAAAAGATGATTTCTCATAAAGGTGTTAACTCGACATTTTCAATCAATGAAAATGAGTCCCACTTGTTTGAAATTATTTTTTTAGTGAGCCGATGTTAAATACCAATTCTTATTAAAATCAGTCAACTCAACAAGCAAAAAGTAGAGACAGTCCAACAGACCCAAAACAAAACAGAACGCGACACGATATTACGCCTCCCTCCCCCTCGCCGTTTGAAGCCAAGAGGGAGGCGTATAGCTACTCAACTCACTCACACATATTCGCTCACTGACTAATGAATACTAAGCTCACGTACACAGCAGTCCACACATATACACACATTGACAGATCAAAATTATTAAGCAAATATATACACAATGTGTTGCGTTGTCGTATGTTCTTCCTCGGGTTCCATATGGACATACTTTCTTCTTCGGAATCTGTGTCGTCATCCTTTCTTCGTCGGCTTCTCATTCATTTCTTCGTTGGGATCCGGGACGTCATCCTTTCTTTCTTGCGTTCCGTGTCGTCATCTTTGCTTCGTCGGTTTGTTATTAATTTCTTTTTCGAAATATGGGTCATCATCTAGTCTTTATCGCGACCCGTGTTGTCTTGTTGTGTGTATAACTTTTTCGCTAAGTTAGAGTAATAATAAGACATGCTTTGAGAAATGGAAGTTTATTAAGAGAAATAGGTTAAATAAGTCACAAGTTCAATTTACAATTAACTAAGTGTAAGAGAGACAGAAATCCTAACCTAAGGGAACTATTGGAGAGTCATATATATATATATATATATATATATATATATATATATACCCAGTCAATGATAAGTGAACAATAAATTAAAAAATAGAGAAATGACTTTCTTACTTTGATAGTGAAAAAAAAAAAGAAAAAGTAAAATGTCTTCCCAACTGCTTGAAAAAGAAGATACCTCTCCCTCCCTTCCCCCCCGACACCAAATTCTTCCCACTTAAAGGACTCTCCTGTTTTTGGTAGTCATTCGAGACAAAACGACCAACTGAAAAGATCACCTCAAATCCGATGGAGAGATAAGCACCTTCTTTTCCTATTTTTATTCTTTATTCTCTATTTTATTTTCTCTCCATTACTCATCTTTATTTCAATGTGTCTTATATGAATGTACTAAATTCTGTTTGACTTAAATGTGTTAAATTATTGATATATACTGCCTTATGTCTTGTCTATTGATTTTCCCACTGTAGAAATTCTTGAAATCCCATGCTGACTTGTAGTTTTTTTTTCTTTTTTTTTGTAACCTGCGGGGGATAGGAATACCCGACTAGTACACGGGCGCAGGCTATCTTTACCCCTCGCGGAGTTTGGACCCGTAAGACCTTGTAAGGCTATCCATCTAAGAGAAGGAAATCTCTGAAAAAAAAAACCTTGCTACCAGTTACTTACGCTGTTGCAGTAAACCGTTGGGGAGGGAGGCCTCCTTAGTCCTGATCGACAACCTTCCTAGAGTTGGAATCTTGAACAAAATATCCGGTTTGCAAACCTACAATTGCTTAAGGAGTAGATAGGTCCTGTCTATCGCCGGCCCTTGCACTCCTTATTTGTTTATTAGTCAGGCGCAGAGGTAACAGCACTGGGACGCCTCTAAACACTCAGTGCCTAGCCTTGTTTCCTTACTAGGACAATGAACGCCGTCCTCTTTCTCTCTATTTGGACAACTTGGAGAAAGTTTTTTCGTTACTAAGTCTTACATGGCCAGTCTGGGTCTCTCTTGTTCCGACAGGTTGAGGGTGCAGGTTAGACAGCTTGTCTGGCTGCTGTTTCCGACTGATAGGAAGGAGCCCAAACTCTCGGGTAGCGCCAAGAACGGCTGCTCCATCATCAGTTGCATAATACCGTGGGTAGTTGTATGTGCCATGTCGCGCAAAGAAAGGGACCCTGCAATTATCTCCGGTGGGCTTTCCCGAGGCCACAACCCCCATGGACCAGGTCGTAACTAATGGACTGTTTGTGTGAGCTGTTTAGCACTAAAAAGTACCCACCTTGGCCAACCCACTCTATAATCAAAACAAACATGTCATTACAAAAAAATAAAAGCAAACCTAAACCAGACACCCAACAAAAAACACTCTCGCCTCCGCCCTTGGGGCTCTCCTTCACAAATATCCGGGGACTTGGAACCAACATCAACGACGTTGAAACCTTTCTCCTGACAAACTCCCCGGATATCCTAGCTCTAAGTGAAACTAACCTTCAATCCTCAATCTCCTCTCACCACTTTGACATGACTGACTACCTCCCACTCTACCGTAAAGACTCTGACAAACATATGCACGGGCTAGGAGTTTATGTTCGGAACACCCTCCCCCTGACTAGAGAACATAGGTTAGAATCAGATGACCAAGACTACATGTGCTTTAGATTGACTATACATCACAGCGTCAGTTACTTATATTTCTTATACCGTTCCCCGTCGACCCAGGACTGTACTCTGCTAAACTCTGTCTCTGAAAGCATAGCGCACTCTTAATTGACTCGAATGTCTAGATACATGTATTTGGGGATTTTAACGCCTATCACCGCGACTGGTTGGGATTCTCCAGCCTTACTGACGCGGCCGGCAACTCTACGTATAATTTCTCCTTAGCTCACTCCCTCTCTCAGACTGTCGATTTTCCGACCCGCATCCCCGATCGAGTAGATCAACAAGCCTCACTTCTAGACCTTTTCTTGACCTCAATGCCCGAGGCTTGTGTGACGAAAGCTCATAGCCCACTCGGGAATGCTGATCACATTGTGCTAATGATACATATCACCCTAAAAAGTCGTCCCAAAGCTGATGAACCGTTGCTCAAAACAACAAGATACTATAAGCAGGCTGATTTCGAGTCAATCAGAGATCACATCAGTGACGCCCCATGGAGGGAAACCTTCTCACTCCCTGCCGACCAGTGTGCAAACGAATTAACTGAATTGGTCAAAGCAGGCATCGAAGCCTATGTCCCCATGCGAAAATTATTTAGCAAGCCCCACTCTCCCCAATGGTTTACCTCGGAATGTGCAGCTGCCATCTCTAAGAAGCAACAAGCATTCCGTAAATTTGGCCGCCACAAGTCAGCTACTAATAGACATACCTTTATAGAGTCAAGAAATAAATGCACGGCCGTGATAGGTGAAGCGAAGAGAAGGTATAATGAGTTAACAAAAAAACGCATCCAGTCACAACTAGGTACTCGTGATTTCTGGAAAATCTACAATAGTGTAGTGAATAATGGTCAATCAACGATTCCTCCACTATCAAACCACAATGATGTCGTATGCACGGCCACTGATAAGGCTGAACTACTTGCCCAGCGCTTCGCTTCTAACTCTACTTTAAGCTCAGATAACCACCCCCTCCCCAAATTCCCATTGCGGACCGAAGCCACACTTGATAAGCTGGTCATCACCCCATCCCAGGTCAGAGACATCATAAAAAACCTTTGACCCATGCTAAAATATACACTAGTAAACCTATCTAACAAATGCTAGAATTACCCTGAACGCACCAAATATGAGGACATCAAGAATAACTTAAAAACAACATTTTTTCTAAGAATAACTCAAATAATGTAAAGGGGATAACTTATATTTTGAGTTAATGGTTACAAAGAGTTGCTCCGCTTATATTAGCATTTACATCAATATACTAATAAAATAACGTGACCATTTCGCGTATTTCTGTGTATGTTTCACGCTTATGAGTGACTCACGCTTTATTTTCTTATATTCATTATTAATCTGATATTTACTGAAATAAAACAATAAAAACTAAAATTTCATATCATTTTGTGTATAAGTTTTAAAATTTGCTAACGCTAAAAAGTAACCTGGAATGGAATTAATGAATCTCGGGCAGCGCCTGGTAGGCACAGCTAGTATATATATATAATAGTCATACTTCTATGCTGATGAGTCTTGATTGAAAAGAGACGAAACGTATACGTCCATAGATAAATAAACAATAACAAATATATATATATATATATATATATATATATATATATATATATATATATATATATATATATATATATATATATATATATATATTTAATAAGGAACAGGTAGAATAAATACCTTTTGAAGCATTAAAGATGCGATATGAATTTTTTTTTTTTTTTAAAGAAAAATAATAAATCGAAACCGATTTTTTTTTCTTTTTTATTATAAACTAGCATTTTTTTTTGTTAGTTTAAAGTGATACAGATATTTCGCCAAAAACTTGGCATCCTCGGTGTGTAATATATCCTGATGTCATCGGATTTGTATTTTTTTTCCTATCGGCTTTTGTTGTTGCAGCCAGGCCAAAGGGGTTAGCTGTTGTTTCCCCACTTTCAAATATGAGAACGTGAATGCGCACGTGATTTGTATAAAGTGTTTAAGGTTCATATTTTTTTAAGAAGCATCTATATATATTGATTTTAAGCTTCGCAAGGGGAAATAAAAGTGGTGCAAATCTGTTTTAACCATCCTGGAACCGATATTCTTCTAGTATATATATAAAGTTAGGTATGTGTGTATGTTAATATATTTCTATGTAGAAGGTTAACTCCTAAACTAATTAATCAATCTTTATGGAGTTTAGGGCTGCTAGGCTTAAGGGTGTGCGTGATGTGGGCTATATTTAGTTTAATTTAGTTTCATGTGAGGGTGGCAAAGAGGACATCCAGATACATCCGATCTTTATGAAATTTTAATAATAGGTATTAGATCAATTCCCTTATTTTGTCCTTTAGTCCTCACATTCCATGAGCGATGTTTCTGACAAAGGGGGAAGAATTGCTATTTTCTGGGTTGGAATCTATTCATTTAACTCTTATTTTTGGCTAGTTTTGTTACCTTGAAGTAGTATTTTTAGCTCCTTACATTAAGTAGCTTCGTACCTTGTCTGGAGCGATTTCCATAATAAAAGAATTAATAAATATCCCCCAATTTTTTTTAGGGGTGGGTACCCTTTTTTTAGAGGGGCATAATATCGGCAATTGAAAATTCAAATATTCTCGATTTGCATTAACTGAGATCACTTATCATTCTGCACGAATTAAACAAGATTCCCTGGATTTCATTTTCTTCTTAAGACCCCTTTAACTTAAGCCCTAAATTTTAGACAGTTTCGAGAATCAAAATCATGTAGTGGATTTTAATCAAAATAGAAGTAAGGATTCTAGACATAAGGTTCAGTAATATTGTATCTTGACGAGTTTACATCTTCTGTCAAAAATGTTGCGAAAATTATGCTTCGCCAGTGTTCGTACTAATGTTGATATAAAATAACGTCTCAATCGATGAAATTTAAAAAAAAGAAGAAAACGTCTCAAACTGGAAAGTTTTTTTTAATAAAAATGGATAAACACTTATCAATCAGTATAGAACAACAAAAGGAAAAAATAAAGAAAACGTCTCATTATGGAAATAGATTGAAGGAGGGAGGCGTATCACTTGCTTATTTCTTTCTCAATTCCCCTAAATACTTGAAATGGATTCGTCCGGAAGTTAAGTCGTTAACTCATGTATGACGAAACGGATATATATATATATATATATATATATATATATATATATATATATATATATATATATATATATATATATATATATATGGTTAATAGATAAATGAATTTGCGTCGAAATTACCAAAATGTTAATGTTTATCTATCTATATAATAAATGAGAACGGTTTTGTTTCATGTTTACAACAAAGTTATGAATGAAATGTTTATTGGATTATTTCGATTATTTGGACTACTGTTCTCATCTTGAGTACTATCTTCTCAACGTTTCCGCCGCTGTAACCTCCGACCTTCTTCAGATGTATCTTTACGAACTCGAGAATATTTCTGTCAAACTCGGAAATCTGGACTATATCCACTGCGCCACGGGTCCTTGTGGACAATGTATGACTAAGAACTGTGTGTATGCGATCCCATGTAAGTGTGAGAAAATATACAAAGGTGAGACATGCCGCCCACTAAAAGTAAGGCTAGAAGAACACCGGAAAGCTGTAATACGTAGAGATGTTGAAAAGTCGGATATGGCTGACCACATATGGAGGGAAATAGAGGAAACCATCTACTTTTATGAGACGAAGTAAAAATTATAGATAAAGAAGAATGGTGGAGAGTAAAACGACTCAAAGAAGCAGCGTATATGTTGAACGACAATTACTTACTAAGTAGACCTAGTATTAAATTTAATACAATATGGGAACCATTAATTATGGATATAGATAAGATTATAATATATATTTATATATATATATATATATATATATATATATATATATATATATATATATATATATATACAGGGTGACCCAAAAAAAACGGGCCCAAAATCTAATTAGGCCCCGTTTCTTAGTGTTTCGTCTGAATGAAATGAATTTGGGGACATAACTAGTTTATTATATTCACAACATCATATCAAAACACTAGGGTCTTTGGCCTTTTTTTCTCCGTTCTACAGCATGTGTTCTAGATGGACTCATTTTAGCTCCGTGCATTTCTTGAGGCGCAGAACGAAGTTGTCCATGACGTTCTTAGAGACTGAATTGGGAATGGCTCTCATCTCCTCCCTGATGGCTTCGAGTTCCGTGATGGTTCTAGGTTTCCTTGCCTACATTCTGTCCTTAAGATAGCCCCAAACGAAATAATCTGGGGGGGGGCTTAGGTCCGGGCTATGGGGTGGCCACTCAAAATTAGTCTTGAGACTGATCACTCGGCCTCCAAAGTTCTCTTTCAACCAATCTCGGGACAGGTTTGAGGTGTGAGAACTTACTCCGTCTTGCTGGAACCAGAACTTGCTCATGAGCGACGGGTAGAGGGTTTGGAGCTCCCTCTTGAAGGTTTTGAGGACCTCCATATACCACTCCTTGGTGACTGTCACTGCTGCGCCAGATTCTTCGATGAAGATTGGTCAGATGATGCCTCTGACCGAGATTGCAGCCCACACCGTGCAATTAGGAGAGTGCAGGGGCTTAGTGGCTACTTCATTGGGTCTGGAGGACCCCCAAAGACATTTGTCTTGGAGTTTGTCTTTCCGTCAAGATGGAAGTTGGCTTCATCTGAGGTCCAAATGGGGTTACGGAAACCTGGTGTCTCCTCGATCTTATCGAGATTCTTGACTGCCATAGCGTTCCTCTGCTTCTTGTCTGAGGCTGTAAAGGTCTGCAGCGTCTGTATTCTGTATGGGTAAGCACTGATATCGTTCACCAGCACTCTCCTGCAAGTCTCACGGGGGATACCAAGGGACTGACTTCGCTTACGCACAGAGCGTTTCGGACTCTCCTGGAGAGACTCTCTCACACTTTCGACCAGCTCGGCTGTCCGCTTTTTGGGACGTGTCGAGTGGCTTGGACGGTTCTCACTGGCAGCGTTGAAGTTCTCCACGGTCCCATACTTCTCGAAGTGGTCTACCCAGTTCTGAATTCTGCTTTTGGGTGGAGTCTTTTCACATCCTAACTGATGCATGAAACTGTCCTGGGTTTTCTTAAACGAGCCTGTCTTGTATAAAATTTAACACAGTGTATTCTTTGTCCCAGCTCCCACTGAAGTATTGGTGTACTCACGGTCGTTGATTCTGCCATGTCCTGTAAAATAAGGGCAATCGGTGAATAAATAAAAGAGATATCACATAAAGTGTACACGGGGCCCGTTTTTTTTTAGTCACCCTGTATATATATATATATATATATATATATATATATATATGTGTGTGTGGGGGGGTATGTGTGTGTGCATGTATATATATATATATATATATATATGTATGTATATATATATATGTATGTATATATATATGTATGTATATATATATATGTATGTATATATATATGTATGTATATATATATATATATATGTATATATATATGTATGTATATATATATATATATATATATATATGTATATATATATGCATGTATATATATGTATGTATATATATATATATATATATATGTATATATATATGCATGTATATATATGTATGTATATATATATATATATATATATATATATATATATATATATATATATATATATATATATATATATATATATATATATATATAGTCTCGGAAGTTTCTCAACCATTAAAACTATATTAAAAAAATAAAATAAAACTTATAGTCCCAAATCTTCCAGTGGAAAATCACTCATGTAAGTCAATTTATTTTTTAAAGTTATTATATTAGTTTATTTCTAACACTATTTTAAGGGATCATCAGTTGTTTACCATGAAAAACTGTTTCGGGAATATATATATATATATATATATATATATATATATACAGTGATATGTAGTTATAAAAAGTACTCATATAGTGATAAGTAGTAAGACTTCACATTAAAACAAGAATAAGTTTAAGGCTCCCAAAACTCATAAAAGAATTGTCCACAAGGACCCGTGGCGCAATGGATATAGTACTAAGTAAAATTCAGTTCTAAGTGATACTGATTGAAGGTTCAATCGTCAATGCGAAGAATTGCGAATTACTGAAAACTTCTCCCGGTCATGGCTGACGGAACGAGAGCATTAAATAACGGTTTCCGTTCGAAATTCCGTCCAGATTCCCGTGTTCGACAGAAATATTACCGAGTTCGAAAAGATATGCCTGAAGATGACCGTAGGTTACAGCGACCAAAACGCCGTGAAGATGAGAACAGTAGTCCTAATAATCCAAATAATCTAAATTATCAATCCTCATCTGAATTTTTAAATTCAGAAACGAAATGTTTATTATCTATATATTAATACGATAGCGTGTGTGTTCGTGTGTCACGCTTACATCAAACAAAAGCTCTGCGCATGCGTGCCGCACCTAGATTTGGAAAAGCATTAAAGTTACCTAATTTTCGTAATATTTTCAAGTATTTCCCTTTGGTGCAACTGTTAGCGACGTAGGATTTGGACGTCGGTTTTTTACGTCGGCCCGACTGGTTTATAGTTCGATCCAAACCAACATTTAAGTTGGTTTTTTTCTACATCAAAGGGGGGAGAGAGGTATGAATGGGGACGACCGGGAGGACACATATTAATACGATAGCGTGTGTGTTATTTTGTGTGTCACGCTTACATCAAAAGCAACGACCTTCCGAATCTTTGTATGCTACTCATGAATTGGAGCCAAATTTAATTTAATATAAAGCATTTACAAAGTAAGGTTTAGTCGTCGAAATATTACCTTCACTAGAAATAATGTATATAAAGAAGTTTTGTAAATTATTTCATGTATTATTGATTTTTTTAAATAAATATACAAGTCAAATCTTATCATATTTTATTCAAACATGTATAGGTTAGGAACAAGATAATTAGTATTGAAAACATCATTTCGTGTAATTTACACGGGAACCGCTAGTTTTGAATTAACGTTTCAAGTAGCGAAATTGCGAAGCGATAGCGAGCCGTCAAAGCCAGCTCGTAAATTATATTTTTAAAAGTGTTGCATGAATTTAATACGAGGCGGAGTGTATGTTGTTTTTATTTATGCAGCGAATCTGTCCCTATAATATATTATATTACGAAAAAAGTCTAAGTATTGTGACTGTATCTACGTGTAGTGCGCTATAAATGAAAAAATATGAAAAATTAAAACGGTCGAATTAATTAATTAAAGTTAAAGCAATTAAGAATTTAATTAAAATAAAATAAATAATGCAATTCAATAATAATAATAATAATAATAATAATAATAATAATAATAATAATAATAATAATAATAATAATAATAATAATGTAGCAGCTACATAATTACGATCTATTTTCTGTTGCGCTAGCATGTTCTCACTCGCGCAGTGATTGATACTTTGTTCGGTAAAAATGCACTTATGCGTGGGGTGCAACTTCCGCCCAAACCGTTTTCCCGCTCTCTAAGTCAGTTTTTGAGAGTTAAGTTGACAAGACGTCATATTTCTTTTCTCGCCTCTCTCTATGACTTGAGCGAAAGGCGAGATAAAAGACCCGGACTCAATCCTTCTTGCATAGTGCATGTATGTCTACTGACTCAACACATTTTTGTATTCCTATTTTCATAACTCGTTCCGGGCCATGTTTGTTGTGTTGATGAAACTGTTTGAATAAAACTGATTTAAATTGTAAGGAAGTTTTGTCCTTATAACCAAACGATGATAACCCGTTTTCTTCATATCCAGCAAGTCCAGTAGGGTGGATATCTACTCAACAACCCTTTCCTTCATACAACAAGCTTCTAACCGCTTTATAATAATTATTATTAGCAAGCAAGATTCCATGCATTTCAATTTCTTTTAAAAATCCCTTAAGCTTAAATTTTAGAAATTTTCTATAATCAAAATGATCCTTGATGCTCTGGATGTCGGGCGTAAAAAACTAAAATTGTGCAAATATAATGAATAGCTGACACTAACGAGAACTTTATGCAGACCAGACAATCCTGAAGCACGATAATTGTGGTCTCTGAGCACAAGTCCCATTCGCTCGTTAGAATATACGTTATTTTACTTCACAGCTCATCTATTAAACATATATCCCAAACATATCTATCATTAGAACAAAAGGCTAAGACCACAAGTACGGTGAGCACATTTATTACAGTTGACAATCATGAAAGACAAGCAACTTACATTATACAAAACAATAAAAGATATTTAGTTCTCACTCTACCTTTAAGATAGGAACATGGCTTATTTTATGGCAGACCTGTAGTGAGGGGAGATGCGATTCGAACGAACTCCAAAAAGCTACTGGTTTGAGTAGCCACTCTCTTTATTTCTTCAGTTCGTTTAGACACGCTCTCTTCCTCACTTCCAAAAGAAAGTAAGAGTTTTTACAAGAACATGTTAACTTTACATTTTTCAACCAGTGAAAATAGTTCCCGCTACATTTAAACCCAAAATTTAACAATCCGACGCGAATTTGGAAATCTTAATAAAAACAGACAAATGAAATAACTATAGCAAATCCAGGCCGGCGGACATCGGAAGAGGACCAGAACGTATGCTCACTTCCAACTTCACAGGCCTTTGGCCAGAGGGAGGTAAATACAAACACTTCAAACGCACGTACAAGCTCAATCACCTCGCGCACATATACCTACACACTAACAGACGAACAGAAACGAATTGCTACCCACTCACACGTCTTAACAGAACTAAGGTAGGCCACACATACACAGCGACACACTGCTTATTACTCACATACGCATATTACTCACACAATGAAAATATTGGCATACACATCTCTCAGACTCGTGTCTACTCACTGAACTTTCTTTACCAAACACGAGTTTGCATAAATTAATATTTACTGATTGAAAATAACTTTTATATTCCTATAAAACTATAAATATAAAAATGTTTTGTAATAAAATTTTGTTTTTCTCAATTTTTCATCGACAAAACTCTGTTCATGTGTTAAGTTAGCACTTGCTAACTGGTGACCCTTCTATTCTCTTAATATTTCATGCATTTCTATTTTGATATGCACGCATGCAATTTTCTTTCCTCCGTCATTTATAACATTTATAACTGCATTTTATCATGCAAATTAATTGTCGACGTGGTTCTTGGTGAAATTTCAAAGACGCAACCTAGTCTAAAAATGGCCCTACTAAATCCAGGGGGCCCCGTCACAGACCCCCGGATGAAGTCCGACAACGGTGAATTCTTAATATTCTCTGGCCCCTTACGGGCACAATTAAAGGGGCATTAATCATCAGTGCTCAGAACCGCCAGAATCGGTCCACTATACGCTCAACGACGCTATTACTACAAAATCGTGGTGGCAAATACACAAAATGGGGCAAGCACGTACACGCTTCTTCAATCAACAGTGTCTGTTTCTGTATATATTAGCTTGTCCAAATTGCAATGGCGGTTGTTTGTTTGTTAATCAATTGGCGGTCTCCCGCCCACGAAGCGCCGAATCGTATTATTCATTAGTTTCATTATATACCAGTCATTGTTTGTTTAATTCGAATTCTACGAAAAGTATTGGTTTCACTGACACATATTTTGTTTCCGTTGTCTGATTCATGGCAGTCGAGAATCAACTAATATTAGCAATATATTAAAATAAAAGGACCGCTTATGACAAAGAAAAATGTTTCCAGTTTGTTTGTTTTTGTGTGTGTTTCTTTTTCGGGGGAGATATTATGGGGGTTTGTTTATTAGTTTCTATTTATTTGCCTCTCTGTGTAGACAAAGTTAGACACAAGATCGTTTTTTTTCTATTGAAAATAGTGAGGCAACTAAAGATTTATTTCTTCTTAAAAACAAAACCGATTTGCATTAGTTCGTCGTTAGTAATAAAAAATGTTATTTGAATTTTCCATAATTAATTGAACATATTTTATCATTAGTACCAGCGATGGAAAATTAAATTTTAAACAAAAACAGTATAAGAGAATCGTTTTTGGAATCGAAAATTAGGCTAGAAATTTTCGATTCTGATTCCATTTCCGATACCCAAAACAGTTCTGGTGTTTTCAATTTCCGATTTCCATTAATCGTCCCATCACTAGTCATCCTCTTAATTAAGCTGGTACTATACCAGTCCCTCTATTCCTTTACTCTCACTACTTTATTTTCCCCTCATTCCCATCTACCCACCAATTCTCGTCTCATTCCTCCTTTCTCCCACCACTCAAAACATACAATGTGCAAAAAATATTTTGTAATATATATATATATATATATATATATATATATATATATATATATATATATATATATATATATATATGTCTAAACAAGCTTTGAGTCATTTTAAACAAAGAAAGAAAATGTAGTTTAAATTCCCAGGGATACTAACTAAATCCAGAATATCACAGACTTTGCACTCGCATAAGCCGACTTACCGCTGAAACATTTACAAATATAAAAGGGGATTCAAGTATATAACAGTGAAACAAAAACAGGGACCTTAACTTGAATTGTGAAATATTAAACGGGGATCATCATCTGTTTACGGCGGCGGCGGTGGAGATGATGATGATGATGATGATGATGATGATGATGATGATGATGATGATGATGATGATGATGATGATGACGATGACGATGATGACGATGACGATGACGATGACGATGATGATGATGATGATGATGATGATGACGATGACGATGACGGCGATGGCGATGACGATGACGATGACGATGACGATGACGATGACGATGATGATGATGATGATGATGATGATGATGATGATGATGATGATGATGATGATGATGATGATGATGATGATGATGATGACATCGGATATAAATTCGCTGACTAATTTGTATAGAACAGCAAGCCAAAAAGCATGTCGGGATAAACTATTTGTTTACATCTGCAACGGCTTCAGTCATGTTCGGTTTAACCTATTGCAGCATCGTTCACGACTTTTTCATCGGACTTCTCGTACCTGGGTTAACGTTCATAACTGGTAAAATCATCTATAAACCATAATAACGACGTAAATTCACTAGACCAACCCAACAATCTGCCAAATCCCATCCATTCACTGTGATGGTCCTCAGATGCCGAAGAGCTTTCTTCTCTAAAAGCTTCTTTCCTCGTACTGCTGGGCTCTGAAACTCCCTCTCTGTTCCCTGTTTTCCTGACGGTACTGACATGCAGAAATTTCAAACTAATGTAAACAGACATCTCGCTGCACAGCTCTCAATTTAGGTTTATCCCCCCCCCCCCCAAAAAAAAAAAAAAACGATCACCCTTTTTCTCAGTAGCCCCTTACGTCTACAGTGGCGGCCTGCCTTGTTTGAGGTGAACTATGTTTTTTTTTTAAATGGTGGTTTTGTTACCATATACAGGTTGTCTCAAACGATTTGACAACAATTTTGGCAATTCTCTTTGGCCTTTTGGCTAGGAGCAAAGTGTAGTCACGGTTCTGATACTATACTTCATCTTTTCTGTCCTCGGTCAGTGAATGAGAAATCCTTCTAGACTGTGGCAATTTTTATTTTTGTTCCAATCCAGAGTGATCCTCTTTGGGGACTGAATTTTTGCCACATTAAAAACCGACCTTGTATCCAACTCTGTCCTCGTGGGGAGGCAATTAATATTTTATATTTTAATATTTTATTTTTGTTTTGTTTCAAGTTAATCCGTGCTGTTCACTTCAAAAGACAATGACTGGTGCTACCAGATTAGACTGTCTCGAGATGCTGGCTTCCTGACCAAAATGCACCAAACATTGATGTTATTGTTTTGTTACCTTTTCCTTTGCAAAACTCAATCATGTTCTGCAAAATCCCAAACAAAAAACAATAATTTCCTTCCCTTCTCTCCCCCTTTCCTCCCACCTTCTCTACCCCCCCCCCATATTTCACTCAACCAAACACCATGAATAAATACTTGAACATATAAAGAACATGAAGCATAAAGACGTTTTACCAAAATAACCGGATTCAGCTTTAAATAACCCTAAAAGAGTTGATATGCCGTAAGACAAAACAACCAAACCAAAGATCATGAATAAATATTTGAAGATATAAACAACTTGAAGCATAAAACTTTTACTAAAATGACCGGATTCGGCATTAAATAACCTGAAAAGGGTTGATATGCCGTAAAACAAAACATCGAAACGAAACCAAACCAAAGAGAAGTCATTTGCGTCTTGGAATATGCTTGCACGCGATCATCAAAGACTAATTTAACATTTTAGAAAACACTTCACCAACTGGAAACCGGATTTGAACTTCGTACAAACATTTAAATAGGAAGGCTGCTTCTGCAGAACTGGTCGAGCACCATGAACATGAGAAGAGAGGGTCGAGCAAGTTCGCGGAAAACTCTTGTGAAGTTTCAATTTCCGGAAGGAGAACACGTTCGGAAACTCAAATTTCTCGAATGACGATTCCGCGATTCCTGGGGAAACGATAGAAAATGAAAGCCTGCAGCTCGTTCAAGCTTTACAAGAAAATGACAAGCGAAAATGACTGCTTTCTGATGAAAATAGCGCAGCAGTAATCGAACCTGTTTCCGTGTGATTTCTTTTTATGGGGATATGTGAATGGACTGGTCTACGTTGCCCCTATTGCTGTTAGCATTAATGTGCTTAAAGAGAGAATGTTAGCAGAGACATGCTACAGCGTGTTTGACAAGAACTTAACTACCGACTTGACGTGTTCCGTGTCACAGGCGGTACACATATTAAACACTTATGAAATCGGTTCCAGAATAAACTTATGATGTCCAAAACCTTAATTGTTAAATTTCATGGAGTTAGAGTTAGTTGTTTTCAAAACAATTGCTTTTAAAATTATATCAAACTTGGGGAGGGGGCATCCTGTATTTACACATTTTCTTTGTACTTTTTCTTTTTTTCTTGGGTAAATTTTGAGATATCAACTGCAAAATGTGTGTCAAACATTTTGAAATATTTTCTTCATACTAAATGGAAAGTACGATGTCCTTCAAACATTGACATTATTATATCTAGTGTCCTTAAAACATTGACATTATTTCACAGGCGAATAATGTGGGCAATTCTTGTTGAAATAACAGCAAACCTTCAGAGAATGTATAGAAACAAGAGGCACTGGTAGCAGAACGGTACCAAATTTAAGGGTGATTTTGTGACGTCAAAACCTGCACAATCGAAAAAACTGGTCTCAAATCCACGGTCTACTTTTTCTTTCTTCCTGTACATTAATTATTAATTATAATTGTAAATTATTGTTTAACTCCTTCACATGAACAGACTTACGTTAAAGGTGATTATATTATTACAATGAAAGATGATATTACTTACTACTGAAAAGCATAGGTCTTCAAAAAAAAAATAAGATTAGTCTAGTCGTATTTAAATGTCATTTGTATTACTTTGTCTCAAATCCACGGTCGACATTTTCTTTCATTGTGATAACGTAAATGTAATGTTACAGAGTTAAATAATAACAAAAAATATTTTCCACTCTCGTTGATTTTAAATAAATGAAAACTAAAAGGAAAAATTGTCTTCTTAAAAATTAATTATAATTAATGTACATGAAGAAACAAAAGATAGACCGTGGACTTTAAACCATTGTTCGATTGTGTATGTTTTAGCGTCCATAATTCACCTTTAAATTTGGCACCGTTCTACTATATTTAATGTTTTACTTTTGAGTCACGCCGTTCACTCACAAAGAGAAGTTATTTTTCATCCTGGAATGTACTTGCGCACGGTCACCCAAGATTATTCAGCATGTCTGTCCCGTGTGATTCTTTTTTATGCGGATATATGAAGGAACTGGGGTATGTCACCATTTTTCTGCTCGCATTGATGAACTCAAATAGAGAATCACTTCTGCACTGGATAATGTTACCGGAGACATGCTACAGCGTGTTTGGCGGGAGCTTAACTACCGACTTGACGTGCACCGTGTCACAGGCGGTGCACATATTAGACACTTATGAAATCGCTGCCCAAATAAACTAACGCTTGAACTGTACAATTTCGCTAGAATAGAAAGTATCCACTTATCATAGCCGCCGTATCTGAAATCAGAAATTGCGAACCGGTGTTAATTTAAAAAATCCCTAAATATTTCAGACCGCATAGCTTTAACCGGAATTTTAATTTGTATCATTTAAAAGAAATAAAACAGTTTGAATTTATTATTTGTTAATAATCGTGTAATGAATAATTACGAGTAACTTTCCTTACTCTGACTTATCTCCCTTTGGGAGAACTCTTCTGCTTCTACTAACCACTATAAATAGTAGCACTAATACTGTACCGACATTGTGTGCTGAATAACCAGTAAGATCGAGAAGAGTACGTTTGTTTCTTTCTTTCTTGGCTGCTATTATATTGCGATTTTCCTGTTATTATTATTGTTATTATAGTTATTATTGTTATTGTTGTTGTTATTCGGACTCTCTTTTTTAGAGCCGGATTAGTTTGAACACACGACTTTTTTTTTCTCCTCTGCTGTTTTTTTTTTTTGTTTTTTTCTTAACGGATTTTTTTCACCGGCCATGGCAGTTAGCCTTGTGCCAACAAGAGAAAAGACAACGACAATGGGGTCAACACCTTCGCCCCAACCTGGAACGTCGGGCTGGACAAAACCCCCAGCGGTGAATATTAATCTGGAGGAATTTCAAACTAAAATGGAGACCTACAAAACTAAAATTACAGAAACAGGACTGATAATTGACTTCCAAAACTCCAGGAAATTTAGAAGAAAACTCTAACAATGTTTGTTATGGACAGGAAAGTTAAAAAAGCCGTAAGATCCTCGGTAGAAGTTATAACTAAGCTTTTAGCTTCGGTCGGTCATAGACCGGTTAAAATAATCAAAACACGAGGACATCACAACTGGTCTGCACTTTTTGCATCAGAAGAGGAGTGTATGACACTTACGAAAAAAGAGATTATTACACCAGAATATGTACTACGAATGGAACATCTTGGCAGACGGAGGACTACGATATCTGTGTTCAATGTCCCGTTCTATATTGAAGGCGCTCACATTGGAGCCTTTTTTTACAAAATATGGAGAGTTGATGTCAGTAACGTGCGACCAATACCTCTCCATATGGAACTTTGATATTCTCATCGACCAAAAAACCTTTTACGAGATACCGTATTATCTCGAAATTGAGAACGACAAACTGCCGGTTATTGTCGCAGGAAGAAAACCGGCCTGTTGGAGATGTAATGCAATAGGGCATCTCACCTTTGACTGCCCAGAAAGGAAAAAAACAGTCAATAACCCCAAAAATCATGTTGGAGAACATCTTGGCCCTAAAATTGGGTTTCCGCTGATAGAGTCCCCCTCCCCCCCCCCCCCCCAAAAAAAAAGACAAAGCCAGACATTGAAAAATCTTTTGCAGAATTCGACGAAGATTACGAAAGAAATGAAGGATGGGCTATTGTAACGGGCAAGAAAACACCCGGAAGACTCGCCCTGGAGCAATCAAGAATAGAGGCGGAAGAAGAAACTAAAATATCAAAGGATCCAGGGAAAGACTCATATGTCTATGTAGTCAACTTAAATAAAAAGCTGCGAAAGGAAGCACAACTCAGACCTAACTCCCCGCCCCAAAGCAACAAAGAAGACTCTATTTATATACCCCCAACAACACCCATTTCCCCCCCCCCAAAAAAAAGACCTCACCACACAAGATGCCGCCCCCAGTAACCACTATAAAAGAAAGGGAGTACAAACTCATACCTCTCAGCCCTGCCCCCAAGAAAGCACGGATCAGCACCCCAAGACCCTCCCCGTTCGCCTCCCCACAACAGACTCCGACACACACACACCCTGCTTCCCCTAAGAAATCACAAATGCTCCCTCCCCCTTCTCCGCTTCTCAAGCACGCCCTAAAGCCCACTCCCCCCCCCCATTCCCCGTTGAAAACCGACACATCTGGGCCCCCTCCGCCGCCCCAAACTTGTGAAATTGTTACTGTCCCCGTCAAAGGAAAGGGGAGGAAAAGACAGCCCTTCTACCCTGGTGAAGATATATGTAAGATTTTAACAGAGGTTATCACCAGGGCAAAGGGTCACCACTTCACTGACCTTAAAAAATTACTAGCCTTTACAGAAGTTAACGGCAAATCTATCGAAAATCCTTATAATTTCCCAAATGCCACCCGGTTATTAACTGTGATACGACCTCGAGAGGAGGGAAAATCGGTTTGGAGGATGATGGAGGAGGCGAACATTACGTTTGATATTTACCCGCAACTAGCGATTCATAAATCCCCAACTTTAAGAGAATTACGCAAATCATGTCATGGGAGGGTCCCCATTTTTTTTACATCCATCCCTGTACAGAGCTGTAAAACTAATCTTCCCCTTTGATGTCGGCGGTGTGTCCCAGGATGGCCTCATCAATACTGCGATGGGCACTTATTCCATGGGAAAAACCGCCGGTATCTTGACCCCATCAATGTTTGTTGGAGAATCTCAACCCTAAAACACTACAATGGCACTCTTTCTAGCAAGCGTGAATGTCCGAGGTTTGAGGGCCGATCTTCGGAAATTACGATTATGCCTGGACCTTCGAAGCCTTGGAGTGGATGTATGTTGTGTTCAGGAAACTCACTTAATTCAAGGTGATTATTTAAGTGCGCTGTCTAGGTATTTTGATGTCTATTCAGCGTACTTCAATTCTAACTCGAGGGGGGTTTCCTGGCTAGTGAAGCGGACTATAGATGCGTCGTGTGACCCTTGTTTCATGGATTCGGAAGGAATGCTTTGCGTTCTGGATGTTACCATAAAAGATAAAGCGTTTCGATTGATTGGGGTTCATGCGCCCAACCTCCAGGCCGAGCGTGCTCCCTTTTTTCGGCGAATCGAGCGGTTCATGAACACACCTCGTTCAGTTATCTTAGCGGGAGACTGGAACGCGGTCCTGGATCCCGATTTAGATCGCGCAAGGAATCCTTCTAGGGGTACTAACAGAGATCATGATGCAAAGACATTTCGGGACTTTGTCGATGAGTTTGATCTTATCGATAAATTCCGAAATGAAAAGCCTCATGATATAGTGTGGACTTGGACAGCTAGACGCGGCTCCGGTGCAGTACAGCTTTCGAGTTATATTGACCGGTTCTTAATTAGAAGAGTCGACGTAGAATTATTAGAATGTCCAAGTTTTCATAATATAGTTTACTCGGATCATAGACTTGTTCGTGTCCGTGTAAATGTAGATAGCCGTAAACCTAGATTAGCTGGGTACTGGAAACTCAACACTTCGTTGTTCGATATGCAGAGTTTCCGGGAACAGCTACTACTAACATATCAGCGGGTAATGACGGGGGCTATAATTGGGAATAAGTTGTGGGTGAAATTTAAGAAAACCATTAGGTCCTTTTCTGCTGATTTTAGCCAACGACTCAACCTAGAATCTAGAGCAGCAAAAGTGACACTAGAATCTAGACTAGATTGGGCAGTGGCGGTGGCGGATAGTACTAATGTTACTATAATTAAGGCGAAGCTCGCCTCCTTGACTAGCAAGGAACACGAAGCTTCTTTAATTAGGGCTAGGTTAAAGAGAATGCCTCATGAGGAAGGAAACATGGCCGCTGAATTGCGTGCAGAGGAGCGTCGACACGCTACCGATCGATATATCGCACGTGTCACATTGCCGGACGGACGTACCGTGACCACGAACGACGGTATTTTGGAGGCGTTTCGTAATCACTTTCAGGATCTTTTCACCAGGGAGCCCGGTTTGTCTTTAGCGCATTTCGACTCCTATTTAGCTGACTTTTCTCGCCTCGGGGTGACCGAAGCGGCTAGGTGCGAAGGTTGCATAACGGAGAATGAAGTCGTGGAAGCCCTAAAGGGAGTCGGCCTGAATAGATCTCCTGGGATCGATGGTTTGCCCTACGAACTGTATTTGAGGTTGTCGCACATTTTTGTACCCTTGCTGACAGTTTTATTTAACGCTTGGTTTAGGAACGGGTCAATACCTGAGTACTTTACCAAGGGGATTGTGCAATTTTACGCAAGAGCAAAGATGGTGGAGATGGGATCAATAATGTTCGGTCCTTAACTATGCTAAACACAGAGTTAAAGATTTTGGCCAAGATTTTAGCAAATCGCCTGCAGACTGTTTTGGCTGGTCTGATTAGCCCCGAACAGACTGGTTCTGTGAAGGGTAGGACCATTCAGGATAATTTGCACGCGATACGCTTAACCATTGAAAAAGTCGAAACAGAAGCCGCGCTGATCAATTTAGATCAGTCCAAAGCATTCGATAGGGTGGACCATCGCTATGTGGATCAGGCTGTTTTGTCATCGGCCGGTTTTGGACCGCAGTTTCGCCCCTGGATTCGCCTCCTTTATGCAAACCCCGGGGTGCTGGTGGAAGTGAATGGTTTGAGGTCAAAGCCCTTCAAATTATCCAGATATCTTCGTCAGGATTGTCCGTTTTCACCGATGCTCTATGCGCTTGTGTTGGAACCCTTCCTTCGCAGGCTCAGGGTGAACCCGGTCCTACGCGGGGTTACTTTGCCAGGTGCTTGCACCATACTGAAGTACTCTGCCTATGCCGACGACGTAACAGTGTTTGTAACGAGCAGTGTCGAGATTAGTGTCGTCGACAGAGAAATCAGAATGTATGAAACGGTAACAGGGGCCAGAATTAACTACGACAAGTCTGTTGGCTTGCGCATCGGTGCCTGGAAGGGTGCATCCCTACAGGGACCCTTCAGCTGGACTGACGGGCCTTGCAAGCTACTCGGCGTCTGGTTCGGTCCTGATCTTCAGCTGGAGAAAAATTGGTCGGAAGTGTTGAAAGCGATTCGGGCCGCAGCTGGTCTGTGGACCCGTAGAAATCTTTCATTAAAGGGGAGAGCGGAGGTGTGTTGCTCACACATTTATCCGATCATCCTATATCGTCTATCAGTACTTCCACTCCCGTCGAATACACTGCTTGAAATGCAGCGGGCTCTTTTCCGGTTTTTATGGCTTGGTAAAGCCCCTAAGGTCCGTCGCGAGATCTGTTATCTACAGCCTTCTGAGGGCGGTCTGGGTATGCCAAGTGTTGAGATTCGTCAACATACGCTTCGGCTTTATTACCTGGATCGAATGTGTACACCAGTTGAGGGAAACGGTGGCTTCTGGAAGGAAGACATCAAGAAAGCCTTTCCGGCTTTGAAAAGTGTGCACTTGGATGCCCCGAGGCGAGTGCTCCTTTTATCGCGAGTGTCGACGGGCCTTGAAGTTTCTCTTACGGGTGAAGGAAAGCCTCTCTGATACCCAGCTGTTGTCTCGTAAGGCATTGTATCGGGTCTTAGTGAGGGGATCTGTTCGAGATGAGAATATTGAGGGGCTCTGTTTGTCGAGGGGAGAGCTACGCTCAATCTGGCCTTGGGCGCCTGGGCTAAAGGTCTTCGATAATGACGAGGCATCTCTAGCCTGGCTGATTATTAGAAATGCTATCTGGGTCGGCAAAAAGCTTCATGCAGCTGGCATTAGGGCTTCGCCTATTTGTTGTCGTTGCGGTGACGAAGACGAGACTGTAAGTCACGCCTTTGTTTATTGCCGCATCGTCGTGCCGCTCATTAAGTTAGTTGCAGGCCTCATGGTTCGCGTACTGAATGTAACGTCTTTCGACCTGGAACCGATTAATATATGTAGCAATTGGGCTCCGACAAATGATAGAAAAGACGTTTTGTATTTTATTGCTTACTAGCAGGACCCGTGTCCCGGCGTTGCCCGGGGAAATATAACAGCCTGATTTTAATTTTTAAGTTAAATAAATAGATTCAGAAAATAAATCATTTCACTGGAAGTAATTTAAGTAATTAAAATAGGATTGATGTTTTACCTTCTGGTGCAAATATGTATAGACATTGTGGAGAGCCTACCCTTGAACATCCTACATAAAACTGCCCATGGCTAAAGCAAGGTGAAGTCAAGTTTAGACCAACCACTGCCAATGATTGTCCTTGGGACTTGTTAATTGTCATGGCAAAACACAATGTAACTGGGAACTGAAGCCTTTTAAATTCTATTGCAGAATCCGACGGAATAATGGGTATTAATTTGTGTGTTGGCATACCAAGCAATTCTAATGAATTTAAAAATTCTGTAGGGTATTGTACAGCCTGGTCGTTATCGAGAGTAGAATCCACAGAAGTGAAAGTTTGTTCATCACCTGGAATTTCATCAAGCAGTTGTTGATTGATGACATGTACCATGTCATTTTTAGTAGCTAGAATTGCTCTCTCCGTTAGCCATTCAGGATGCACATAGTTTTCGGCTATATTTGGATAAACTTTGCTACTAAGTTCTGTGAGTGATGAAACAATTGAGCCAATACCTGGAGTAATAACAAACGTGCCATTGTTGGTTGTTGCAAGCTTGCCATCACCTATTTTTAGGAGTAGGGAGGCACACTCACCAGCCATTGGGTCACTATTGAGATGTACACGCATGTTTGTAAATAATGTTACAGTCTTAATGTACTTCCACAAATATGACAATTTAATGCAAGCATTAAGCTCGTCAGCGGGACTTCCAAGTGGAACAATAGGAAGCGTATGTCGGAAGTCACCTGATAATAAAAGTGTTATGTCACCCATAACAACATCACGTCTCTTGAGATCACGCAATGTTTTATCTAGAGCCTCGAACGCTTGTTTATGTGCCATTGTACATTCATCCCATACGATCAAGGAACAATTCTGTAAAACTTTAGATGGATCTTATCCTCTTTCTATTTGACAAATTGGAGCAGCATCTTTTGTTAAGGATAATGGCAACTTAAATGTGGAGTGAGCTGTCCTACCACCAGGAAGAAGAGTGGCTGCAATGCCCGATGATGCCACTGCCACAGCTATTTTGCCTTGTGACTTAACTTTAGCAAGAATTAACTTGGTAACAAATGTCTTTCCTGTACCTCCGGGTGCATCAAGGAATATCAGGCCACCTTGCTGATCTTTTACAGTATTAACTATAGTACGAAAAATATGAATTTGCTCATTATTTAGTTGTGCGATACCATCTCGAACAATTGATGCTTGCTCATGAGTTTGATAACTAATTTCACGCGTCCATAAAGTAATGACCGGATGTGTATTAGATCGATTAGGTGAGGTAAGACCCAATTTTGTGAGTGTTTTACCATTCATCCTATAAGTGATATCTTCAATATGCACTAAAGCCATATTGAAGATGTCGTCTGAAAATGTTATATCAACTTCAGGCTGTTGATTGCGTTTCCTAAGAAGGAAATCTTCAGTAAAAGCTTCTTTGTGTGCATCCCAAAGTCGTTTTGGATGAGACACTGCACATGATAGCAAAGAAATGTCTCAAATTGTTTGCAGAATCAGATATAGATGCTTCCTGTAGTGTAGCATCCCAGTGGTTATCATCTTCAAGTAGTCCATGTGCACTACATGCATCCCTGAATGTAGTCATAACTTGACCATTGATCGTTTTTAGGTCATTAAAGCTCTGTGTACCTCTAACATTGTGTAGAAGCAGTCTCAAACAGAAGCAGTGAAATTGATTTGGATGCACGGTGCATACCCTGCCCAAAACTTCTGTTTTTTTAGCGCACGGATAGCCTGGAACTGGCTTACCCTGTAATCGTTGCTTGAAGACCTTAGTTTTTGTGTCCCAGGTATAATAAAGTGGAACTTCTGAGTACAAAAGTGTACATGCAAAAAAATCTGTTTGACACAATTTGAAGAAAGCTGTTAGAGTGGTTGAAGGTGGATTTGCAACTCTATCTGCCGCAGTACTTTCAGTAAAGTATATCCGCTGTCCATTTTCTAGATGAACTGATAGGTGAATAACTGGGGGATGATATACATGTATGTGAACGTTAAGTATTCTCCAAATGGTTTCACATGTTGATATGTAACGTCCCATTTCGTATCTCTTAACTTCATCATGAGCATTACTTTCAATTGTGAAGGTATCTTGATCACTACCTTTATTTACATATTTACAAATGTATTTTATTGATTTCACGCTGTTGCAAGATTCAACATTGATATGTGCATCAAAAATCTTACAAAGCAGTTTATTATGTGGTACAACGCATAGGTTGTCTACAGGAACTGTTATGTTACCAGGTAGGGTAACTGTCGTCTCAAAACCTCCAGCTAAAGGAGATAGTCGTCGATATTGTGGGTAGCCATTTGTATCCGATTGAGTTTCACTCAAGAAGTGTCTGGGATATCTCTTACTGCAGTGTCCATCTTTGAGACAGAGTGAACATCTGTTTATGTTTCCACATGGTCCATGAATCATTTGGTGCCTAATGATATCATGTAAAAGCGGATCTGCCACTGGATCCGGAATTTCCACACTGATAACTGAATCTATGTCAGAGGATCTCAATTTTTGTTGCACCTCCATTATGCTCCATCGCCATCTGAAATTGTTGGATATATACATTTTCTCTGTGAAGCATGCTTTGCAATGCTAGAACAATATCTAATTTAGTGTTTGAGAAAGAGTTATATCTAATCGCCCCATACATTTGCTCGCCAGAAGGTAAATCGTAACATAAAACGGGCAGCACTTTTCACGGCCACCATCGTCCGCCACCAGGCATTTGGCTCATGTGACTCAATCGCAGTCATTTAAAAATAGAGAATAGTCTTTATTATTATAAATAATCATATAATAGGCAATCCCCCCCTCCCAATACATGATTTTTTTTATTTCGGTTTAGTTTTATTTGTCTTACTTTTCGAAATAGTATAATTAACGTTGATGGATTTTCCGCACATTCCTGAGTCTTCTGTCGATTTAAATATATTGTATAATTCGGTGTTTTATGCCCCCCCCCTCCCTCGAATACAATATTTTTCTTTTCGGTTTATTTATATTTTGTTACTTTTCAAAACAGATCCACCACATCAACCTATCAATCCCGCCACACCCCGCTGCTAGGCATTTGACTCATGTCACTCAATCGCAGTCAATTAAAAAAATAGCGAATAGTCTTCCTTATTGAAAATAATCATATAATCGTCATTTTATTTCCCCCCGACCATCCGAATACAATTTGTAATGCTCTGCAGGTTACATTAATTATGTGTGTGTTTCAGTGGTGCTCATTTTCCATTTCTCTTTTCAGCCAAAGAAAATGGAATTTCTATACAAAGATAATGGGAGGTGGGGTGAGTTTAATGGGGCTCTGTAGGCCTCTTTAATTAATCGCTGAGATTTCAATTCCCCCCCCCCCAACATTGGATTTTAAAAAAATGTATCTATTCTGTTTGTGTATGTTTTGGTAATTTTCTCAAAGTATTTAACGTTGAGGGAACTTTTCACAAGGAAGCAATTGTTAGTGTAATTTATTTATTAATAATTTATAAAACTAATAATATTTATTTTTAGAAGTAAAGTTTTTTGTTTTTCTTTTAGTAAGTAAAAACGTAATTTTTTTATCGTATTTTTTATAGTTGAAATTTTTCATTTTTGTTATTATGTAATCGGTGTCCTTTAAGTGTAATAATGAGAAAAACGTAAAGGAAAAATGTATCTATTCGGTTTGTTTATGTTTTGTTTATTTTCTCAAAATATTTAACGGTTAGGGAACTTTTCCTAAAGAAGCAATTGTTATTGTATTTTAGTTAGTAATAATTTATAATAATAATATTTGTTTGTTTGTTATTGTACGAATTAAAAGTTTCTCAAAATAGTCAACAGTTATTTTTGGAAAGGAAAAGTTATCATTTAAATGAATAGACATTAAAAGAATGGGAAGAATCCGTGCGAAGCAAGAATTAGGGAATGGCATTCTGCTAATCTGTAAGCGTGTTTTATACTTTAATGTAATCCGTTGGGTTTTTTTTTTCGTAGTCTTTATTATTATAAATAATCATATAATAGGCAATCTCCCCCTCCCAATACATGATTTTTTTATTTCGGTTTAGTTTTATTTGTTTTACTTTTCGAAATAGTATAATTAACGTTGATGGATTAACCGCACATTCCTGAGTCTTCTGTCGATTTAAATATATTGTATAATTCGGTGTTTTATGCCCCCCTCCCTCGAATACAATATTTTTCTTTTCGGTTTATTTATATTATGTTACTTTTCAAAACAGATCCACCACATCAACCTATCAATCCCGCCACACCCCGCTGCTAGGCATTTGACTCATGTCACTCAATCGCAGTCAATTAAAAAAATAGCGAATAGTCTTCCTTATTGAAAATAATTATATAGGTCATTTTATTTCCCCCCGACCATCCGAATACAATTTGTAATGCTCTGCAGGTTACATTAATTATGTGTGTGTTTCAGTGGTGCTTTAAATGTTAAGGTATAATTTAAATGAATAGCCATTAAAAGAATGGGGAAAATCCGTGTGAAGTAAGAATTAGGGAATGTTAATCGGTTAATCTGCAACCGTTTTTTTTTTCTTAACGTATTCCGTTGGTTCAAATTCTGTAGGAGTTTTTTTTTAAGTAAGGAAAACGTAATGTTGTTTATGTTAGATGTATAATGTAAATAGCAGAACAGGAACGGCGTATTACCTGAAGTAGTCGTAGATCGGTAAGGGAAATCGGCATAACTGTTTAAGCGTAGTGAATGTGGCAGGCGATATCTCTTACAAGAAGTGTCTGTGATATCTCTTACTGCAGTGTCCATCTTTGAGACAGAGTGAACATCTGTTTATGTTTCTACATGGTCCATGAATCATATGGTGCCTAATGATATCATGTAAAAGCGGATCTGCCACTGGATCCGGAATTTCCGCACTGATAACTGAATCTATGTCAGAGGACCTCAATTTTTGTTGCACCTCCATTATGCTCCATCGCCATCTGAAATTGTTGGATATATACATTTTCTCTGTGAAGCCTGCTTTGCAATGCAAGAACAATATCTAATTTAGTGTTTGAGAAAGAGTTATATCTAATCACCCCATACATTTGCTCGCCAGAAGGTGAATCGTAACATAAAACGGGCAGCGGTTTTCACGGCCATCATCGGCTTCCACCCGGCATTTGGCTCACGTGACTCAATCGCAGTCATTTAAAAATAGAGAATAGTCTTTATTATTATAAATAATCATATAATAGGCAATTCCCCCCTCCCAATACATGTTTTTTATTTCGGTTTAGTTTTATTTGTCTTACTTTTCGAAATAGTATAATTAACGTTGATGGATTAACCGCACATTCCTGAGTCGTCTGTCGATATAAATATATTGTAAAATTCGGTGTTTTATCCGCCCCCCCCCCCCCCTCGAATACAATATTTTTCTTTTCGGTTTATTTATATTTTGTTACTTTTCAAAACAGATCCACCACATCAACCTATCAATCCCGCCACACCCAGCTGCTAGGCATTTGACTCATGTCACTCAATCGCAGTCAATTTAAAAAATAGCGAATAGTCTTCCTTATTGAAAATAATCATATAATCGTCATTCCCCCCCCCCTGACCATCCGAATACAATTTGTAATGCTCTGCAGGTTACATTAATTATGTGTGTGTTTCAGTGGTGCTCATTTTCCATTTGTCTTTTCAGCCAAATGGGGCTCTGTAGGCCTCTTTAATTAATCGCTGAGATGTCAACCCCCCCCCCCCCAACATTGGATTAAAAGAAATGTATCCATTCTGTTTGTGTATGTTTTGGTAATTTTCTCCAAGTATTTAACGTTGAGGGAACTTTTCACAAGGAAGCAATTGTTAGTGTAATTTATTTATTAATAATTTATAAAACTAATAATAAACTGTATCAAAATAGTGAACAGTTACTTTTAAAATAAAAAGTTATCATTTAAATGAATAGCCACTAAAAGAATGGGAAAAATACGTGCGAAGGAAGAAGTAATGAATGTCATTTGGCTAATCTATATCCGTTTTTTTTTCGAACGTATTACGTTGGGTCAAATTATGTAGAAGTAAAGTATTTTTTTTTTTAGTAAGTAAAAACGTAATTTTGTTATCTTATTTTTTATAGTTGAAATTTTTCATTTTTGTTATTATGTAATCGGTGTCCTTTAAGTGTAATAATGCGAAAAACGTAAAGGAAAAAATGTATCTATTCGGTTTTTTTCTTTTGTTTATTTCTCAAAGTATGTAACGGTTAGGGAACTTTTCCCAAAGAAGCAATTGTTATTGTATTTTAGTTAGTAATAAGTTATAAAAATAATTTTTTTTTTATTATTGTACTAATTAAAGTTTCTCAAAATAGTCAAAAGTTATTTTTTAAATGAAAAGTTATCATTTAAATGAATGGACATCAAAAGAATGGGAAGAATCCGTGCGAAGAAAGAATCAGGGAATGTCATTCGGTTAATCTGTAACCGTTTTTTTTTTCTTAACGTAATCTGCTGGGTTTTTTTCGTAAAGTATTACGGTGGGTCAAAATCTGTAGAAGTAAATTTATTTGTTTTGTTTAGTAAGGAAAACGTAATTTTTGTTATATTATTTTTAGAGATGAAATGTAATATATTTGTTATTATGTAATTGGTGTCGTTTATGTAAAGTAATGTGAAAAACGTAAAGAATGAATGTATCTAATCGGTTTGTTTATGTTTTGTTTATTTTCTCTAAGTATTTAACGGTGAGGGAAGTTTTCCCAAAGAAGCAATTGTTAGTGTATTTTATTTAGTAATAATTTATAAAAGTAATAATTGTTTTTTATTGTACGAATTAAAAATTGAACAAAATAGTGAACAGTTATTTTTTAAATGTAAATATATAATTTTAATGAATAGCCATTAAAAGAATGGGGAAAATCCGTGTGAAGGAAGAATGAACGGAATGGCATTCGGTTAATCTGTAACCTTTTTTTTTCTTAACGTATTCCGTTGGTTCAAATTCTGTAGAAGTATTGTTTTTTAAGTAAGTGAAACGTAATGTTGTTTATGTTAGATGTATAATGTAAATAGCCGAACAGGAACGGTGTATTACGTGATGTAGTCGTAGATCGGTAAGGGAAATCGGTATAACTGTTTAAGCGTAGTGAATGTGGCAGGCGTTTCGTGAACTGTATACGTTGTTCGAGGATGAGAGTATGAGATTGCGTAATCGTATCTAACGGAAGTGACGTTGTCACATGTATTGAAGGGAGCGTCTGTTATATTTTATGTGCAACGTATGCTACTGTGTTGTAATGTGTAGGCGGACGTAACATAAATAATAAGGTGTAAAATGTGTAAAGTATCCGTTGTGTTTTTGTACCCGGTGTAGACTGGTAGCGTGGGAGGAGTAAAATGTTAGAGAGAAATATTCCTGCTACTACCTGTATGGTGTCTGTGTTGGGGAGAGTGACTGATGGAGGAACAAAAGTAGTTATTTGCCCGAGGTGGATGTAAGAGTGTAGAGTTTGCTAAGAACACGCTCGAGCGAATAAGCTTGATGTTGTAGTGATTGTAGTAACGTATTGAGTTCGAGTTTATTTTCCTATTCGACGCGAAGGTACAGGGGAAAAAACGTCTTTACTTTATATATAAGATAAGAAGAAGACTAGCGTTGTTGAGAAGTGTGATATGGCAGACACGTTTGTGGGTTAAAATTAATGGCGTTTCTACTGATGCATTAATTGACACCGGCAGTTCTAGTAATTATATTAATTTTAATATTGTAACAGCTAATAACTGGAAAATATTTTCTTGTTCTACTCGTGTGTCTATGGCGAATGCTTCTTTATCATCACAAGTAATTGGATATTGTCTGGTTAATTTACTTTTTAAAAATATTTCATACAAAAACATCAAACTTTTGATAATGAAAAACCTTTGCAGTGACGTGATACTGGGGCACGATTTTCTTCAGCATCATTCTCGTATTGAGATTCCCTTCGGAGGACCCAAACCAGCCCTTAGCATTTGTGGTTTAACAGCAGTCAATGTTCAGTACCTATCTCTCTTTAATAATTTATCTCAAGACTGCAAACCTGTAGCGATGAAATCTAGACGCTACTCACTTGAGGATAAGTAGTTCATAAAAACCGAGATTACGAGAATGCTTGGTGAAGGAATCATTGAAATGGGTGAGTTTCCATGGAGGGCACAAGTAGTAATAACATCTTCCGAAAACCCCAAAAAAAGACTAGTAATTGATTACTCTCAAACAATAAATAGGTTTACGCTACTGGATGCGTACCCACTACCACGGATAGATGAAATTATAAGCGAAATTGCTAAATATAAACTGTATAGCACACTAGACCTTAGAAGTGCCTATCACCAAGTGGCTATCAAACCAGTCGATCGACCCTACACGGCTTTTGAGGCAAATGGCCGCCTCTACCAGTTTAAAAGAATACCATTTGGAGTAACGAATGGGGTTGCCAGTTTTCAGCGAATTATGGATAAAATAATTAGCGATTAAAAATTGAAAGGCACTTTTGCCTACATTGATAATGTAACAATATGTGGACACAACTATGCAGACCATAATCGTAATCTGAAACGATTTATGGCGACGATAAAAAAATACAACCTCACACTAAATAACGATAAATGTACTTTTAGCGTAGACACCATTAATTTACTAGGATATACCGTAAGCAAAGGATCTATGTCACCAGACCCAGAATGATTGAAGCCGCTGCTAAAACTGCCAATACCTAATAATATGCGTGCCCTAAAACGAGCCCTTGGTATGTTTGCACATTACTCACAGTGGATTGCTTCTTTTTCAAGCAAAATTCATCCATTGGTACAAACGGACACTTTCCCTCTCTCGCACACAGCAATGGAGGCCTTTAAGAATATTAAAAAGGATATAGCCAATGCAGCAATTACGGCTATAGACCCCACTATTCCTCTGGTGGTGGAGACAGATGCATCTGATTATGGAATTGCTGCCTCTCTAAGACAATCCGGGCGTCCGGTCGCTTTTTTTTCAAGGACCTTGTCGCGTTCAGAACAGCGACATTCAGCAATCGAAAAAGAGGCTTATGCTATAGTGGAAGCACTCAGAAAGTGGAGACACTATTTGATCGGACGACATTTTAGACTGATTACTGATCAAAAATCCGTCGCATTTATGTTTAACACCAGGACAACAAGCAAAATCAAAAATGATAAAATAGCGAGGTGGAAAATAGAACTCTCCTGATTTTCTTTTGATGCAATCTACCGACCCGGTAAAGAGAATGCTGCGGTTGACGCACTATCGAGAGTATGTAGTTCGATACCCAACACGGATGAGCTTCGGACCTTACACAATGAACTGTGCCACCCAGAAATAACACGAATGACACACGTTGTACGAACCAGAAATCTACCATATTCTTCGGATGACGTAAAGAAAATGATAAAATCGTGTACAATATGTGCTGAACATAAACCACAATTCTTCAGGCCTAAAACCGGTACACTGATAAAAGTGGCACAACCGTTCGAGAGAATAAACATCGATTTTAAGGGTCCACTACCATCTAATAATGGGAATCATTACATTCTAACCGTCATTGACGAATATTCACGATTCCCATTCGCATTTCCTTGTCCAGACATATCAGCGAAATCGGTGATACGGTGCTTGTGCTCTTTATTTGCCATTTTTGGTGTTCCAGCCTACATCCATTCAGATCGTAGAGCCTCTTTTATGTCTGAACAGCTCAAACAATTTCTTCACGAACGAGGAGTAGCCACAAGCCGGACGACGCCGTACCACCCTCAGGGAAACGCCCAATGTGAGCGCTATAACGGTATAATATGGAAAAGCATACAACTAGCGGCCGCAAACCGCAAATGCCCAATTACCCACTGGGAAGATCTTCTCCCAGAATCTCTGTACGCCATTAGAACGCTCTTGTGTACAGCCACAAATGCCACGCCCCACGAGAGGTTTCTTCCATTCCAACGAAGAAGCTCGGAGGGAACTTCGCTTCCATCATGGATCTCGAAACCTGGAACGGTTCTTCTGAGACGTTTCGTCCGTCATAGTAAGAATGACCCATTAACGAACCAAGTAGAACTGATTGAGGCGAATCCACATTATGCATTGATACGGCATTCTGATGGAAAAGAATCGACTGTTTCCCTTAGAGACCTTGCACTTGCAGGAGATATACCTACACTCAATATAACCCCGGGGAGACGCCTACATCTCAAGACCCTTCCACCTTGGCTGAAGGTCAAGCTGCACCATATGACTCATCTACGGACTCAGTACAACCATCAGATACGGAGTCCATAACATCTGTAGAAAGTCAAGGTGCTCAGAACGAGCCAGAGGTAAACGATCATTCACTTGCTCCAAAACGAGCTCATCCCCGAACCGATTCAGAATCCCTGTTTTCAGAATCACAACCACCCGCACCCAGGAGACGGATTTATACTCACTCAGGACGGTGAGTGAAAATCGACCCCTGCGTATCGTCAGACTCAGAAACCCAGAGTCCTGATTCTACTCCCGATACCAGACTACCGAGGCGTTCCAACAGAACCAGCAAAAAGCCCGGTCGATGGAACAACTTTATTCCCTTATGATTGAAATAGAAAGGGAGTGAATGTAATGAATAATTACGAGTAACTTTCCTTACTCTTACTTATCTCCCCTTTGGAGAACTCTCCTGCTTCTACTAACCACTATAAATAGTAGCACTAATACTGTACCGACATTGTGTGCTGAATAAAGCTTTCCCAAGTTACGTCTGTTCTCGTTAGTCATTACAAATCGTTTGTTACTTTGTAAATTATTATATTCGGTCAATAATTAAACTATTTAAAAAAATATTTTCAAAAACAAGCAAAAGACATTCAACTTATAAAAAAACCTTTGATTTGTTAGTTTATGGAAGGGTCATTATTTGTTTTAAATATTTTCAAAATTAAAAAAAATTAATATTTACAATTATAAAAAAAAAAAACAGTTTGATTTTATTATTTTGTTAATAATTTGTTGAAAATAAATTATCATTTGCCCCCACCCACCCAAAAAACAGCCTAAAATATAATTGGGGATTTTTTTATTAACACCGGTTCGTAATTTCCGATTTCAAATACGGTGGCCATGATGAAGTGAATACTTTATATTTTACCTAAATGTTATTGTGATAGACTTAAAATGAGTCAACATCTTTTGGAAATCCATGACAAATTATCGGAATGTGGTGAAACCGTTACTCACTACCAGCCTAGGAGTAGTAGTAATCGTAGTCGTAGTAGTAGTAGTAGTAGTAGTAGTAGTAGTGTTACTACTTGTATACGGATATCCGTATATTTGTTGCGTTTGAGTAAGGCAATTAAGATAGATAAGCCGAAGCGAAAGAAGCTTTATTGGCACAGTAAGTTTCGCTTTCAAATCCTACGCGAAACGAAAATGGTACACCAATGGGACAAATAGAGCGTCCTATCCAGTGGTGAGTCCACGGTGAGCAGTTGGATTTATAGAAGCTAATCTTCACGTAAACTATAAGACTATCTTCTATAATAATCTGTCAAAAAGGTATCGCCAAAAAAAGGAAAACCAATTATATATATTTATTTGTATGGCGTACATAACTGGGTGTAGATTTCCAGAAGTTACGACGATTAATAGAAACGAATTCAATAATAATAGTAATAATAAATGTCAGTTGGCGAAAGTCATTTCTTGCAGCGGTATATTTTCAAGTGTAGATAGCCGTGCTCTGGGTGCTCAGGGTAGCAACAAAGAGTGTCTTCGTCTTTCTTCATGTCTGCCTGGAAGCTCTCTGACTGCTTTGCAAATCCCTAAAGGTATCCGGATTGGTGTCTTTAAAAGTTCCAGTCGAAATTACTACGCCCGAGAGTCTGATTGTCATCGTGTGACCAAACAACCTCACTAGGGCTGCTCTCCGTCAGAGGAAAGAAATGGCAATGTTTGTGACTGCTACCAATGTTTAGCTGGCCATTGGGTTGGCTTTTTAATATTATTGGCACCAGGGCAAAAACTATATATATATAAAAAAAAGTTTCGTGTCAAAATCAATCTCAGAAATGAAAAAAAAAAATAGAGAGAAAATAGAAAATGCTAAGTTTAATTTTTTTATTATTAAAAAAGAAATGTATGGCGGCATTTTAATTTTTGTTTGATTAAAAAAGAAATGTTTGGTGGCATTTTAATTTTTTTTGATTAAAAAAGAAATGTATGGTGGCATTTTAATTTTTTTTGATTAAAAAAGAAATGTATGGTGGCATTTTAATTTTTTATTAAAAAAGAAATGTATGGTGGCATTTCATTTTTTTTATTAAAAAAGAAATGTATGGTGGCATTTCATTTTTTTATTAAAAAAGAAATGTATGGTGGCATTTTAATTTTTTATTAAAAAAGAAATGTATGGTGGCATTTTATTTTTTTGATTAAAAAAGAAATGTATGGTGGCATTTTAATTTTTGATTAAAAAAGAAATGTATGGTGGCATTTTAATTATTTTATTAAAAAAGAAATGTATGGTGGCATTTTAATTTTTTTATTATTAAAAAAGAAATGTATGGTGGCATTTTAATTTTTTTGATTAAAAAAGAAATGTATGGTGGCATTTTAATTTTTTTATTAAAAAAGAAATGTATGGTGGCATTTAAATTTTTTTTTTATTAAAAAAGAAATGTATTGTGGCATTTTAATTTTTATTAAAAAAGAAATCTATGGTGGCATTTTTATTTTTTTTATTTTTTTTTTTGAAGGCTGAGAGTGTCATAGCGTGTTTTCCATGCCGTATCAGCTGCACTAAAATACACTTCGTTGTTGTCATTTTACCATAGTTTTGTAAACTGCTAGACGTACCAGTAACCCGTTGGGTCACAACCAGAACCACTATTTATTTTACTTTAGTTTCATTCGAAAATTCATAAACTGTGACGTCATATCTTTTAAGATATTTTTCTTGCATGAGCAAAAATGATAAGTCTCTTTACTTCTATATTATTATTATTTACTCACTAACAGTTGTCACACAAGTTAGTATCAGGGATTTCTCACTGACAATAACCAGTCGTGTTCCCTGGAGTATGAGTGACAACAAGTCTTCCAAGATCCACAGTACTCTCCACCTCTTTTAATTAATAACCATTTCAAATGATTTTGCGTTATCGCAACAGCCGCTTATCATTTATTTTTCACTGAAAACGACCATTGGTCTTCTCTGGGATTTGAGTGGCAATAAGCCTCCCCAAGGTCCCAGTACTTTCAGCATTTTTTCCATTTTAGTCTCGTTAGTGCTTGTTCGCTTTCCTCGGTCTTTCTATCCTCCTTGACCCTTCACGACTATTTCCAGCCGTATTTGACTTCTCCAGGTTAAGGAGAGGTGCGGTCGGAAAATGTGTAACCTTTGCTTCACAAGGTGAATCCAATGTCTCTCAAGATTGAAAGAAAGCCTTAATGCTATCATCAGTGACACTGGTATACACGTATACTTGTAAGACGATGCCGGTGCTCGACGATCGTCGATCCCAACGTTATACCGTGGTTTTCTCTTCCTCTTCATCTTCTCGTTCTGGTCGTGTCGTCTCTCGATGGCGCGTGCACTGGCTTACAAGTTGTATACAAAAACAAAAGCAACGCAGATTCAACAATAAAAGTACAAACACAGACATGTTGGTATAAGTCAATTGTTCTCTGGGTGCATGTGTGATACCATCGTCGCGGAAAGGGACCCCCAAATGCTGTCTGTTGATGGTTGTTTGGTCGTGTCGGTCCAGTGACAAACTTCTTTGTTCAACGTCGAGTCGTTGAATTTCGGAATCTCTCGGTCATCTTTCCCGGACCGAACTCTGACTGAATTCTCGGGTCTACTCCATCTGATCTCTGCCGAACTCGGACTGCCTCTCGTCTGCCCCCCGTCTCCTCAATATATATATATATATATATATATATATATATATATATATATATATATATATATATATATATATATATATAGTTTCGATCGGAAATCGTAGATGTCCAGTCTTTTTCTCAGTCACTCTTTCCATCGCCCTCTGGCTACCCAAAATACAACACATAATGGATAGGGCGCCACCCAATTTGGGATATTCAATAAATTTCGGCGGCCTCCCTATCCCTACCGCTTGTATATTTATCTCACTCCCGATCACTTTTCTTTTTTGTGAATCATTTTTCTCACATTCTCCGGAATTTTGGCTCCGAGAATGCAGTCTCAATATCATATCCGAGTTTGTTTATTTTTCTCTCATTCGTTTTCGCACTGATTTTCTCTTTGCTCCTATTCGACGTTTATTTTGTTTTCCCCCTGCTTTTTTCTATCTAACACAATTATGAACGTCTGTCGTATCGTCACTTACTTAAAGTAATATTTATGACTCTACTAGAAACATGTGACCTGTTGAGTCACCCATTGGGTTTAGGTTAGATTGTTTGAATCGTTGACATATGAGTTTGCAAAGCCAGTTACATTTTTAAAAGGGGAAAGACAAAATCCCAAATTAGCCTTTATCGCTATCTTTTATTTTATTCGAGCTCACCCGTAAAAACCAAACCTACTCTCTCTCTCTCTCTCTTTCTCTCTCTCTCTCTCTCTCTGCCCTCTCTCTCTCTCTCTCTCTTTCCCTCTCACACACACTCTTTCTCTCTTTCTTTTGTTTTATAGCTTCTTTTGTTACCTTTGATTGTTAATAAACGAGAAATAAAGGAAGAGAGTAACGGAAACGAATTTGATAGAATACGAGCGTGTTGGGTCAAAAATAAGATACAGTAAGAGAGGGTGAGAGTGATTGACAGAAACTTGGTAAGATATGGATTACTTAGTGGGTTAATTGCAAATTACAACTAATTCGAACACGGATTTTTTAACTGAATTCGAATGAATATTTTAATATGTATTTTCTATGTAGGGAGTAGTCTAAGGAAAACAGATGTTGATCAACTCAGCTTTAGTATAAAAATAGATACTCCCATTGACTTTGTTTGTTTAATATTTTTAGACCGGAATAATTTGAGACGAATATGGGTTAATTAGACCATCCAAAACTATAAGAGCTTGATTTTAATGGTTGCAAGGTTGGGTTAGTTGGCAGGTAATTATACTTATGGAACGGCAAAAACATCACATTCAACTCAAAGCCAGATTGATGCGCTCCCTGGCCATATCCATATTTCTGTACGCGTGTGAGTCGTGGACCCTAACTGCGGACCTAGAGAGAAAGATGCAGGCCACAAATATGAGATGCTTCTGAAAGATTATCAACATCTCACACAAATGATGAAGTGAAGGACAGAATGAGACAAACAGTCGGGCCGTATGAAGATCTACTGACCACAGTCATCAAGACCACGAAACAAATGAAATGAGGATTACCACTGACAATTTTTTAACTTTTATTCACGCCTAACAAAGCATGCTGCAAGTGAGACGTAAGGGGCTACTGTGATTAATAGCCAGATTTATAGAGGGCATCCTAAGTGGGGATTGGTGCAGCAAGATATTTGTTCATATTACATTTAAATGTCTGCATGTTGTTTGAATTTATTTTATTAGCTACGACCGATATATATATATATATATATATATATATATATATATATATATATATATATATATATATATGGGAAATGTAAAAGGAAAAAACTAAGAGATATTTTTTATATATTCATCAACGTTTCGTCTTTATTGTAAGACTTCCTCAGGATGATAATTTGAAGAAAAAAATGTACTTGCATGACATTTTTCTTCAAATTATCATCCTGAGAAGGTCTTACAATAAAGAAGAAACGTTGATGAATATATAAAAAATATATCTTGGTTTCTTTCCTTTTTCATTTCCCACTACGTCGGATTATTCTCATCCTTCCTATCTCATATATATATGCTATAAATATTTTTTATTAGATATTAAAGTATTTTTTACCTACAGACAATATTGTTTCGGGCTTTTTACCTTCATCAGTGCAGAAGTGCTGGTTACAGGCAGTAGCATGAAATCGAACGAAGTTCGTAGATTCAGGCTAGAATTACGAGACAAACGCTCAGAACTGCAAGCTACCGGCAATCAGCACAGACAGTAATTGAAATAAAGATACACTTACCCGGGGGCAGGGGGAAGCGTTATTGCTGTCAACAGTGTTCAACGCTTCGCGCGGAACTCGCTTTGTCGCAAATGGCAACAAACTTTTCTCAATTTCACGGTGCTCTACTTTCAAGACTATTACATCTTTAAATGGGCTTTTAACTATAAATAATTTTATTAAATATTAAAGTGTTTTTTTGCCTACAGACGATATCGTTTCGGACTTATATATATATATATACATATATATACATATATATATATATATATAGAGAGAGAGAGAGGGGGGCATCCTAAGTACGGATTTGTGCAGCAAGATGTTTGTTCACATTACATTTAAATTTGTGCATCTTGGTACAATCGGGGAAACAGGGAGCAGGACGTGGTTGTGGTATCTCTTTTAACCGGGTCTGACTGTAACTGCTGGCTAGCTTGTTTTCGTGTCTGTTTGACTTTATTTTATTAACTACGACCGATATGTCGGACGAAAAATCTAATATAGAACAAACTGGTTAACTGAAAATCGTTTCCGAGTTGTTTTATTAAATGTAATTAAAATCGATCCAGCCAGACAAACGACCCCATCATTTTGGAGTCGTTTATCTCTTTTGTCTTGTCGTCTATAACGTTATACTCCATTTATCATAGTTCGTACAATAGTATAAGACTGGGATACTTAGAGACGAATAAAAATTACTGTCGTGTGTGTTTGGTTACAGTAGTCTATATAACAACAACGCAAGGAAGTGATCTCTAAATCATTCGATATTTGCTTAACTGAAATGCTTGGTACTGATTGGATCAAATACTCAATTTCGATTGGTTCCCTATATCAGACCTTAGTCAACAGAAAGAAGTCTCTATAAGAGGTGAACATCTGTTCATGGATGTTATTTAAATAATCGCATTCGCGCTTTTAAAGTTTAGGGCGAGTTTTTTTTTGGGGGGGGGGGCATCGCCTAAAGGTAAAAACTTACAAAAAATGAATGTGCCCATGTTACTAACCGGGTTGCTGAGAATATGTATTACAAAATTCATAATGATCGTTTCAGAAATATTTTTAATAGAATAAAATAAACTTTATATATGCAACCCTTAAATATTAACATTTACAAATATATATATATATATATATATATATATATATATATATATATATATATATATATATATTCCTTAATTCGAAGATATATATATATACGTATATGTATGTATATATATATGTGTGTATATATATATATAAATATATATATATATATATTTATATATATATATATATATATATATATCTTCGAATAAAGGAATATATATATATATATATATATATATATATATATATATATATATATATATATATATATATATATATATATATATAATATATATATATTCCTTTATTGGAAGATTGCCAACGTTTCTCTCAGTGGCCAGAATATCGATCTTGAATGATTTGCTGGTGTTGCCACATGCGTGGATGTGTTTGTTGAATAAAGAGGTGCGTGTTTGTAGGTGTTCTTTAACTCTAATATGTAGGGGCTTCACCGTACTAGCGATGTATATTTTGTTGCATGTGGTGCACTGTATACGATATCCAGTGTACGTGCGGTGGTATTTGTCTGTGGTGTTCATGGGGCAGTTCGCTAGGGTGCAAGGAGTATTGTTGTCATTGGTGTTGCGTGTTGTCAATTGTTGTCGCAGTGAAGGGACGGTGTGTGTTAGTTGAACGTTGAGGTTCTCCCTTACGTATAGCTTTGCAGATAGCTGTGATGGTCCTGTCGTTAAAATGCGGCAACTTAAAGAAGCGGGTGTTGGAAAGAGCGTGTTGCGTCCATCTTCGGTGTTTCCTGAGGGATTCAAGGGTAGGTGTGGGGTATCCATTAGTCTCTAGTACCTGTTGGAATTACTCGCTGTAGGTAGTTTTGTCAGCTTAAGTGCTGCATTTATTTATTTATATATATATATATATATATATATATATATATATATATATATATATATATATATATATATATTATTTCATGTATTCACATAAAATATTATAAGGAGATATAATCTTTTATGTATCAATTTTTAGTATTTACTTCAACAATACGTGAGTAGAGCTAGGTAGTAAGTTATAAAAATATATTTATCGCAAGTAAGCTACACAGAGTCTTCCGCGGAAAAAAACTAGGATTTTTCATGAATAAATAAACAAGAGTATAACAAACTACTCACAGAAAACATTACGTAAAACTACAAAAAATAGATACAAGCGAACGTAACTACATAGATATAATAAATGCTGAAAGTAAACAAATCACTGATAGACTAAAAATTAGCGATAAAGTTAGTAAATTAAAACCTAAGGAAGCCTATATCTCATTTAAAGACCACAAAAGTAATTTTAACAATAACCCTAGCACTTGCTTAATTAATCCGACCAAACCAGAAATAGGAAGAATTAGTAAAACAGTTTTATCTAGAATTAAAAAGCAAATAAAAAAAGACCTAGAATTAAACCAGTGGGTGAATACTGCCGAAGCAATCAATATCGATAAAAAATAATAAATTTACCTACCTACAATTTGATATAGTTGATTTCTATCCATTCATATACGAAGAACTCTTCAACATCGCCCTACAGTTTGCCGAGATGTATACTGATATATCCAAGGATGAAATCCACATTATTAAAACATGTAGAAAATCAGTTTTAATCAACAATAATGACCAATGGATTAAAACAAAAATAACAAACTCCTTTGCTTTGGTCATGAGGAGGCATCAGATCTTGTGGGGTTATTTATTTTATATACACTCGCAAATTTATTTGATAATACAGATAATGGCCTATATAGAGATGATGGATTAGCTATAATAAAGGAATCCAACATTGTCAAGGGAGAAAACTTCAAGAAAATTATACATATGGAAATGAAAAAACTAGACCTAAGAGTAAAAGTACTGGCTAACATAAAAATAACTCACTTTTTAGATGTCACCTTAAACTTAAATGAAAATACTTACGAGCCATATTTAAAAGATGACGCCAATCCAATATACGTAAACCCAAAGTCCAATCACCCCCATCAATCATAAAACAGATTTCTAATTCTATCAAAAGTAGGCTTATCAATAACTCTAGCAACGAAAATGTATTTTAAAAATCAAGCAACATTTATAATACAGCTCTAAAAAATAGTGGGTACCATAATATCGAAATTAAATATCAGAAATAGGACACAGGAAATCAGATGCTAAAAGCTAAACTGGGCAAGAAATTTCTAAATCTCATTGAAAAACACTTCCCCGTAACCAATCCCCTGCATAAAATATATAATAAAAATAACTTAAAACTGTCCTACAGCTGCTGCAAAAACCTAGAAATGATAATTAAGGCACACAATAACAAAATACTAAAAAAGAACAGTAGAGAAGAGAAAATGACACATTGCGTAAAAAGGTGACCAATATAGCAAAAATAACACTAAGAAGAACAAAAATATAAGCACTACAAATAGTAATAACCAAAACCCTAATAGCAATCACCCAAATAGAAATGACAAAGTTAGTAATGAAGAGAAAAGATGTAACTGCATAACTCGTACACTTTGTCCACTACAAAATAAAGTACTACGTGTGTATGACCTCCTTAGATTTTAAAACCAGATATTACGACCACAACAGCACATTTAAAAACAGAGAACGCCGAATTAAAACAGCACTAGTAGACCCTTATTGGGAGCTCAACGATCACGGATGCTCACCAATAATCGAACGGAAAATAATACGACAGGCCAGTACATGTAGAAATTTAGACGGCCCGTGTAGATTATTCCTGAATGAGAAATTTGAAATTCTAAACTTTAAAAAACCCCATAACTGTAAAAGTGAAATAGCAAACAACTGCTTACACAGGATAAAATTCACCTTAGGCTAACAATACATAATAAAGAAATGAACAAATAAATAAATAAAAACTAAACTAAACTAAAACCTAAAATAAAAATACAAGCCAGCACGTGTTAAAATAAGGTCACCCATTATTTCGACACAACAAAGAAAACAGGGATGGGCAACCCTATAGAAAACAGAACAATATAATAGGAAATAGGAAGTAAAATCAACCGAACCTTTGTTTGTGAGAAGCCCAACGTATGGCTAAGAGAATCTGATTGGTTAACTCTGTGTAGCTTAATTGCCATAAATATATTTTCATAACTTACTATATATATATATATATATATATATATATATATATATATATATATATATATATATATATATGAGGACATTTTTTAATAACTAAATAAGTTAGCAAAACATTTATCTGGAACAAAACTTAGATCTAATATACGGAACGTTTTGGTTCTTGTCTTTTAAGGGAAGTGGGGTCTGATCAACTCTGCTGGGAAGCCATGAAATAAAATACTGTTTTGTTTTTTTTAATTCCCGAAACAGTTTTTATGGTAAACAACTGATGATCCCTTAAATAACGTTAAGATAAGCGTAAATTCTTGGAAGCAAACTAATATAGTGACTGCAAAAAGTAAATTGACTTACACAAGAGTGATTTTCCACCGAATGAATTGGGACTAAAAGAATTTTGTTTTGTTTATATATATATATATATATATATATATATATATATATATATATATATATATATATATATATATATATATATTCCGGTTTGTTTCTTTCATAGGTTGTGGGTTGCGGCGTTGTCTGATTGTGGAAATAATTATATATATATATATATATATATATATATATATATATATATATATATATATATATATATATATATATATATATATATAGTTTTAATGGTTGAGAAACTTCCGAGACTATATATAAAAGAATGAGGAAGATATATAAAGAATTAGAAAGAGTGATATACAGAGTAAGAAAGATATGAGTGATAGAGATATATAAATAATGAAAGACAGAGATATAAATGTGAGAGAGATATAAAGAATGAGAGATTAAAAAAGAGATAGAAAGAGTGAATAATATATAAAGAGTGAGGGAGGGCGATAAAGATTTTTCACGGAATTACAGATTTTCATAACTGATAATAAATTGCACTCTGCTGAAAATTTGACTGCAGTTTCGGATTATTACCAATCCTCCTAATAAATGGTTATAATTTTCGTTGGGCTTAACACGTTACTGCAGTTTCACGGAATTACCGATCCTCATAATTTATGATAATAACTTGTATTTAGCTGAAAATATTACTGCAGTTTCACAGCATAACCGATTCTCATAAATAATGATATATTGTACTTAGCTTACTTTACTATGATGCCATGGCATTACTGATCCTCATGATAATAATAACTGAAAATAAATTGCACTTAGCTTAAAACGTTACTGCAGTTTCACGGCATTTTCCATCCTGGTGATACAGGAGAATAAATGGTACTTTTATAGATGGCGCAACATGTTTCCGTGACTTCGCGTCGTCAACGTTCGGGCAAATCTCGGAAGAGCCCGATAGTTAACGAGGCGACAACTGCCAAACGCTAAATTGAAGACTGACAGCCAATAAATTACGACATAGAAAACCAAACTAAAATACATATATAAAAATAAAGAACGAACAAACCATAGCTAAACAACTGTTATTAATTAGATGTTTATTTTTGTTTGTTTTGTTTGTTTTGTCAAAGGAACCATTGTTAATCTAATGTTTTTAAATAAAATGTTTGTTTTTTTTTTTGTTTGTGCATCGGAAAGTTTCAAAAGATGATTTTGTTTGATTTGTTAAACAAATGTTTTTTCTAATTCTTTTTATTTTTTTTCAATGTTTTTTATTTTTACATTTTTTTCAATAAACTCAATAAGTCCTTCGGGAAATTCAACGAGTTGACAGAAATTATAGAAATTATTTTTTTTATTGAACGCGATTAATTTCTTCCAAAAATTATCGGCTGCTTGGTTAATAGTTTCGTCGATTCTCGGGCGATTCCGAGACCTGCCCGAACGTTGACGACGCGAAGTCCCAGAAACATGGTGCGTCAGCTATACCGAATAAATTGTACTTAGCTTAACACATTACTGCAGTTTCACAGCATTACCTATCCTCATAAATAAATGATAATAAATTGTACTATGCTCGCCTCTTTATTGCAGTTTCACGGCATTACCGATCCCAGGCGCAGGTTCACAGCATTACTGTTCATCATAATAAATGATAATGAATTGTACTTAGCTTAACACATTACTGCAGTTTCACAGCATTACTTTTCATCATAATAAATGATAATGAATTATATTTAGTTTAACACATTACTGCAGTTTCACGGCATTACTGTTCATCATAATAAATGATAATGAATTGTACTTAGCTTAACACATTACTGCAGTTTCACAGCATTACTTTTCATCATAATAAATGATAATGAATTATATTTAGCTTAACACATTACTGCAGTTTCACGGCATTACTGTTCATCATAATAAATGATAATGAATTGTACTTAGCTTAATACTTTACTGGATAAGTATATTTCATTTTGATCAAATATAATAATATTGTTCGGTTCGTTCTGTATGTCCATAAAATGGAAATACGTCACTAACTCGTACTAGTATTTTTGACGGTAGACCCCCATAAACGTTTGGCCAGCCCCTAATCCTGGCATTTTTACAAAATCACTTTACTGCAGTTTCACGGTATCACCGACCATCATAATAATAAATTGTATTTAGAGTACCGCTTTACTGCATTTTCACAGCATTACTGATCCAAGGAGCCGTTTCGGGACATTACCGAGCATCAAAATGAATGATGATATAAATTGTACTAAGCTAATAACTTTACTGCAGTTTCACGGCAATACCGATCCCAAAAACAAATTGCTACTAAAACCACTACCGGGAAACGCCGGGTAGGTACAGTTAGTATATATATATATATATATATATATATATATATATATATATATATATATATATATATATATGATCATCATTATTATTATTATTATTATTATTATTATTATTATTTCTTGTATCCACAGAATATCCTACGGTGATGAAATGCGGACGCCTCTGGGTAGCTTAATTGCCATAAATATATTTCATAACTTACTATATATATATATATATATATATATATATATATATATATATATATATATATATATATATATATATATATATATATATAATTTATTCTATAAAGACCGAAAATGTCATTAAAGTTAGATAATTCTCTGATTTTTATGTGAGTTAAATTAGATTAGTTTGTTTACATAGAGTAATCTATTTGTGGGGATCTGTGTTATAGATTGGTAAGCCCGTAATTCGAATGTTGTTACAATCTTTGGACGGTGTCTCTTCATTCTCTTTTCCTATCAATGTTGGGCTCTATTTTAGGTCCAACATGTTTTCTTCCCTATATAAATAATCTTTCAGAGAATATTGTTCAGAAAATTAACATCTACTGAGAGCACCATAATGGCAGCTCAGGAACAAGCCACTCGCACTAGGTCCATCAAACATTACATTGACAAAACTGCAGAATCACCGATATGCCGATTGTGTAATGAAAGGGAAGAAACCTTAGCGTATATTGTATCTGAATGTCCTATGCTAGCACAACATCAGAAAAAAATGGAGACGCGACAAAGTCGCACTAAAATATATGCAAACTTTATGAATTGGACTACAATGAGAAGTGGTATGAACATAAGCCAGAAGTGGTACAGGAGAACGACAATGTCAAACTTCTTTGGGGCATGCGTATACAAACTACTACTACTACTACTACTACTAATACTAATAATAATAATAATAATAATAGTAGTAGTAGTAGTAGTAGTAGTAGTAGTAGTAGTAGTAGTAGTGCCGGCCTAGACCGACACCAAACAAAATATTTGTAGAGGGTCAAGGAGGATGAGAAGACCAAGGACGGACATCAAGAACCAGACCTCCACTGGAAGAGTGCAGAGAATGCTGGGACCTTGGGGAGGCTTATTACCACCCAAATCCAAGAGAAGACCAATGGTCCTTACCAGCGAGAAATCAATGGTAAGAGGCTGTTACAATACCGCAAGGTTATTTGCGGTGGTTATCGAAAAGAGGTGAAGAATACTGGAAATCAGGGAGGCTTGTTGTCACTCAAACTCCAGGAAATACCACTGGTTGTTGTCGGTGAGCAATCACTGACGATGATTTGTGTGAGAACTCCTAGTGTGTTTTAAAAAAAAAAAATTTTAATCAACAACAACGACGACGACGACGACAACGACAACGACGACGACGACGACGACGACAACGACGACAACAACAACAACAACAACAACAATAACAATAACAATAATAATAATAATAATAATAATAATAATAATAATAATAGGAGGAGGAGGAGGAGGAGGAGAACTAGAAACAGTCCCCAAAAACATGAAAAAAAAATGGAGAAATTGGAATCAAATGGACCATACAAAGGACAGCAATAATCAAAACAGCTGCAATCTTAAGGAAACCCCTTGAATGCGGAAACCAACTCGCATAAGCTACGAACGGTAACGAGTCACATGGAAGATACAATAGGACGAACCACAGAACAGAAACTGCAAGAAATTTCATAAACTGCCCCCCCCCCAAAAAAAAAAACAACATAAGAGTGATGGTACCAGCCTCGGCTGATACCACTCAAATCGTCGTGAATAGTCAAGAAGAATGAGAAGACTGAGGAGGGGGAGCACTAACCAGACCTCCACTGGGAGAGTGCGGAAAGTACTGGGACCTTGGGGGAGCTTATTGCCACCCAAATCCCAGAGGAGACCAATGGTCGTTACCAGCGAGAAATCAATGGTATGCGGTTGTTGCGATACCACAAAGTCATTTGCAATGGTTATCGAAAAGAGGTGGAGAGTACTTGAAATCTAAGGAGACTTGTTGTAACTCAGACTCCAGGGAACACCACCGGTTGTTGTCGGTGAGCAATCACTGATGATAACTCATAGTGAGTACAAATAATAAGGTCTTTATTTAATAATTTTCAAATACAAAATATACAAATGTTAGCGGAGGCGGGAATTTGCGATAAGGTACTCTTCTGCTCAATTCCTTAATTAAATTTTTATGGAGAAGAATAAGAAGTAAAAAAGAACAGACAAATATACAAAATACAAATAAACTACAAAAAATACAACGGACAACTGTAACATAACAACAAATAGTAATCAATATAATACAACATGCGGAAATTGTGCTCTCCTCGCCAAATACAATAATAATACACACAAAAGGGACGCATGCATACACATGTAAATACATCTACACATGCATACACATGTACATGCATATACACATTCATACACATGTACATACATATAAACGTATACATACACACATATATGTCCATTACTATCTAAGTTGAAAAAAAACTCTACTAAAAAAAATACAATTATGATCCAGGATAAATCAATAAAAAAAGCAACTATAGAAGGGATCGGAATGACTTCTTTTTTTTACTAACAAGTCACCGCTTATCAAAACCCAAAGGCCACTCGAAGATAAGGGTTAATGGGTTTGTCAGGTGGGCAGTGAGACCACATCGTGAGGATTAGTAACGATGATTGTAACTGGTTAGAATTTGATTTTTTAAGGGTACGGCTCAACAAGAATTTGTTTACATTGGACTTGAAAACGACCATGTTGTAGTCATACGGGTAGTTCTAGGAAATAAACTTTGCTCCTGGAAGTTCCGTTTAGTTTTAGGTACACAAAGGGAGAAAATAAAATTCTCTCTCTCTCTCTCTCTCTCTCTCTCTCCCTCTCTCTCAAACACACACATACTCTCTCTCTCTCCAGCTATGGGTTAAATAGTATTAATAATTATAGCGATATCCCCTATTGTTTATAATGAACTATTCCAATCTTTTGTTTTATAGTTAGCTAGACGAGTTTTTGTTGTAGATGTTTTACAGGGAGATCAGACAAGTAATTACTTTAATAATTAGTAACAAGAATTTAAAACTCTCGAAAGATTGATTTCGGAATCAAATAACCTCCAAAAAGGTGTTCATATGCCGTTTAATCCCAAACTGGGACACGTGTATTATGGCTGTGATTTCTTTCTAGTGAATAATGGTCGTTTATTTTTAGAATTTGTGCAGTATTTCGGTTAGAGTAGGTTTAACAATGACATAAATTATTACAATTACATCAATAAAGCTTCCGTCTTGCCCTCCTTATCACAAGTTTCTAACCAAAACACAATATACGGATATACGGATATACGGATACGGATATATCAATACAACTATAGGGGGATGAGTAACAAACGTCCTACTAAGAAAAACAAAGTTAAGAATTCTCCTCTGTATTCTATTTTTAATATTTAATTGTTACAGTGGTGGTAAGTATATAAACTCTGTTGATGTAATGTGACTGTCATTCAATATTCCGAAGTTTTAACGAACAAGAACACAATATTATAAATCGCTATTTTTAACTCAATTCATATCTTAAATGATATGTAAACGAATGCAATTTTTGACAGACGACATTTCTCCGTGTTTCATTCAAGATCAGCCGCGAAAAAAGTATTGGTTGGTCTGTGAAGATTCGATATCAACTAAAGAAGATCATAACAACAACAAAACTAAATTTCATTTTGCTAAAAATCGATCATTCATAGTATCGCCCGCGCTGAGGATTGAACCTTCAACCTCCAGAAGACTGTCACTTAGAACTGATTATTACTTAGCAGTTATATCTGTTATTGTGATATTATCGTCGATTAATCTACTCTGTAACTATACAGAAACTGTCAAGGCTTATAGAAATTTAAGAGAATGATGCTTACAGCTGTCAACGCCGTATTGGTAGGGGTCTGCTTGCTTGGAACTATGACCGCCGCAAACAAATGGAGAGAAACTAAAGACGATATTTTAGCCCTGAATGGTTTGGTGTACACGGCCACAAGATCTGCGAAAGAGATTTATGTAAGTATGAAACTATCTTATTCTGATGATGTAGAGAGCCAGATAATTATTTATGCAACTATCTTATACGTTGCTAAAAAAAGAATGTGACCCGTTGGTCAACCATTTAGCTCAGATTAGATAGTTTGAATTAGGAAAAAGTAAGTTTGCATAGCCAGTTATTTTTTTAAATAAAATGACAAAATCCAAATTTAGTATCTCTCTCTCTCTCTCTCTCTCTCTCTCTCTCTCTCTCTCTCTCTCTCTCCTCCTCCTCCTCCTCCAGCTATGGGTTAAATAGTATTAAAACATGGTTATATTCTTTGTTGTCTGTCGTGGACTATTCCAATATTTTGTTTTATAATTAGTCGTATTCCCTTTGATTGTTGATAAATAGAGAGAGGGGGAAGACAGACAGACAGGTTGATCGAACAGAAGCGAGAGTGATAGGCACTGCATAAAATAAGATCGGTTTTATTACCTCTGACTATTAATAAACATAGAGAGAAAGTGAGTTTGCAAAGCCAGTTAAATTTGAAAAATAAAAAGACAAAATCCAAATTTTCTCTCTCTCCCCTTCAAAAGCATAGATACACACAACCTCTCTCTCTCTCTCTCCCTCTCTAAAGCATACATACACACACACTCTCTTCCTCTCTCTCTCCAGCTATGGACTAAATAGTATTAATACTTATGGTGACATTCCCATTTGTTTATAATTAACTATTCCAAGCTTTTGTGTTATAGTTAGTTTTATTACCTTTGGCTGTTAATAAACAAGGATATAGAGAGAGTGACAGAATCGAGAGTGATAGATACTATGTGAAATAAAACCAAGTGGGTCAAACAACATACAGTGAGAAAGGGTGAGAGTAATAGACAGAAATTTAGTAAGAGATGGGTGACTTGGTCAGTTAATTGTAAATTACGGCCAATTAAATGGATTTTATTTTCCAAACATAATTCAATCCCCAAACTAAGGAATATTTTAACATGTAAGTTGTGTGCTTAAAATATACACGAAAAAATCTGTTTACAAGCACAGAGAGAGAGGGTGGGAGAAGGATGGAGAAAGAGAGAGAAAGAGAAAGAGAGAGAAAAGGAGAAAGAAAGAGAGAAAGAAAGTCGTACTATGTTTCGTCGCCAAAAAGTGAAACAAAAGACAAATGAGATTTCCCCATGACAAAAATTATTTTGTTTTTTTTATTATTATCAATAATTGTTTTTAATTGGTATATGTTTTAGGTTTGTTTGTTGTTACTATTTTTGTTTTTGGTGATAAGGATACATGCAAAAATAGTAAAAATTCTTGTTTTATGTAATCTAAATGAAAAAATACAAAAATTGGGCCTATTTCTCGCACTAAACGTGAAGCCAAAACGCCGTTATTTCAAGTTAATTCAACTTTATACAATAGATGCACCATCTTTTTTATATATTGCTTATGTATCAGTCGCAAGGTTAACTAATTTGCATATTGGTTTTGAAAAAGAGAGCATTTTATCAATTAATTATTATTGTTTTTGTTTTTTGTTTTTTTAATTCAATGGTTGTTTTAATTTTAATATAACAAATAGTTCGCAATATTGTTTCAATTCCTGGACAAATATTTAACATTTCTGTTTATGTCGAGAGCAATAGCTCTCGACATATCAAAGGCCTTTGGTAGGGTTTAGCATAAAGGTCTTCTTCACGGGATTTCTAGATATAAAACATGTGGAAATGTCCTCTCAACTATCAAATCCTTTCTCTCTGATAGGTTCATAAAAGTAGTCGTTAATGGACAGAAGTCTGAAGCTCAAAGTATCAACCCTGACGTACTTCAGGAATCCATTCTGGGCCCAGATCTCTTTCTAATCTGCATCAATGATCTCCTAAATCACATTCTAAGATCATTCATCGACTTTTAGACAGATGACACAACCATCTATGGCAACACTTCGAAGAGCATTAATGATCAAGATCTTTCTGGTTCTATCTCTTCTGACCTGGAGCATGTCGTCCAATGGGGAAACGAGAGGCTGGTTACTTTTAATACGTCTAGAACCAAGCTTCTCTCCTTTCACCACCAACGCTCTGATCCTCACTTTGCCCCCAATTGAAATGAATGGCTCTCACCTTAAGGAAGCCCCCTGCTTTGATAAGTTTCTGGGAGTGACCTTCACTCCAGACCTGAAATGGATGACTTACATCAAATCCGTTGCCAAGGCCACTGGGGACATGTTTGCATCATTCTATCGCTCCAAAAAGTATCTCACACCTGACACAATCTTCTAACTGTATAAGAGTCAAATACGTTCTAAGATGGAGTACTGTTGCCACATCTGGGGAGATGCCGCTCAGAGAACCCTAACCCTGCCTTGGCAGAATACAAAACCGACATTGAAATCTACTGGGCGATGTCCTCTTCTCCTCCCTACAGCCTCTTTCTCACAGAAGAGACGTTGCTAGTCTTTCTCTACTCTATCGTTATTTCCATGGCAGGTGCTTGACTGGGCTTCAAGCTATGGTACCCCCTGTAAACTAAACAAAAACTCGTCTAGCAACAACCACTGTCAATAAATTCTCTTTTTCCCTCTCGGTGGCTAGAACTAAGCGGAACTTCCATGGGCAAAGTTTCTTTCCTAGAACTGACCGTCTGTTGAACTTCTCGGCTGACTATAACATTGTCGTTTTCAAGTCGAATGTAAACAAATCCTTGTTGAGCCGTCCTCTTAAATAGTCAATTTCAGACCAGTTACAACTATCGTTAATCCCCCCCCGGTCTTACATCGTCTACCTGTCAAACTCAATAACGCTTATCCTCGAGTGGCCTGTGTGTCTTGATAAATGGTGGCTTCGTTTGTAAAAAAAAATCCTTTCTTTAGTGCGACCGATTTGATTTTCAACAAGTTGCCATCTATTTCTAAATTGCAAATCGTGAAAAGGCAAATCGTTTTTTTCTTTCTTTTCCTTTCTTTACAGTCACATGTAAAAGATAAATTTGTATCGAAATTACCAAAATATTAATGTTTATCAATCTATATGAATAAATGAGAAAGATTTTGTTTTGTGTTTACGATAAAGTTATGAATGAAATGTTTATTTTAAATAAATGTTTCAAGTATTTCAAGTAGCAAACTTCGCAAAGCGATAGTTATCCGGAAACCCCACTTAGTCTACAAAAGTGTAGAGACCTCACTCGGAGTCACAAATTTTTATGGCTATTTATTTTTTTTGGGGGGGGGGGTGAGACCTCACTCGGAGTCACAAATTGTTATGGCTATTTATTTTGGGGGGGGGGTGTTTTGGTGAGACCTCACTCGGAGTCACAAATTTTTATGGCTATTTATTTTTTTTGAGGGGGGGGGGGGGTTTGGTGATGTATATTAACATCTAAAATTATCAATCCGGTATGTTATATATTGAATTTGAAATAGACGAAAATATATTTATTTAGCATTGACTACTTTTGCGGCAAACGAAAATAAAGTTAAGTAACAAACAAATGCGAAAGCTCGAAGAGTCTCTAGAACGTTCTAGTGAAAGAAGAGTTGTTTTGTCTGTAAGGAGAAATTGAGTACACAAGTTTGTTTCAGCTGGCACCATGTGCGTTTACGTGTATATAAATGGAATAGGCATGAAGATGTGTGTCTAGTAGCGTGCCTGTTTTGTTAGTGAGAGAGTTTATGTACTAACTTGTGTGCGATAGTGTTCGATTAACAGTGTGTATATTCTGGTGCTGTGATAGTAGTCCGTGGAAGTCTCTCATTGCACCGTTAAGGCCCTTCGGCTAAGGGCCGAAGTTAGCTTTTAAAGACGTGCCCACATGCGTCGGGTATGGAAGAAAAATACCGGAACAAAAAGAAAGAGAAATACCGTGTTTGGGTTTTTATAGTACGCGCGAGTTTTCGGCACTGAATATTTCCTATGTTGTGATTGCATGAAAGAAACTGCTGATTTGAGCTTTGTCCAATCGAGAGTCAATACGTAACTTTCACTGACGCTGCTACTTCGAACAATATAAACTCGTTGCCTATGACCCTCTACCCAGGAATGTAATTGAAAACAAAGCTCTGTACCAAGATTAAATACAACTTTTCTTAGATAAAATTTTACGGGGAATCCAAAGGCGGTATCAATTTTGTATTAGGGATTGGGGGGGGGTCAATAATATTTGGGAGTCTCCGTCCACGCCGGACCTCCATAAACAGAAAAAAAATGACGTTTTACTTTATTTTAGAAATTAAAAAAATAAGAATAAATATGAGGTTCAGGGCTAGGAGCAGAAGTACACATAAGTTCGGATTCTTTCCAGAGCAACGCCGAGGGTGTCAACAATTCATTATATTTGCCCTGGTATTCGTTACTAACTCAACCCTCTACAAGTATTTCTTAAAGAAATTCAGGCTTTTATACTTACGTATGGTTCAAATAACCATTAATCTCTATTTATATAAAGTTAAGTATGTGTATATGTTTATATATTTGTATATGTACATGATTCATTTCTAAACTAATTAACCGATCATTATAATTTTTTTAACACAGCTGCTAAGCATAAGGGTTGGTAATGCGGACTATATTTAGTTTAATTTAGTTTTATGCAAATTGGTCAAAGAGTGGGGTGGAAGCTCTTTTTGAAAATTCAGATACCTTCAGTTTTGTGAAATGTTAAAAATAGTTATTAGAAATTAATTGATAGGGGAGTAGAAAGTGGACCTTGGGTTTACTTTCGGCAGCCTCGTAACTCTCGCTTCCCTTATTTTGTCCTTTAGTTCTCACATTTCATGAGCAATGTTTCTGGTAAAGGGGGAATAATTGCTGTTTCCTAGCTCAAAATATATCCATCTAACACTTATCTTAAATCTCAACTGTTAGATTTCACCCCCTCCCCACCTTTTTTCGAACCTTATTAAACTTTATAGTCTCATACTTCCCTAACACTAATTTTAAACAAATATACATAACACTCTAAAGCAAATAACGTATCCAAACGAGAGTGATACGTGAATTCACATTTCTGTAACAGGTAACAGCATAAGCTGAAGAGAACCGGATAGTTAAGTCCTTCTGAGCTTGAAACCGACGGTACTAATGTTGTACTAATTTGTCTGTACCATATATATATATATATATAGTAGTAAGCTATGAAAATATATTTATGGCAATTAAGCTACACAGAGGCTCCCGCGTTTCATTCCCGGGGGGGGGGGGATCTTCAGGCTAAAATTCCCCCCGGGGATGAAACGCGGGAGCCTCTGTGTAGCTTAATTGCCATAAATATGTTTTCATAGCTTACTACCTAGCTCTACTTACGTATCGAGCACTGTTGAAGTAAATACTAAAAATTGATACATAAAGAACTATATCTCCTTATAAAATTTTATGTGGATGTGGATGCACTTTTGGAGCTGCTCCCGCTCCTGCTCCAACGCCCTAAATTGGAGGTGGCTCCTCTCACGCTCCTCATTTTCAAAAAGGAGCCGCTCCTGCTCCAACTCCTATAAAAAAGGAGCGGCTCTTTTTCAGCGCTCCACAATAAAAATATACCTTCTTTCATAAACGTTCTATTCTGCCAATGAGTGGTCGAAGGATGGGGGTGGGCGTCAAAGGATCTCATCAATATGAGTTGAGATGTCACTTTAAGTGTAAGACCGTAAGATAATATTTGACAAAATCTCGCTAATATTTTGAGAGTTATAGGAGAACATGTCGGACGAAGTATAGGATTATACGTAAATTTTCGTTTCCTGAGAGCAAGAAAACAATTTTGCTTTTTTAAATACATGGAAATTTTCTAAGAATTTAAAGCCAGTTTAAATGACTTTCTACTCGATAGTTTATAAATTCCTTTCAAGTTTTGCACACACACGAAGTAATTGATGTTTTGTCAATTAAAATGGCTGACTTGTTTACGAAGAAATCTAAATGAATTATGATGGATTTAATCTCGTAACTTGATTACGAAACGGCTTGAAATAATAACATTATTTAGACAACGATTTTTTGCATGGGGAGAATGAGTGTGGGGGGGGGCTTTGTTAACTATTCTGTACTTTCACGTAACAATTTAATAAACAGAAGATATCGTAAAAATTGAATTTAACTTGAAAATTTTATGTAAAAAATAACCCGGTCCAAACCTTTAATTTCGTAACGTAATTACGAACCGGATTGAAATAACATTATTTAGAAAGCCATTCTTAACATGGAGTAAGGGGTGCTTTGTTAACTATTCTGTACATTCACCTAACAATTTAATAAACAAAAGATATCGTAAAAATTTAATTTAACTTGAAAATCTTATCTAAAAAATAGCCCGGTTCGTAAACTGCACAAGTACGAAAAAAATAATATAAAAAATATTCTTCACTGGGGAGGGGGTAGCTCCGTATTTACAAGTATATCTCCTGTAAAAACGGTTCTAAAATCTATTTTCAATCGATATTTATTCGATAATTGCCGAATTTTCCTACTTGGCCAAAATTGCCGAGTTTTCCGTTGCCGAATTTTCCATTGACAAATTTTCCGTTGCCGATTTTGCCTTTGACGAGTTTTCCTAAATTGTGTATTATACATACATACTTCTATCCAGTCAAGCAGACTATCTAGTCTAAGAGAAGAAAAACAACATAACTTTCACTTATACACTTAGGAACGGTATGAATCCACATATATCCTCCCCAAAGTTATATGAATTAAATAGTAGGGTAGACTGTACTCTGAAACCTTAATTGGGCAACTTACCTCCCCTATCTAGAGTGCTAATTTTCGGAGTTTTTATTCAATAGAAAGATAGCAGTGTACTTTTTAAAAGGGCCTTAGTAATTATCTCAGGTCAGCTAGTAAACATTTTGAATTCTCTCTCTCGCCCCCCCCCCTCCCGACCTGCACTCAGATGGTGTCAAAATCGTTCGTACCCCTAACTCAAATTTATTTCAACTTTCTTTAATCTTTCCAAAGAAATAGAACGCTCAAGTCACTGACTGCAATAAAAACTTTAATGACGCCTTTGATCAGTCTCATCGCTTGATAGCAAGTCGACGGGGTTGCGGGGGGGGGGGGGGGTAACGAATAAAACAATTAAAAAAAGATTGTTAAAAACATTACAATTAAATCGTCTTCCGCCTGAGCCCCCTCCCTCTCTCTACCAAAGATATAATTTTTTTAAATAATTCAGAGTAAACTCTGAGACTTTCTTTACTTTTCTTTTATATTGTTGAATAAAAAACTAATATTTAAAAAAAAATCAAATAATTTTGAAGCGAGGAGCGAGGAGCGAGGAGCGCGGAGCGATAAAACCACTGCTCTTTAGTCCCAAATGGAGTTGCTCCTGCTAAACTCCCACTGAATATAGAATGAGCCCTCCTCTCCTTCGCTCCAGCAAAAAGGAGCGTGCTCCGTAAAGCCCTGTATATATATATATATATATATATATATATATATATATATATATATATATATATATATATATATATATATTACTATTTCGAACTTTCTAAAGTTAAAGATTTCAACCCATTAAATTTATTCGCCACGTGTATTGTGTTAAAAACTTGATGTTTCGTGAAAATGTTCCATAGTAAGTCGGGTTTTTTCTGTAAATCTTAAAATTTATTTATTTATAAGATTTAGACTTCGTAATTAACAATTCTCTGATTGTATGACTATAGAAGAAAAGGCTGTTATTTTATTTAATGAACAAAACAATGCTACTTAATACGAGACTTTGCTTTTATCAACAACAAAAAGCTGTTTTAATAATATATATATATATATATTTTATACGTACATAAAAGTAATCCATGGACACGTGTTTCTGGCTCACAGCCGTCATCAGCATGGCTAATAAAAATACATTAAATATTTAGGTGATAAAAATCGTACATATTTCTAGACAGAGCGTCTTGGTCCAGTGGTAGAACTATAGACATCAATATCGAAGGTTCGATCTCTGTCTAAGTTAGCCATGCTGATGACGGCTGTGAGCCAGAAACCGAATGTACTCAAGTTTTTAAAGTAAATAAATAATTTATTTTTAAAAACATAAATAAATGCGTTGTCCAGGTTTTCAAAATATTCTCCTAATTATTGCCATTTCACCAACGCTTCCATGTGTGACTTTTCATTCTACCTTATTCACGTAACCGCGTTCCACACACAGCGGCAACCCAACATTAATTGTCGATAACATCAAGATGAATTTCAACTTGACTGCGATAAATATGTCTCAATCAAGAGGGGTTAAACGAAAAAAGAAAAGGAAAAAAATATGCTTATACTTTTGACAAGGGTGTATATCACCGAAAGTACTCAAGTTTTTAAAGTAAATAAATAATTTATTTAAAAAGAAAAACATAGATAAATGCGTGGTCCAGGTTTTCAAAATATTCTCCTTATTATTGCCATTTCACCAACGCTTCCTGTGTGACTTTTCATTATATATATATATATATATATATATATATATATATATATATATATATATGAGAGAGAGAAAGAGAGATAGATAGATAGATAGATAGATAGATAGATAGATAGATAGATAGATAGATAGATAGATAGTAAGTTGCGAAAATATATGTATGCCAATTAAGCTACACATAAGCTTCCACGTTTCATCCCCGTAGGAAATCGTCAGGCTAAAGTGCTACGGGGATGAAACACGGAAGCCTCTGTGTAACTTAATTTCCTAAAATATATTTTCATAACTTACTATCTCTACACACGTATTGAGCACTGTGGAAGTAAATACTCGAAAATGGGTACATAATATATCAGATCTCCTAATAACATTTTATGTGGATACATGAAATAATAATAATAATAATAATAATAATAATAATAATAATAATAATAATAATAATAATAATAATAATAATAGTAACCAGAGTTATTTGCCCTTTTTTGATAAGGCGGGATAATACAGGCGGTCATATTAAATTTTTGTTTTAAAAGTATTATATCTAAGAATAACTTTTCACTTGTGACATATTTTTCGTTTCATTTAAGATATAAAATAAAACCATAAGAAAGGACTTATTTGAAAATATTTATTTTTATATATCAGCCTCGACGATTCTGCAAACAGTTGATAACCAATGAGTCATATCTGCGAAGAATCCACACGCCGCCAGTGATTCAACCGTCGACAGTGAACACGCATGATGAAAACGCACGAGACGTGAGTATTTCAATGCCCCATATTCAACTCAAAACGGAAGTGAATTGAACCAAATGTAGGTTCGGCACCCTAACAATACTAGATGTACAAAATGGGTTCAACACAGCTGTATATGAAACTATACTTTTCCAAATATAAACACCTAAATGAATACCCGTCCCAGAACAGGTAAAATTAATTCCCCGAACAGAACAGTTTGGCACCACGTTTATGTCCCCTTATGAGGATTAAAATAAAGATATAATGATACTAAAGTTTATGTCCAGAACCCTTATTCCAATTTTGATTAAAATCCATTCTGTACATAGAAATATATGAATATATACGAGACATGTCAAAAAAGTATCCGACCTTAGGCCAGAAAAAATATTTCAAGTACGTGACGTGGTTGGGACCCTAATGCCCTTCAAAGTAGGCCCACTAATCCATCCACTGCCGGAAACACCCCTGGAAGTCTTCTTTTTGGAATGGTGTTCATCTCTGCCGTTGCGTTAGATTAAGCAAGTGTTTGAAGAAGATGCGATGTGTAACACAAATTAAGGAGTGGTTCAGCCGATTCAAAAATGGCCGCACATCAGCGGAGAGTGACCAGCATTCTGGCAGGCCCCAAACTGATCAGAGTGCAACTGCTGTTGAGAGGGTGCGAAAAAAGAGATAATGCAGAACGTGACAGTGGAGATGAACACCATTCCAAAAGAAGACTTTGAGAGGTGTTTCCGGCAGTGGATGGATCGGTGGGCTAAGTATGTTCAAGCACAAGGGGCCTACTTTGAAGGGGATTAGAGTCCAAAACCCGTCATGTATTTGAAATATTTTTTCTGTCCTAAGGTAAGATACGTTTTAGACAGGCATCGTATACATATCTAACTTATATAGAGAGAGAGAGATACGGATATTTTCAACAGGGTGATCCAACAATAAATTCCATCTTTGGAATCGTTAATAAAATGAACAATCCTCTCTGCAATTCAACTTCTTTAATTTCTATGTGAGCCTTTAGATAAAGAGTGACTCTCTTTTTTTTCAGAGAATGATGTCATCTAATTTATATACATGTGTCTGTACACACCACAAAGACCTATGTAAATTAGATTTCCAAATAATAAGTCTCTTTACTCCTATATATTCTTATTTTTTGTGTTATCCATTAATTAATGGGGAAACGTTCACGAAGTCCATGCGTCACGTTTCTTGCTAACTCATTGACCTTCTCCATAATAGTCGATCATAATATCAGGCCTTTAAGCTCGTCTCTTAACCTCTATGGCCCACGTGAGCACTTTTCTAGTAGGTTCGTCGTGTCGGAATATATGCCCAGCCAGCGCCAAAGGTTGGTACTGAACAATTGCAGATATGTGTGGAATGCAACCATACAATATTTTATTTATTACATGGTCTCGACACGATATGTTGTAAACGGCCATATTCGGTACGAATGAACGTCAGTCTGTGACCGACTTGTCCGTCAAGTTTCAGTTAGGAAATTCCAACAGTCTTTGCTTTATCTCTGTTCAATGATAAGCCACCTGGGTACGAAGTGCAAAATTGTCAATAACTCTGGCACACGCCTCTCTTGACACTACTCTGATGTTTGCTTTGATGGCTCTCTTGAGTTCAAGGATCATTTTGATAGACATTATCTTTGAGATAATTCCACACATAGAAATCTGAGGGAGGCGGTCCAATGAGTATGAAACCCATTCAGGATCACAACCCTTATAGTTGAAGCGATCACCAAAGTGTCTCCACATATCGTTGAACGATGTTGGACATTTGTGACTAACTTGGTGGACAAGTCAGACATAGACTAGAGTTTATTTGTAGTAAATATGGTTGGATTGCAGAAATGATTCTGAATTTTATTAACGATTCCATGCGTGGCATTTGGGGGGGGGGTCATTCTGTAGGTGGTCTCAGGATTATATTTTTACATTTGTAAAACATTAATGAATGTTCCATAAGTATCACTAACACTTTCAATTCTTTGTCGAATCATCTTAGGTAACAAAAAACAAATGGACAAAAAGCTGGAGAAAAGAAGAACATTTCTTTAAAAGGCTAACCTAAATCCTAACTCCACGGTACATAAAGAAGAAGAGTGTGAGAAAACATTGTAACATCAAATAAAATAAGCGGTGAAAATTCCTTTTGTGTTTTTAGAGTCGTCATTCTGAAGATAATGGAAGGGTCAAACCAGTTACACTTTGCCATATTGTTAATACTGTTTGCTCTATTTATTTCTTACAAAAATGAATTCTAAAAATAAAAAGCAAAAAACATATTAGTCTTTAATCCGTCTCAATAATATGTACGTTGATTTACCAACAATTTATTTCTTTTGGGGGGAAGGTGGTGTAACATACATATTTAGTTTTCTCGAAATGCTTGATTTCCTTAGGACAAATAAATAACGGAATGAATTATTTCAGCATAAACGGGACAGAATCTGATCGAAAATCTATGGTTAATTGTGAAAAAGAATTTATCTGAAGGTGAAAAATAATATGACAGTAAACAGACCAGCATTTTGGTTTAGTTCTCTAGTCTTTTTAACAGTTTCCCTACATAAATCTCAATTTAAACCGCCATGTCAGAAATTGAACCTGCTGAAGTAGAAAGATAACAAACTCAATAGATAATAAATTACTGGCTTTTATTGAGGCGAGTCGCTTTATTAAAATGTAGATAATTCAAAGATTTGCCATGTGTGTTTGTAATTTGTTCTATTATAGTGTGTTTAAGTCAAATGTGACACTTGACGCAACCGATAAAGGTGTTGAATTACAATCAGTTCTAAGTGACAGTTTTCTGGATGTTCAATGTTCACTATAGGCGATACTAACTAAGAATAAGATAAAAATGACTTACTTAAGACTTTTATTTTGTCATGAATGATGGAACGAGAACAATCTACCCCTGTGGATTAAATAAAAGGGTTCAGGTCGAAATGCTGTATTGATTCCCGGGTTCACCTGAAAGAGGGTTAGTGGTTACATCGACTGATACGTTGTGGGAATAACAGGCAAGATGAGAATAGTAATGTTACATACCTATTCATCTGTTCCCGTCAATACTCAGGACGGCTGATTTCGCCGCGCTGTGTTCATTATTTGGCCGTTCGTCGGGTTGGCTGCGGTCTGTACCTTGTTGGGTCGTGTTGAGCTGTTAATTTACACACGTGGCACAAGAGAGAACTAGACTCCGGATTTGGCTTCAAAATCTCTTTATTTTGGAAACACATATACTTCGACAGGACCCATGGTGTGTGTGGGGAGGGGTAAGAGATAGTTCATTAGGCCATTTTGGGGCGATTCGCCCCATACCCCCCCCTGCTGTCTGCAGGGAGCGCATAATTTACAGCTCACTTGTTTGAATTTCAACAACCATAAGGGCAAGGGACTCTTCAACAGAAGTGACGTCGTTTTCACTTTCGCTCTTAGCTCCCCCCCCCCCCCACCTCTCCAGGGCTATCTTCTACTCTCTGTGTTCATCTTAGGGTCTCCCTCTCCGGCCCTCCCCCCCCCCGCTATACCACAGTAATCCAAATAAAACCAGTCATCAATCCTCTTCTCTAAAATTCTGAAACCTGATTATTTGGTTTTACCTAGGAACATCGTTGTTTTAGAATATATCAAATAATTTTAATAACTTTACTCAAACAAATGGTTACTGCCTAAAATGTTAACACATGCTTTGTTTAGATGTATAAATCAATTGTTTCAAAGTTGCCATTTTATTTAATCAAATTTAAATTATCGGAATTCATGTGATTTGTATGATAATTTCAAACAGTATAGAGTTTAGGAAAACATTCGCTGACATAAGGCGGGATTATGTTCTATACGCGTAAAGGGCCTCTTTGTATCTGGTTTGCTTTTGACATTGAGTCGAATAAACAACACTTGTGATATTCGCCCAGCAGAAGTTTATGGGGAATACAAATTCACATGCGGTCCCCATTCAGCATGTATATCCCGGTTAGGAGAGATGACATACAGTGCCCAGTATCCCCAAATGGTCACCCATCTTTTACTGGACAGGCTCAACGTCACCTAACTTAATTGTTTGAAATAAAAACGTTTTTTAAACAAATTCGGAACATTTACCAAATCACTATATTTATATTTTGATCTCTAGTAATGTATACACTTCTTTGTGGCCTCCATTCAGTCTTGAGAGACAATGGATACCTCCTGTAAGGGTGGTTGCATGTGTAATTGTGAAGCAAGGGTTGCGCAATCCTCAACTAGACCTCTCCTGAGTCGGAAGTGCTTGATTTCAGTGGTAAGGAGAAGAGCAAGACGACTGTAAACAATACCAGGATAAGCAGAGAGCACATACAGCACTTGGTATTCCCAAATAGTCACCCATTTTAGTACTGACCAGACTCGACGTTGCTTAACTTCGGTGATCTAACGGGAACCGGTGCGTCAACGTGATTATGCCGTGTACGCTTTTGTAATAGCACTTCATTACTAATCTAATTTCCTTTGTGGTCCATTTCTTCCTCTGCGTGGTTTTGGTTTGTGCTGATCATATTTAGTCACCTGTATTTGGTTTATTGTATCCTTTAACCTGAAATAAGAAGGGTCGATATTAGCAGGGTGCCGTTCATGTTGGATATGAAAGTAGTCCCTGCCGATTCTGACGCTCAGATCTTTTTGCTTGTCCCCACAGCTTTTATATTCTTTGGTGTTAGTTTTTATGGTTTTGTTGGTGAATGCAACAACACCAGGCCCAGGCTTTTTTTAACCTGTGATCCTGCCACAGGCTTAGTGTTTCTCTATGCCGTATTACACACATTGTACATGTTAGATGTTTACAGTAAAGGATGTTGTATAGTATTTGTTTCAATGGCCTATAACTTAGAAACCAAGCTGTTCTGGACCTATGTATACATAATGAACATAATCCCGAAATTATGCCATCGATTTTCCAAGCCCCCTGCTTCCTATTAAAAAAAATAGAGTACTTGATTCGTCAAAAATCGTTTTTCAAACAAAATCAACCATTGAAAAAAAAATGGAAACATTTTTATATAACAATAAAATTTATTTACATTCAAACAATAAACTATTTATATCACCAGATTTTTCTATGGTGCTGTTATTAGTGAATTTTGTTTTGGGGTGTGATTAAAATGAAAATGAAATGTACTGCCCTGCACGGGGATTGAACTCACAGCCTTCAGATTATGAGGTTTTTGTATTTAGTATCTCCTCCTACCTCTATTCTTATACACCCCCACCACATCTCGTCACATTCGCCCTTCATTGCAGCAGCATCTTAGGTAGTGATTGGCCATTAAATGTATAAAGTTATCTCAGGGATTTTTCAAAGTCAGACCTGAATAATAATCAATCAGACATATCGATGAATGATTTGAACTAGTCTTTTTTTCTTTTTTTTTTTTCGTTTTTCCCTTCTAGTATGTTATTAGCAGGAATGTATTTTCATTTCACATGAATTTCTTTCTGATAATACTTATTTCGTGTAAACTGGATACTTTTTTTCTTTGTTAATTAGAAAAGGGAGAAACAAAGATTTCCCCCGATTAGTAGCTTCCCTTGGAAGCATTTAAAATACTTAACAAATCCTCATGTATTAAAAGATTGGAAGTTTTGGAAGCTACTTACATCCAATAATTTTACAAATAGAGATTAAAACAACATTACCGTAATAAAATTAGTCATAGCTTTATAAGAATTTGGTTCTATATTGTATTGAAATCAAATTTATTTACATTCAAGCAATCAACTATTTACATCACCAGTTTTCTTCTGGGATGTTGTTTTTTTGTTTCGAGGTGTGATTGAAGTGAAAATTAAAATGTCCTGCCCTGTACGGGTATTGAACTCACAGCCTCAAGATTAAGAGACTTTTGTGTTTAATATCCCCCCTACCCGCATTCCCCTCCCCTGCCACACCTCGTCGCATTCTGCCTTTCATCGTGACCTGTTACATCATATTCGGTAGTGACCGGACAGACAGAAATCCCGTCATTATGGTCATCTAATATACAAAATTATCTTGCCGGATTTTCAGAGTTTCTCATGAATAGCAATTAATCTTATGAATCAATATTTGATTTTGAGTGGCCAATTTTTCTTGCTGGTAGGTGTAACATGTTAAGAATTAAAAAGTTGTCATTTGATTTCTTTTCCTTTCATAAGGTACTTTATCCGTTCAGGGTTTTCTTTTCTGCAGACAGACATCTTTGAAAACAAGGGAGTAAACTCTTACTTCCTTTACACACAGTCGCTTTCCTTTGCTGTAAAACAAATAAATATTCTTAAACAGGATGTTGCTTAAATACAGTTTCTTCAATAATTACAAAATCGAATGAACTTCAGAATCTAGAGAAAGAGAGAGAGGGTGGGAAGGAAAAGTGAATTCGGCCTACGTTAACACTAACGTCTGTGTGTTAACAATTTTTAACATAATGCAACATTTGCCAATAAAAAAAATTGTTTCTTTTTTTCTATTTGTCAATTTTCAAAATAATTTTCTACTACTGGACAACGCCGGCTCGGAACAGCTGGTTGAATATATTTTTTGTTTGTCTTTTTTTTATATAGAAATTTATGGTCGACATGGCAGTGACAATCAGTAAATACCACCATTTGGTTTCGCGCGTAATGAAGTACGAGAAGGCCTATTTATGTCATCCGGCCATCGGAAAACGCAAGTGTGTATATCCCAAGATATGTAAGGCAGTAAAGAATAAAGGATTCGACATCTTTTATTGCAATCTCTATTATGTTGCGGGGTTTCTTAAAAGTTACAACTATTATCTAAAAGGATTGGTGAGTACTTCTTCTATTATGTTACAGAATTTTTTAGATGAGGATTGATATTTTGAATTATTTTAATTATTCAGACTACTGTTCTTATTTTGGGTGTTATTCTCACAACGTTTCAGCTGATGTAACTTCCGATCATCTTGAGATGCATCTTGTCAGACTCGGGAATCAGTACGGAATTTTGAAAATAACCCATTATTTAATCCAAGGGGTTAGACTGCTCTCGTTCCACCAGCCGGATAGAAGTCTTAGGCCATTCTATTATATTCCATTATATTCTTAGTATCGCCAATAATGAGGATTGAACCTGCAACCTTCTGAAGATTCTCACTTAAAACTGATTATTACTTAGCACTTTATCCATTGCACCACAGGTCTATGTGGGTAGACTTTGTCATTTCTTCTTTTGATATTACCTTTCTCTTTACAGACCCATACAGGTCCATATGAACAATTCTAGAATAGATTTGGCACATCAGTACTAAGAATTACTTAAAACCTCTACACGGTCATGGCTGACGGCATGAGAGCAGTCTATGCCCATGAATTAAATAAAGGGTTTCATTCAAAATTCTGTACAAATTCCCGAGTTCGACAAAAAGAGCTGGACTACTGTTCTCATCTTGAGTGTTATTCTCACAACGTTTTGGCCAATCTAACATCCGACCTTCTTCAGGTGTATGTTGTACAACATTTCGAACGGAACCCTTTATTTAATCCATGCAAGGACCCGTGGCATAACGGATAAAGTACTAAGTAATAATCAGTTCTACGTGACACTCTTCTAGAGGTTGAAGGTTCAATCCTCAGTGCGGGCGATACTAAAAATACAATTGCAAATTACTTAAGACTTCTACCCGGCCATGGCTGCATACTACCCCCATGGATTAAATAGAGGGTTCTGTTCGAAACTCCGTACAGATTCCTGAGTTCGACGAGAAGTACCTGAAGAAAATCAGAGATAACATTGGCCAAAATGATGTGAGTATAACATTTAATATGAGAACAGTAGTGTCCTTAACCTTCACCCTGTGGTCTGCTGGGATGGCAAAATCTACGATTTGGTGGTTTATTTTTCCTTCTTGTTCACTAATATGACATCCGGTCTCCTTGCTGAGATGAATTTATCCGTTTGTAATTCCATGTCCCAGAGAATTTTGTGATTTTCGTTTTCCAGTACTGTCTCTGGTTTGTGTCTGTACTATTTGTCTACATGTTCAAAATGCAGTCTTTTGCATAGTTCCCAGTGTACTGCCTTCGCCCACACAGTCGTGTATGTTCTTGTATTCTTTTGGGGCTAGTTTGCTGCATTCACTTATGTGATTTATCGTTTCATCCATTTGTCCACAGAGTCTGCATTTACTGTTTTCCTGGATTTTGTCTATCTTAGTTTTGATATAGTTAGTTCGAATCGCATTCTTCTGTACAGCTGTCAGTAGCGATTTTGTTTCTCTGTTCCAGTGTCCTTTTCGTTGTCATGTCCAGGTGTTTTTGTTAGTTTCTACTCTTGTCATTCGGGATTATGTATTTTGCAATTCTTTTTGTGTCATCCACACAGTCCTCTATACTGATTAGTACTCTTCCCCCTTCTCTCCTTTTCACATAGAATTGGTCAATGCCATCTTTTGATTGATTGTATTGTGCATAGTCCTAAGCAGCTCAAGATATCTAAGTTCTTCTTTTGCCCATCTTATGAATGGACCAGAATATCTTACTAGTGATACTGCCTAGATGTTGATTCTTTTTACTAGATTTTTACTATATAATTTAGTTTCTAAGAGTTTTCTTATTCTTCTCAAATATTTATAGGTACCATGTTCGCCAAATGTACTCATCTCCTCTTGGTTGGGCAGTTCCATGCCTTCTGCTGTCTCCAGTTTTCCCTTTTTGTCTCTAGCAGTGCACACTTTTTCATTCTGAATTCTATTTGAATGTCCTAGCTGAAGGTTCTGTTCGTATTTATCAGCTTTTCCAATTCCTTTTTTCAAATAGCTTCAGGTCGTCCATATACATCAAGTGGTTTATTCTTTGTTATGTGTCTGTAAACTTTTATCCGGTATTACATTTCCTGAGTATGTTGTTGAATGGCATCATGACTATGATAAACAGCAGTGGTGATAGAGAGTCTCCTTGGAAGATGCCTCTATATTCTTATCACAATCGGATGTTGTCCTTCAACTGTCAGTTCAGGTTTCCATGTTCCCATTGCTTTCTTAATAAGATAATTGTTATCATTATCATTATTATAATTTTCATTATGAATTATTATTATGAATTATAATTATGAATTATTATTATTTATGAATTATGAATTATTATTATTATTCAGATGCCTTATGACGCAGTGCCAAAACCCCATATGAACGACCTTGCAAGTGTGAAAGTCTCATTACCTCAATCCTTACGACGATGTTACACATTGGCAATCCTCAATACGATCCTGGAGCAGTCGAAGGCATTTCAAAAAGTTATGTCTACTTTTTGAAAACATATCTGAAGACGGCATCACTATTTATTTATTTATTTATTTATTATGTATAATCGTTTTAAGTAAAAGTATCCAGTGACGTACACTTCCTCCAAAATCTAGACTTGGCGACAAAGATGAGAAAAGTTGTTGTGGCCTGAGGGGGGGGGGGGGCCGAAATAAAGCCACAAGAGGGGAATTTAGTAAACAAATCTATTAACAAAGAACAGTAGTACAAAACATATATAAATGAGAGCATTACCAGTGAGACTGTTCAGTCCGACTGTCAGAGCTGCCTGCTGGAATATTATTTTGTTCCATTTTTTTTTACTTTAATTCACCACAAACAAGGCACATTGCCACTGAGATGTAAAGGGGCTACTGTGGATTAGAGGCAAGACTTATAGGGGGCATCATAAGTGAAGAGTTAAGCAGCGAGATGTTTGTTTATATTACATTTAAATTTCTGCATGTCGGTACAGGGAGCAGAGAGGGAATTCCAAAAGTTAGCAGTTTGAGGAAAGAAGCTATTAGAGTAAACGGTCCTCCGGCATCTTGAGACCTCCACAGTGAATGGATGGGATTTAGTTGATTGTCGGGTTTGCCAGGTGTATTCACGTCGAGGGAGCACCAGAGCAGCAAATTCGTTGGAACACATTCCATTGAAGTACTTGTAAAACAAGCACAGGGATGCAACATTGCGGCGATCGGACAGGGGCTGGAGCTTGGTGGATAGTGTGGGACCTATTAGATGACAGACTATGTTGGACCCTGTCTAGGAGGGAAGGACTAGTTGATAGTGCATCAGCCCAGATATCACAATACTCCATGCATGGGAAGATGGTGGCCTTGTAGAGATATAGGATACTGGCAGGATACTTATCCTCAAATGATTGTAAACATTTGGTGCCGGTTTTCATCTCATTATCTTGACTTGTCCAAAGTTTATTTGAAAAAGAACCAGTATAAAATCAACCTATCCGAGTGTCTAGCCCATCTTAATTAGCTATGTTGATACTGTTGGATAATGTGAAGTAGTCCACCGAGTTGCATACCGCTCAATGTGTAAGGAGAGGGTGACGTCATGAGCCAGGTCACTTCCGTTTTCCGGTTGGTTCATTTTTTTTAATTCAGGATTTCGTCCACGTTGGACGCATGTCAGCCAGTGGCTAGCATCTAAGCTGCTGGTGAGCCCCCAACTACTCCCTGGGGTGCTTAAAACAACCACTGTTCACAATAAACTAAGTGGATTTATTTTCGGACAGTTTGACTTTTCCAGCCTGATCAACAAAAAAAAAACCTTTGAATCAAAGATGGCGAACTGGGGGAGAGGGCTTTACTTTATCTCTGTTGCTGCCGTCGCCACCAAACGAGAATTGAGTCTGTTTGAAGCCTGGGACCCATTATCCATCTTCTAACACATAAAATTACCTTGTCGGATGTTCAAAGTCGGGCCCAAACAGCATTTAAGCTAACAAAATTTTAATTTGTTATAGTTGTATCGTGTTATTGGCAATCTAATAACATTCTTCCGCTAAAAATTATATTTTTTTTAATTACAGTCAAACCTCTACATACAAATTTAATTCATTCCGGGGCCGAACTGTGAACTGAACTTTCCATCTCGCCGACTAACCACAAAACTCTGACATTGTATTTTGGATTTTCCATCAGGTGTAGAGTCGATAATTTGATCGAATTTCACATCATATGTTGGAAAATTTCGTATGTAGAGATTTGACTGTACTTAATGCGACCAAAACGACTTCTAATGAACATTTCTAACTAATCACCTAAAATAATCAGGAAGGAAGACAACTCATTTTAAATTGAAGGATATAATTAAGAATTGTCTACCTTAAGCTTATAAATGTTGATACTCTGCAATCGCATCTTTCATTTCAGGTTTTTCTCTGATTTCTGCATTTCAAATGTTAACTCTTAACAAGATCACTAAAATGGACTCTTCCATAATGCTATCCCTCCCCTCCCCGTGTTTTTTTTTTTTTGGGGGGGGGGCATTTATTTTTGTTTTTTTGCAGAAGGTTTCTCCCAAATAGATTGTTGCATAGGTGAACTGTAAAAACATGATCATTTCCCTGATCGATGCTCTCTAGTTATCATTTTTTGAGGATGAGGATGTGTGCGTCTAGTTTGTGATTGACACAGACGGGTACCGATTGTCTATCTCTTCATCTTCTTCATCGTACGAATTGCGCATGTAACGCCCGTTTGGGAAATAAGTCGTTGACCCTTTTACGCTGCCATTGAAAAAAAATATTAAATCGACTTTTACACGCACATTTTTAAACCTCTTTTATTTTCTCTGTAATGTGTTAAAACGATTGAAACTGGAATCGTTTTGACGAAGACTACTCGCTTTATCTCCAAATTTATACACTATTAAAACGTGATGGTATTTCAGGAGTTTGTCTTTTCATACAGAAATAGAAACGTGATTGGTTGACAAAAAAGGAATAGGCAGAGTACACATTACTAAGAAAGTAGTTTTTACGATGTCAATACCCAAGTTCGAATCACACGTAAGTCTAAAGGATTTTTTTTTAACTGGATACGTGTTTTATAAATTTAAAGTAATTAACATAGCTAATAAAATTTGAAGAAAAAAAAACATTAAATAAAAATATTTTAAAACTAAATTTTTTTATAATCTGCAAAAAATACACATTAGTTTAAAGCGAATTACTTTTTGGCTTAAAAACATAATTTTTATTTTTTTTTGCCCATAAAAATAATACATAAATGCATGCATCGTAGTTACTTACTCTCTCATACAAATACTATGCAGCGTTTGTTTTTCCATAAAATTTCGCCAATATCTTTCTATTAGTTATAAAGCGGTAGAAGCTAGGTAGAGATGGAAATTGACATACCCAGGTACTGTACTAGTACCTTACAAGTAACGGGTATAAACTAGTACTTAATGGTTTCGCACAACGAAACAGAAATGTTCACCTTATTAGACGTACTGCTATGTACGCGTCCTACGTATCTGGCGCCTAAAAATCTAAAAGAAAGCAGTAACATGTCTACATGCGCGTCCAACACGCAAAAGTATACATTTTACAATGTTCTTAAAAAAGAATGTTACTTGTCTGAATAAACAAATCGGTGCTTGTCTATAAAAATGTACCCGTGAACCATGGCAGTTCCAAATAAATTAACAGGAAAAACTCTTTGATATACTTACGCATCAGGCAAAAATTAGGGAAAATTATCGAGTAGAATTTTAATTAAAAATATAAATCAGTTTCCGATTCGCCATTATGACTTGGCAAAATGACAGACTGACTTACCTCCCCTGTTTTACGTGTATTTCTGCCCTTATCAAAAAATACGATAAAACTGATTCATATTTTTAATTAAAATTCTACTCGATAACTTTCCCTAATTTTTGGTGTAGATACCTACTTTTGCCTGATAAGTAAGTATATGAAAGAGTTTTCCTGTTAATTTATTTGGAACTGCCATGGTTCACTGTACAATACATTTTTATGGACAATCACCAACAAATTTCTGTTGCGGAATTTTTTAGATGAGGATAAATAATGTGTATTATTTTGATTATTCGGACTACTATTCTCATCTTGGATGTTATTCTCACAAAATTTCGTCCGATGTAACCTCCGACATTTTTCAAGTGCATCTTGTCGAATTCGCAAAATCTTTATGCGGAAACCGGAAATCTATACGAAATTTCGAATTGAACCCTTTATGTAATCCAATGGAGTAAATTGTTCCCATTCTGTCAGCCATGAGCGAATAGAGCCTTAAGTATTTTTTATTTTATCTTATTCTTAGTTAGTATCATCTGTAGTTAGGACGTCAACCTCCAGAAGACTGTCATTTAGAACTGATTGAAATTCAACGACGTCAGCGGGTGCGGCACGTGTCCACTACTTTGAATCTTAACTGTAAGGAAATAATTTTAAAAAAATGAAAACAACTTATTATTCGGTAAAACCATTATGCTTAAGGTTCTTTTCGAAGAAAAATAGTAAGTTCCAGTAATTGGATTCGGAAACGCGAAATGATAAAGAAACATATCGTTGGATTTTTTTCATGTGGTCGATGTAAACTAAATTGTTGAAGACAAAAGCGAACTAAGTCTGTTCGTATTATGCAACAAGGGAAATAACCCCTTTCTCCTAATAAACATTTTGTAAAACGTCAAGTAGTGAGGGTTATTTCCCTTGTGTCATGATGCGCACAGATTTATTTCTCTTTCGCCTTGCATCATTTATTTACATCTCTGTCTTTTTTTCGATCCAACGAAACGAGATGTTTTTTGGGCATCATTCGCGTATCTGATTCAACTTTCTATAACTTACTGTTTTTTTTTGTCTTGTTTTTTGTTTGTCAATAAAAAGATTGAATATAATGGTTTTATGCAGCATTTTTTTTTACTAATGAGTCAGCACATCAAGTCCAAAAGCCACTCGAGGATAGGAGTTAATGAGATGGATGGATGATGAAGAATATTATGAGAGGGTTGAAAATAATGAGTCGAATGAATACAAAATGTGATTACTTATGGGGACAGTTTATAACAAGTATTTGTTGACATTGGCTTAGAAGATGGCCGTGTTTCAGTCCGTGTTAATGTGTTCTACAGATGTAAATTCTTAGCAATAAACTTTGTTCATGGAAATTCTGTTTGGTTTTAGGCACACAGAGGAAGAAAGGAAAGTTCTTTTTAAGTTTTGGTAGCAATACGAATTCTTGCTGTGAATGTCTTACAAGGAGGAACCAGAGAGTGGAGCTCAGTCGAGCACTTTCCATAAAAATACCGATAGAGTAGAGAAAGACTAGCATCGTCTCTTGTGAGAAAGGAAGTGTACAGAACAGAAGAGACCATTCCCCACTAGATTGTGAAGTCGATTTTGTACTATGTCAAGGCAAGAAAGAGTGCTCTGGGCGGTACCTCCCCACATGTGGCAGCAGTACTCCATCTTAGGACGTATCTTTTTTCGCATTTTTTAGGATTCCCCTAAATACGCTTCAAGCATGACAACACCTGGGTGGTTGTTAGATTTCTTTAAATTTAGAAACTGATTGGCCAAAAAAATATCAGACTTTTTATTACAAAAGAAAAATGCTAATATGGTGGGGAGCAGGAGTTTCTTGGGTGTGTCAACTTTTTCCCGGACAACACCCAGGCGGATCTGCTAATTAACAATAAATGATAAATGTGTCTTATATTAACCTTATTTATTTCTTGTTCCTGTGCAACGTCCAGGCAGGTCAGCTAGTTAATGATAAACAATAAATGTGGCTTATAATATTAACCTTATTTATTTTCATCTTCAAATTCACGGAAGCAAAGTTTTGCATTAAGTGTGAAAAACTGTGGAAAATATTTTACTATCGCTACCCAGTGTAATCGACTATCGCGAATGGTTATTAAAAAACGTTAAAGAATATTTCCCAACGGTGTTGTGCGCAATTCGTTCATAAATGACAAAAGTTGAAGAGCTCAAAGTTGAAGCAAAGCTTCGCCGTATTAAACTGGAGAAACAAACTCCATATTTTTAGACACCATTTTATTTACATTTTATTTACTTTGTTCTTGTATTTCGAAGAAAGTTTTCTTCAAACTTTGTACATTTTTTTTGTATTGTTTTTTTTGTTTGTAAATTAATGTTTGAATACAAATAAAATCTATTTTGTGATTTCTTCATTTTAAAAAAGTGTTTATATTTTCTTGGGTTCTAATATATACATTCAATTTACGCTTGTAGCAGTTATAAACATTGACATTTGTTTTATCTGGCAGAAACCAGCCCTAGTGAGGTTGTTTGGTCACACAATGACCAATCAGACTTTAGGGCATAGAAATTTCGACCGGACCTTTTAAGGACTCCATTCAGAGATCTTTAAAGGTCAACAAAGCAGTAAGAGAGCTTCCAGACAGCCATGAAAAAACATAGATACTCTCACCTGTCACCTGTCAACTAGACACCCTAAGCATGGCTATCTTCGTTTGAAGATATACTGCTCCAAGAAAAGACTTTCAAAAGCCGACACTTATTAAGTCCTTTCAATTAAAAGACAAATTCTCTGTCGCAACATCTACCAACCCACACTAAACTGTGTAGGCCATATAAATAAATTTATATAAATTGTTTTTTTATAGACGATACACAGTCAATCCCCACTGTACTCTATGAGTGCACAAAAAGTTCAGCGGGGTGCATGGTAGGCTCACACCAGATCTAGACTTCAGATGTAAGAGATATCTAGGACTTGCACGCCCAATTGAGTGCCGCCCTTACACAGAAGTTGAAATAGGCGAGGACACCTTTGAGGTGGTAGACTCCTTTTGCTACCTAGGAGATATGCTGAGTGCTGGAGGTGGCTGCAAACTAAGTTCGACCATCAGAGATAAGACAGCTTGGGGAAAGTTAAGAGAACTTCTCTCAATCCTAACATCCCGAGCCATCCCAATTATTACCAGGGGTAAGGTCTATGATAGCTGCGTAAGAAGTGTGATGTTGTATGGCAGTGAGTGTTGGGCTCTCACCCAGGTCTCACTTACTTGACTCCAGAGAAATGACAGGGCGCACTAGGAAGACATGGAAAGAAACCATCAGGCAAGACTGTAAACGGTGGCAAATGGACACAGTCAATCCCCACAATCGTGATCACTAAAGACTTAGCATGAGGACAGCCAGAAAACGTTGATTTGGTTGTTTTGTTTTACAGCATATCAACCTTTTTGGGGTTATTTAATGCCGAATCAGGTAATTATGGTCAAATTTGGTCATTTTGCTTTATGGCATATCAACCCTTTTCAGGTTATTTAATGCTGAATCCGGTCATTTTGAAGGTTTTTATGCTTCAAGTTCTTTATATGTTTAGGTATTTATTCATGGTATTTGATTGAGTGAAAGGGAGGAGGGGAAGGGAGAGAGAGAGGGGAGAAGAGGGGAGGGAAATTGTTTTTTGTTTTGGATTTTGCAGAACATGATTGAGTTTTGCAAAGAAAAAACAAAACATCAATGTTTGATACATTTTGAGTCAGGAAGTCAATAGAGACAACGTCGAACCTCTTGTCGAAGGGAACATAGACGATAAACCTGGATAGTGAGTGAGTGAGGGTTGTTTTCCTTTCTTTAGCGATTCTTTTTTACAGATTATTGTAGGAGATGGTCTTATAATTTATATGAAGATCGCTTTCTGTATTCTCATTGATGTTAGGAAGCAGCAGCCAGTAAAACTTCATTTTGGGGAATCCACTGAAAGCCAGAGTGCTCTTGGCGGCACCTCTCCAGATGTGACAGCAGTACTCCATCTTAGGACGTATCTGACTCTTACATATATAGGTAGATAACTGCATCAGAAGTCAGGTACTCTCTGGAGTGATAGAATGATCCAACAATACAATATAATTAGCTGTGATTTTGTCATTTTAAAAAGTGTTTATACAGGGAGACTCACCCCCCCCCCCCAAAAAAAAAAGAAATAACAAAAATGCCACCCATAAAATCGTTAATAAAATCGACAATCCTATGTGCAATAAAACCATATTTGGTACAAATAAACTCCAGTTTATGTCTGACTTGTCAACCAAGGTTCAATCATAAAAGTCCAACAGTGTTTGTTCATATCTGAATACAAAGCGCAAAATTGTCAATAGCGCTGACGTCACACGCCTCTCTCGGCATTGCCCTGATTTCGACTGTGATGACCCTCTTCAGTTCAAGAATAGTCTGGGGATTGTTTCCATAGACATTATCTTTAAGATAAACCCACAGATAAAAATCTAGTGGGTTATGGTCCGGTCAGTGCGAATCCCATTCAGGATCACACCTTCTACTGATGAGACGATCCTAAAGTGTCCCCTCATATCATTAAATGGCAATAAAACAAAAACTGTTGAACATTCATGACTGAAACCTGGTGGAGAAGTCAGGTATATACTGAAGTGTATTTGTATCAAATATGGTTGGATTGCAGAAAGGATTGTGAATTTTGTTAACGATTCCATCGATGGCATTTGGGAGAAGGGGATCACCCTGTATTTCACCGGAGAAACAAACTACTTTTTTCATACATTACTATAAGAATACTTGTCCCAGAACGAGTAAAATTAATTCCCAAGCATGTGAAACGGACGTTAAATTGATGATGATGATGATGATGATGATGATGATGATGATGATGATGATGATGATGATCAGTTTTGCACCATTTTTCTGTCCACTTACAAAGATTAAAATAAAAGATATGATACTAAACCTTATGTCTATAGAATCCTTATTGCAATTTTGATCAAAATCCATTACATGATTTTGATTCTAGAAAATGTCTCAAATGTAAGGTTAAAGCTTAAGACGTCTTAAGAAGAAATTGAAATTTAACGAATCTTAATTAATTGGTGTCTAATGGCTATGAATCAAATTCAAAGCAAATCTTAAACATTCGAATTTTTCAATGAGAGGTTGTGCCCCTATTATGTCCTCTAAAACCCTTTAAAATACTCAAAATAATCTGAAATTTGGGGAATATTTATTAATTAATGTTTAATACCTATTGATAAAATTTCACAAAAATCTGAAGTAGTTGAATTTTAACAAAGGGCTTCCAAACCCTTTTTACCTTATTTGCATAAAAGTAAATTAAACTAAACATAGCCCATATTACCCACCCTTACACTTAGCAGCTGTGTTCCAAAATTCATAATGGGCAGTTAATTTGTTTACGAGTGAATCCTGTACATATACACATACCCATCGACGGCGGCACTTTTGACTTGGGCCCCCCCACTTTACAGTCATCAATAATTAAGTTGATATGCATATGTTTAATTTTATCTAATTAGCTTATCTATTAATTGATTGTTGGTCTTATATTGTCATCATTACAATATAAGACCAACAATCAATTTTATCTAAAATTTGGCAAAACCCAAGCGAAATGGGTCAGTTTTTGTTAAAGGTCCCTATTCTATAGATATATTTACGGACTTTCATTTTTTCTCCAAAAAATCGACACCCCGAAGCAAAACACATGAAACTTGAATTAAACTGATTTTGCCATTTCTTTAGTTTAGCTGTGAATCACAATTTATTTGCTTGCCTTTTTTGAAGACAGCAGCAGACAATCAACCGGAATAACAGAATTAGGAGTTCTTATACAAAATCTCCTTTTCTTTCTTTTATATATAAAGTACAGAGAATTTTTCCCCTGTACATATTTGCTTAATAGGAAAATGACCCTATACATCACAGGCTACTAAACTCACCAATTCATTACACTTATTCACTTGAGCGTGTTGTAGTAAATTTTCATTATTTTTCACCAACAAACACTAAATATTACATTTGGCCCATCATCTACGTCTCTCCGCCAAACCAACTCCATATAGGTGGTAACAAAAACTTTTCTTCCTAACAATTATGTACTGTCACTCCACTCATCGACACCGGGAACTAATAAACACAGTTTAATTTTCACAAAAGACTCCGTTCTTATTTATTATTTACCTGGTATTAATTTACTACATAATATAAAACAATACGCAAAGACTTAATGACCGCTCCCGTTCACTCCGATGATTTTCCACGAATATCAGATTACGTTATTTCTATTTCTACCTATGACTTCTATATTTATATTCATTCCGGAATTAAGCGAATGAAATTAACGAACACAGTTCCTGCAACATTTAATCATTCAACATGGCGGCTACAATTTCTTGATCGAATCAACTTCTTATTTAATTCAATAAACGCCAAGATACTCGTAGACCCCGATACATTTACATTTTCAAAATCATACACCTTTAACACGCATATTATAGAAAACTTGCCCAAATCCATTTATTTCATCAACTACAAATGACCTAAACTGTGTCACTGTTAAACTTTACATTTGGTCGGTAGAAATTGAAATTTCTGTTTGTTCTTTTCTAACCAGAAGCGACTTGCTAATATGCTTCCAACAAGACCTCAACCACTATCAGAAGATCATTTCATGTCTAAATTATGTCAAAAAAGGTATTTTTGGTCCAAAATGCCCTAATATGGTAGTTTGGGCGCAGACGCCAAAAAATTGAATTTTTTTTAATGTCTCTTTATCTATCACCAAGAGTATTCCATTCCGCTTCTAACGAGCCATCAACCACTACCAGACGATCATTTTAAACCAAAATATGCCCCAAACAGTGATTTTCCCCAATATGCCCAAATAAGGTAACTTGAGCCAAGACGCCAAAAAATTGAAATATTTTAGATTTTTTCTTTTTCTATCACCAAGAGAATTCCATTCCGCTTCTAACGAGCTCTCAACCACTATCGGACGATCATTTTTAGTCAAGATATTGAATTTATTCCCATATTTGGCATTCTGGGCACAATGTGGACTGGCCCCCCCACACTTTTTAGGAGAGCCCCCCACTTTTATAACTGTCTCGCCGGCCCTGATACCTACGTTTATATAAATAGAGATTTTGTTTACATTTTTACTAATTGATTCTTTTGCTTTGAAGAAAGTTTTCAAACTTCGTACATTTTTCTTTGATTTGCTTTTGCGTCTCCACTCAATAATAAAGACCAACGTGTATTCATTTGTACATAAATAAATATAAATCCGTTAGCAAGTAAAAAAACGTGCCTTTTTCTAACCTTTAGACGAAACCATTTCTAGTGGTGAGGGGAAGTGAGAAGGCAAATAGCAGGTCAGACACCACCGTGTCGCCTGAAATGAATTCGACAAAAAATCTTCTACTCTAAATAAAAAGTTAACAATTGGGGTTTCTTTTTTTTGGGGGGGGGGGCATCAGAAATGATAATAATAATTTATATATGAAAAATTGGTGGTTCTTTAGAAACGTGGCCGAGATTTGAAAGGGGGGAAGGTAATTCAAACGACAAAATATGAAAGGGGCAGATAAGTGAAACTTGGGGGGCGGAAAGGGAGAGGGGGTCAAATCTAACCCTAAACCTTGACCCTAACATTTCAATTAAAACCGGTTTATTCATTTGATGTTTGATTTATTTCAATAAATCTATTTAATTTTAACGTATCCTCAGAAGTTTGTTTTTTGTTTTTCATTTTAAATTCGATTTTAAAAAAACTCCCCCCCCCCTCCAAAAAAAAAAGTTTGGATTATCTGCCCCTTTCACATCTCGTCTCGGCCACGTTTCTAAAGAAGCACCGAAAAATTAAATCACTGACGTAATTTTATGAATATTACTGCGAACATTGATAAAACATATTTTTCCATCATTTTTACGGAGGTTATAACCTCCGTAAAAATTATGGAAAAATATGTTTTAAATAAAACTAAAATATATTTCATAACATAGATAATTATAATTTCTTTATTTTAAAAAAAATGTGTTTATATTTGCAAAGGTGTAAAATTATTAGCCCTGTTACGTACGATCAAAGGTTTCGTGGCCTCTGATTAACGCATCATTTCATAAACAGCTTTTGAACCAGACAAAACCGACTTTTGCCGACACCGAAATACGTAGACACCCGAAAAAAGCCAGATCCAAACGAACCTGCGTCAAAAATCAAAACGAGGCTAATTTTCAACACGAAAAAATAATGAAAGAAGAGACTAACCATATTTTTTTATAACAATTTATGGGCATTTTTTAACGGCACCTAATAACGAAAAAGGGGTAAAAAAAAATAAATAAGCAACAAATAAATGTTACGCAAGGCAGAATAAGTTACTAACCTGGATTAGTTTATTTGTGTTTTAACTTATTTTAAAGCAGTTTTTTTGTTTGTTTTTAACAAACCTGGTGTCCACCTGTTCAGTTAGAACGGAAAATAATGGCTGAAAGTACACCGTTTCGATAATAGCTCAAAAAACAAAAATTAAACAAAATACTGCTAGAACATTACATTTTCTCACGATTGGGGACATTTATTGGATTTGTTAGAAACACACTATTTTGTTTGTTTTTCGATTTTTCACCGATTATGCAGGGCTCATAAACAGCCATTTTGTTTTGCGTGCTAACTGAACAGATGGACACCAGGGTTGTTTTGAACAAAAAACTCTTTAAAATAAGTTAAAACACAAATAAACTTATCCAGGTTAGTAGAAAAGTACCTTATCTTGCCTTTCGTAACATTTATTTGTTGCCTATGTGTTTGTTTTTGTCCCGTTTTCGTTGTTAGCTTTCGTTAAAAATGCCCCAATTTATTTATTTTCTGACGAACAAAATCAATAATTTTTTTAAATGTTTTACGAGAAATTTTTTGTTTCTTTCTTTTTTCGATAAATTGTTTTTTCATATAATTAATGCAACAATAATGTTTATAGATTTTGTTTTGCATTTTATTTTTTGAAAAGGACAAAAACCGACTAGGTTAGGGTTAGTGTAGGGTTACGGTTAGTGTAGGGTTTAAAAAACGAAACAGTTCGCTTTTTGTCCGGTTCATTTAGCAGATTTCTACCTGCCAAGAATGTTAAGAGTTACTCAATTTACAGTGAATTTGTCGTCTGTTTCTCGAACGTTCTGATTGGCTAAGCGCTTCGGCATCCTCCGGCTGTTTACATAAACGGCCAGAAGATGCCGAACAAAAAGTCGGTTTTACCCATAATCAGATCAACACGCAGTGAAGAAAGAGATTAGTCTAGTCAATATATAGTGCAAGTCGCTTATCAGTAAGGTTTTTCTCCAACCTAACCCTCTCGAGTCAGAAATGGAATTTGATTTTGATAAAAGCTGCAAATTGTTACGTCTTGGGGCCCTCTTTGTACAAGAATCCTTAACCCACACATAGAAGAAACTTGATTCACAGATAAATCATCAACAAGTTGTAAAAACTCCCAACTCTTGATCAGCCAGTGTAGAAAAAGGAGTGAAGACTGACTAAAAGAACCGGAACGGTTGTTACTATTTTGACTCACTTTACTTAATCTGTTATTCACGGAGTTGTCGGTTCCTTTGAAATTTCATTTGCGGTTAACACCAGATGCGACCCAGGCGAAATACAGAGATTACCACGGGCTTCGGTTGCTAATTTTCGTCGACAAGGTTTTACACAACAGCCTTTTGTTTGCACAATTTTAAAATCCGACCACGTGGGCAATCGCCGGGTGATAGATGTGTGACCGTTTTATGCGGACGTAGTTGTAGACCATTGTTTTCTGTATTTCCAACTTCCACTTTTATTTAAGCATAGTGAAGGGAAAAAAAAAAGAAAATGATAAAGCAAACACAGGAAGAGAAGGAAAAGCCATGGCTTAGCATGGCTTATTTTGTCTACCACAGATTGACCGCATAAAAATAAATTTAGTAATAACAACTTTACGACAATGTGGGATGGTGTTGATGTCTGTGTTGTCTACATCCGTCAATTACGTTTTTTTATCAATTCTTTTTTATTATCTTTAGTTTTATAGGGGTTTTAGGTAATGTCTTAATGTATGTTATATCCACATATTTTGCCCAATAAGGCAAGAAAAGAAGAATAGGGGACTTGTTGTCACATGTTCCCCTATCAAAATAATAATGAAATTCGCCAGGAACTACACATACAAAAAAAAGAATTGACAACGGACAGTCCTGGCAGGTAAACAAACAAATGATTGGTAAACCAATCAAAAGAGAGAGGGGAGTGAGGGCGCGAAAAGAGAAAAAATGAAGGCACACGAAGCAAGCGAACAGGGCGCGAAAAGAGAAAAATGAAGGCACATGAAGCAAGCGAACAGGGCGCGAAAAAAAGGATTGGGTTTTTGCCAGCTCACCCAGCGACCAAAATTTAAAAATTTATTATCCCCTTTCACAAAAAAGGGATTCTAATTTATCAAGCTGAAGGTTACAGCGACGGAATTACTGCTGTTATCGAATAGGACTGGAAGAGTGATACCGCATCCGTCCAGATCGACATTTATAAATATCTATTCCCCAGTCGACAACTAACGATTTCCGACACAACCCCAGGGATTGACAGGAGCTCTTTCAGCCAATTTAAAAAAAACTTTAAACGTACGTGTCGGTCAAAGGAATTTCATTTGTTTGTTCGTCAAAACTCTGAACTTGCAATTGCCCATTATTCTTGTCTCGGAAATATCAGCCGTCCCAGTTTTCACAATTCCAGCCCCTTTATTAAGAAATCTCCGAGAGAGGGGAGGAACTGGTCTTTTGAATTTAAACAATTAATAAAACCCTTGTTAAGTTGAATATCGCCTTTTTGTTGTTCTTTGCAGGCGTATTGTTATTTATGTTTATAAATTGAGATTATAAAGATTTGTTGTCTCTCTTTTGTCAGTCTATTAAAACCAACACAAAAAGAGAAAAAGACGTCTCACGAAGAGTAGTCTTAACATGTAAGTTACTCCCCACCCCCACCCCAAAAAAGGAACAAAGGATATTGAGACACGTTAGGCGAGAGGGGTAAGGGGAGATTTCGCATTCGTGACATCGATGTCTGAATATTCTCATTCTTGACATTGACGTACGAATGTCTCATTTATAACATATGGTAATTTATTATTTAGTGAAATGGGTTTCCGCAGAGTTTCATAGCTCTCTCAAACAATATTTTCATTTAAAATGTTGTTTTAGTACAAAAAAATAACATTAACATTAAAGTTATAAAATTTTAATCGTCTATGCGAAACGCGAATTAATCCAGGCGACCAGAAAAAAAAACGAGGCCCGTATAATTATATAAAGGGAGATAACTGCACGTTTTATCATTTTTTTAATAATAGTTTCCTTTGCTGTTGATTGTCTGATTGCTAATCCTGTCCCTCACTAGAAAAATCAAAAAATTATTAAAACTAATTATTTAAAATTAAAAATAAAAATATTATTAACACGCAGTGTGACTAAGAATTTTGGAAATGTAATTTCGTATGAGGACTTGGCTTATGATGTAAATCTACGGACATTGAACAACGAGTTAAAAATTTATTTATATGAGACACCTTTTTTTGTCCAGTCGACTTTTGTCCGCTTTTTGCATAGACGATAACATTTGCTATAACATACTCTTTTAAATGTTTCTTTTTATTTTCTAAAACATGATTTGAAGTAAAAATAAGTTGTTTGTGGGCAATGGAAACCCTGCCCAAACCCATTTCATTGTAAATAATAAACGACCATACATTAGGAAACTACATTTTTTATTTGGTCTAGATTTTTTATTTTTTTTTTTTTTAAATTAATTTTGATTATTAAAGACTAAGCAGTAAACTGCAAGATTTAAAAAAAAGTCACTCCAGAATGGTTCACTGCCGCGCTGACTTCCGGTTTATCCTGCAGTAAATTTCAAGTACGGATGATCAGAAATGATAAAAAAGCTTCTTTTTTTTATTCATATTAAGTTGAGATATCACAAATACATGTTATTAATAACTAGCGGAACCCGTCGCCCGGCGTGCACGGGAGAAAGTACTACCTATTGCATGACGTCGAATAAAAAAAGAAACGGCCTATTGTTTTTTCTCTCCCCCTCCCGCTACCGTGTTTGCAAATGCTATAAATTTAAAAAAAAAAAGTGGTAGTGTAGAATGGGGTCGAACGCTGAAACTGGCGATCATGAAACCTGCCTTCCTAACGACTGCGCCACCATTTTGAGTCAAAAATACATGTGAAAATAGGTCATTTAACCTAAGCTTGGTCTTATGTTAAGATTCAGCAATGACACGGTTTATGTCATTTGTAGTTGATGAAAATGACTGGATTTGGGCAAGTTTTCTATAATATGCGGGTTAAAGGTGTACGATTTTGAAAATGCAAATGTATCGGAGTCTACCAGTATCTTGGTGCTTATTGAATTAAATAGGAAGTCGATTCGATCAAGAAATTGTAGCCGCCATATTGAATGAGTAAATGTTGCAGGAACTGTGTTCGTTAATTTCATTTGCTTAATTTCGGAATGAATATAAATGTAGAAGTCATAGGTAGAAATAGAAATAACGTAATCTGATATTCGCGGGAAATCATCGGAGTGAACGGGAGCAGTCATTAAGTCTTTGCGTATTGCTTTATATTATGTAGTAAATTAATACCAGGCAATTAATAATTAAGAACTGGGTGTTTTATGAAAATTAAACTGTGCTTATTAGTTCCCGGTGTCGATGAGTAGAGTGACAGTACAGAATTGTTAGGGAGAAAAGGTTTTGCTATCACCTATATGGAGTTGGTTTTTCGGAGAGACGTGGATGGTGGGCCAAATGTAGTATTTAGTGTTATGTAGGAGGAAATAATAACAAATTTACTACAACACGCTCAAGTGAATAAATGTAATGTAGTGGTGAGTTTAGTAGCCTGTGATGCATGTGGTTATTTTCCTATACTTCGAGAAGGCACAGGGGAAAAATCGTCTTTACTTTATATATTAGATGTAAGTGTTTGAAATAAATACAAAATATGATTTCGAAAAAAAACGGCGCCTAATAAAACAAAATTATTTCGGCAATATTCTTTATTCTATAAGCTTTTATTATTCTTTTTAAATGCTTTAAATTATGTTGCCGTTTCACAAAATACAAAAGACATTTAAAAACTGTGTTTAAAACAATGTTTGCTTATTTATTTTTGTTACTAAATTGTTATCAAATATTTGCTTTAAAAATTACTATTTAAATATTAAGCTATTTTATTATATTTTAATAAAAATTGCTGTTTCACAAAATACAAGACATTTCAAAACTGTTTTTATCAATAAAAAGAAGACATTTCAACATATTTGATTTATAAAAAAGATTTTTTAATTAAAGATTTGTTATATTTTCATTAAATAAAAACACATAAATTTGATAATTTGTTTTGCTAACAACTTATTTTATTATAATAAAAATACAATTTTAAATTTTCCGTTAAAAAAAAGAAGTTTTTTATAATTTCTGATCATCCGTACTTGCAATTTACTGCAGGATAAACCGGATGTCAGCGCGGCAGTGTACCCTTCTGGAGTGCAAAAAAAAAAAATTTTAATTTATTTTTCGTAGTTACGAAAAGGGCTCTTGTTTGCCGATTTTTTTTTTAATACTGTACCGATAATCAGGGTTCATTTTACAAGACATTTACATGGCGAACAGAACACTCCTTGTAAGTACGAAAAAAAATTATTTTGTATTATTGGATCCCTGCACTTATGCTAATTCACCCAAAAAGAAAAATGGGTTTCTACTTTTTAGGCGACTACATGTAAACAGTCTGAAAAAGTTGGTGGTAAAAATAAATAAAACAAAACAAAAAGAAAATGTAGACTTTAAAGTGGGGAGGGGGGTCAGTTTCACACATGAATTCATTGTAAAATGATTGCCCACTTCCAAACCAGATAGCGTTTTTAAGGACATATAATCATTTTTTTTTTAAACCTTGGTCATTTTTTTTTTAATTTCTTTTAGATCAATTTTGAGTGCGCGCGTGTGTGTGTGTGTGTTGGGAGGGGGTCCTATTTTTTTTTCATGCTGAAAATATACATTAAAATATATAAATAAAATAATTCCGTTTTTGTGTGTTTTTCTTATGGACTCATGTTACGAATGAACATTGTCCGTATCTCTACGCACCTCCCCCCCCCCCCCCCTCATTGGTCCATGGTCATTGTGTGGTGGCTCATCTATTCATTAGCGGGCTTTCGCATAGCCGGATCGACCCCCTCCCTCACACACACATACACGCACACAGGGCTGGGTCATGGCGAGGCCACCGCCTCGGTCACCGAGAGTTAACTCTCGGTGGCCATGTCTTTGTTTGTGCGGTAGGTGGGTGGTTGTGCACGCGCGGGAACGTGTGTGTGTGTGTGTGTTGTTTTCTTTCATAAGGTGACTCCTGGACAATCAACGACCGGCCATGTACCGGTTTTCAGTCAGCCATTTCTTAGTCATGCGCATAGAGTCAATAAACGGCCATTTCTTACGATTTGCATGTATAGCAGTCATAAATAATTACTTATTTTCTCTCTCGAAAAAATGTTTTCCAAAATAGTTCCGTGTTTGGAATAAAACAAAAAATATGCTATAATAATAATAATTATTATAATACATTTGTTTAATTTTTTTTTTTTTTTTTCACAAATTGTTCTTTGATTCAACAAATATTATTTACATTGAAAAATACATTTTATAATGTTCGAAATAAGACATTATTATTTATTTTTTATGTTTTAACAAATTGTTTTTTAATTTAATGTTAAGAAACAAATTATCACCCGAAATTTTTTTTTTTTGGTGATTATACAGTTTACGGACCGGGCGGCACATGTTCGTCTTTGTTCACTGTCCATTTTTCACAACTTTTTACTGACCATTTTTTTTTTCTTTTTTCGGTGTACACTTATCTATCAGGCTGCTAGAGAATTCTGGGGTTTTGGGAAAAAAATTCAAATATTTTACATTTTAGGAGGGGGATCAGTTTCCAATGTTAATTCAACGTAGACTGATCCCCCTCTTTTTGACCATCTCAATTTTTTAAAATCTTTTTCGGTATACAATTACCTATCATGTCAGTAGAGAATTTCGGGGTTTTTGGAAAGAAATTTTTTAATATTGAGATTTTAAGACGGGGATCAGTTTTCAATGTAAATTCAACGTAGACTGATCCCCCTCTTTTGACCATCTCAAATTTGTAAAATTATTCTTCTGTTTACAATTACCTATCATGTTGCGAGAGAATTCCGGGGGGTTTGGAAAGAAATTTTTTTAAATTGAGATTTTAAGACGTACAAAGTTGTGAAAAACGGACTATGGTAAAAGATGAACAAGACTGATCTTAAAATTTCAATTTTTTAAATTTCTTTCCAAAAACCCCGGAATTCTCTCGCAACATGATAGGTAATTGTAAACAGAAGAATAATTTTACAAATTTGAGATGGTCAAAAAGAGGGGGATCAGTCTACGTTGAATTTACATTGAAAACTGATCCCCCGTCTTAAAATCTCAATTTTTTAAAATTTCTTTCCAAAAACCCCGAAATTCTCTTCTGACATGATAGGTAATTATACACCGAAAAAGATTTTTTTTTAATTGTAATGGTCAAAAAAGGGGGGGGGGATCAGTCTACGTTGAATTAACATTGGAAACTGATCCCCCTCCTAAAATGTAAAATATTTGAAATTTTTTTCAAAAAACCCCAGAATTCTCTAGCAGCCTGATAGATAAGTGTACACCGAAAAAAGAAAAAAAATGGTCAGTAAAAAGTTGTGAAAAACGGACAGTGGACAAAGACGAACATGTGCCGACCGGGCTATTTTTTAGATAGGATTTTCAATTTGAATTCATTTTTTACGGTATCTTTTGTTTATTGAATTGTTAGATAAAAACACAGAATAGTTAATAATTTTAATAGTTTTTCTTTTTACAAATGCTCAAATACATTTTTTTATATTAGACTTCATAAAATTTTCGTATCCAATAATATTTTTAAAAAATAAACCAAAAAACAATTTTTGAAAACTTTTTTAAACAAATTAATTAATTAAATGTATTATTATAGAATATTTTTTGTTTTATTCCAAACACTTCAATTATAAATAAAATGTATTATTATCATAGCATATTTACTTAAAAGTAAAAACATTCTCATTAAAAATGCAAACTATAATCCGAATGGGACACTTTCCACTTCGAACCGTCTCTTCAGTCTCCATTTCGCATTTCGCTTCCAACAATCCCGTAGCAAAATGGAAGCACCACCAACAAAGGGGAGATCTCGGAAATCGTCTAATATTCTATATTGGATACGCCATTATTATGATGTTTAATTTGTTATTTCAATTTCATTTTTAATAAATACTGTTTGATTTTATTTGTTTCTTACAAAACTAAACATACCCTTCCTTAACCCTACCACTAACCCTAATTCCATGTGGAAACATTTTAATAAACATCGTTTGATTTTATTATTTGTGTTAAGCTGTGAGAGGTAGATCGCAACATCGTGGTTGACTATGAGTCACGAAGATGTAGTAGAAAAGACAAGAATAAAATGGAGTATTGATTTACTCCTCTCCAGGAGTTAGGCACGAGGCCAATTTTTATCTTACTCCCACAAGTAAGATGTGACCCAAGGTCGGGTCGGGAAAGTGGGGTTTAAAAATTGCCTGGGCAGCCCCGTCGGCATTCCCCGGTAGGGGCGCCTCAGGCAGTAAGCAATAAACTTACTCCTCCCCAAAGAGGGGAGGCGAAGCCTGGGAGGGTGGACCTCCTAGAACTGCACAGGACAGACCCATACACCGGCGTAAATCAAGCCTCGAAGGCCAAGACAATACCAGTCTATGGGGTGCAGTATCCATCGGAACAGATACTACACTTTGATCTTAGCCAAAAGGCCAAGAACATATGGAGTAACATTAATACGCGTGCACATCACAACTTTTATTCTCGGACTAAGGATACAACAAGAAAAAGAACATATTTCGTGCCTAATTTAATATTGCCGCCTAATTTACATGTTACGTGATAATTCTGTGGCGCAGTAATTATCTCGTAGTGCGGTGATCAGGTCGATGGCCTTATCACCACTTGGCTGAGTGGAACTAAATTCAGTTGATAATTCAACATACACGCTTCAACTGAAATGTATTCAAATGTTTGTTTTTGTTTTTTTGTTTTATATTTCAACAGGGTTTGTTCCCCTCCCCTTTTTGTCAGACAAGATTTTGACATTTTATTAAGCCCCTTTTTTAAAAAAAAAAAAGGAACACTTTTCATATTTATAGGCTTTAAAACATTTTTTTTTGTGTGTTCACAATATAAAAGTTTGTTGGTACATTTGTTGTGTTATCAATAGTTTTCAAAAGTTTTTTTTTTTTTTTGCAACACTTTTTACATTTATAGGCTTTAAAACATTTTTGTATTCATTTAACATTTAAAGAATGTTTTTCAGAGTCCCATTAATAAATGTCTAAATTTTTCATTTCTAAATCTATTTGCTGGTTTGCTATATATATCGGCTATGTTTTCTTCACTTGCAACGTGAATTAACTCAAGAGTATTATTTTGTAATTCGTCTCTAATGAAATGAAATCTAATATCTATGTGTTTTGATCTTTGGTGATTTACAGGGTTTTTGGCTAAGGTTATCGCGCTCTGATTATCGCAATATAATGAGAATGTATCGATTTTCTCGTTTAGTAAATCTGTCATGAGTGTTTTTAAGTATTTGCCTTCTTGTGTTGTTGTAGTTATGGACATATATTCTACTTCGCAAGTAGACAATGTGACTGTGGACTGTTTTCGTGTTTTCCACGAAATTAATGGTCCGTCTTCTGAGATTTTAAATCCATATCCAGTTATGCTTCTTCTATCTTGCGAGTTTGCCCAATCTGCATCGCAAAAACCTATGATGTTCAAAGTACTTTTAGTGGGGTTGAATATTAATTGTTGATTGATTGTGGCTTTTATATATCTCAGGACGTGTTTAGCTAACAGCATGTGATTTTCGTATGGTTTATTCATGTATTGTGACAGTTTTGTTACTATAAAACATAAGTCTGGCCTGATGGCTGTCATTACATATATTAAGCTTCCGACAATTTCTCTATTTAACTTTCTGTCTGCTAATTTGCCAGTTTCGTTACATAACTTGTTAATATTCTTTTCGCTAGATGTGTATTTAGGTTTACAATCTTTCATTCCAAATTTTTCTAATCATTTTTGAAGATATTGTTTTTGATGCATGTATATTGTTTTTATTTTCATATGTAAATTTTATGCCTAAAAAGTATTTGATTTTGCCTTGGTCTATCATTTAAAATTTTTCTTTTAGAATAGTTTTTGTATTTGTCATATTTTCATTACATTTTGTTGCTATTAGTATGTCATCTACCTATACAATAATAATGGTATATTTGTCATTATATTGTATATAAACACAAACGTCTGTCAATGATTGACTAAATTCGTTTTTTATTAAATGTGTGTGTAACAAGTTATTCCAGTTTCGGCCACTCTGTTTTAGACCATATAGTGATTTATTTCATTTATACACTAATCTACCGTTTTTGTTTTCTATTTCCAATCCTTTTGCCTGTTCCATGTATAATTCCTAATTTATTGGTGCATTTAGATAGGCTGATTTTATGTCTAATTGATGTATTTTTAGATCGTATTGTGCTGCGATTTGCATCAGCATTCTTATCGAAGTTACTTTTGTTGTTGGTGAGAATGTTTCTTCATAATCTACGTATGGCTTTTGGGCATAACCTTTTGCCACTTTTAATCTCTCCCTGATTTTCATCAGTTTTGATAGTATACACCCATTGTGCTGGGATTAGGGTTTTATTTTGAGGTAATTCAGTTAATTCAAATGTTTTATTTTCTTTAAAAATGTCCATCTCTATTTTCATGGCCTTCTGCCAGTTTTCGGAATTATCTGAATTTATTGCTTCTTCGTTTGTACTTGATACATTTCTTATGTAGTAACAATAATCTATCGTGTATTTTATTACGTCATTATTTTCGTTTTCCACATCGTAGTCATTAAGATATTTTGGGCGGGTTTTCGTTCTCCCAATACTTTCAGTTACTTTTTCTGTTTCAACTAATTGAATATTTTCAGTTATAACACTTTCGTCCGTTTCTTTTATAATATATTCTTTAAATTTATCTGTAAATTTTACTATTACGGTTTTGGGAAAATATATTAAGTAGGCAGGACTGCCTCTGTCATACCCTACAAATATTCCCTCCTTACTTCAGTCTTCCAATTTTTGGGGGTTTTGTACATATGCATAACAAATACTCCCAAATAAGTGCATATTTGAGATATTTGGTTTATCGCGCGTAAAAAAATTGCATGGTGTGCTGTTAATACGTTTGTTGTAACATCGGTTACGAATATACGCTGAGGACATAACAGCATATGACCACATACATTTGGGAAGGTTAGCATGTTTTAGCATGCACCTAGCCATTTCAAAAATTGTGCGCCATGCTCTTTAAATCGTACCATTTTGGTGGGGGAAGTAGGGAGCCGATTTTTGATGATGTATCTTATTCTTAATTAGTAGTGATTCGAAGATTTGGGAAGTAAATTCCGTGCCTTGATCGCTCCTTACTGTTTTTATATTTCCATATGTGGTAACAACAGCCACAAATCTTTCAAAGGCTTTCACTGCGTCACTTTCACTTTTCAACATGTAGGTGACTATGAGATCAGAATAATCATCTATACACCCTAATATGTAGTTAAAATCATCCTTTGCTATGGGATCTATCGGTCCTGCTAGATCAATGTGTATTAGTTGAAGAATTTTTGTTACTCGCTTGTCAGGTATTTTATTTTTGAATTGGGGCATTTTTGCCTGTGGGCATACTTTTCAATTGAATTGTTTTTTGTCACTAATTTGCATACAAGAAACTTTTTTTCTAATTTAAGTATATCGTCGATGTTGCAATGTCCCATTATGATATGCCACTTTTCTAGCGAATGTTTTATTTTCTTCGGAGATGTTACATTATTTAAGTAGTATAGTTACCTTTCTTATATATATATTAAATTTAGTTCCATTAGTATTTAATGTTGCAGAGTTAGGTTTAAATTCCACGTTTCTGTTGTCGTTTGTACTGAAAAGATATTATTGAAAGAAGGTATGTATATATATATATATATAAAGCGTCTTTTAAAGATGTTATTATGTACTCTTCCATTCGTATCAGTCATTTTAATAGAAGCATACCCCCTTTTTAGCGCCAAATAATTGTATCGGCTCCCATCGGCTACTCAACAATATGGCGGGAGGAATCAAACTTTCATCGACGTTAATGAACTTGGACTCGTCATTTAAAATAAGGGTTGTGGCTCCACAATCCACTAATTAATCAAGATATGAAGAGTCACTAGCGTCATTAACAGAAAAAAGATAAGTGTTCTTATCTGATACATGTTTTATCACGTTCCCTTCGGTGTTTGAGTGTCCATCTTGTGTTTTTCTGCAAAAATTTGTGTCATGTGTTCATGTTTTGCAGTTTTTGCACCAGCGTGCAGGTTTTCTGCAGTTTTCGGATTTATGTCCATATCGCCCGCATAAGAAGCATGATCCATTGAATTTGTTCTTGTTATATTCTTTTGGTCTGGACATGATTGCTGGTTGGCTGTTACATTTCTTTTTCTTACACTCATTACTGCGTTTGCGCTTTCACCTTGGGTTTTCTCAATTTCTTAAAAGTTTCTGAGAGCGGTTTTAAAGTTTTGAAATGTCATAGATGCATCTCTCTGCGTTATCACCGTGGTTAATGTCTTATATCCACTCGGTAATCCTTTTATAATCATTGCGATCAGTAATCCATCGCTTATCGTTTCTCCAGCATTTTTTTAGGAATGTGGCAGCATTTTCCACTCTTATTACATAGTCTGTAATATTTTCATCTGGCTTGTTTTGCAACGATGTTAACTCCATGTACAAAGAAATTATTCTTGGCTTTCCACGTGACCAGTAATGTTCTCTTAGAATATTTAATGCTCTTCTGTCATCATTATTCACATCTCTGATGATCAACAAAAGACTTCGGTCATCGAGGTATTGTACCAGTTCACCAAAAGCTTTAGCGTTCTTGTGATTTATTTCAGCATCGCTCACTGCGGTAATGATGCTGTACAGTTTTTGAGTTTGTGTGTAGCCAAGAAACTTCACCTCCCATAATTTGTATTTTCTCTCATCTCGCTGAAACATTAGTCTATGGGTTGCATAGCTGGGCCCATAACCTGTTAAGCTGTGAGAGGTAGATCGCAACATCGTGGTTGACTATGAGTCACGAAGATGTAGTAGAAAAGACAAGAATAAAATGGAGTAACATTAATACGTGTGCACAGCACAACTTTTATTCTCGGATAAGGATACAACAAGAAAAAGAACATATTTCACGCCTAATTGACATGTTACATGATAATTCTGTGGCGCAGTAATTATCTCGTAGTGCGGTGATCAGGTCGATGGCCTTATCACCACTTGGCTGAGTGGAACTACATTCAGTTGATAATTCAACAATTTGTAAATTAATTAATATTTATAAAATAAACATGAAAACAAAAAGAAATCCACAAAATCCAGAAAAGAAATTATTTGCAAAACTAATCCACAAAAATACAGGTGCTTATCCAGAAGTATGGAGACAGTCAAAAAAAATATAAAATAAACAGAGGAATATCTGTTTGATGTACGTACCTGTCATGGAATGAATATATTGTGTACCAAAATTCACGTAAATTAATAAAGTAGTTTTTATTTTATAAAAGAAAATTTAATTTTACCGATAAAAGGGTAATGTTGATATATCAGCTGCATTTTTTGTTATATTCAAGGTAGATAAGGGAGATAACACCCAAAATTCAAGACTTTATCTCTCTATTTCGTAAAAGTTTGTATTATCTCCCTTGAATATGATCAAAATAGCGGCGATATTTCTCTCTTATTCATTTATCGATAAAATTTGTTTTTCTTTTATAAAAGAAAAACTTCTTCATTAATTTACGTGATTTTTGGTATAGGATATTTTTATTCTGCGACAGATATTCCTCAGTTTGTTTTTTTTCGAATGTTTCCATACTTCTGTATAAGCACCAAAATACAATTTAATCTGTAAAAATCAGAAAACAAACTGATATTTGCAAAATAAAAAAATAAAAAAACAGACAACAAATTAATACAGTGGATTAATTTGCCTTGTCACTGATTGGCAAATCAGAAAACTAATCAATAAAGTTTGGCAGCCATTTTGGGACCTAATCGCTTCAATATAACTGTAGCTTTGATCGGACCTGTCAACATTCCCTCAGGAGACTGCCAATAAACGAACCTCCTTCTCCGTAGGATGGGGTAATGCCTGGGAGAATAGGCTCCTGAAACCCAACAGAACCATAATACAGATATAAGCTTGAGGCCTCCACTAAGGAATACCGACAGGTTAAACATTATTTTTATAACCACCCAAAGTGTCTCTTTTTTAGGGGAGGTGGACTTCCAACTTTCGAATGACTAGGCTATAGGCCCAAAGGTCAAAAAGCCTCTAGATTTTTGATTCTGTGACCTCGGTTGGGGGTGGAAGAAAAAATGGTGGCAAATGCATGCCAATAGACTCCTGAACATTATACTTTTTCCCACATACATAAATGTTGCGCATTTGTGAGAATGGAAGCCATATTTAAAGATGGCCGACAGTCATTCAAATAGAACATGAGGACTTACTTAAACACTAGTAGCACCCAAACCAATTAATATGCAAACATGTAGTTTAGTACATTTTATCCCCAATTAAATTTTTCATCATTTAATATATAGATATTTGATTTAATATCTAGAGTCTATTTCAGAGTCGAGAATATTTGTAGAAAAAAAGCTTTTTTTTCAGACATTTTCTTTGATACTGCTACAGTATTTTATATGTATAGCTTAAAATAGATTTGTAGTTAAATTTTGATATTTCACATGTAGAGGCAATTATATTCTACCAATATGACTCATAACACAAAATTATTGTTGTTTTTACCTTCACCGAGCAGGTTACCCTTTCGGTCAGGTTTATAACAATGTTTACTTGTGTACAGCCTAGTGTCCACATCGCTCGACCAACTGTTACTAAACTTGATCAAAATGTCAGTCATGATCTAGTTTAGAACTGATTTAATTTTGAGATATCTAGTTCAAAGGTTAAAGGTCTAAGAAAAGACGCAAGCCACTTTGGTTCTCTACATCATAGAGACTCGCTATTTTGCCCAAATTGTAGCCCATTTAAGTCCTACATTTTATATGACATTGACTTTGAAAAGTTTCATCAAGGTCGAAATTTTGACGGAATTTTAATTTCCGATGAATCTGATGCCTTTTGGTAACAGCAAAATTTCGGTCTGATCAGATAAATAGTTTTTGAGTTATCAACGTTTCCATGGTATAACTTTGGGAATACGTCATATGACATGGAGAAGACCCAGATAATACTTTGGCCCATCCTTACGTTGTCGGGCGGAAGTATGCAGTCTCACGACTCACTTATGTTCTTGTTGTGTATAGAGACATCATTTTAACCTTAGATGTATTTGCGATTTTGTGTAATTTCCAAATTGGTTCCTTATCCAAAATATACAATAATTATCAGCTTTTATTCAAAAGAAATTTAGCCCAGTAAAAGAAGCATTCCGTGGTAACATGTTCCGCAGATGGGAAGTTCTTGTGAAGACACTCTGCTCGTGGAAACTCTGTTTGATGTTAGGTGCACTGAGGTAAAAAGGAAAAATTGTTTGCAGTTGTGGTAGAAAGACATGTTCTTCTTATGATGTCTTACAGGAAGGAACCAAGGATTAGCACCTTTCATGGAAATAACGATAGAGTAGAGAAAGATTAGCAACGTTTCTTCTGTGAGAAAAAGACTGTAGAGAACAGAATAGATCACCCCCCCCCCCACTAGATTACAAAGTCGATTTTAAACTCTGTCAAGGTATGAAAGAATGCTGTCAGCGACACCTCCCCAGATGTGGAAACGGTACTCCAACTTAGGATGTATCTGACTCTTGTAAAGATAGAGTATTACCATTGCCTCAGGAGTTTGTACTTTTGGAGTGGTAGAAAAATCCAACCATTCTTTTAGTAACCTTAGAAATAGATTTCTATTTTAGATCTGGTCTGAAATTCAGTCCTATGAGTTTATCAAAGCAGGGGGGGGGGGGGCTTCCTCGAGCAGAGAGCTATTCATTTTAACTGAAACTGAAAAAAAAGGATCTGAATGTTGGTAGTGAAAGGAGATAAGCTTCGTTTTGGAAGTTTTAAAAGTGACAAGCCATTTTCCCCATTGCACCACATGCTCCATATCAGAAGTGAGAGAATCGGCAAAATTTTTATTACCAATGCTCTTCGAAGTGTTGCCATACTATACTATTTTGACATATATTAAAAATAGTCAATTTTGCATACCAGGATCTAATAGATAAAATTAGGATATTATTGTAGATTAACACTGTCTGCTACCCCCCCCCCCTCCCACCCCAAAAAAAGGTCTGAGATTCTACTCTTTTTAGGCGATTACGTTTGAACACCCGGAAAAACTTGACAGAACAAAAAACAGAAAAAAAATTTAGAACTTCGAGTGGGTGATCGGTTTCGCATATAAATTTAAGTTCCGGTGTTTTAGGGCAGCCAACCAAGTTTTATTTTTATTTTGCTATGTCGGATAAATTCTGTGTGTTCTTTTGGAGGAGGTTCTACTCTTTTTAGGCTATTATGTGTCATTTTATGACCTTGCCACTCGGACTTAGGGTTAGTGATAAAAAGATTTAGTTAATTTTCTTTAAAAGTTAGAATGCCCCGGAAATGGGAGATCATTTTACGTTACATTTATATACGAAACTGATCCCCACTCAAAATTCTTAAATAATTGTTTTTTTGTGTGTTCACGCGTATGCGCCTAAAATATATACTTAGAAACTCATGGGGGGGGGGGGTATAACAGAGGGTTTTAATCTACAAATTTACCAAAATTAGATTAGTTAGAAGCATTGAAATTACTGAAATTGCCGATCGGTAACATGCTGATATTATTTATTTTATTACAATTGCAATCTCCTAAAGCAGACGACGAATTTCCATATACATTTTTGATTGCTTGTTTATAAGTACGTGCAAAATCAATGGCCGATTCCCAAAATGTAAAAACATTTTGACCCCCCGCCCTTTCAAGAAACCATTTTTTTTTAAATCTTAGTGAAAATGTATTATTTTTTTTAAACAAAATACACCTTTACTAAAGTTAGATTTTTATATATTGATAAAAAAAATGCATTCATTTCTTTGTTTTTTATGAAAATAAAGCATTGTAGATGTTAATTAAAAAAAATTTTTTTATATATTACGAAAAAGCCCCCTAAATACCGTGTTAACAAAATAACTATAACTCGAAGAAAAATTTATTTTTTGAATTAGCGATATTATTATTGAATAAAGAATTGTTTAATCAATATTTTCACAAAAAAAGAAAAATGATATAATTGCAAAAAATATTTCATGTGATTTTAATGATTAGTTTCTGGGAAAATAAAAAATGCAACATAATTATATTTCCCTTTCGTACATGAACGTGGCATCATCAGCGTAAGAAATCTTTTTATAATCTTGAAAATAAAGCAAAAATTGACAAATTTGAGACCCAGGAACATAACGAAAAAAAGAATTTAAAAAATTGAACAATTTCTATTAACGATTCACTTGGATTGGTATGGTGGCCCTGTTCTGTAATAAACAGGTGGGATTAACCCTCCACACCACTAACTTTTACACCGCACTCAAAATTTTATTTTTAGAGATTCAACAATTTCGTTAATTTCACAATTCATCGTCAATTATTTGGAAAGATTTTTATTTTTGTCTTTTTTTCATTAATAAATATTTAAAAAGTTAAAAACAATTATTTATTAATAAATAAATAGAATTCAAACATGACATTTTCTTTCAAAATTGAATTCTATTTATTAATAAATAATTGTTTTTTTGTTTTTTTCAATGAATAAATTGTCAGTGTAGTCATTGACTTTAATTTACTTTTTCACACTTAAAATAAAAAAATACACTTTATTTTAAAAAGAATCAATGTAATTTATCGTTACGACACGTTAAGAATATATTGAGTAACTAAAGTTTTTAATCATGTAAAAAAAAATTGATAAAATTGACGCAGTTCGTAACGTAAAAATAATTTTTAATATTTAAAAAAGTGTTATTTCAAATTCTAAGGAAAAACATTGATAAACAGACGTCATCAATAATTTCAGAGCATTACTAAATTAAAAATTAATACCAAGTTAAATATGAACCTTTTTAGTTAAAAAAATAAAATAAATAAGATCTTAATTGCATACATTCACAAATATTTTAATTAAATAAGCATTCCCTTTTTTATTACAACAAAATAAGAGTACTTATGGATAATTTTTCAACTTCTATAAACTATTACAAAACCATTTTTATATATAAAGTTAAAAATGATAAACTATTACAGTTTTGTTATCCATATATTTTGCATAGCAATAGTCAATCGGTAAACAAAGTCCTTTACCGATTAACTGATGCCGGATTTTACTAATTTTGTTAATTTTGAGTAAAACGTGAACATTTTCTTTTTTTAATTGAGTATCTTATGACTTTAATTTAATAATTATCTTTGAAATAGTTCCCAAAAACTTATATTAATTTTTCAAGGGATTTTTACAAGTAATTTTTTCAAAGTTCAAAATTCACTAAATTTTTGGGTTTTTTTTAGCCGTCGTGATAACATATTTCATTATAATTTCTTTTTCACACGTAAATATACAGTTTTTTCCGGCAGCACTTTTACCCCCCGCCTAGCCCCCCGGCACCAGCATTTTGCCTCACGTGACTCAATCGTAGTCACTTATGAACTGAATAGTCTTCATTATTAACACTTAGCATATATCCCACCCCCAATACATTTTTTTTGTTTATTAATTATTTACCTTACGAAATAGAATGAAGATTGATGGATTTTTGCCCACCGCCGCCAGCATTTTGGCTCACGTGACTCAATCGTAGTCACTTATGAACAGAATAGTCTTCGTAAGGTAAATAATTAATAAACAAAAAAATGTATTGGAGGTGGGATACATGCTAATTGTTAATACGGAAGACTATTCTGTTCATAAGTGACTACGATTGAGTCACGTGAGCCAAAATGCTGGCGCCGGTGTGCAAAAATCTATCAATCTTCATTCTATTTCGTATGGTAAATAATTAATAAACAAAAAAATGTAGGGGGGGATATATGCTAAGTGTTAATAACGAAGAATATTCTGTTTATAAGTGACTACGATTGAGTCACGTGAGCCAAAATGCTGGCGACGGGGGCTGGGCGGCGGTGGGCAAAAATCCATCAATCTTCATTCTATTTCGTAAGGTAAATAATTAATATACAAAAAAAATGTATTGGGGTGGGATACATGCTAATTGTTAATACGGAAGACTATTCTGTTCATAAGTGACTACGATTGAGTCACGTGAGGCAAAATGCTGGCGCCGGGGCCTGGGCGGCGATGGGCGGACTGCGCCGGTGGTAAAAGTGCCACCCGTTTTTTCCTTTTAGAGATTAAGTTTAGACTTTTATCTTTCAAACACAATCAAAGTTTACACGGAAACTAATTAAATAATTAATGATAAGCGCTATTTAATAAGGTCTATTTAATAGCGCTTATCATTATTATTAAATAAGCATAGTCCGTACAAGAGACGGCCGTTTTTACACGTACTTACTTGTTTAAAACGAGAAAAAAATCTAGCGTGTCTCTCTGTCTTGGCTCTCAGTAATTTTCTATTTAATCAGTATAATAGATTATGGTTCTGCTTTAGAAAAAAGAAAATAAACAGGAAACATGTGATGTTATTTTGTAAATATGAAATCGAAAAAGTTTTCTCTTTGTTTACATAGTTCTTCGCTGGATGCAGCCATCTTGATTTATAACACATGCTACGATGATTGTGATTGGTTGATTATCATATATCAATGAAAGATGTATTCTGATTGGCTATTTTTTGTACGAAGCCATCTAAAAAGTCAGCATCTAATTTGAAGATAAAAATTCAAGTTATTAATTAATGAACCAACATCTTGCATGGGAAAAGTTTCCCAATGTTTCTTATGATTTTATACACATTATATCTAAAAAATAATCCCAACCCCTTCTGTATCTCATTAAAAATGATAATTTTCTTCTTGGGCCGACGGTCTAACCTATTGTCACAGCGCACATTGAAGTAAATCACTTGGGTCACGAGATAAATAAACAACAATTAAACTGTTTTGTTTCGTTCGTCCAGACCGTCTACCACTGAGCTAAGCTCAACACTTAGTGGAAATCTTCTCCCGTGTAAGATAGAAAAGGCCGAAACAACATGGCGGATAAAATCGACGAATTTCCCGATACGGATCAATTATATGGCGATTGTAGAGAAACTAGCAACGCTTTGGACGTGCAGGACATGCCAGAAGTTACCACAAACTCTATTAGTAGAACTGGTTCCTCTACGTTGGACCCAGTGCCCGTTTCACAGCCCGATACGCAGAATTCTGCGGCCACGGTGTCATACGTTTACGCGAACATGCCCTGTCGAGAATGGTTCGAAGCTAAGGACAACGATTTCTATTTCGATTTTTACTCGCAATCTTCTACGAGTTCCTCACAATGTTCAAATGCAACGGATACAAGTTGTAAAGGTGTATTTATTAAGGAAAGTGATGTTACAGATACGACTTCACAACGGCAACCTAGCGAAGACTTTCTATCGGAAGAGGCGCGTTTTATTGAGCGCATATGTCGATCTCATGGCCATACCTCTACAACTGGAGATAGTCATGGTCTGGATAGATCGTATGTAGAGGCGTATGCCATGCAAAGGCAACAACGTCATCAAGTACTGACGAATCCATTCCTCTTTACTCCTATGAAAAGCCGTATCCCGTCTTTGGCACCACTTCCTCGGTTCTTGACAACACCAAACCATGCTTTTCTACGAAACTGTGCTTCACTTTCCTGGATGACAAACAATCGACACCAAGCATCAGCGTCAGTCACTCCTTTACCTCATTCGAAAAGGACCATGTATCCGACTCAACACCAATGTACCAGTACCGACGTGCTCGGCGGATCTTCAACTCCATCCCTTGAGACCCCGACTTCGCCTGGCGTTCGGCCGAGAAAAAAAATGTGTCGGACAAGTGCTAACAGTACGGATGATGAATGTGATGCTTTGTCGATGCCTTCGTTTGAGTTTGACTCCTCTTCTGACGACGACGACGAATGCCCGGGCGAAGATACGACACGCGCAGAAGGGCCTTCGTCAAGTAGTGACGAAGAGACTCCCGATGATTATAATCTGCCCAAGGCCTTCTATGGTCTCTTCGGCAGTGAATCTTCTAAAATGCTCACAGGTGAAAACTACTTCCAAAGATTACCTGATGAAATCAAGAAAGTTATATTTTGCCAGTTAAATTCGAGACAATTATTTGAGGTCTGTCCTGCGGTTTGTCGTGATTGGCGACGAATTATTCACAACGAAAAGGTGAGTCTTTCCATTCTTCGATTAACATTAATTGGGCATTTATTACAAGAGCCACGTAAACAGACAGCAAATAAATGTTACCAAAGGTTTTATTTACTTCTCCCCAGGAGTTAGGCACAAGGCCAGTTTTATCTTACTCCCACAAGTAAGATGTGACCCAAGATCGGGTCGAGAAAGTAGGGTTTGAAAAGCCAACGCTCGAGAGGTGAGCACTCTGGCCATTTAAAAATTGCCTGGGCAGCCCCGTCGGCATTCCCCGGTAGGGGCGCCTCAGACAGTAAGCAATAAACTTACTCCTCCCCAAAGAGGGGAGGCGAAGCCTGGGAGGGTGGACCTCCTAGAACTGCACAGGACAGGCGTGCAGTACCAAAGGTGTTGGAAAAATATTTTATGGGACAATACCCAGAAGGAGCCGGCAGCAATGGGGGGGGGGGGGAGAAGAAATACCCTTTCAGCAACCCAATATTGGTAGCAATAAGTAATTGAGCAGAGAACGGATATCCAGGTAGGTAGAAAAGTAACTTGCCTTTGGTAATATTTTTTCACCCCTTTTTTGTTTTGTTGGCTCTTGTAATAAATGCTCTATTAATTGCCAAAAGTATAATTAACGAAAATAAAAGTGGGTAACGAAACAAATAACTCACCAAACAATAGAAATAAGTTAATCCCCCCCCCCCCGAGAAAAAAAATTCGACCACCATTTTGATTGACGAAATCTGTTCAATGAAAGTAACGAAATTAAATTTTGAAATAGCAAAACTTGGTTTCAAAAGTTTAAAACTATGCAGGTCGATAGAATATTAAATTTTCTATCGTTTGGGTAAGTTATTTGTTGTATATTTGTTCTCTCCGCCTTTTCTTTTTCGTTAACTATACCATACTTTCGCCTATTAATCTTTTGAAAAAAAAAATGTTTTTCCTGATTCGTTTCAGGCATCGGTGTATGTCTGAGTTGGGTTGTCCGACTTTTTATTTGCTTGCTCGCTTCGGTGCTTATATAGATGAGGACACATGAGAAACGCGGTTATACAGGTGAAAGTCGCAGTTCCAAATAAATTAACCGGAAAACACTTTGATATATACTTATGTATCAGGCAAAAATATGTATCTGCGCCCAAAATTATCAAGTAAAATTTTAATTAAAATAAAAATCAGTTTTATCGTATTTTACGGATCCGCTGCTGATTAGTGAAAAACACATAAATGGGGGAGACATAGTCTCAGTCAAGTAATAATGAATAGCTATGGGCAAAATACGATAAAACTGATTTTTATTTTTTATTAAAATTCTACTCGATAATATTTTCATAATTTTTTGATGAGGATACTTATTTTTGTATGATATTTTTGTTTGGAAATGCGTTTTACATATGTGCCCTCATCTTTATAAGCACTCTCGCTCCCCTTAACCACTTGAAAGTGTTTTCCAGCGGGGGCTTAAAAATAAACTATTCTTATAGAATCTCTCCGAAAAGTACAATATTTCCATCGAGAGCAGACTTAGGAATGTGCAGAAAATCCATCAGCGTAAATTTTATTTCGAAAAGTAACAAAATAAAAATAAACCGAAAAAAAAATGGGGGGGGGGGGCGATAAACTTACAATTATATGCTTATTTTTCATAATGAAGACTATTCTCTATTTTTAAAAGACCGCGATTAAGTCATGTGAGCCAAATGCCCGGCGGCGGCGGGATGGAAAAGTGCTGCCCATGCTAAAATCGTTTTCAGGGTACTTAAAAACCTAAAAACTATCAGGTTGGAGATGGGAATGATTCTAAAAAAATTACTCTCAAAAGACACGTTCTTAGCATATCGGGAGTTATAGTGATTATTTTATTTTAAAATTTAGGAGGATCGTAAAACAAATGCCGCTCGGCACTATTTAAAAACAACTTATTGCATAAAATCATTGTTTAGGTTAATTTCCTATGTCAGTCAGTTATTTATGGTGAAATGGGTTTCTTTGTATCGCCATGGTTTTTATTAACAATTAAATAAAGGCGCATAGTGCGATGTTACCTCCCTTTATTAGAATGATTTCATACTTATTTCCCTTGAAATCTTTCTAAATTTCACCACTCTTATCAGGGTTGTCAGATTGGCTTCTTTTTTTTTTTTCAAATTTGGCCTTTTTGAAGCAGTTTGGCTTTTTCTGATTATTTACATAAACATTTATTTGATAGTAATTATTAATGAAAACGTTATAATTAAATAATTTTTTAATTCATTTCAACTTCAAAAATTGTATTGGGTTTTTGCTTTTTGTACATAATCCAGCCATCACAGAGGGCGGCTGGATTATTTCATACAAAAATCAGACCGGCACTCTGGCATGCTGTGTCTTGTTCCATACCAAAATCAGACCGGCACTCTGGCATGCTGTGTCTTGTTCTCTGTCGTTGAGGTATAGTCCTGTGCAGTTCTAGGAGGTTCACTCTCCCGGGCTTTACCTTCTCGCCCTTTGAGAAGGGGTTGGTTTATTGCTAATCGTCTGAGGCGCATCTACTAGGAAATGCCGACGGGACTGTCCAGGCGGTTTTTGTTCGGCCAGAGTTCCCTTCCTTTAGGGCACTGACTTTTCAAATCTCACTTTCTCGACCTTGTGTCTAATCTTCCTGCCGTGAGAGGGAGATGAATAAAATCTTTGTCGCAATTATTAAAGAAAACGTTATAATTAATTTTTGTAAAATCGCCAAACATCTTTAAATATTGTGTTGGCCTTTTTAAATTTCAGCTTTTTTTATTACTTTTTTACAAATATATTTGATAGGGATTATTCACGGAAACGTTATAATTAAGTATTTTTGAAGCAGTTTAGGCTTCAAAAAATTTCAGCTTTTTTTTTTCTTTTTTTTTTCATACGATTTTACAGAAATATCTATTTGATTAATATTTAAATCATTAAAGAAAACGTTATAATTAAATATTTTTAAGCTGTTGGGAGTAACAGCGCAGTAAATGTTGTATTTGCGTAACAACTATTCATTGGACAAAATCTCCATTTAGCAGTTTCTTTCAGCTTTTCAGAGAAAGCCAGTGTGCGTATAAAAAGCTGAACACAATGTCTTTCTCCGTCTTTCCTGTTCTCCTCCCAGAGAGAACACATGTGCGTACATTACAATCCAGCCAGGACCCCTTTGGAGCCCGAAAGGCTTTTAGTAATATTCAAACTGCTAACAAAACTCTTTGTTTCAGTATCTTTCTACCCTACTCGACGCATCTTGGTACGTCTTTAAAAGCTATTCCGGCTCCTTATGAAAGGCCTTGACAGACGAACAAGAGACTTTTATGAACTTCTCGACACAGTATTCGGCGAAGCATATACACTTTGCTCAACAAACGCACAAGTACACTTCATAAAAGCATACATTATCTCACTAACAAGACAGAGGTGCACCTGGGTCGCTCTTGTTCTGACAGGTTGAGGGTACAGGTTAGACAGCTTGTCTGGCTGCTGTTTCCGACTGATAGTGCAGGAGCCCAAACTCTTAGGTAGCGCTAAGAACGGCTGCTCCATCAACAGTTGTATAATATCGTGGGTAACTACGTGCCATGTCACGCATGTAAAGGGACCCTAGTTATCCCCGGTGGGCTTTCCCGAGGCCACAACCCCTCTGGACCAAGTCATAACTAATGGACTGGATGTGTATGCTTATTGGCATCAAACAATTGCCCCATTTTACCCTCCCCACTCTATCTAAAACCAAAATGACAATACGAAGTAAAAGAATCAAACCTAAACCAGACACCCACCAGAAAACACTTCTGCCCTTGAGGCTAGCATTCACAAATGTCCGGGGGCTTAGAACCAACATCAATGACGTAGAAACCTTTCTCTTTGTAAACTCCCCAGATATCCTAGCACTAAGTGAAACAAATCTTCAATCCTCAATCTCCTCACACTTTTGACATGACTGATTACCTCCCACTACCGTAAAGACTGACCAACATATGCACGGGCTAAGAGTTTATGTTCGGAACACCCTCCCTTTGACTAGAGAACATAAATTAGAAACGGATGATCAAGCCTACATGTGCTTTAGATTAACCCTGCAGCACAGCGTTAGTTACTTATATTTCTTATACCATTCTCCTTCGACCTGAACTGTACTCTGCTTAACTCTGTCTCTGAAAGATACAGCACTCTCATTTGACTTTAGTGCCTAAATACATGTATTTGGGAATTCTAATGCACGTCAGTGACTGGCTTGGATTCTCCAGCTATACAGATGCCGCTGCTAACTCCACATATAGTTTCTCCATAGTGCACTCCCTCTAACAGACGGTCACGTTCCTGACCTGCCTCCCTGATCGTGTGGACGAGCAAGCCTCACTTCTCGACCTGTTCTTGACCTAACTACCTGAAGCTTGTGTGACAGATGCCATAGCCCGCTCAGAAATGCTGATCAGCTTGTGGAAATGATATATATCACCCTAAAATCTCGTCCCAAAGCGGAAGAGCTATTGCTGAAAGCAAGATACTACAAGCAGGCTGATTTGGATTCCATCAGAGATGCCACATGGAGTGATACTTTTTCTTTCCCTGCTGATCAGTGCTCAAATGAGGTAACCGAATGGGTCAAAGCAGGCATTGATTCACATGTCCCCATGAGAAAATTCTACAGCAAGCCCCACTCTCCACAATATGTTCACCTCGAAATGTACAGCTGCTATTGCTCAGAAGCAGCAAGCATTCCGACAATACAGCCGAGATAAGTCTACTACAAATATACAGAAATTTGTAGTCAAGAAAAAATTGTAAGACTGTGATAACTGAAGCAAAGAGAACCTGACCAGGAAACACATTCACAGAAACTAGGTACTCGTAATTTCTGGAAATTCTACAATAGTGTGGCGAACAATGGGCAATCAACAATTCCCCTGCTATCCAACAAATGATGTCGTTTGTACGGCAACTGACAAGGCTGAACTACTTGTCCTGCATTTCGCTATAAACTCCAGTTTGGACTCCAAACTATGCCCCAGTTTCCCATTGCGGACTAAAGCCACACTTAATGATCTGACCATCACCTCATATCTCCTGGACATCAGAAAAAATCTTGACACCTCTAAAGCATGTAGGTCTGATCTTATACTAGTAATAGTAATAAAGAAATGCTCTGCTGAACTGACCCATGTCCTCTCCAAACTCTACAATAAATGCCTTGCTGAATCTTGCTTCCTTGATAGCTGGAAAATTGCCTCTGAGGATACGCATCTACAAATGTATAAACAATTATTTGAATATAACATTTTCAAATATTCTTTAAAATTCTCTGGTATGCTTTAAAAATAATATGTAAACTGTAAAATATTATGTGTTCCTGAATTATCGAAATATATATTAATTTCCCCCCCAAAAAAGCATATATAACAAGCCCACGATTTAAATTTCATAGGGAATGTCTTTACTACATCACTGCTAAGAAAACAATACCAAACTAATAAAAATTATGCAAATATTTGGGAGTTAACATCTTCAATATAGTCAATTTTCAATTTGTCCTTTTTGTGGCTTTTTTTCTCTGAAAAATTTGGCTTCAAACATTTATTATAGTCTGGCAACCCTAGACTCCATAATGAATTTTTCGACCAGTTTTTAATCCCCCGTTTCATGTAAACAATTCAATTAACTCTAATTTATTTAATGTAGTTTTTTGGAGTTTTACTTTAAATAATTTACTATTAACTCTTATCTTCGGGTGGCCTTGCTAAGTGGTGACTCATTAGCATAAAAAAATTATTAGTTTACGTAGGTTGGGGTTAATGAAGAGAATATTTTGAATAAATAAATACTTTGGTATTTTCTTTTTTACTGTCACACCCAAAAATAAAAACCAGATTCTACTTTTGGGGGCCCGATTACATGTAGACAGTCTGAAATACATCTGCAAAAAAAGAATTTTTTAAATAAATAAATATTGTAGCTTTTAGAGTGGGAGATCACTTTCTAGGTACATGCAAAATGAATGGCTGATCCCCAAAATGTACAAAACATTTTGACTCCTCCCTTCACTTAAAAATTTTCCAAAATTCAGGAAATCAACCAATTTTAATGAAATTTTTGGTATTTATTAATGATCACTGAATATAATGAACCCATTTTTTTTAAAATCTTACTGAAAATATATTTTGTGTAAACAAAAACCACCTTTACTAAAGTTATATCTCAAAGTACTAAAAAAAAAGCATGTTTTATTTTTATTATGAAAATGAAGCACCGTAGATGATAACAAATATTTTTTAAATTACTATTTCTTATTTATAACAAAAAAAAGACCTAAGGCAGTTAATAAAATCAATATTACTCGAAGAAAAATTAATTTCTCGAATTATCGATATTACCATTGAATTGAGCATTGTTTATTCGCTATTTTCACCAAAAAAAATAATATAATTGCAAAAAATATTTTGTGATTTTAATAACAGTTTAAGAAATATTAAAGGCGATAATCTTAAATAAAAATTGAAAATATTGAGACTCTGGGCCATAATGAAAAAAGTAATCTTAAAAATTGGATAATTTCTACTAAGGATTAACTTGGAGATCTATGGGTGTCCAGTATTGCAATAAACAGACAGGATTTGCACCCCCACCTCCTACCCACAAGCTGCCATCATCCAAATTTTATTTTCAGACCCCATCAATTTCACAATTCACTGTCAATCATTTGTAAAAATAAAATGTAATTTTCTTTTGTTGTTTTTTCATTAACCATTTTCTTTCAAATTTGAATTCTATTTAATTAATAGATAATTGTTTTAACTTTTTTATTTTCAATGATAAAATTTGAATTTTTCACTTAAAATGAGCTTTTAATGTTTTAAAACAATTAATTTAATTTATTGTTACAACACGTTTAAGAATAAATCGAGTGATGTAAAAAAAAAAATTTTTTTAAATAGCTACTTTGCTAACTTGACTAAATGTCATATTTTACTAAACTGACTTTTTTTGTATAATTTAGCCAATTTTTAGTAAAAAGGAAATTTGTTTAAATTCAGTATCTTATGACTTTAATTTAATAATTATCTTTAAAATAGTTCCAGAAAATTTTTATTAATCTTTCAAGGGATTTTTACAAGTAATTTCTTCAAAATTCACTGAATGATTTAGGAATAGGTATCTAGAAATTTACAGTTGTGACATAAGCAGTTTCGACTTTCCGGAGAAAGACTAATTAAGTTCCAACTTTTCAAACTAAAACTTAAAATAATAAAAATAAAGTTTGATTCGTATTATGTAGATTGTTTGAAGTTCCTTATCGTCACTTTTACTTAGCCAAACAGGGGTATTTTCCATCATGGTTGGGGGGGGGTGCAAGTGGTGGCTTATTATCATTACGATATGCCTCCAGACTTATTATTCACTCCTGCACCAGAAAAGTGTCTACACAGACACCACAAACTATTTCACCACTGATGTCGATTGAACCAGACGAGGGCCACCTTCTCGATCAGAGCCCCTAGACCCTGGAATAGTCTTCCAAGAGGGGTAATAAATACGCCAACAATGCAGCAATTCAAGGTGAATTTGGACAGGTGATGGTCTATTGTATCCTCATTTGTGTAAGTTTCTACCCCCCTTTCTCTACATAGCAACTGAAACATGCTTGTTTTATTTTTTGCCAAATTAATTGAATTGAATTTCAGAATTTAAAAATAGCCACTGCCCCCATTTATATTTAGAACTGAAAAGAAAACTAAATTTGATGAGTTAAAAAAAAAAAAAAATACCCCTACTCCAATTTTCCCGTCCTAAAATTGAGAAGCGGTTATACGTCTCTATTACCACTGACTGGACAGGAAGTGGAAGCTCGGATGTGAATTGTTGCTCTTCATAACCGGACTTAGAGCGATTAGGTTTAACCTGTTTGTTTTTTAAGCACACATTTGTTTGCACGTTATTCCACTGCGATTGTGCAGTATAGTTAACAAAGGGGGTAAAAAAGGAGACAAATAACTCTTACCAAACGCAAGAAAATTTACTATTTATCTATATAATTTTCACATGTGTACTTATTGTATGATTTATTATCTATGCATTTGTTAGTGTCACTTTTACTTAGCCAAGCCAGCCTGTTTTTCAAGATGACTGAGAATTTGGTAGCAAATTTCAGGCTTGTAAAACGAGGATGCAATATTGCGGCGATAGGGCTAGAGCTTGGTGGATAGTGAGGGACCTATTAAATTAGACTTTTTTTTACCTTGTCTAAGAGGAAGAGACTAGTGGATGGTGCACCAGCCCAGATATGACAACAATACTTCATGCATGGGCCGATGGTGGCTTTGTAGAGATATAGGATACTGTCAGGTGTGAGATGTTTTCTCCCTCTGGAGGTAGCATATTTTTTGCTGATATATTTTTGTACAAATGTTTACCATTTTAAAATAATTAATGCAAATATAGATTCCGATGTAAAAGTTTTTCACTCTTCAAAATTCAGTTAGGAAAGCGTTCTGAGATTTTAGCATATGCGAGATATAATCGGAAGCTTCAACTTAAAAAAGAAAAAAAAAGGCTTAGAAGACTTGAAGACCAAAGAGACTTCCACAAAGTCAACTAAAATAACAACTCGCCAACTAGCACAAAAGATAGAAAAGAAAATGAAGCAATGAAAACTATCAAAAGTATACTAGCTGTGAACTAAAGTTGCTTTTCCAAAAATGTAATTCAATAATGTTTTTGTTTTTTGTTTTTTTTAAATATTTTATTTAATTTTTTTAACATCGTTCACCCCAAACAAGGCAAGTTGCCACTGTAGATGTAAGGGGCTACTGAGAATTAGGTCGAAAGTTTAGGGGGTCATCCTAAATTGAGAGCTGTGTAGCGAGATGCTTATTCATGTTATTTTTAAATTTCTGCATGTCAGGAAGCAGGGAGGGAATTCCAAAGGCTAGCAGTTCGAGGAAAGAAGCTATTGAAGTAGAAGGCTCTCCGGCATCTGGGGACCTCCACAGTGAATGGATGGAATTTAGCTGTTTGTCGGGTTGGTCGAGTGTATTTACGTCGAGGGGACACCAGAGCAACAAGTTCATCAGAGCACATTCAATTGAAGTACTTGTACAACAAGCACAAAGATGCAACATTGCAGCAATGGGGCTGGAGCTTGGTGGATAGTGAGGGACCTATCAGATTAGCAACTCTTTTTTGACGTTGTCTAAGAGAGAGAGAGAGAGAGAGAGACTAGTGGATGGTGCACCAGCCCAGATGTGATAATACTTCATGCAATGTGGCTTTGTAGAGATACAGGATACTGTTAGGTGTGAGAAGTTTTCTAGCCCGGTAGAGGGAGCCCACTTTCTTTGCCGCAAACTTTAAAAAAATCTTTTTGGAGTTATTTTATAGTTTCAACATAGATAATCATATTAAAAATGATCTTCATTTTTAGTTTGTTATATGTACTGATTTCACAAAAATATAGTTTTATTAAAAAAAAAAATGTTTTCTTAATCGAAATTTATGTAAAATTTGAAGTTCAGATATCACCAGAATCCACTATAGCCTTCTATTTGGTGTAAAATTTTTGGAGGTCATACCTTTTTGATATCAATAAAAAATATTTTCAGGGTTCTTTGAAACTTGTCACTTTCATCTATGAAAATTTCGGGCATAAACTTTTCTGGTAATTTTTTAAAGTAGGTTATTTTACTAAAAATCATTTTTATTCTGTTTATAGGTTTTCGACCTTTAATACGAAAGGCACCACTAAAATGATAGTCTATAAAAACGTTCTCTTTTGTTCTCACACCTGTTTGTTTCGTTTTTTTGGGTTTGTTTTTTTTACCGCTGGTTGAAGTATAAACAAACCGATTGGACTTTACCATCACTATTTATCTATCTCTAGTTATATATAGGTTTATATATTTGAATCTACAAGATTCACTCCTAAAACTATTTAACCGGTCATTATGAATTTTGCAGCACAGCTGCTAAGCGTAAAAAAAAAAGTAAAGTGATTGACCATAGTCGAGGGTAACCTGAAGGCTCCCTTTTCAATAGCTTCTACACCAAGGTGTAGGGGAGGGCGACACTCCTTTTCCAGGATTACTGCACTTACCCTTGATCTTCATCTTATGATGCCAAGTGTTTAGCAAGGGGCATCAAGTACCATTTTTTTAGTCTTTGGTTTGATTCGACTGAAGATTGAACCCTAGTCTCCCAGCCCAATAGCGAACACTCTTAGGCATAAGGGTGGGAAGTGCGGGTACATTTAGTTTAATTTATTTTTATGCAAAGGGGGCAATGAGTGGATGGAGACTCTTTGTCGAAAATTTAAATACCTCCAACTTTTGTGAAATTTTAACAATTGGTATAGACATCAGTAAATATTCCCCAAATTTTGGGTTTTTTTTTTTTAGTATTTTAACGGGTTTTTAGAGGGTATAATATGCACACAACCTCCAATTTGAAACTTAAAATATTCCCTCAATTTAAATTTGATCCATATTCATTAGACACCAATTAAGCAAGATTCCCTGAATTTCAGTTTCTTTTTGAGACCCCTTAAGATTTAGCCTTTTCTAGAATGAAAATCATGTAATGTACTTTGATAAAAATTACAACAAGGATTCAAGACATAAGGTTTAGTAGCATTATATCTTGATTTTAATGTGATACAAAACTGTTCTGTTCAGAGAATTGGAACGGTATTCTTTTAGTTTCTATATACTAAAAGCTAAGTTCGTCAACATTTGTTTACCGAGGCCTTTTTCTTATATATTTTAACCACACCATAAAATACATGCTAAGATATTCTTTTATTCTGGGATTAAGTAATGTTTGAAAAAAAAAAAGTCTATTTTAATTCTTATTTGCCATAAAAAAAAATGTTCATTAACTGAACAAGTTGCCTATCTCTCACTTAGCTTTCTGTCTGTCTTGCTTCAACCATTAATAGTTTCTAATGTCTCTCTGAGCATTTAGAGAAAGTGACTCTGTTCAGGTAATTTACATAGTGATTTTGTATACATTGTAAACACGTATGTAAATTAGATTACAAAAAAAATAGGGCTCTCTACTTCCATAAGGATAATATATAAATAAAGACTTATTTGTAGTTAGTATTTTTTTTTTTTTCCTGAGAATGGGGCATTCTGCCAATTCAGACACTCCGAGAGATATAGAAATGTGATACTTAGAAGGCAATACAATGCAGAGGTGTGGCGGATAGACACAAGTTGGAGCAAATAAGACATATAATGGTGGAACAAATTAAATAGTTTTACCCTTAATACAATGTATGCATACACATTTATTTTTTTTCACAAACACACATATTTGTCTATCTACAATGTTATGTAATACCTGTATCAAGATGGTCTGGTGGAAACTCTGTATGATATAATATTTCGGGATCTCTTCTCTTCTTCAGAACCGTGCTCAACTCAAGTTCAAGCGTGCATCCTTCATATGCACGCTTGAACTTGAGTTGAGCACGGTTCTGAAGAAGGGAAGAGATCCCGAAATATTATATCATACAGAGTTTCCACCAGACCATCTTGATACAGGTATTACATAACATTGTAGATAGACAAATATGTGTGTTTGTGAAAAAAAATAAATGTGTATGCATACATTGTATTAAGGGTAAAACTATTTAATTTGTTCCACCATTATATGTCTTATTTGCTCCAACTTGTGTCTATCCATCACACCTCTGCATTGTATTGCCTTCTAAGTATCACAATTCTATATACTAATAAACAATGCTTTAAGCAAACTACATAAACCTCTTACTCCAAGAGATCTTTTTTTAAGATTCTAACCGTCCCTTTAAGCACAATTGTTCCTATCTCTCTTGCACTTGGTTCACCGAGTATATTTGCCAGATAGTTTTTGAAATTATTTTTCAGGAGTTCGGTTGCTCCTATGATTACTGGAATGGAGATCTTGCTAAGATTCCAGTTTCTTTTCGTGCCATACATAAGACCTTAGTATTTTGTTATCTTCTCCCTCTCAGCTCTTTTTAAGCCCGCATCATTAGGGACACTGACTTCAACCAGGGTTGCTACTTTCTCCCTCTTGTCCTCATTTTCTAGGTATCTAGCTGTAGGAATTGCATAGTCATATTGCATGGTGTATGACTTATTTTCAACTGTTCATTCTGGTATATGGTCCCAGGACTTTCTGCTACACTGGATATTCAACCTATTACAGATGGTCCAATGGAGATATTTACAAACACCATTATGTTGCATTGTAAAGTAGCTGTCCCTCAACAGAAATTTACAACTAGATGTCAGGTGGCTCACAGTCTCTACTTCTGTGTGGTAGAACCTAACAGATAGGTCACAGTTTATGGATTTTCAAATGAAATCAAAGTGTAATAAATAATGGTAGTGATTGTGACACAACGGGTTACTGGTAGCCTAGTATTTCGGGTGGGGGGGGGGTGTAATAGATTTATTTTTATTTAAGTCTTAACATGAAAAAGCCAGCAAGATAAGTTTATATATTAGGTTTGTGATGACTGATAATACTGGACACAAATATTTTTTTTTAATAAAGAAATAAGTGATTCAAATAAGTGTTTAAATTAAAAAGTTAAGTGTTTTGTTTTTACTGATTATTTTTTTACTGATTATTATTGTTGCTTTCGTTAGGGTTTGGGCAGATGTCAAAAATTCAATTATCAAGTTTAGATGTCGTCTTCTTATTCATTTTCTCAGTTTCATTGACTAACGGTTTCGGGGCTTACCAGCATTTTACGTAAAACACCAGAAAGCACCGACGCTGAGGGACTTATAACATGGGTCCCAATCTAACAAAGTACCCTCTTATCATCAGGCTTTGTAATTGCTTTTCTCTCTCCCTCCCTGTCTCTCTCCCTCCCTGTCTCTCTCCCTCCCTGTCTCTCTCCCTCCCTGTCTCTCTCCCTCCCTGTCTCTCTCTCTCCCTCCCTGTCTCTCTCTCTCCCTCCCTGTCTCTCTCCCTCCCTCCCTGTCTCTCTCCCTCCCTCCCTGTCTCTCTCCCTCCCTCCCTGTCTCTCTCCCTCCCTGTCTCTCTCCCTCCCTCCCTGTCTCTCTCCCTCCCTCCCTGTCTCTCTCCCTCCCTCCCTGTCTCTCTCCCTCCCTCCCTGTCTCTCTCCCTCCCTCCCTGTCTCTCTCCCTGTCTCTCTCCCTGTCTCTCTCCCTGTCTCTCTCCCTGTCTCCGTCTCTCTCCCTCCCTCCCTGTCTCCGTCTCTCTCCCTCCCTCCCTGTCTCCGTCTCTCTCCCTCCCTCCCTGTCTCCGTCTCTCTCCCTGTCTCCGTCTCTCTCCCTGTCTCCGTCTCTCTCCCTCCCTCCCTGTCTCTCTCTCTCTCCCTCCCTGTCTCTCTCTCTCTCTCTCCCTCCCTGTCTCTCTCTCTCTCTCTCTCTCCCTCCCTGTCTCCCTCTCTCTCGCTCTCGCTCTCTGTGTGTGTGTGTGTACTGTTACTCACTCCTATCACAAATAAACTATTCAAATCGATTTTCTTTTTAAGAACACTAACCAGTATTTTCCATAATTGACTTGCGAAACAGAATAAAGTACATTGTATTAAAAAAGCCATTAACGATGAATAGACTAACTTTACTTTATACAATTCCAATATTCTGATCATTCTTCTTGTGCTTCTTAAAAGTTTTTTCTTATTACTCTTTCCAGTACATGCCATGGAAGTTTCGCCATTATTGCTACATGAAAAAGGTATTAACGCGGTCCATGTATCTGTCATTTCACAACAGTTTTGATAACGTTTCATGTATAACTTCGTTAATCAGGTAAGCTTTTTTTTTTATATCTTTAACGGATAACCTTATGATGGAATATAATCAATTTTAAAATGGTTTTGCTTTCTTTTTTTAACTATCCACATACAGTAGAACAGCAAGATGCTTTTAAATAAATAAAATTTATTTTTTTACTCGTATTTCCATTATGCATCTTTAAGCCAGCGTGTCAGAAGATTATCTCCCTTCTAATATGAAGACATCATCCGGAGTTTGTTGACTACAAGTAGTAAAATAATTTTATTTTTTATTAAAATTCTACTTGGAAATTTTCCATCATTTTTCTTGTGTAAACATAGTTTTGCCTGATACGTAAGTATATCAAAGAGTTTTTGTGTTAATTTATTTTGAACTGCCATATTTCACTTATGTATGTCTTTCAAGAAGCACCAAAGATCTTTTTTTCATTTAAAAAAAAAAAAATTCTAACAAAGATTAAGAAATAAGGAAACTATAAATATTTTAAAAAAGAAACAATATAATCATTCATCGTCATTTGGTGTAACATGTTTTACATGCTAACATGTGCAAGACAGCTTTTTACAAAAATGACTTCCAAACTAATCTATCTCTGACCAGGTCTTGATCCTTGAGGTCTTTCTTTTTTTTTTTTTTTTAATCACTTCCTCCCTATGTTTTCTTTGACCTTCTCTTGTGAACTGAACCTACTACCTTAACTGTTCTACATCTACTGACCCAAGAACTCTCATCCATTCTTTTAACATGGCCATACCATCAAAGTCTCTTGTTCTGCACACATCTCCCTATATTGTCCAGATTTAATCTTCTTCTGAGGTCATCAGAACTAAGCCTGTCTTTAAGACTCACATTATCATTCTAATATCATTTCTCTCCATACAACGCGTGAATAATTCAATAATTAAATGCACACAATATTGACGAACAAAAATTTGAGAAACAATATTAATATTGCTCTTGAATACCTAGAACAATACGAGCAAATACTTGGCCCTTTTCTTGTCATTTCCACATGAATTTGATCAAATGTAACAGAAACATGTCCTGTCGGATTCCTAACAGTTTCCGTATTTCCGTTTTTCGTGTGACCACAAACTTTTATTTAAAATTGAAAATATTGTTTTTCTTTATTTAGAAATACTTTTGCAGAAAAATCGTAAATCTGATTGTCATACTTAATATTTAAGAATTAAAAAGATTTAATTTTCTGTTTTGTCGAAAAATCGTAAATCTGATCGTCATACTTAATAAAAAATGTTTAAAGTTATTTCCCTTAATTTGTCAGTATTAAACACGAACTGGCAGATGCGAAGTACATGGAGGACCGCTGGCTTCCGGTGAAAAAAGCTTGAAGAAAATGTGTACGGATGTCTAAAAGTGATACAATTTTTTTAATTCATATTAATTTCAGACTTTCCTTTTTGTCGTATTAATTTCAGACTTTCCTTTCATCATAATCTAATAATTAACATAATACAGACTATTTGAAAAATAATTTATTTGTTTTTATTTGATTGTTTTCAAAACATTTTTTTTAATAATAGTGAAAACCTTTTTTCTTGGAAATGGAAATGCCCTAACCCTCCCAAAAAACATTATTTTCACTAAATATTTCCCAAAAACACATTAAATAAAAAAGATAAAAATAAAACACATTCCGTTGCTCAAAAACATTATTTCTTGAAAAAAAAAAATTATTATATTTTTATTTTCTTCAATGAAAATTTTTTAAGAGTTTTGAAAACAATCAAATAAATTATTTTTCAAATAGTCTGTATTATGTTAATTATTAGAATATGATGAAAGAAAATTCTGAAATTAATATGAATCAAAAAAAAAAAAAAAAAAAATTGTTGCATCACTTTCAGGCATCCGTACACACTTTCAAGCATTTTTTCACCGGAAGCCAGCGGTCCTCCATGTACGTCGCATCTGCTCATGAACTAAAGAAAAGTCGAATTTTAAAGCCAGAAATGCAACAACTTAAATACTTCAAAATTTTTTTCACATTTCATTCAAGAAAGTAATTTTTTTTTTTTTTTGCACATCCATAACTCCCCACAATTTTAAGGGAGGTAGTAATGTAAACTATAAAGCAATTACTTCCCTTGAAAATGTCTAACATGAAATATTTACGTTTTCGATAAGTAATTTAGCATAATTTCCGATGCCGGTTTTGACTTGGTGAGATTTTAAATAAATTGCTATAGAAATAATGCTAAGGGACAGGGTTGCCTGAGAAACATCAAATCAGTTAATGTTTGAAAGGGATACACACAAAAACAATAAAATCTCACATGGTAAGATTTTTAATATTTCATTATTATTAAACTAGCTAAAACTACCCACCCTCCAGGAAGCAATTTATCAAGCTGTAAATCTTCGTTAAAGAAAAACAAAGAACAATTTTCAGTTCACATTTTGGTAATTTAAAGAAAAACAACAAAAACATGATTGTCATGGTGTTATTTGATATATTCTAATGTTGAGGAAATTTCTGATTTTTATGAGCAGAGTCACATTTTATCAATTAGGAAAAAAAACAAAAAGTTATTTTAAATAGTCTTTTTGATAGTAAAGGACTTGATTTTTGTATAAGCATAAAAATGAATTCCCCATTTAAAAACTGGTTATATTGTGAAATGAATAAACAAAAAAGCAGAATGTCAATTGGTCAAATAAAACAATTATGTATTCCTGAGTAATTTAAAATGGTTACTTTTGTTTTTTGTTTTAACTAGCAAATATATGCTCCCTCCGGTTGCATATTTTTGCTAGTGTGGGAGGATAATATCATGGTGAACGAACATATACTACACTGATTCCTAAATGAGGAGGTATTGGCTGAAACAATATCATGAAACTGTAATAGATAGTACACTACCCACCCCCACCTTAAAAAAAAATAGGAGATAATACCTGGGAGGATCCTACCATAAAAGGAGAAGGTAATGCCTGTAAGTATATTACATTATCCCCTTTTTCAAAGGAGGATGTAATACCTGGGAGGATTACCCCTACCCCCATAAAAACAGGAAGTAATTTGTGGGAAGATGATCTTATGACAGCAGAACCGCTGCTACACAACTCACATTCATTAAAAGATAATACAATAATAGATTAAATCAGTTTTTTTTTATTATTTGCATAAAATGGCTTGTCTTAAAAACATTATTTTCTATGATTCCTTGGCCTTTTTATTAAGATCAAATTGTATTATCTGTTCTCAGCATACCAGCAACATCAAACGTTTTAATATCAACAAAATTATTGCGTATAATATAAGAAAATATGACAATGCAAATTAAAAATGTATATTACGGAATATTAATTTATTACAAGCTGTTTATGAAATAAATATGTAAATTAAGAAATCCCAAGGCTAATTATTGAGGTTTTCGGTATTTCAAAATCTTATGTTGCATAAAAGAATTAAATAGGCATAACTCGTTTTGATGTTAGTGGAGGTGGAAAAAAAATCATTTATTCATTTAGAGAACAAAAATTTCTTGGCCCCTTCATTTATAATTGATTCTTGTCATTTCTTTTCACATCCTGTTGCTTAAAGCTCTCAAACAAACTGACCTCTATATCTCTCTCATATGACGTCACACCTGTTTCTATCAATTCGCACAGTAGATCAAGCTGACCCCGATTGAACCCCTATTTCCTGTTATCCCCAACTAACAAAACAATATTTTTTCTCCTCTCTAGCACTTGTCGTCATGAGTATAGTTGTTTGAGTTGCGCCTCTCCCTAAATTTGAGGCATAAGCTTAAGGGGGCTTAAGAAGAAATTGGAATTATGGGAATCTTGCTTAACTTGTGTCTAATGAATATGAATCAAATTTAATGCAAATCTGAAATATTTTAAGTTTCAAATGGAAGGTTCTGCCCATATATATTATGCCCCCTAAAAATCCTTTAAAATACTCCAAAGAAATGGAAATTTTGGGAATATTTGATTGATGTCTAATAACTATTGTTAAATTTTCACTAAGGTATCTGAATTTTCACAAAGGGCTTCCACCCCCTTTTACCCTCTTTACATAGGCTATATTTAGTCTAATGTAATCTTATGTTACCCACCTTTGCACTTAGCAGCTGTGTTCCAAAATTCATAATGATCAGTTTATTAGTTTAGGAGTTTATCCTGTACAACGGATAATATATATATATATATATATATATATAGTATAAATGTGTGTGTGTATTTAGGCAGCATTTTCTCATTTATGGAAACAGTTAAAAATAACACAATTCGTCTGTTTAATAATACCTTTTTTTTTTTTTTTTTTTTTTTTTTTTTTTTTCCAACTTTTCTGATGGTCTTTTTTTTTATTAAATGTTCCGTAGGTTTCACAAACGTTTTTGATTCTTTGTCGAATCATCCTCAGATGTCAAAAGCAAATGAACAAAAAAACTGGAGTAAGAAGAGAATTTTTAAAAAGACTGCAGAGAAACGCGCAGAGAACATTTTTCGCATTGTTCCAGGAAAGGCGTTGATTTAAATTCAGCGATGCTAGAGTGACATCACAATAAAATCGCATTACGTTAAGCATTTTAAAATGTTGCCACTGGTTTCATAAATGATGTTGATTATTTTAGGTTGTGTTATGTAGATAGCTTCCAGTATTTTTAATTTGGCCACCACAGATGATAATGCTTTTATGGTTAATATTATTATGCCATTGTTATATGTTCGGAGTTTCTTCTCTTTTCAGTTCAATGCGAACCCAGTCAAGCGCTTTCACAGATTTATTACCTTCCCTTAAACGCCACGTGTATCACGATGAGGCAATACTTCTGCTCAAGATCAGCTTCCCAGAATGTTTTTTCAACAACGTAAGCCCAAGTTTTGTTTTTTATCTATATATGTGTGTGTAATATATATATATATATATATATATATATAATCATCACCATCAGGGTTTTGGCTACTCCTGGGGGAGGAACCCCTCCCTGGTTTCCGACCACCTTATTGGTGATTGTCATTCAAGGGTTTTTGCCATGGTCGCCACACTAGGCACTGCGGGTTGGCGACATATTTGCTAATAGCTAGGTGTCCACATACAGCGCCTGCTATTTCCAAATGGTAACCCATTTGGTACTTCCCACGCTCAACAGCGCTTAATTTTGGTGATCAGCGTGATTCTGCCGTGTGTATATGTATGTGTATATATATATATATGTGTATTTGTGTGTAAAATTTGTAGATCAATCTCCCCCCCCCCCCCAAAAAAAAACTGTATTTTACGTTTGTGAAAATATATAAATATATGCACACATTACATGTGTTTGTACGGTAATCCAAAAAAATTTTACAAAACAGCAACTTTATAGCTAAATATTTAGATTTTAAAAGAATCAGTAATTGTATCGGGAATAGGAATCGTCCTATCACTGGTATTTTCTTTCTTTTTTTCCAGATGCCATCTCCATGGTCTCTCATCATCGTGCTGTGCATTATCTCTGACTCGGTGAAAGCTGTTCACCAGTTGCTGCAGATCTTAGTTACTGCATCTTCCAAAAGTCCGCTTGACATCCTTCTAGATCAAGTTTACAAAATTTTGTATTTGTTAATCCGTAAAAAGATTCAATATTCAGTTTTGTATGGGTGAGTCTTATGTTATCTTTTTGTTTTCTTTTTTTTTTTTCTTTTTTTCTTTTTTTTTCTTTCTTTTTTTTTTAATAGATTTCGTCTATTAAAAGGTATTTGAATTTGTTTTCCCCATCAGGATTTTATTAAACTTGTGACAACTGGATGTCATGTGAAACTGCTGTAACGTGTTAAAATGAGCCAAATTTAATGTTTTTAAAGATCTATTTTAAAATATATTGAGCCGTTTGTGTGCAAGGTCTATTATGATTTGAAAAAGTTGATTCTCCTGTGATATAGAACATATGCATAATTTTTTTGTTTTCTTTTTATTTGTTTTTTTTTCCTCTTTCCTAGTATCATCTATCGTCTTACCTCCGCATTACACACATTGGAAAACATTGACACTACGACAGTGGATGATCTTAACACATCTATTCAACCAACACAGCAACAATCTATGCTAAAATATTGGTAAGTTGTTTTCCCATGGGTCAATCTCATTAAATTTTTTTTTTTTTTTTTTTTTGCAATCAAAGGGAAAAAAAACATTTTTCAGATGGTCCCATTTTAGAGTGAATCCTCCATAAGTCATGAAATATTAGAATCCATGGATTTCGATAAACAAACGAGTTGTTCTAATTTTAAATTTTGATCAAAGGATAGCATTCCAAGTGTCGGCCATGTTTGCCTCTGTATTAGACAGTAACAGTACAAAAGAACAGTCAAGATTTTGACGATTGGTTGTATTTTACTGCATGTCAACCCCAGTGATTAGTGTTCCAGGTTTTCAGATCTTAGCATATGGGCGATATAATCGAAAGCATCATATTGAAAGCGAAAAGCTGAAGAAAGCAGAAGACTTAAAGATCAAAGAGGCTTCCACAAAGTCAACAAAAATAACAATTCATCAACTAGCACAAAAGGCGAAAAAGAAAATGGTGAAGCAGCAAAAATGAAAACTTATCAAAAGTATACTAGCTGAAGAAGTTTTAAAGTCAAATGTATGTCGTGTGAACTAAAGTTGCATCTTTTCCAAAAATGTAATTTAGTAAACAGATTTAATATTTTATTTTAAGTCTTTTTTAATGTATTTTAGTTTCAACATAGATCATTTGTAATATGATGACCTTTCGTTTATTATATGTACTGATGTCACAAAAATATATTACAAATGATCTTGCGTTTGTACTGATTTCACAAAAATATATTACAAATGATCTTGCGTTTGTACTGATTTCACAAAAATATATTACAAATGATCTTGCGTTTGTACTGATTTCACAAAAATATATTACAAATGATCTTGCGTTTGTACTGATTTCACAAAAATATATTACAAATGATCTTGCGTTTGTACTGATTTCACAAAAATATATTACAAATGATCTTGCGTTTGTACTGATTTCACAAAAATATATTACAAATGATCTTGCGTTTGGTCTGATTTCACAAAAATATAGTTTTGTTACTAAAGAGATTTGTTTTTCCATTAATTTGTTTCAAATAAATTCGTAATTATGGCTCTTATAACTTTTTAAATGCAATAAAAGTCTATTTTAAAGCAAGAAAATATTAGGTACACCAGAAGGACACTTGACTCGGTCGGCAGCAAACGGTAAAGAGTCCAAATTTGTGTCTAAACTTCAACTGTAATATAACTTCCGGTGAGATTTTCCAATTCCCGGTATTCGGTAGTTTCGTTTTCTCTATACTTAAATGTGAGCAAGTGACAAGTCTTTATTTAATAAAATAATAAACTATGCACAGTACAAGATGTGTAAAAGAAAATTCAGAGATACTAGTCCAAAAAGTTTCGACAGCTACCTACGGGAGTTTCTCTGGCATCACCGAGTTAAAACATTACTTCAGCCATATTATATATGCTATCCGACAGTACTATGATTGTTAGAAACATTTATATTTCAATGTTCCGAATTAATATATATATATATTCCCCAAAAAAATGCATGTTTGATTACTTCTTTTTTCTTAAATCAGAAAAAAAAATATTTTATTATATTTATATATTTAAAATAAGAAAACATTTTATAATATTAAATGTGATGTGAATACTTTTATAAAAAAATTTATCTAAAATAAAAAAAAATCCTGATTTTCCATAACACCTATTTGATTACTTATTTTTGACCAAAAACGAAAGTTTTTAATATTAGGAACAATTTTTGACCCTTCACCATTTGCTGCTGACTTCGAGTTGGGAGTCCTTCTGGTTTGCCAAATATTCTGTCTCATAAATAGCATTAAATGTAATGGTTTGATAAAACCATTGCGTTGATAATTTATTTTGTCGGTAATTTTTTTTTTCTTTGGTCCATTTTCAGTGAAAACAATAAGAAAATTCGATTTAGTTCTGAACAACTTCAGATTCTCAACTACAATGTCCAACCTGGAGATATTATCAAAATCTTAGCTTACGCTGGTAAGTTTAGTTTTATTTATTTTTCGCCTCCAAGATCTTTATTTTTTTTATTTTAAAGAGGGGGACCTTGAAAATCAATTATCGAAGAAAAATTATATTTAGGAAATTTCAGTGGCATCTATTTAATCATATTTGTAGTAGACGTGGTTAGCCAAAGTCTGGTAACAGTGATTTGCTGGTATTTGTGACAAAAAAATGTTCATTTTTGTTTGACATGCAGGACATCGGTGTGAGAGAGAACATCATTTTCCCACCACAAAAAGAATTTAATATTTTCCGTATAGAAAATGAACAGTTTTTGGTGGTATTAGAACCTGAGCTTGATTCAACCGAGAAGCATAGATGTTGACTGATGCTATTTTCATAAGATATATGCAAATTTTATTTCTTAAAACACTCAGATTGGAAATATAAAAGAAACGGTTATTGGGATGCTGGCCATTTGGTTAAGTTCTTTATCAGCCAAATCTTATTTCAGTCACTCAAATTATTTTGAGTGAAATAGCATGTCATCTTTTTTTAGTTTTAATATTATCCATTCAATCTCTCGAACTACTTCTCCTAAGTTGGGACATGTCTTTTTTAGTGTCCGGTACTGTCTGCCCGGGAAAGTTTTAAATTTTAAGGCAGTAGTTTAACTTCACAAAAATAAATCATTATCTATGATAAAATAGAAGTGTAAGTAGTATTTTTCTTTCTTTTTTTTTTAATTAACACTTATTGACATTTCTAAAATAAAAAAAATTATTTAGTGACTGTTCTTATGCTGACTCGCTAATTAAATGTTATCTTCATTTTCGATCTTCATAGATTTTTTTATTTTTGTTTTTCTAATATTTAATCCTGATCAATATTTTTTATTTTTAAGTAATATTTAGAAAATGGTGAAAGATTTTACTCACTAACTGGGATGTACTCTAATTTGCTTAAGTGACACCGTCAAAAAGATTTAATAGGATACACTTTCTGTACGCATGAGTCTCCGACACTGTCTGATTGACTAGAACTTTTAAAAGCATTCACTACAGAACGAGAAATTACACTGATGTTAAATGAAATCTTTTATTAAAATGTATTTAGTATTTTTATTAAATCAATAAACTGAAACTAAATAAAAATTACCCCAAGCCTTAGATAGCAAAAAAAAAAAGTCAAATATTTGAAGGTAGTCTTTATTTGTCCTTTACACCTAAGCTTTTCCCTTCTTTTTTGCTGACAAGGGAAAAGGAAGAAAAATAACGCCCTTCTGTTTGTAAGCTACTTTTGATTATGAAAGAATAATTTCAGTGGCTCAAACGTTTAGCACGCTGTATTTAAAGACAGCTCATGAGTTCAAACCTCACTCAGGCATGAGTATTTTTTTAATTTTGTTCTAAAATGAACATAAACATCTCGTATTACAATATTAAGCAGATTGTTCAGTTTTACTTTTTTTTCTGTTTCGTAATTTATGGGAATTAGGAACCTTGGCAATGCCAGGTAGGCCTGGTAGATTTATATAAACTAGAAACTTTTTAATGTCTTCCTTACCTGTGATATCATGGGTTATTACCATGTCAACTTCGATTATTGATGGTGATACTTTGGTCCCTAAATTCCGTATTGGAAAGCTCTATGTATTGAGCACTATTTGAAATGATTACTAGAAAATATTCCCAAACAACAATATATTATTCAAAATTTTTCATATAAATTTTCCGTCTCCTGCAGTTTATGGATCGTGCTATTTTTTAGATAGGAGTTTCAAGTTAAATTCAATTTTTATGCTATCTTTTGTTTATTAAATTGTTAGGTGAAATTGTAAATCCCCCCCTCCCCTTCCCCATGTTAAGAATGGATTTTTAAATAACGTTATTTCAGCACTGTCCATAAACTGCAGAAGTACCAAATTTTTCATACTGATAAATGTGTTCTTCCTTTTCTACAGGAACTGGGAAGACTTCCACTCTTGTGCGTTACACGAAAATGCGCCCTGGCTTGAAATTCCTTTTGGTTGTGTTCAACAAGTAAATTTTCATTTTATCAATCATTTTTAACTTAGTCAATTTGCCGTATATTTAACCAATACCCTTGTATTTATTTATTAATTTCATTTAATTATATATATATATATATATATATATATGTCTTGGAAGTTTTTCAACCTTTAAAACTATGAGAGGAACAAAAACTTTTAGTCCCTCATTGGAAAATTACTTGGCTTGTAAGTCGATTAATCTCTTGTAATCACTGTATTAGTTAGTTTCCAAGAATTTATGCTAGACTTAATATTTTTGTAGGGATTGTTAGGATTGGGTTTATTTCCCTGTACTAATCTAAACGCTATGAGGAAACACGAAATAAGGGAAAATGCACCCAAGCACAATATACACATTTATTACATATTGACAAACATAAAAGGGCTACGACATAACATTACAAGTCCATACAATATTTTGTTACTCACCACTTGTGGTGGAGGCCTACTAGAACTGGTAGGGTATGCATCATTTCGACCGCGTGTTATCCTGACCAGCACGGCGAACTTCAATCTTACTCTCTCCCTTTGTCTGTGGCAAGGGTTTCTCTACCTCAGGGGGCACTACTCATCGTGTCCCTCGCAACCGGTGTCATTCATTCTTGTTCCTCTACAGGATATTCAGTTTTTACCATAAAAAAAACTTTTTCGGGTATTTTAAAACAAAACCGTATTTTTAAAAAAAACGTTATGGTTCTCAGATTTTTTTTTTTTTTTTTTTTTTGCTAACCTATTTTGTTATAAGAAATGATTTCTTGTCTGTGCTTCGTCTTTGTTAAAAGAAATTTTGTATTTATTATTTACAAAACTACTGTATTTTATAGAGTTCGGACGAATCTATTATACTACTTATCCCACTTTGGTTATTTATGTTTTTATACTGTAGTAAACAAGTATAAAGAGACAGACACTTTTATTTTATTTGGCTCCGAAACTTGGGCTGTCTCTGCCAACACGCTAAAGAAACTTCACCGTAATGACATGGCAATGGTCAGATCGATCTATTTGGTGAAACCTGAACGAAGCATACCTTTTGGGTTTCTACTCGCACAAGTAAACTTGAAAAGTCTTGCGAACATCATGCAGAAGAGCAGACTGCGTTGATTTGGGCCCGTTTAGCACAGCAATGGCTGGATTGCTAAAGTCCAACAGTTGAATGTGCTAGCAGAGGAGACCACCACTAGCAGACCAAAGTTGTCTTGGGAGGACATGGTCAAACGTGATAGGAAAGCCATAGGTATTGATTCCGTCAGGCCTCACCAATAACGAAAGTGGAGGGGAAGACTTAGATCGAGACTAGACAATCAGGTCCCACCCTCATCAGAGGATTAATTGTGGCGTGATTTAACAAATAAAACGGTTGATGATAATATCTATAGTGCCCCTTCCCTAAAAAAAAAAAAAAAGGCACGCATGGAATCGTTATTTTATTTGTACAAAAGAGTGAAATATTAATCTCTGTAACAGCAACCTTCTTTTTGCAATTCAGATCTGTTGCTGAACATGCGAAGACAATTTTCCCTGAAAATGTTCACTGCACAACTGGACACGGTTTAGCTTTTAAACATACTGGCAAAATGTAAGTACAAGAATGTTCTATTGTTATTCTGCGTTTCAGTCTTTCTTTTTCTATGTATATCGACTAATGAAGTTACTTAATGGTGACTCCATTTCTATGTTATACCGTTTATCTAAATGATTTTTTGAAACTTATTTTACCAATATTGGAGAAAGTGATATTCATTCTACTGATAATGGTACTAATGTGTGATTTTTTGGTCTTTCTGTTATGTAATTATCTGAAGTCGCTAGAAGTCTTTTAGATATAAAATAGCCGTGCAAACGGCTCTAACACACCTGGACTTTTACTTGGACTTGTTTAATGTGTATAAAAGTAGTAGTCATGTGAGGCCCAGGTCTCCCTTCCTATCTCCTCCTCGTCGGCCCCGGTCTCCCTTCCTATCTCCTCCTCGTCGGCCCCGGTCTCCCTTCCTATCTCCTCCTCGTCGGCCCCGGTCTCCCTTCCTATCTCCTCCTCGTCGGCCCCGGTCTCCCTTCCTATCTCCTCCTCGTCGGCCCCGGTCTCCCTTCCTATCTCCTCCTCGTCGGCCCCGGTCTCCCTTCCTATCTCCTCCTCGTCGGCCCCGGTCTCCCTTCCTATCTCCTCCTCGTCGGCCCCGGTCTCCCTTCCTATCTCCTCCTCGTCGGCCCCGGTCTCCCTTCCTATCTCCTCCTCGTCGGCCCCGGTCTCCCTTCCTATCTCCTCCTCGTCGGCCCCGGTCTCCCTTCCTATCTCCTCCTCGTCGGCCCCGGTCTCCCTTCCTATCTCCTCCTCGTCGGCCCCGGTCTCCCTTCCTATCTCCTCCTCGTCGGCCCCGGTCTCCCTTCCTATCTCCTCCTCGTCGGCCCCGGTCTCCCTTCCTATCTCCTCCTCGTCGGCCCCGGTCTCCCTTCCGGGTGTCCCTCGTTCTTGTGGGGTACAAATCACCCCTATTGAAGAACTAATGGAAGCAACCATCTATAATAAATACCATGGTTACAAAGACTCAACAGAGGACATTCCTATCATGTTTTACCGCATGGTAGGAATCCGGTCATCTCCTACTACATTTAGTGACGTTACTGTATTGCTATGATATAAATACATTGTATATTTTAACCTGTCACAATTTGTGGTTGTTATCTTTGTGACCCCTAGCACGGGTCTACAACACTGGCGACGAAAAAATTAGTAAAGAACAAACGTGAGGATTTTGATGTTATACCAGTCACGACAACTGGCTACCAGGATTACTCAAGAAAGTTACGGGATCATTCGACAAAAAACGTCAAACAACAAAAGACGTCGTCAAAAAAGTCTTATCTTGCTGTTAAAAAAAAAAAAGCCGCAAGAAGCCTAAACTACGAGTTAAAACGGAACTCATAAATGGCGTGGATTTATGATAACTGGAAAAAAAAAACGACTCAAAGTTTCAGTAAGTACAAAAAAAAAGATATTTGTTCGTTCTAAAAAGATTGTCTTAAAAAGGCATTAGCATTGAAAAAAAAAATTACGAAAATACAGCAAGTAAATGATAGTATATTTTATTTTGGCTAAAGCGAGTATTCGCAAAATTAAAAGTTATGTCGGATTTTTCCGATTAAAATAAATTTTTCTCTGACTGACTGGCACGTTGAAGAAAAAAAACACTTTCGACAAGCAGGTACGGCATAACACTTTGTGTTAATGAGAAAATATGATATTCTGTTATGCACTTAAAGCGGAAATTATGGCCAATATTTAAATAAATGCTATGAACTCGTTTTTTTCACAAAAAAAAAACTTTTTCTTTGTAAAAGAAAAAAAAAGTGTACGTTCAACAAGGATTTGAACTAAATACTTACACGTTACGAAAAGAAAATTGAAAAAAAAAAAAAGGGTCAAACTTTTTTCTGTATAAACACAAACGCTGAATTATTTTCTAGTGGAAAATTGCCACACAAGGAAAAAAAAAAATTATGGAAATACTCGTCAATATAACCAGATACAAAAATTGTAAAAGTTTTTTTTTGTAGAGTTGGTACTATAGAAAAAGAATTGGTTTGTTTCTGAAAACGCATTTTTGTCATAGAACAAAAAAAAAAAAAAAAAAAAAATGGAGGATTTTTCAAAACAGATTTTGGAAATTATAAAACTTCAACAAAATCAACAATTAGAACTTGAAAAAAGGTTTCGAGAAGAACAATTGATAGTACAGAAACAAAATGACGAGAAGCGGTTAAGTTTAATGAAATACTTCGAGGAAAAACAGGGAAGAGAAAAGAAAGAAATGATGAAATACGCCGCGGAAGAAAAGAAAGAAATGAACGAACAAATATTGGAATTGAAAAAATTACCTTTAGAGCATCAAAACCAATCAGATAAAAAAATGGATTTGTTAACACAAGTTTTAATGAATAAGGACAACGGACAGGAAAACAGTACGGCTTTTTCGCAAAATGCGATCTGGTCAGCCATTGATACATTTCGCTATGCTCCTGAGGAAGACCTAACGTTTGAAGCATACTTCAGAAGATTTGAAGACTTATTCAAGATTGATTGTGGTTCATGGACGGATCAAAAGAAGGTTCGTTTATTACTACGGAAGTTGGGTGCATCCGAACATAACAAATTTGTGGATTATATTTTGCCAAGAAAAACCAACAAATTGTCGTTTGACGAGGCAGTCAAACTGTTAATGGAGTTATACTGTCCAAAGACAAGCCTTTTCCATAAAAGATGGAAATGTATGAATATTACACATAAGGAGAATCAGGACTATACGACTTTTGCGTCTATAGTTAATAAAAACTGTGACGACTTCAAGTTGTCATCATTAACGGCAGATAACTTTAAATGCCTAATATTCACACAAGGTTTGATAGCCACAAAAGGCGCCGATATAAGACGTCGTGCTCTAAATAAACTGGAATTAGAACCTGATTTAACGCTTCAGAAACTGGCTGAAGATTGTCAACGGTTCGTGGCAGTGAAACAAGATTCCCGAAACATAGAGGAAGCAGGTATCGCTCACATTAAAAAGATACGCTCCAAAAATAAAGGACACTCACCCGCCAGCTATTACCAACCAAGAGGCAAAAAGAACCCTTCACAAAATTATCAGGATAGACAAAAGCTTAGGACCCCTTGTAGTAAATGTGGAGGACCTCATGGGTACAATGCATGTTGGTACCATAAGAAAATAACGTGTGACCTATGCAAACGAGCAGGGCACAAGGCCTCATATTGCAGAGCAAAAGTAGGAAAAAAGAACTACATAAAAACTGCAAAAAGGGACCCATCACCAACAGAGAACATAAGGAAATATGTTACGGTGAGAATCGGAAATAGAGAAGTAAATCTGCAACTCGATTCAGGGTCGGATATATCGATTATAAATGTTCACACGTGGAAGAAATTAGGTAAGCCCATGATGATGAAGACGAATAAAATCGCAAGATCGGTAACTGGTGAAAAGATACATTTTGAGGGTGAATTAATTATTAATGTTTCACTAAAAAGAAAGACAAAAAAGCTAAAAGTATTCGTTCTTAGGAACACATCAAATTTATTTATATCTGACTGGATCCAAGAATTTGAATTATGGGACTCGCCAATGAGTGATTTTTATCAAAAAGTTGAAAATTTAACGGCCGAAGCCGACAAACTAAAAAAAGAACTAAAAATATCTTTTCCAAGTGTTTTTTCTGAAAAGCTTGGATGCTGCACGAAAATAAAAGCGAGATTCGAATTGCTGGATGAAGCAAAACCAATATTCAAAAAACCACGTAGCGTACCGTTCGCTTCAAGAGAAAAAATTGAAGAAGAATTGGAAAGACTAGTTAACACAGGGATTTTGACCCATATTAACTATAGTGAGTGGGCAGCCCCCACCGTATACATAAAAAAAAAATCAAAAGAAATCAGAGTATGCGCAGATTTCTCTACCGGATTGAATGCATCGCTCAAGGACCACCACTATCCGTTACCAAACCCAGAGGAAGTATTCGCTAAGTTAAATGGCGGAAAAATCTTTTCCAAAATAGACTTAAGCGAGGCGTATCTACAGATACCAGTAGAAGACGATAGTTCGAAACTTTTGTGTATATCAACACACATAGGTCTTTTTAAATTCAATAGATTAGCTTTTGGGATAAAAGTAGCACCTGCTATTTTCCAACAGATAATTGACACTTTGCTAAGCGGTTTGGATTTTTCAATAGGCTATCTGGACGATATTCTCATACATAGTCAAAATGTTGAACAACATAGAGATCATGTATTTCAAGTGTTTGACAGAATAAAAGAATACGGCTTCACTTTGAAGGAGGCAAAATGTGAATTTTTTTTGGAACAAATAAAATACCTGGGTCATATATTAAATAAGGACGGGAGAAAACCTGACCCGGATAGGTCCACAGCAATAAAAGACATGCCAGAGCCTCAAAATGTAACTACATTGCAAAGTTTTTTAGGGCTCGTTAACTGTTATCAAACTTTTATTAAGAATATGCATAAATTGCGCGCGCCTTTGAATGAACTATTAAAAAAGGACAAAAAATGGAACTGGACGCCAGAGTGCCAGTCGGCATTTAAGCAGTTAAAAGATTTACTAACATCAGATTTATTTCTGATTCATTTCAATCCAGAACAAGAGATTATTGTCGCAACCGACGCAAGTGCTTATGGAATAGGGGCATGCATTCTACATAAAATGCCAGATGGGTCCACTAAACCGATCGCCCATGCGTCGAGAACCTTACTGCCAGCCGAGAAGAATTATTCCCAAATTGAGAAGGAAGCACTGGGGATCATATTCGGAGTTACAAAATTCCACCGATTTTTACATGGTCGAAAATTCAAACTACAAACTGATCACAAGCCGCTTATAACCATTTTCGGTTCAAAAAAAGGGATACCAACTTACTCAGCCAACAGACTGCAAAGATGGGCGACCATCCTGCTAAATTACGATTTCAGTATGGAATTTCTTGCATCTGCGAAGTTAGGTCACGCTGACGGATTGTCGCGATTAATCCCGAAATCAAGGGAACCGCTGGAGGACACAGTAATAGCGTCACTACAAAGTGAAAAGGACTATACACAAATACTGTGCAATACGATCAGGGAATTACCAGTGACTTTGAAAGATATAATAAGGGAGGCTGAAGAAGATAGTTTCATCAAAGAAACAAAACAAAAAATGCAATCAGATGAATCGGCGGCGGAAGTTTATTCTATGTGCAATGAGGTACTGTTGTACCGAGAAAGGGTGGTAATCCCAGCCACGCTGAGGAAAAAAATTTTAAAGGATTTTCATACGGGGCACCCTGGGGCTACTAGAATGAAGAGCCTCATGAGGTCCTACGTTTACTGGAAGAGCATGGACACTGATATTGAAGACATGGTAAAGTCGTGTAAGGGATGCGCATTGGCTGCAATAGCGCCCCCAATACAATTTAGCCCGTGGCCTAAAGCTGACCATCCATGGTCAAGGATACACGTGGACTTTGCAGGTCCATTGGAGGGAAACTATTACTTAATAGTTGTTGATAGCTTTTCAAAATGGCCTGAGGTATTTAGATGCAAGAGTCCAACGACGGATTTTACAATCAGTGCTCTTCACGAATTGTATGCTAGGTTTGGTGTGGTCGATTGTTTGGTGTCGGACAATGGCACGCAATTCACGTCAGCAGATTTTAAAAGTTTCTGCGAGGATTTCCAGGTCAACCACATAACAACGCCAACCTATCATCCTCGATCGAACGGTCAGGCAGAGAGGTTCGTAGACACGCTAAAAAGAGCCCTGAAAAAAGCTAAAGGAACGCCCTCGGGAAAGGCGTTACAACAGTTTTTACAGGTGTACCGAATTACGCCAAATCAAAGCGCTCCATCAAAGATGTCGCCGGCAGAGTTAATGTTTGTGAGGAAAATTAGGCCGGTCTTCGAGAAATTTTTGCCTAAACAGGTAAAACCGCCAAATACTACAGTTCCTAAAAAGAGGTATTTACCTGGGGAAAAGGTATTTTTCCAGGTACATAAAAATAATAGTATGATGTGGGAACTAGGAACGGTCAAGCAGAGGATCGGGCGGATGATTTACCTGATCGAAGGTCCAAAATTTACTCACAAGAAGCATTTGAACCAAATTAGGAAACGTGTCACTGATGACGACAGACAACCTCCTGTTGAACAAGAAGTAATGGACCATATATATGACACGTTCGACCTGGTAACACCACAAACAGCCGGACAACGCCGGTCTTCCTAATAAAAGGAAAAGGATCGATCCCATAGAGATCAATCCCAGAAAAAAGAGCTATACGATCATTCAAGGGGAATGAAAAGCTCGGGAGGGGGGGGGGGGGGTGTTGTGGGGTACAAATCACCCCTATTGAAGAACTAATGGAAGCAACCATCTATAATAAATACCATGGTTACAAAGACTCAACAGAGGACATTCCTATCATGTTTTACCGCATGGTAGGAATCCGGTCATCTCCTACCACATTTAGTGGCGTTACTGTATTGCTATGATATAAATACATTGTATATTTTAACCTGTCACAATTTGTGGTTGTTTCTTTGTGACCCCTAGCACGGGTCTACAACACTCGTCGGCCCTGGTCTCCCTTGCGGGTGTCCCTCGTCGGCCCTGGTCTCCCTTGCGGGTGTCCCTCGTCGGCCCTGGTCTCCCTTGCGGGTGTCCCTCGTCGGCCCTGGTCTCCCTTGCGGGTGTCCCTCGTCGGCCCTGGTCTCCCTTGCGGGTGTCCCTCGTCGGCCCTGGTCTCCCTTGCGGGTGTCCCTCGTCGGCCCTGGTCTCCCTTGCGGGTGTCCCTCGTCGGCCCTGGTCTCCCTTGCGGGTGTCCCTCGTCGGCCCTGGTCTCCCTTGCGGGTGTCCCTCGTCGGCCCTGGTCTCCCTTGCGGGTGTCCCTCGTCGGCCCTGGTCTCCCTTGCGGGTGTCCCTCGTCGGCCCTGGTCTCCCTTGCGGGTGTCCCTCGTCGGCCCTGGTCTCCCTTGCGGGTGTCCCTCGTCGGCCCTGGTCTCCCTTGCGGGTGTCCCTCGTCGGCCCTGGTCTCCCTTGCGGGTGTCCCTCGTCGGCCCTGGTCTCCCTTGCGGGTGTCCCTCGTCGGCCCTGGTCTCCCTTGCGGGTGTCCCTCGTCGGCCCTGGTCTCCCTTGCGGGTGTCCCTCGTCGGCCCTGGTCTCCCTTGCGGGTGTCCCTCGTCGGCCCTGGTCTCCCTTGCGGGTGTCCCTCGTCGGCCCTGGTCTCCCTTGCGGGTGTCCCTCGTCGGCCCTGGTCTCCCTTGCGGGTGTCCCTCGTCGGCCCTGGTCTCCCTTGCGGGTGTCCCTCGTCGGCCCTGGTCTCCCTTGCGGGTGTCCCTCGTCGGCCCTGGTCTCCCTTGCGGGTGTCCCTCGTCGGCCCTGGTCTCCCTTGCGGGTGTCCCTCGTCGGCCCTGGTCTCCCTTGCGGGTGTCCCTCGTCGGCCCTGGTCTCCCTTGCGGGTGTCCCTCGTCGGCCCTGGTCTCCCTTGCGGGTGTCCCTCGTCGGCCCTGGTCTCCCTTGCGGGTGTCCCTCGTCGGCCATGGTCTCCCTTGCGGGTGTCCCTCGTCGGCCATGGTCTCCCTTGCGGGTGTCCCTCGTCGGCCATGGTCTCCCTTGCGGGTGTCCCTCGTCGGCCATGGTCTCCCTTGCGGGTGTCCCTCGTCGGCCATGGTCTCCCTTGCGGGTGTCCCTCGTCGGCCATGGTCTCCCTTGCGGGTGTCCCTCGTCGGCCATGGTCTCCCTTGCGGGTGTCCCTTCTCACATAATGTATTCTGAAATTTTAACTGCGAAGAGGGATGTTCCAGAAAAGCTGATGTTTTGTTTTATTTTGTTGGTTGTTGAGAACATTGATGCCGTTGAGAACATTGATGCTGTTGAACCTGTATCTACTTATCTAATGTACTATGTACCAATGTTGACCCGATAGGTCATCTCATCTAGTATAAAGACACCCATATACACTTTGTATATTTCTCTTGTCTTGTTCTTTTCTCATTTTAACGTGATCCATTGGTTTTTATGTTTTTAGTTATGCCAATAACAATAAACTTCTTCTGCGAAACCTGAAAGTGTCTGATCTCGAAGGTGTCTTGAGATGTTCCAAAGATTATAATAGTATTCTTCATTGCCAAGTTATACTAAAGGTGCTAGAAAAGTTTTTTGCTTCCAAAGATGAAAAAATACAATATCATCATGCAGAGGCTGCTATGAAATACTGGGAATTTAAAATGGTGAGTTTGGATGTCTTGTTGCATTTTCGATTTGTTTTTGTTTTTTTCTTAAACATTTATATATTTTTCATATTTTTTTAATACATTATATATTAATATATATATATGATATAAAATTATCTTTTCTCTTTCCTCTTATTTGTCGATGTATAGAAATACAAAATGCCCTTTGAATAAAATCTTTTTTGTAAAATTATATATATAGATATATATGTGTGTGTGTATGTGCATGTATTCTACGTTCCTGCATCCACTATATTTGGTGCATTACATTATAAATTACATATTGTCATATTTTTAAGGGCAGAAAGTATTTTCTTCTATTGGTTTCGTTCCCTTTGATGAAGTTCGTTTTTAGGGCATTTCGCTTATTTGTTCCAGATTAAAAGTGCATTTCTATTCCTACTACTACATACTTTTTCTTAGCACAAATGTTGACTTGACAAAGAGAAGAAAACATTTTAGCTTTTTTCTGAACCCCCCCCAACACTTCATATTAAAATACAAAGGGAAATGTAAAGATTTTGTCAGGCAAAAAATTAGTTCACCTAACTATAATCAAGTAAAATTGTAAGCACATTTAACATATGCGCATGTTCTACATCTGCTAACCGATTCTTTAAATGTGACCATATCATAAGTCTCCTGCTCTGCACACATCTCTCTACTGTCCAGATTTAATCTTCCTCAGAGGTCATCAGATCTAAGCCTGTCTTTAAGACTCACATTACACATCCATCATATCATTCTCATATTTCTCTCTATGCAATACATGACCTCAACCCTCACTGGCCAGATTTCACTTCCATATATGTGTACAAATGGCTGATAAACTCTTCCTTTGGTCAACAGTGGAACCGCTCTGTTGGTTAGTAATGGCAGAAGTTCCTGGACCTTACTCCTAACTCTTGCAATCACACTAGAGCATGCTCCACCCTGTGCTACTATTAAATTATTCTATAAATGTTGTTAGGTACTTAACATTACAAAGAGCTAATTGAAATATTAAATTTTAATCTCATAACAAATAATCAGTGGGTAATAACTTTTAAGTAACCAAGACGTTATTTTTTTTTTTTTTCACACCCTGGTTAAGTTATCCCCTTTGACCAAATGAGAAGTCCTTTCGAAAAAGCTCTGTTTGTGAAAATTCTGATATAGGAGCTCAGTCGAGCACCCCTACATGAATTAGTAAATTACAATAAAAATGATTAAGTGTTTTATTTATTCATTTTTTTATTTTTAGGTGATATTTTTTTTGTACATTCTTTTTATATTCCCAGCCCCTAGATAATTATAAAACCGTTTCATTTAATAAAGTTATTGTCTACACAAACACATGTGTCCACCAAAAGCCAACCTTATACATTTTTAAAAAATACTATCAAAAATATATTCCATTGTTTACTTATAGATATATATATGTTAAATAAAAGCGGAAATGAGAGCTTTCAATCATTATCTTGTCAGGAAAAACTGTTGGTATACAAAATTTATAACTCTTGTATATTTTGTATACCAACGATTTCTCCTGAAGAAATGTTGGTCGTAAGAACTCTTGAGAGTAAATTTCCACTTTTATTTAAAACCATTTATAAATTTGGTACCTTGATATATATATGTATATATATATATTACGTTATGATTATTTTTAATTCATTCACATTCTTTTATCTTTACTTTCTATCCTACATTCTTGTCTGTTCATTCCTATTCGATTTCTTAGATTTTACACAATATATAGATATATACTGATCTTGTGTTTAGCTCTTGTGAGAAACATGTAATACATTACGCGCATACTTAGATAAACCTACTAAATTAATCCATCTAATAGTTACAAATTCTATATAAACTGCTAGTCTACATTACGTAAGTACAGCATATAGTAATCCTTCGAGTACATATTTTTATGAATATATCTTTCTATTTATGTAATTGTTATTACATAATTTCTTTGAAATACATATTCGCTTTAAGGAACCTCAATTACGATTTCATTGATATATCTATTTATGTATTTTTAGTGATATATCTATTTATTTATATACCTTCTTACATAATTGTATTATTACTATTCATAGATGGTATATTGCTTAATGTGTATGTGTGTGTATATATATATATATATATATATATATATATATAATCAGTACCGTCAAAAATTAAGGAACAAAAATAAAATCTTCCTAATCTCAAATAAATTATATTTTAATATTTGTGAAAATTTCACTACATATGTAAATTATGTAGTTGGACTTTTACCGAGATTTTCAGATGAATTAAAATAATATTAAAGTTATCCACCATTTTACATATTTCAAGTGTCCAAAATTAAGGAACATTAAGGAAAATAATTGTTTAAAGCAGTAGGGTTTTTTTGTATAAAAGGATGAAAATAAATATTCTAAACTTTAATTATTATCACTGCTGCAAGTCACGCAATATCAATCATGTCAAAAAGAAATAAAACTGATTTAAGCGACAAAGCAAAAATCGTCAAATTAAGAAAAGAAAAGTTGACAATAGAAGAAATCGGAAAACGTGTGAAACGTTCAAAAAGGTTTGTAAGCTGAGTTTTTAGAACTCAAGAAACTGGAAGGTTAAGTAACACAAAGAAATATGGTAGACCAAGAAAGACAACAGCAAAAGAGGAGTTATACAACACCTAGTGTTAAAAGAACGTTTCCGTACAACTGACAAAATTTCGTAACAAATGGAAGGTGTCACGAATGTTTCACGACAAACTGTGTCCAGAAGGTTGCACGAAATAGGTCTTTTTGCAAGATCTCCACGAAAAAGCCGTTAATAAGTAAAAAACAAAAAACAAAGCAGCTAGATTGGCGTTCGAAAAAGAAAGCATGTTATATGGTCAGAAGAAAACTGGAAAAAAGTTTATTTCAGTGACGAATTGAAATTTAATGTATTTGGCAGTGATGGAAAACAATTTGTAAGAAAAGGCGAAAGTTTGGATCCTAGCTGCATCAAAAAAAGAAAAATCCAGGTTGTCCTCGATGGCAGTTCATCTAAGCAACATGACATAAATGCTGGTGTACCCCAGGGATCTATCCATGGACCTTTGTTGTTCATGATCTATATAAACGATCTCCCTGATGACATAGTCTGAGATTGGTTTATTTGCTGACACACCACCCTTTACTCTCGCCATGTTGACAAAACCGACGCAATCATATCCAAGGCAATGGCTGAATCCTTAGAAAATGACCTCCAGGCTGTAGTGGATTGGGGTCATAAATGGTTGGTAACTTTTAATGCCGCTAAGACAAAGCTCCTTTCCTTCAATAACTACAAGGAACCTTTCCAACCACCGATTGTCATGGCAAATAACACCCTACCTGAGAGTTCATCATTCAAACTCCTCGGCCTAACCTTCACAGGTAACATGAATTGGAACAAATACATTGAAGACATTGCCAAGGCTGCCGCAAAGAAAGTTGGCTCCCTCTACCGTGTTAGTAAACTCCTCACACCTGACATTATCCTGTATCTCTACAAAGCCACCATTCGCCCATGCATGGAGTATTGTTGTCACATCTGGGCTGGTGCATCATCTACTAGTTTCTCCCTCCTTGACAAGGTCCAAAAAAGAGTCGCCAACCTAATAGGTCCCTCACTGTCAACCAAGCTCCAGTTCCTGTCACATCGCCGCAATGTAGCATCCTTGTGCTTGTTTTACAAATACTTCAATGGATTATGCTCCGATGAATTGGCTGCTCTGGTGCCCCCTCGACGTAAATTCACTAGACTAACTCGACAATCAACTAAATCTCATTCATTCACTGTGGAGGTCCCCAGATGCCGAAGAGCTTTCTACTCAAATAGTTTCTTTCCTCGTGCTGCTGGCCTCTGGAACTCCCTCCCTGCCCCCTGTTTCCCCGACAGTACAGACATGCAGAAATTTCAAACTAATGCAAACAGACATCTCGCTGCGCAGATCCCAATTTAGGTTGACCCCCCCCCCCTACCTTCTCCCCTTTTCTTTTTTCTCAGTAGCCCCTTACGTCTACAGTGGCGGCCTGCCTTGTTTAGGGTGAACTGTGCTAAAAAAAAAAATACTTAAATAAACCTAAATTAATCCATGTAATAGTTACCAATTCTACATTAATTGCATGTCTGCATTACATAATAGGCACAGCATATAGTAATCCTTTGTGACAGAAAGTACATTTTTATTATTAATATATTATTTCTATTTATAAAATTGCAATTACATAATTTCTTTTCTGAAGTATATATTCGCTTTAAGGTATGTTGAAGTGGTATTGAAATGTTTTTAAAAGTGTCTTAATGAATTCAATCTTTTATTTTACATACTCATTCATCCGCCTGAAGATGACTGACATCAGTCGAAAACGTTCGCGAAAATATGGCTTCTTTTTTTTTTTATATATATATACATGGACGACAATACCAAATCGGTCGTGCAACGAATCGAAAAAACAAATCAAAAAATAAACAGAAGCTAGCGCTGCTGTTTAACCAAACATGCATAAGAGAAGGAATGCTGCCAAATTACACAAATATATATGAGTAGAGGGTAGTGCAGCATCAGTGCAGTTCCAACGATAGAAAAATGTATATTTAAAGGAGTGAGGCTACCAACATTTGTAAAAAAAACTTTTTTTCAACAATTGTTTATCGTGTTATAAAATAATAAACAATTGTTGAAAAAAGTTTTTACAAATGTTGGTAGCCTCACTCCTTTTCATCTATTTATATATATATGCAGGGCTTTACGGAGCCCTCCAAAAAGGAGCGCACTCCAAGAGCACGCTCCTTTTTGCTGGAGCGAAGGAGAGGAGGGCTCATTTTATATTCAGCGGGAGCAACTCCATTTTGGACTAAAGAGCGGTGGTTTTATCGCTCCGCGCTCCAAAATTATTTGATTTTTTTTTTTTAAAACATTAGTTTTTTATTCAGCAATAAAAAGGAAAAGAAAATAGTTTCAGCTAACATCTTTGAGTTATTTTTTATGTATATTGTAAATGTATATGGGATAGGGAGAGAGGGAGAAAGAACGAGAGAGTTACACATGAAAAGAGAACATTTTAAGTTCTCTGTAAATTTTCACGTAAATTTTTTCACGTAAATTTTCTCTGTAAATTTTCACATGTTTGATAGGGCAGGAGACAATTTGGCGACAAACGTCTTCAAATGCGACGCCACGTAGTCTATAGATGTCTTTGAAGTTATTTTCTTAAAGATTTGAACTTTTTTTTTGTATTCATGACGAGGATGGTTTATTGATGATTGAATAAATAAGCTAATTTTTCTTTTAATTTACAGACAATTTATTTTTGTACTAAATCTTACTGCTCTTCTTCAAATAAAGGTATTAAAAAAAATCTTTAAGGGTAATAATAACTAAAGAAATTTTTGTTTTTGTAACAATTAAATACATCTGTTTTTAAGCCATTTGACTCCTACCCATCATATATTATTCCCCACCCAACGAAATAATACCACATATCGCTTTAACTCTTGAAAATAGAACTGTGGTTTTGTCTGCTGTTTAGAGTGTAGTACCTTCACAAGTGTCTCCTCTGCTGCTACACCGAAAATATTTTCTCGCCCCAAAACTGTAAGTCAACTAAAATTTTACAATACATCTATCAACATCTTTTAAATGCCTATCTGTATATTGGTAAAATTTATACTTTCGACGCCGTAAAATATTTTCAACTGATTTTTTTATAAATTCATTATTTTGTGATGTGTTCTTCTTTACGATAAAACCGAGACTTTCTAAAAAATGTATTTCTTTTATTTGTTCTAACATTGTTTTTAATAAGAAAACTTGGTATTACTGGATCATTCCATCGTATTTTAATTTTAGCGAAAAATAAAAATGAGATTCTACCTTTTTTTAGGCGATTACATGTAAACAGCCTGGGAAAATATCCACAAAAAAGAATTTAAAAAAAAAAACAATATTTTAGACTTTAGTGTGGAGGATCACTTTCCTATATAAATTTAACATAAAATGATCAACCACTTCCGGACCAGATAGCGTAGGAAATAACGTGTAACCAATTTTTAATAATGAGAGTGCATTAAGTTTTATATTATAAATCTTATCTTCTTTAAATATAAAGTTTTCGGGAATCTTTTACTATAATCAACAGAACGAAAAAAGAATTAAAAAAACAAATCTGCAACAAATAAATGTTCTGCCTGGATAATTTTATTTGTGTTTTAACTTATTTTAAAGTGTGGTTTTCTTGTTCAAAACAGTCGGTGTTGACTGCTCGAAAAGAAATTCAAAATGGAAGCTCGTCCATGGCCAGGACTTGAAAATCGATAAAAAAAAAAATCAAAAACTAAACAATATACTGATAGAACATTACATTTTCGCATGATTGTTGACATTTATTGTATAATGCATTTGTTTTTTAATCCTTTTTTCGTTCTGTTGATTATAGTAAAAGATTCCCAACTTTCCAAATAGTATTCTTTAAAGTCCTCCTTCATGTAAATAAAAAAAAATAACATTCATTTTTCTAGTTATGTGAAAATGCTATTCTACATTCATTACAAGATTAACTTAACATTTTTAAATATTCTTCTTTAAAGTCCTCCGGAATAATTTTAAATATTTAATTTTAATAAATGTATTTATCATTTTGTCTCACTTCATGAATAAAAAGAAAGCATATCAAAAGAGCGCTCGGTTAAAGTCCGCCGAAACGATTTAAAAATTAAATGTAAACTATGAATTTAGGAAACTTCGGTCATGGAAAATTCGGTAAATTTTACAAGGTAGAAAAATTCGGTAACTATTTTTTATTTATCTTCCTCCCACAAGGTAAGATGTGACACAAGGTCGTGAAAGTGGGAATTGAAAAACCAGCGCTCAAAAATTTGAGCGCTCTGGCCATTAAAAATTGCCTGGGCAGCCCCGTCGGCATTCCCCGGTAGGGGGCGCCTCAGGCGATTAGCAATAAACTAACCCCCTCTCAAAGGGTGAGAAGGTAAAGCCTGGGAGGGTGTACCTCCTAGAACTGCACAGGACGGACAACCGATAGACCGGCGTAAATCCAGACCCGAAGACCCGGACAATACCGGTTAATAAGGGTGGGGTAAAAACCCCTGGCTGAACTCGATTGAAAATAGATTTTAGGACCGTTCTGGAGGGGGGATTTGGGGGCTAGGCCCACTCCCCTATATTTTTAATATTTGTTTGCTCCAAAACAATAGAGTAAATACTTATTTATTTAAAAATAATTTTAATATTTTTAAATAAATATTTTTTAAATAAGTATTTACTCTATTGATTTGGGATGGAGCAAACAAAATCGATTTTTCTCAGTTAATTATTCTTGTATCTTCTTTTTAAATTATTATTTTAATTAAAGAAAGTAGTAAATAAATTAAGTTTTATTTATAAATAAGCAAAAACTAGGTTCAATTGTAGATGAGGGACCGTTGGAGTTTCTCGCTTATTTCGCTTGATGGTGGTATTTATCTACCCCCACAGCGGTAAGATGTGACACAAGGTCGGAAAGTGGGATTTGATAAGTCAGCACCCTAGAGGAAGAACACTTATGACCCTCAAAAAATGTCTGGGCAGCCCCGTCGGCATTCCCCGGTAGGGGTGCCTCAGGCGATTAGCAATAAACTAACCCCTTCTCAAAGGGTGAGAAGGCAAAGCCCGGGAGGGTGGACCTCCTAGAACTGCACAGGACAAACCCACAGACCGGCGGAATCAAGGCCCGAAGGCCAAGACGGTACCAGTCTATAGGGTGTAGTATCCATCGAAACAGATACTACACTTTGATCCTAGCCAAAAGGCCAAGAATTCGCCCAAATATTGGATAAAATCGATCCTCGGTGTGAAATTGTACTTTTTGTCCTGACATAACATTCAAATTTATTTTTTTTAACGTATATAAAATTAAACTTTTATGTCAAATTCTTATCCGCCCCACCATCATTTTTCCGACATTGTTTTTTATTGACTGGTATGTTTTAGTTTTAGTTTTAACTTAATGTTTGCTTTAAAATTGGTTATATTTTTGGTCCAAGAATAAAAAAGGTAGAAAAAAAAGCACATTTGTATTTTGTTCTAAGAGTCGCACTGTGTTTAAACTGTTATAATCAACTGTTATGAAATTCCGAAGTAAACAAAGAAAATGTTAAACACAGATTTGATAACATTTTATTTAATCTTAAAAGACATATTCGTGTTTTTAGAGAAAGAATTTTATATTCAATTGTACTATAGGGGCCGTTGGATTTTCTCGCCCACTTCGCTCGGTATTCACCCAAATGTCTGATAAAATCGATTTTTGGGATGAAATGGTACATTTTGTCCTGACAAAAAAATTATAATTTATTTTTTAACATATATCAAATTGAACTTTTATGCCACATTTTACCGTCGTCTTTTTGGCGACATTTTGTTATTCTTAAATTCACGACTAGTATGTTTTTAACCTTTTCATTTAATCGTTAAATTCCGTTAAAAAAAATTTGAACATTCTATTTACAAAAGTAAATTTTGTGTGTAATAAAATGTTAAAGCAGTAAAAATATCTTTAGTCCAAGGAAAAAATAATAAAAACCAGCATAGCCGCCAGCAATTAAAATCTGAAATTAAAGTTAGATTGAGGGGGCTTTGTTAACTATTCTGTAATTTCACCTAACAATTTAATAAACAAGATATCGTAAAATTTAATTTAACTTGAAAATCTTATCTAAAAAAAATAGCCCGTTTCGTAAACTGCACAAGTACCAAAAAAATAATATAAAAAAATGTTCTTCACTGGGGAAGGGGTAGCTTCGTATTTACAAGTATATCTCCTGTAAAAACGGTTCTAAAATCTATTTTCAATCGATATTTATTCGAATTTTCCTACTTGGCCAAAATTGACGAATTTTCCGTTGCCGAGTTTTCCTTTGACGAGTTTTCCTAAATTCGTTTGAAAGTACTTGCGCGTTTCTCTATGGTGTATACATTATACTATATAGTTAGGTTCGTAAAACAAACAAATATTAAACAGCACGACGAGTAATGTTGTCCTGGCTGTCTCTTCTCTCCCAGAGAAATGTTTTCTTTAAAAAGAAAATAATCACTGATAATGTTTAAAAGTAAAACTTTATTTACTTAAAAAAAAATCAAAATTCTCTTCCAAAAAAATAGAAAAAATATCGGGTCAAATTTCCTCCCCTGAAAAAAATAGGTTGTTAATGTAATGAAAATTAAAATTGTTTTAAAATACTTCAGGGATTTTTCTATTTCTATTTTATACCTCAAGAAATGAAAATTTACGTATAATCCTATGCTTCATCCGACATGTTCTCCTATAACCCTTAGCACATCTCAAAATATTAAAGTGACATCCCCACCCATATTGACGCGATACTTTAACGCCCACTCCTATCCTTCGACCACTCATTGGCAGAATATAACGTTTATGAAAGAAGGTACATTTTCATTATGGAGCGCTGAAAAAGAGCCGCTCCTTTTTTATAGGAGTTTGAGCTGGAGAGGCTCCTTTTTGAAAATGAGGAGCAAGCTCCAAGTTTGGGCGTTGGAGCGGGAGCAGCTCCAAAAGTAGTGGAGCGCGTAAAGCCCTGGATATATGTAATTATTTTTATTGGTGATTGTAGCGTTCATTGTTATTTTTGCTTACTATTATTTTGATTGTTTCGCTTCCTAAGTGATTATGATGCAGAAAATTGCATTATTAGTCTCCCTTAACTTTATAGGACGTATTTTTCGTAAAATATATATTTTTATTAATTTTATATGTACATAAAAGTAATACTTTTATGTACATATAAAATTTAAAATATATATATATATATATATATATATGGTGATTGCCACTTGGCAAAAAGTGATCCCTACAAGATTGCAGTGTCTGGTTGTAGGCACATAAATGACTCGGTATCCCAGATTTACTTTTGAGCCTTGTAAGTGTAGATGTGTGTCTGTGTGCTCACTGCACAGTCTGTGATCGTCTGCTCGTTGTCTGGCCTTAGTGTCAATTGTGTAGTCTTGGTTGCCGCTGTAACAAAAGGATTTGGGGCATTATTTACTGTTTCTAATACTGAAAAAGGGATGGAAAAAAACATAGGCAACAAATAAACGTTACCAAAGGCAAGATAAGTTACACTTCTACCTACCTGGATAAGTTTATTTGTTTGAAATTATTTTAAAGCGTTTTTGTTTTGTTTAACAAACCTTGGAGCCTTGATAATTGTTGGAAAATTTAACAATGCTGGTAGAAGCAAATCCAATAAATGTCACCAATCATGCAAAAATGTAATGTTCAACCAAACTGTATATTTTTCCTATCGGTATTTTGTTTTATTTTCGTTTTTTTTTTTTTTTTTTTTTTAGTGATTATCAAGGCTCCTTGTGCAGGGCTTATGGGCAAACATTTTTTTTTTTATTCTAACTTAGCAGAGTAGACACTAGGTTTGTTTTGAACAAAAAATTTTTTTTAAATAAGTTAACACAAATAAACTTATCCAAGTAGGTAGAAGAGTAACTTATCTTGCCTTTGGTAACATTCATTTGTTATATGTTTTGTTTGTTTTTGTTTTGTTTTTTCGACCCTTTTTTGTTCTATTAGATACAGTATGCCCGGATGTTTCTTCAAAAAAAAAAATCACAACTCAAGTTTAAAACCAGTAACAATGTTTTATTTTGAAAGGTTACACTGATACTTGATTTTATTCTTCTACCGACCAAACCTGCAATCAGAATTCTTAGCCTGACTAGATCAAAACAGTCCTTCAGCTTAGGGCTCAAATGCTCATATGTCTGTCTGAGACCCACAGAAACCCAACTGACCCTCTCTGAAATATATATAGATATCACTTGGACCACACTGTGAAACCACTAGACATTATCAACTGTTAATCTATGGACATAAAAAAACTGACTGACCATGACGTCCACCATCTGGTATGAACAATACTTTAGAAAATCTCAAATTGGTCGTAATCACAGCAAGATGACATTACTATTTCAAAGGATTTCAGCCATTTCTGGAGTGGTCTCTTTTCCTCTAGCTAAATATTTCTTTCATTGCAGGCTCGTCGTCTGCATGCATTGCAACTGTGCACTCCACTAAACATGCAGCATTGCACATGTTTACACAGGTATGACATGAAGTCCATGTACATACCTATGTTCTTCCAGTTTGTCCCTCGTGTGTTTGGTTTCTGCCATGGGATCTCGGGTAGCTGAGTAGACCATCTCTCGACAGACAGGCTCTGCCACACGACACCAGCTTAAGCTGAAATGTAACTAGCACATTCAAAATGTAACACTTTTGCAGAGCACTTCTCAAGATGATGTATTCTAGTCGCCTTGCATGAAAACTCGACCATCGTAGATGTGTTTCCAACAAACCGATCACTTTAGAGCTGTCCTCTCGTTCTCATTGACAATAGTAAACAATTGAACATATGTTTTGTTTGTTGTTGTTTTTTTTTGTTGTTAATTGTAATGTTACTGGTGCTACCAGATTAGGCTGTCTGAAGATATAGGCTTCCTGACCAAAAATGCACCTCATTAAATACTACTACTAATGTTTCAACATTAAATGACCCATAAGAGGTTGATATGCCGTAAATCAAAGCAATCAATCAATCATAATTGTAATGTTAAGATTATGTTTCTTTTTTCTTTGAGTTTCAGCATCTGTATTATTCTTCGGAATATTGTTGGGAACATCTGCTTAAAGACGCTGAAACCTTTTGGCACGGGATGATCGACCTGAATAAGAAAAATATAAAGATGACCCAAGATGGTTATTTGAAACTCTATCAGATTAAACATCCTCAGCTCAATAAATATGATGTGATCTTAATTGATGAAGCCCAGGACATGACCGCTGGTGAGTTGTTTTTTCTTTTTGTCTCTTTCCTTCCTTCCTTCCTCTCTTCCCTTTTTTTTTCCTCTCTTCCCTTTTTTTTTTTCCTCTCTTCCCTTTTTTTTTTTTCCTCTTCCCTTTTTTGTTTCCTCTCTTCCCTTTTTTTTTTCCTCTCTTCCCTTTTTTTTTTCCTCTCTTCCCTTTTTTTTTTCCTCTCTTCCCTTTTTTGTTTCCTCTCTTCCCTTTTTTGTTTCCTCTCTTGCCTTTTTTGTTTCCTCTCTTGCCTTTTTTGTTTCCTCTCTTCCCTTTTTTGTTTCCTCTCTTCCCTTTTTTGTTTCCTCTCTTGCCTTTTTTGTTTCCTCTCTTGCCTTTTTTGTTTCCTCTCTTGCCTTTTTTGTTTCCTCTCTTGCCTTTTTTGTTTCCTCTCTTGCCTTCTTTTGTTTCCTCTCTTGCCTTCTTTTGTTTCCTCTCTTGCCTTCTTTTGTTTCCTCTCTTGCCTTCTTTTGTTTCTTCTCTTGCCTTCTTTTGTTTCCTCTCTTGCCTTCTCTTTCGTTCTCTCTTGCCATGTGCAATCAGATCAGGCTGTTTGAAGATACCGTCTTCCTGGCTTAAAATGCACCAAATATTGATGTTATTGTTTTTTTTTCCTTTTCCTTTGCAAAACTCAATCATGTTCTTCAAAGCTAAAAACAAAAACACAATTTTCCTCAACAAAACCAAACACCATGAATAAACATTTGAAGATATAATATAAAGTACTTAAAGTATAAAGACCTTCACCAAAATGACTGGATTCGGCATTACATAACTTAAAGGTGTATAAAGTAAAACAAAACCGTCTCTTACCGCCGCTCGTCTCTTTCCGTCTCTGCTTCTTTTTACTTCTCCTTTTCAAAGATCCATGATGGAGAGGTAGAAGACTTTTGTTTCATTAAAGAATTAAATCCTGTCTCCTTCTCCCACATACGCACTTGGATCTTTCTCTTAATGTTTTTTTCTTTTGACCAAACACATTTTAAATGTTTTAAGCAGCAGAAATGAAGTTAAAGCATATCAGCTGATACTTTCAGTATAAAAAAGTTATTGTAGATAACACTTAAAGAACTCACTAAATCATATCCTTTCACCCTCCCATTCTCAAAAAAAAAAATGAGTCTGCCTTTTTTTTTTTTTTTTTTTTTTTCTTTTACTCAAGTCTCCTTCTTTGCTTTCTCCTTCTTTGCTTTCTCATGCTGCAGCCTCTTTTTCTTTTTTTTTTTTTTTTTTTTTCTTTTTTTTTTTTTTTTTTTTTTTTTTTTTTCCCCCTATACTCAGCTGTACTTTTATCTTTTCCTTCTTCCAGCAATTCTGGACACCCTAGTTTCTCAGAACCAAGCCAAGATCATTGCTGCAGATGAATATCAAGAAGATCAATTTTGTTGTGAAACCAAAAGTTTCATGAAACATATAAAAGCTTCACATACTTTCTACTTGACTCAGGTATGACATTCTATATCTCTCTGGCTATGTATAATCAAAGATAAAAATAAGTCATGTTTTTTGGGGGGGATGGGGGGGTCCGGATTGAACAAAAAAGGAATACAATAATAATTTCACAAAAAGCAAATAAATCCTGAAAAACTAAATATAATAGCAAAAATTTGTTATAGTGTTTAAAAAAAATTTGTTTTATAAAATTTAGTTTGAACATTTTTGTAATAAGTAAACAATTTTTTTTTTTTTTTTTTTTTTTCAAGCTTAAGAGGGAATATTAAAACAAATCGAATTTACCAAAAATAAACTTTTTATTTCATATAATTGTTATCACTGAAAGTTGTGACTAAATACGTTCATTTTTTATTTAAAATAATGCCACAAGACAATATGACAAAAAGGTTGCTCCGCTGACGTGCCTATATTTCTAGAAAAGCAGCAACAGTCGCGAGTGGTCGTACCTTAATCGTGGCTTTTTGTCTGATAAATGCAAGGGGAGACAATCCAGATCTTGTGTCGTGGCATTTGTAGTAAATGTTTTTGCATATTTATTTTTTTTGTTTTGTTTTTTTTTTTTCTCCTAAATATTCTTCTTTCTCTCTAGTCTTTCAGATTTGGTCATGATATTGCAAGTGTTGCCAATTTTGTGTTGAATTTCTACATGAAACCTGATAGCATGGTGTTTGGTAGCTCAAAAGAGTGTAAGTCATCCATTTTTATTTATTTTATATTTTTTTCTCAATTTGGCCTAATATTTAAACTGACATAAGTCTGAATCCTCATAAAATGGGATCTGACTCAAACAATGTGATACACTTTTATTGTAATATCTTTTTATGTTATACTAGCAAGTCTATCTTGTGTCGCCCAGTGTCTTAATTTCCGTAAATCTACTATCAGACTATGTATGGAGTACTGTTGTCATATTTGAGCTGGTGAAGATCTGTCCCATTTGAGGGTTCTTGATAGGGTGCAGAAATGTATCTGCAATTCGATTGGCCCCACACTTTCTTCTTCTCTGCACCCTTTCTCAGACGTGATGTTGCTAGTCTCGGTCTTTTTTATAAGTACTATTATGGCATGTGTTCTTGAGAATTGTGATCTTTCCCCCACTTCCTTTGTTCCAGCTCGTTTGACTCATTGGTTTAGTGGTCTCTATCAATTCGCTGTTTTAATACCTCATAATACGGCTTCCTATTCCAGTAGCTTCTTTCCAGGGATTGTGGAACTCTCTTCCTGCTGACTGTTTTCCTATAGCCTTGGTCTTTTCAAGACTAAGGCAATAGGCATCTACTGTCTTTGCAATAATCATCTTTTGTTTTTTGTTAGCTCCTTACATCAAGTAGCTTCATGCCTAGTCTGGAGCGATTTCCATAAAAAAAATAATATAGTAGCATTAAAAAAAAAATTATTTTTAATTCCTGGCCTCAAAATATGATAACCTAACCACCATGTTTGTGCCTTTTGGTCTGTTGAATGTAAGGCAAGACAATCCATACCTTGTGTCCGATCAGTTGTTTCTTTCTCCCCCCCCCACCTCTAAATATCTTCTTTTTTTTCTTTTTTTTATATGAAATGTTGTTTGCTAACTCAAAACAATGTTAGTCATCCCTATAATTTTTCTCAATTTGGTCTATTTTTAGGGGTCAGGCCAAATTTTTTTTTTTTTTTTTTTTTTTTTGAAGTCAAAATATTTCTCAGGGTTGGGGGAGAGTGAAAAATTAGGGGGCTGGAGAGATTTAGGGGTCGGGGAAAATTTTAGGGGTCAGGACGAACTTTTTAGGGGTCAGGCCAAATTTTTTTTTTTTTTTTTGTTTTGAAGTCAAAATATTTCTCATGGTTGGGGGAGAGTGAAAAATTAGGGGGCTGGAGAGATTTAGGGGTCGGGGAAAATTTTAGGGGTCAGGACGAACTTTTTAGGGGTCAGGCCAAATTTTTTTTTTTTTTTTTTGTTTTGAAGTCAAAATATTTCTCAGGGTTGGGGGAGAGTGAAAAATTAGGGGGCTGGAGAGATTTAGGGGTCGGAAAATTTTAGGGGTCAGGACGAACTTTTTAGGGGTCAGGCCAAATTTTTTTGTTTTTTTTGTTTTTTTTTGTTTTGAAGTCAAAATATATCTCATGGTTGGGGGAGAGTGAAAAATTAGGGGTCGGGGAAAATTTTATGGGTCAGGCGGAACCTTTTAGGGGTCAGGCCAAATTTTTTTGTTTTTTTTGGTTTTGAACTCAAAATATTTCTCATGGTTGGGGGAGAGTGAAAAATTAGGTGGCTGGAGAGATTCAGGGGTCGGGGAAAATTTTAGGGGTCAGGCGGAACTTTTTAGGGTTCAGGCCAAATCTTTTTCTTTTTTTTTGGTTTTGAACTCAAAATATTTCTCAGGGTTGGGGGAGAGTGAACAATTAAAGGGCTGGAGAGATTTAGGGGTCGGGGAAAATTTTAGGGGTCAGGCGGAACTTTTTAGGGGTCAGGCCAAATTTTTTTGTTTATTTTTGTTTTGAAGTCAAAATATTTCTCATGGTTGGGGGAGAGTGAAAAATTAGGGGGCTGGAGACATTTAGGGTCGGGAAAATTTTAGGAGTCAGGCGGAACTTTTTAGGGGTCAGGCCAAATTTTTTTGTTTTTTTTTTGTTTTGAAGTCAAAATATTTCTCATGGTTGGGGGAGAGTGAAAAATTAGAGGCTGGAGAGATTTAGGGGACGGGGAAAATTTTAGGGGTCAGGCCAAATTTTTTAGGGTCTGCCCAAATTTAGGGGCGGCGATATGTCTGTATTTAGCTTCCACACCGGGGCGGCGATAGGTACTTATTTAGCATTCAGCAGTGGTGATAGGTACTTATATAGCATGTGCACATGGGCGGTAATAAGTACGTATATAGTATGCACACCGGGGCAGTGATAGGTATGTATTTAGCATGCGCACTGAGGAAGCGATCGGTTCATATATAGCACGCGCACCGGGGCGGCGATAGGTACGTATATAGCACGCGCACAGGGGCGGCGAAAGGTACATATTTAAAATTCACACCGGGCGGCGAAAGGTACATATTTAAAATTCACACCGGGGCGGCGATAGGTACGTATTTAGCATTCACACAGGGGCGGCAATAGGTATGTATTTAGCATTCACACCGGGGCAGCGATAGGTATGTATTTAGCATTCGCACCGGGGCAGCGATATGTACGTATTTAGCTTCCGCACCGGGGCGGCGATAGGTACGTATTTAGAATTCAGGGGTGGCGATAGCTACGTATATAGCATGTACACACGGGCAGCAATAAGTACGTACATAGCATGCGCCCTGCGGCGGCGATCAGTACATATATTGCATGCGTACCGGGGCGGCGAAAGGTATGTATTTCGCATTCGCACCGTAGTGGTGATAGGTACGTATTTAGCATTCGCACTGGGCCGGCGATAGGTACGTATTTAGCATTCACACCAAAGCGGCAATATGTACATATTAATTATTCGCACTAGGGCAGTGATAGGTACTTATGTAGCATGCACACCGGAGCGCAATTGGTATGTCTTTAGTATTCGCACTAGGGCAGCGATAGGTACTTATGTAGCATGCACACCGGGGCGCAATAGGTATGTATTTAGCATTCACACCGGGGCAACGATAGGTACTATTTAGCATTCGCAACGGGGCGGCGATAGGTACTTAAATAGTATCTGCACCGGGGCGGCGATAGGTACGTATATAGTATGTGCACTGGGGCGGCGATAGGTACGTATATAGTATGCGCATTGGGGTGATGATAGATACGTATATAGTATGAACACCGGGGTGGAGATAAGTACCTATATAGAAGGCGCAGATAGAGGTGTTACTTTTTATAGAAATATGTCATACTATTACCTGGGCAATAGGAGAAATGGTGGGGAAGAAACAGCTTTTGCAAAAGGCAAAATTAGAAAGTAGCGGCGAAATGGGGCGACCAGGAAAGAGAAAGGTAGCAGATAAAGAGACGGCTATAGAGAGAGGGGGCGGACATAGAAGTTTGAATATAAAGATGTTACACACACGATCTTTCTTCAAATATATGTTTTTATGACCCCGAGCAACGCCGGGTAGCCCCGCTAGTCTAACATAAACCTCAGACTCGGATCTTATTCCTTTAGCAAACATCTGGCAAAATTTTCTTTTTCTTTTTTCTTTTTTTTTTTTCCTTTACTTTATCCATATTTTTCCATTTCTTTTCCTTTTCCCTCCCCCCCCCTCCCTTTTCCCATTTAAACGTCTCTCCGCATGTGTTTAATTATTCTTTCTTTTTTCAAATAGTTAAACATGTGCCAATGACGTCTCTTGGTGCATTATTCTTTTTCCTATGTTTTTACCGTTATCGAATAAATTTAAAATCTTCACTTTTTCTGAAGACGTTTGTTGATTCAAACGAAACCGGTAAAATCTCTCGTTTCTTTGATGATTTTTTTCCTGTATTTAAATGTTTTTTTCCGTTTGTCTTTTTTACACACACATATATATATTTTGTAGTTAAATGCTTTCCTGACGTTACTGACATGCAGAAATTTAAAACTAATTTAAAGACATCTCGCTGCGCAGCTCCTAATTTAGGTTGACCCCCTCCTCCCCAAACCGTCACCCTTTTTTCTCAGTAGCCCCTTACATCTACAGTGGCAGCCTGCCTTGTTTGGAGTGAACTATGATAAGAAAAAAAGAAAAAAATTTCTTGATGAGTCCAATTTCTTCAAGTAAGTTTAAGATGTTGCTCGGGTCAGTATTTTCAAACAGGTCCATCAGGTTATTTAAATTGTAATATTTTCTTTGTGTTTGTTGGAAATAGGTACAGTTCATTAACATATGTTTAACTGTATATAGTTCTTTGCATGGGATACATATTGGGGATTCTTCATTATTTAATAAATGTGAGTAAAATGTGATCGGATCTGGTACAAACTATAATACACTTTTATTGTACTAAATCTTTTTATATTGCAGGACTATCTAGTGTCACACGAGGTCCTAATTCTTGTTATCAGTCTGCTAAATATTCTAATTTTAAATGTTTATGTTCATCTTAGGATAAAATCAAAGTTAAAATACTTTTAGTTGCATGAGGTTCGAACTTGGAGCCTCTGTTAACCATTTCAGCCACTGAATCAATACTGTATTTGAGTCGAATCCTGCTTAAAACGTCTTCCCCACCCCAAAGAAGACGATTTTTTCCGTCTTCCATTTCCTCTTCCTTTCCCTCTGTCAGCCAGATGCGATGAAAGGAGAGACTTCCTTTCCCTTTTTTTCACCGGTGTAAATACAAATATTTTTGTTATAAAAATAGTGCCCAGTAATTTGCTTAGGAATTTCATGACGTCTGACTGGATCGGTTAGCTCGTCACACTCTCTCTATTCTTCTTTTAGTCATTTAACATCACTTTTCCTTGATCATATATTTACTGATATTACGCAAGCTCACTTCCCCATTCTCGCTGGTCAGCAGTTCTCCAAATTCCACTCTGTGCAGTCTTGTCTAATCACTTGCTTCCAAGTTTTCCTTGGCCGGCCAACCTTCCTGCGATATAAGATATCCATGCTTCGGATTATCTAGGAGGATGAACGTTCCACATGACCATACCAGCATAATCAATTCATCCTTAGGATAATCTTCATGCTTGCAAGTGTAGTGCTTTCAGCAAATCCTCTGACCTGATGTGTTGGCTTTGGTCAGATTTCGCATTGCAGATCCATCTGATCATAGATCTGTCATTGTGCTGCAGACAGGCAAGAGAGGGCTGGCTGGGGACCCAGCATTCTCTGCCATATATCATGACGCTCTTGAGACAGCTGCCATACAACTTACCCCCCCCCCCTCCGGATGTATTAGTAATCAAACTAAAAACCGTTGATCAGATGAAATTTGAAAGTGATCAGAAATTAATTTTTTCTTAACATGAACCAGTATTTGCCCTATCTAACTAGCAAAATAGATTTTTTATCTATCTTTTGTTATTAAAACTAAAACTATCCATCACAAAGAGACTTGTCTTAGCTTCATATATATGGTTTTAACGTCTCGTCGTTATTATATGCAACTTCCCAATTTAACATCTCTTTACATGTAATGTACCCTTATTGCATTTTGTAATGCCCCCCTCCCCGTAGGATACGATGCAGTGATCTACTATTTATGATATAATACAACATGCTTTTTATATATTTCTTCCAGCTACAATTGTGGGCAAAGAGATTGGTCAAGTGGCTTACATCTCTCGTTGCAACTCTGCGCTCTTTAAAATGGCTGCACTGGTGTGTTGTGTCCAAAGGCCAAAGGTGAAGGTCTTCTTTCTTGGGGTGAGTCATGATTTATAAGATGTACCGATCTTAATTGTATTATGTCAAAACTACTGATGTTACTTTACTTCATTGTTACTTGGAGAGATGAACGAAAAGCAGCATATAAACCAGTAACTCCTAGTGTGATATTTTATATTTCTTCCTTATTATAAAACTAGCAAAAATAGAGAGATAAGTTTTCTTTAGTCCAATTTTTTTAATAAAGTTGCCCGGGTCAGTATTTTCGAACAGATCCTTCAGGTTATTTGAGTTGTAATATTTTTCAGGGGATCTGTTGGGAATAGTGATAGTCCATATTTTTACTAGCCTGGGATGATAATATCATACACTACACTGACCCCCAAAGGAAGAGGTAATGCTTGGGAGGATGATGTCATGACGACAGAACCGTACCCTAACCCTTCTCCCCAAGCGGAGAAGATAATAATGGAAGTATGGTATCATGAGGAACAAATATATACTATATTGCCCCCCCCCCCCTCTGAAAAAAAAGTCTGTCATGAACCACTTGGTCACCGTCACCTCCCATCTTACCATATGAGTTGATTTGATTGCATTGTTTGGTTGATCTGCTTTTTCATCTCTACATCTTGTTGGATTTATCCAACTTTCTCGTATTCGTATTTAACTAGTATACTGATCCCAGGACAGGTAAAATTAATTCCCCAGACAGAGCAGTTTTGCACCACTTTTATGTTCACTTACAAAGATTAAAATGATACTAAACCTTATGCCTAGAATCCTTATTTCAATTTTAGTCAAAATCCATGACCTTATTTTGATTCTAGAAAATGTCTAAAATGTACAGGTCTTAAGGAGAAATTGAGGTGCTTCTTTACTTTCAGGATGACATGTTAGATCTCTCTTAAAAAAATGTTTTTTCAATAGCTAAAGAAATGTATAAACTTTTTAATGTATTAACGTGAAAGAAGACTGTACACCAAAAATTATGCAAATTCATCCAGTATTTATTAAATTAAAAATAAAAACGATTTCATCTATCGGTCTCCATTTTGAGTTTTCCCGAAAACAAAATTTGACTTATCTCCCTTGCCTAATAAGTAAGTATAAATGTCTGCAGATACGTAAGATCGTTTTTTTCTTTTCTTTTAATAAATACTGGATGAATTTGCGTAATTTTTTCTGTACGATCTTATTGTCAGCTAACATGTAAGTACAGAACAAAGTTTATACATTTCTTTAAAATCTTTTCATGTCATGAAAGTACAGAAGCATTGAAATTCAAGAAATCTCGCTTAATTGGTGTCTAATGCCTATGGATCAATTTAATATGAATTTTCAAATGGGAGGTTGTCCATATTATGTCCCCTAAATCCCTTTAAAATGCTACAAAGAAACTGAAACTTGGGGAATATTTATTAATTGATATCTCATATCTATTTCACAAAAATCGGAGGTCTCTGAATTTTCACAAAGTGCTTCTGCCCCCTCTTTCCCCCCTTTGCATAAAACTAAATTAAACTAAATATATCTTACATAATGATTGATTTAGTTTAGAAGTGAATCCTGTAAATTGAAATATTTAAACAGGTACACATACCTAACTTATATATAATATAGTAGCAGGACCCGTTCCCTGGGAAAAATTGACGAAAACAAAAATCGAAAGGACCAGAAAGACATTTTTCATAAAAACTGCTAAGCATTTATCCACAATGTTAAAAGTATGTGAATAGAACGAAGTTATATTAAAATGAGAATAATCATTAAATTAGAAAACGATAAAAACAGATAGGAAATTAATGAGGTGTCCCCTTTCTAAAGGAATATGCAAAATAGTTGAGCTTATGATGTCAACTACATACACATCAGTATATTAAAGCTATTGTCAATATGAATTTGGCATTTTAATCTTACTGTTAAATGATCTAACTTTATAAATATATATATATATATCTATATTTAATGAAAAGTTAATTCAATAAATATAGCTTTTATTGTATCACAAGGAGATAAAACATCAATTTTTTTAATAAAATGAATGCTACTTTTTCGGGCAATTATGTGTGCTTTTACAACCTGGAACCACTACATATTTTTAAACATATCTTTGTATTAAATAATTAAAAACGTAATTTTCAAACTTATCATTTTTACGGCAGCACTTTTTGTATCCGCCACTATCCGCCAGGATATGTCTCACATACCAAAGGCAAGATAAATTACTTTTCTACTCTTGTATAAGTTTATTTGCTTATTTTATTCTATTTTTTATAAATGTTTGTTTATTTATTTATTACACTAAGAATGAAGAATCTGTCATTTCCTTTTTATCGTTTTAAAAGTAGACCCCCCCCCCCATTGATAAACTACTCCAAGTTTGCTTTAAAAAGTAGCACACACACACACACACACACACACACACCCTAATTAGGATAATTGTTAAATATTGGGTACAGGGATCAATATGTGATATAATTTTTTTCCCTAAAATAATTCACGTATTTAAAAAAAAAAAAACTAATTTTTTTTTTTTTTTTAAATTAGTTTTTACATTGTTCGATTGATTATTTCAGCATCCTAAATTCTATTTTCATTCTATGCTTATTTTCTTAGTCAAATGTAATTTGCAACGACGTCAGCATAAGTGCCAAAAACTCTTTGATATCAGGCAAAAATAGATATCTACACCAAAGATTACGGAAAATTATCGTGTACAAGTTTAGTAATAAATAAAATTAATTTCTTACTCATATTTCCATTATGCGTCTTTAAGCCAGCATATTGTAATATGACGACGCCATGCGGTTTTGTCATTCGGATTTCATTGACTACGAATAGTAAAATAATTTTATTTTTTATTAAAATTCTACTTGATAATTTTCCGTAATTTTTGGTGTATACAAATAGTTTTGCCTGATATGCAAGTATATCAAAGAGTTTTCGTATTAATTTATTTTGAACTGCCATATTTCACCTGTGTATTTCTATTCAAGAAGCACTTTTTTTTTTTTTTTTTTTTTTTTTTTTTTTGTAGCTTCATGTGAAATTGATGTCTTGTCACATTGTTTCGAAATGCTGATTTCTCTTTCAGGGACTTGCAAGTTGGGAATTTGACTTACTCCGACGATTGTGTATATTCCGGGATGAAGGATATTTAAAACCCAGTAATTATACACCTTTTTTACTTTACTTTTCCGTTTTCTTTTCTAACATGTACCAGTCCAAATCTAGTGAGTTTATTGTAATACATATAGAGAGTAGAAAGTAGACCTTGGCTTTACTTTCGTCAGCCTCGTAACTCTCGCTTCCCTTGTTTTGTCCTTTAGTCTTCACATTCCATGAGCGATGTTTCTGACAAAGGGAGAATTGCTGTTTTCTGGGTTGGAATCTATACATCTAACACTTATCGTTGGCTAGTTTTTGACCTTGAAGTAGTTTTTTTGTTTTTTTTCCTTCAGCTCCTTACATCAAGTGGCTTCATGCCTTGTCTAGAGCGATTTCCATAATAAAAAATACTATAATACAAGTGTCGCAATATTGGATTTGGATGGGGGGGGGGGTGTAGAACGGAAAATTCCACGTACCGTTAGTTTAAGCAATAAAATGGAAATTTCCATTACAGGTTGGGTCTACATACATGTACAGGAAGTTGTGTTATAGACACATAGTGGATAAACAGATTTATTCTTGATGATGCAAGAGTAAAATCATGTTTCAGACAACTGCTCCCATTCCCCTATCAAGGATGGGTTGAGGTATTATGTATACTGAAAAAGAAAAAAAGCTCCTGCATTTTCATTGCAAAGTGAAGCGTTAACATTCTTTAATAAGTTGAATTCATTTCATAGAGGTTTAAAGTTTACCATGGAAAGTGAGAAGAATAACTGTCTCCCCTTCTTGGACATCATTGTTGGATGTTCAAGAATCAGCTTTCTCACTAGCATATACAGAAAACCTACTTTTACTGGCTTGTATGTTAATTGGTCTTTTGTACCAAGATCAAAAAAGATAGACTTAATTTGTACCTTGGTACATGGAGCCCTTATGACCTCTTCGCCAAATGGATTAGTCTGAACTTGATAGGATCAGAAAGATATTCATTAATAATGATTATCCTGAAGACCTTATTAGCTATTGTATGAATAACAAGACCATGTCAGCGATTGGATGAATAACTAGACCTTGTCAGCGATTGTATGAATAACTAGACCTTGTCAGCGATTGTATGAATAACTAGACCTTGTCAGCGATTGTATGAATAACTAGACCTCGTCAGCGATTGTATGAATAACTAGACCTCGTCAGCGATTGTATGAATAACTAGACCTCGTCAGCGATTGTATGAATAACTAGACCTCGTCAGCGATTGTATGAATAACTAGACCTCGTCAGCGATTGTATGAATAACTAGACCTCGTCAGCGATTGTATGAATAACTAGACCTCGTCAGCGATTGTATGAATAACTAGACCTCGTCAGCGATTGTATGAATAACTAGACCTTGTCAGCGATTGTATGAATAACTAGACCTCGTCAGCG
>OY744519.1:140172435-140532563 GCA_963556195.1 Sepiola atlantica
GTGCTTGTAGGATTGTTAGTTCATGGGTGTTAATCCAATGAAACTACAGTGTTTATAATATAGTGCTCAATAACAAGTAGAGCTGTATTTTAGTGTACTGAAACTGATAATACAGCATAATTTTCTAAACTAATGAAAAGATTATGGTGAATTTTGGAATATATATTTTTTGTAACACAGTGAGTAACATGGGCACATTATTTTATTTGTAAACTTTATCATTTAGGGAGTGTGTCCACTCAAACTCGTACCCGCCTCAAAAGAACCTTTAAGATAAGTTAGATACAAAAATTAATATAGAAAAGACTTGCTCTACGTCAAATTTTCAGTTATATTAATACATTCTTAAAATGATCGGCATGTGTGAACGTCAATATGTTCTTAGTGAAATCCTAATCTATTGAACTTATTGTCATTGAATATGTATTCTAAGCAACCGGGTGAGTAATGAGGACCTTTTTTTTTTTTTTAACTTTAACAGAGGGGTGCCACCAAAACCATACAATAACCTCCAATGAAAGAAAAAATTCATTAAAATTTAAAACTACTGCTATATTTATTGCTTATACTTGTCTTGGGATGGGTATTCTTCTAGTTTTGTTATAAAACAGAATTGGTTTTACCATCGTATTGAATATCATGATAGTCTGTGTGGCAAGACTTTATTTTTAGCTCCTGAAAGGTGACCCATGCTTGCTGATTATTAATTGTATTTTCATTATCTTTTTTCCAGATTCGTCCAGTCAGGACACCTTCTTGAACAAGTTTCCCAGCTATTGGTCTTTGTCTCGGTATGTCAAAGAATCAAGGGACGTGGAGTTGCTTCCAAAAGTGAAAATTTTAGAGCACTATACGTCCAACTTGCATAAAGTTCTCTCGTACATTGAACGTTCAGAAACAAAGGACATCAATGAAGCAGGTGAGTTATTCCCCCACCTACCTCTTTTTAACTGAAAATATCTTAAAAGGTATGAACTCCAAATTATAAATAATAATTATTATTAATTGATTATAAGTATTGTTTCAGCATTCAAATGTTGATCAAATTTTCTTGGGTTTGTATCTTCATTTAATGCATATTTCTAATATAACAAGTAAAATCAGTCTCTGTATCATTTCTTTGTCGTCGATAGCTTTCTTCCTACAAAATCAATATTTTGTTGTGGATCACTGCAGCATTTGTTTAAGAATAAAATCTAATTAAAGGAAAATGTTTTTTTAATATTAACCATATTTTCACTTTGATTTTATAACGACGATGAATTCTGAGTTTTCAGATAGTAAAATGAACTTTAAGAAGATATATTTTAAAACGAAAATGTGCCATTTTTATTTTGTCCAATCAGTTTTGTTTTTTTTGTTTGTTTTTTTTTTCATGAATGTTTTTTTTTTTGTTTTTTTTTTTTATTAATTCATTGTTTTGAACTATCGTAGGGAGAAGAAAAAAATAAATCAAAATCTTGTATTTATGTTTAAAATATGAGGTTCAGGAATAATATGAGCTTGAAACAATTGTAAAAAGACTATGAATTTCTGTTAGAAATTAACTAAAACGCTATTTTAAAACTATTAGCTCTGTCTATCGTGAAAACATTGAGGTTCTATTTTTGTTTTGTTTTTTGCAAGTTTGAAATTGAATTCATTTTGGAAATCTAATGTAAAAAAATTTTCAATGGGAATGTTAGTTAATTATAACTGCTTGTGTGTGTAATATATATATATATATATGACTGAGGCTCTGGACCTAAAAAAAAAAAAAATTACAACTGGATATAAAAGTCTATTCTGTTAGGACAAATTTAAAAAAAAAAAAAGTAAACATTTTGGAATCTTTTCAGAAGGTTTTTAATAGGTTTGAACTTTGGAAAATACTAAAATAACTTTTACAAGTGGAGACCCATGGAAAATCCAGTTGTCTCTTTCATCTGTTCTATATTGCTGCCGTGCTTAAAAACATTTCCATTTTGTGGACGTCTAGTACGAACGCAGACCCCACAATATTAGTGTGTGACCTGGTTCAAACTGAAACATTTATCTAAGTAATCTGGTTGATTATAGTTTCAGAATATATCTGGTTATGGGGTCTATCTCCAAAAGCTTTGTAGGAGTTTGTGACATATTTCCATTCTATCGACATCCGTCACGAACGTAGACCTCACAATATTTTTGTACCATCTTTTGGACAGAACTGATACTACACTTTGAATTATTTACTTGCATAAAATAACATTCAATACAAATTAGGCACAAGGCCCTCAATATTACATTTTGATTTAAGCCAAAAGGGCAGGAATAATATAAAAGGACAAGTTGTAATCAATTTTATCTCTTAATTTTTTTTTCCAGATGTTGTCTTTACGACAGCTCAGATGGCAAAGGGTTTGGAATTTAGCACCGTTAAAGTACTGGATGATTTTAATCTGGGTAAGTTTGTTTAGTTTTTTAACCCTATTTGTTTTGTTTGTTTGTTTTTTTTTGTTTTTTCACCCTCTTTGTTTTGTTTTTTTTGGGGGAGGGGGGGGGTCGCCCTCTTTTTATTCACCCTCTCTGGGTTTTTTTTTACCCTCTTTGTTTTTTTTGTTTTGTTTTTTGTTTTTCACCCTTATTATTTTTTTTTGGGGGGGGGGGCACTCTCATTTGATTTTTACCCTCATTTGTTTGTTTTCACCCTCATTGTTTTTTGGTTTTGTTTTTTTTTGTTTTTCACCCTCATTGTTTTGTTTTTTTGTTTTTCACCCTCATTGTTTGTTTTTTTGTTTTTCACCCTCATTGTTTGTTTTTTTTGTTTTTCACCCTCATTGTTTTTTGTTTTTCACCCTCATTGTTTTGTTTTTTTGTTTTTCCCCCTCATTGTGTTTTTTTTGTTTTTGTTTTTCACCCTCATTGTTTTTTACCCTCTTTGTTTTTTGTTTTTTTCACCCTCCGTTTTTTTGTTTTTCACCCTCATTGTGTTTTTTTTTTGTTTTTCACCCTCTTTATTATTTTTTTTCACCCTCTTTGTTTATTACCTTTGGCGCACAGGGAGAATCTGGTGTTAGTGTGATTGCAAGCGTTAGGAGTGGATGGAGTAAGTTCAGGGAACTTCTGCCATTGCTAGCCAGCAGTTTCTTAGACTCTTCTCTTGGTTAATAGTGTTATCAAGTATGTGTATGCAGTGTGATTATGTATGGAAGTAAAACTTAGCCAGTGAAGGTGTGTTGTATGGAGAGAAATGATATGATTGATGTGTAATGGGAGTCTTAAAAAAAAAACTTAGCTCTGATGACCAAGAAATTTAAATCTGGACGGTATAGGGAGATGTGTGTCGAACAGGAGGCTTCGATAGTATAGCTACGTTGAAAGATTGAGTTATTAGGTTAGTTGATATAGCAGGGTCAGTTGGCAAGAGAAGGCCAAGGAAAACATGAGGAAATGATAAGGATGGATTTGAGATAAAAAGGGGTAAAGACCTGTCAAGAGATAAGTTAGTTTGGAAGGCAATTCTTAGAAGCTGTTCAACACATGTCAGCATGTAAAACTGACATTAAACTGAATATAATGAGACTACCGTTCTAGTCTTGGTTGTTTTTCACAACGCTTCGGCCGATATAACCTCCAACCTTCTTTCGGTGCATGTTTTCAAACTTGGGAAAACTGTACAGAATTTTGTAGCTGAAACCTATATTTCTACTACAAGGGTAGATTGTTCTTGTTCCATCAGTCGTGACTATAGAAGTCTTAAGTTTTCCTATTTTTAGTTATTACTGCCTGTAATAAGGATTGAACCTTTGCCCTTCAGAAGATTCACTTAGATATGATGGACATAAGCTAGTGGTTAACAATAAGTTCTAACTGACAGTCTTCTGGGGGTTGAAGGTTCAATCCTTACTACGAACGAAGCAGCATTTAACCCAAGGCAGGTTGAACCGGCTTCTTCCAAAGAAAGTTTCTAGGGAATATCAAATTCACAAGCTGTCTCCAGTCGTATTGTATATTCCGGTTAGGGGAGAGGACCACGTTAGTTCTTGCGGGGAGGTGCCAACATCCTCCTACATACAACGCCTAGTATCCTCAAATAGTCACCTATCTGGTACTTACCAGGCTCAACGTCACTTAACTTTGGTGATCTAATGAGAACCATTGTGCCGACATGATTATGCAGTATATCCTTACTACAGACGATAATTACTAAGAATAACAAAAAATGAACACTTCTACCCGGTCATGGCTGACGGAATGAGAACTATCTACTTCCAGAGATTCAATAAAGGTTCAGTCCGAAATTCCGTCCAGGTTCCTAAAGTCCGTATGAAAGATTTCAATCATTTCTGATGACCTTATGATGGTAGTTATTTTCATGGTAGGTGCTCGACTGAGCTCTAATCTATGGATCCTCCTGTAAAACAGTCACACCGAAAACTCGTCTAGCTACAACCACTGTAAATAATTTTCCTTTCTTTCTGTGTACCAAAAACTAAACGGAACTTCCATGAGCAAAGTTTCTTTCCAAAAACTAACCGGCTATGGAACACAGTACCACGGGGCTGCTTCCCAGCTGTTCGTTTTCAAGTCCAATTTTAACGAATCCTTATTGAGTCGTCCTCTTAAATTATAAAATTATACCCAGTTTCAACAATCGTTACCAATCCTTAGTGCTGTCTCACCATCCATCTGACACTCATTAACTCTTATACTCGAGGCTTTTGGGCCTTAATAAGCAGTGACCCGTTAGTACATGAAAGAAAAAAAATCACCCACCGTTAACTTTTTATTATAGAGTGGAATATTTCTTTCTGAATTTATTTCAGGCGGCACCCAAGTAAATGTGAGGTGTTTGTCTGACTTATTTGCTTTCTCGTTTTCCTTTACCACTTGAAATGATTTCGTCTGGGGGCTAGAAAAAGGCGTGCGTTATACTTGATAACTTTTGCGTGACTGGATGGAAGCTCATATTTATTTATATACAAAAAAAATACACATTAGTCTTTATTATAGGATGACGGATATATTTAATTTCTTGTATTTTCTTGTTACAGAGATTGATGATGAAAGAAATTTGTTATACGTCGCTCTAACCCGAGCAAAGAATTCTCTTTTCCTTAACCAGAACATTCTTACAAATTGGGAGAGATTTGGGGTAAGTAAAATGACCATCTTTGAATTGTTCGAATTTTGGCAACTGCTAACACTTATTTTAGTAGACTTGGGACTTTCTTCTGGGCTTTTTTTTTTTTTTTTTTTTTTTTTTTTGCTAGTCAATGGTTGATTCATGAAACCTGAGTACCATACAATGTAATTATAATTGTATACTATATATATATATATATATATATTAGGCAGCAAATAGTTATCTATGTCTGATTAAAAAAACAATGGAATTTTCTCTTTTCGTTATTTTCTTAATAATTTTCTCAACTCGGCAAGCTAGTTTCCGGATCTCTTCATAGAGTATGGATCCGAGAGGTTTTTTCAGTGTTTTATTATTTTGTTCTGTAGTTTTGGCGAGAGAAGAAAAAATATGCGGTAATTGAATCGGATATTTATTTATGTATTTGTATATTTTTCATTAATTTGTTTTGAGATATATATATATATATATATATATATATATATATACATACATGGCAGCGACTGATGGCTCAGTTGTTAAAACTCTCGACTGCTGTTTTGAATCCTAGTTGAAGCACTTGCCAATTTCTAGCCACATTGCTTTCTCCATGATACAGCAAAGTTATGAATAAATAATACCATGGTTCAAGTGAAATATTTTCTGAGCTCGGAAGGCTAAAAATATCTGAACCATAAAATTTATTTTGTGGTTATTACACCCCAAATAAAGCTGAAAGAAAAGAAAGCTGACCAACCTCAGAAGGCAGAGATGACTATAAAACCATATCCGTTCTTGTTTTCCTGGGGGGATGGGGTCCTCCTGTTGGACAATATTAAAATGTTCAAAATAAATGATTGAATAATGTTAAACGTTTGTTGTTTGTTTTTTTTTCTTCCCCTGCATGATAAGGAACTAAGGCTGAAAGTTAGCTTGTATGATTCCTGGCCAAATAAACCTGTTTGCTGCTGCGATAGTTGTCCTACTATTTCGGAAGAACATGATGAAATTTTACCACCAATTGTCATCGAAAGGAAAAGGCTACGTTTGGTATGTCTATAGCACTTTTATTATCAGTATTATTATTATGACAAGTAATTTGTTTTTTCCTCTTTCTTTGTTTTTTCCTCTTTCTTTGTTTTTTCCTCTTTCTTTGTTTTTTCCTCTTTGTTTTTTCCTCTTTGTTTTTTCCTCTTTGTTTTTTCCTCTTTCTTTGTTTTTTTTTCCTCTTTCTTTGTTTTTTTTTCCTCTTTCTTTGTTTTTGTTTTCCTTTCTTTGCTTTTTCGCTTTTTCTTTGTTTGTTTTTCCCCCCTTTCTTTGTTTCCCCCCCCCCTTTGTTCTGTTTTTCCCCCCCCCCCCTTTGTTCTGTTTTTTTCCTCTTTTTTCTTTCTCTCTCTGCTCACAGACATATAACAGCAACCTAACATTTTATGTTTTTTTTATAATTTTAGGATTGCACTAAAATATATACATATATATTGATTAGCTGTACCTACCTGGCGTTACTCAGGATGCAGTGGACTAATTAGTTTTCAACTTTTAGTTATTTGCCTATTTTTCAACTTAGATAGACAACTCTTATTGTATTCAATGTAAAATGAGTTATTGCCCCCCTGCTGATTTTCATTTTCTGGGTGATTAGTTTCATATTAGCAGTTGTCTAAGTAATTTCTGAAATTGTAGCGAAGTAGATGGTACAATGATAACAAATAAAAATTAGCCAAGTTTGATTTGTTAGCTTAAATGCTATTTGGGGTTGACTTTGAATTTTTAACTTGTTAGATATAGTAATCTGACTTGTTCAGTTAATTATAAATTACAGCTAATTAGAATAATTAAACTAATTAATCGATCATTATGAATTATGGAACACAGCTGCAAGCGTAAGGGGTCGTAATGTAAGCTATACTTAGTTTTATGGAAGGGGGGGGGGGGCTCTTTGTTAAAATTCGGATACCTCCAATTTTGTGAAATTTTAACAATGGGTATTAGACATCAATTGATAAATGTATCCCAAATTTCAGTTTCTTTAGGGTATTTTAAAGGGTTTTTAGGGGGCATAATGACACATTTTCAAATATATCAGATTTGCCTTTAATTTGATCTATACTGATTAGACTCCAATGAAGTAGCAATACACATCGACCCGAAAACGGTTTGGATAATCAGGGTAGTTCTATTAAAATAGTCATATCTTAAAAACTAAAGCACTTTAAGTCCTCAAAATACCATCATTTTGTTAGGAAATGAATATCGTTTCACGTACATTCATGAATAATAATATACATAATATATTTTAAAGAGTTTTGAGCAAATAAAGCCAAAAAAATGTTAAAGCTATTTTCAGCAATTTACGTCACTTTTTTTCATACACTATCCGAAAAACAAAAAAATATGGTTTCCATATAGTTTGAAAAACTGACTGTAGTAGCAGCAGTAATAGTGATGCTGCTATAAACACAAGCTGATTTTTGTTTTTCATTCTAGAACGAATTTAAAAAATTTGAAAATATGAATATAGAAAATGTTCTTACATGTTTAGTTAGAGCTATTCTGTTATCAGAATAATATAATTAATTTAGTTAGAGCTATTCTGTTATCAGAATATATAATTAAAACAATCCCAACCCACCTGGCATTGCGACAGAAGCTGTTAACACTTGCAATTTCTTTCACACATATTTCTGGTCAAATCTTTAAAATATTTATATGGTTGAAAAGATAAGAAAATAATCTTTGTAAATATAACTTTCATATGCTTTTATCCATTGCATTAGTTTTTAACAGCGAATTCAAACGGTATTTTGCTTCGAACAACCAAAAATGCAAAACGTGTTTTTTTTTTTGTTTTTTGTTTTTCCAAACTTATTTTTACATGTTCGTTTGTTTTGCAAAATAAAAGTGGCAAATCTATATCAATTTTCTTAAAATTTTATAAACATTTAGAAGAAACATTAAACTACAATTAGGAATTTTATTTTTACTTCCCTGACTTCTTATTTATGAGTGGATAAATAGGAAAAAATGGCCCAAGTGAAAAATCTAGATGAACATCTCACAATGAGTTTATCCAAATCTTGAATACAATACATAGAGAAAAACATTAAAAAGTTTGTCAAATTAAAAAGAAAATTGTATCTACATTTAAAAGTAGATGAGGATTCAGCTACCCCCCTTAATTCTACTTTTCAGGCGATTTTAGAATCTGAATCTGTAATTGTATCAGAATCAGGAATTTAGAACAGAATCTCTAATTGTATCAGAATCGGGTAAAATATTGGAATTGTCGCTAATATATATAAAGGTTGTCAAAAAAAAAAGTAAATATTTTTGCAATGTCGACGTGCGTAGTTAAGCGCTTTCAAGGAGGCGACCTGGCACATCCAGAGTCAGGTCAGTTGCTGTCTGAGCCGATATGATGCGGAACCCGAAATCGGCAATGAAGACAGTGCATCACTGAAGACCACCCTTGATGCATCTAGAAAATGTATTTTACGATATGCAAGTGTTGAGTTTGTTATGAATAGCTGATTGTGACAATTTCTTGTTGACGTATGCTATCCCTGAAAGAAGGTAATCCTTGGGATGATGGTAAGATGGTAACAGATGCTACACCCTCAAAAAAGAGAAGATAATGCCTGGGTGGATGGTCTCATGGCAACAGATACTACACTATTCCCTCCTCTGAATTGAGCATTGAAAGATAGTACAATGTTAATAGTATAATTCCGACTTCAGAGAGACCGATGCCAAATCTCCACTAGTAATAGATAATGCAAACGAAAAACCTGGATTGTCAAATAAGAGGTTAGCCAAGCACAGGGAGTTAATTCCAAAGTCTAGCAGTTCGAGGGGGAAAAAATCTATTAGAGTATGAAAGCTTTCCGGCATCTAGGGACCTCTACAGTGAAGGGGTGGGATTTTGCTGCTTGTCAGGTTAGTCAGAGTATTTATGTCGAGGGTTCACAAGTGCTAAGAGTTCGTCAGAGCGCATTCTATTAATATATTTGTAAAACAAGCACAGGTATGCAAGATTGCGGCGATGGGACAGGGGTTGGAGCTTGGTTGACAGTGCGGAACCTATTAGATTGGAGACTTTTTTTTTATATACCCTGTCTAAGAGGGAGACTAGTGGTAGATGCACCAGCCCAGATGTGGTAACAATACCCCATGCATGGGCAAATGGTGGCTTTGTAGAGATATAGGATACTGGCAGGTGTGAGTAGTTTTCTAGCGCAGTAAAGGGAGCCCACCTTCTTTGCAGCAGCCTTGTCGAAAGCATTTCTTTCTAGCATTAGAATCTTCACGTATTTCATCCACCCAACTTTTACGTGATCTTCTGGAATGTCTATTTCATGAATGAAGAACAAGCGTTGTTAAATATACGATTTATTGAATGTATATTTGTCCTTCTGTTTTATAAATTTTGAAGGTGGCAAAGTTATCTCCCTTGTAATTGTATAATATATCCCTCAATAAGTCCCAGGTCTGACATATAGATAGCACCACTAATACAATACAAAAAATTTGTTAATGGCACTTCTCATAATTTGAGCTAAATCGGATTATTAGTTTACAAATGAGTTAAAAAAAAAATTTTTTTTTTTACATCATTTTGAAAATTTATAATTTTTAAAAATCTGAATTTCGTATATTGATAAAGTATTGCTTTCTGATTTTGCCATGACCTCTTTGTCTTTTTCACATTATGAAGAGTAGAAAGTGGACCTTGGGTTGATAACTCTTTCCCCCCTCCCTCCTTATTTTGTCGTTTGTTCATCACATTTCATGAGCAATGTTTCTGACAAGGAAGAATTGCTGTTTTCTGGTTCGGCTGTTGTTTTTAGTGGGTGGTATGTCAACATTTTCAATTCTCTCGTAGTATTCTATTCATGACCATTCAACTGTCATTATCGCTTATCCTAAGTTTTCGGACTACCCTTTTTGGTAGGATAACAAGATTTTCGGACCACTCTGTACAGTGCAATTCCAATCCCAAAGAGTCTTTTGTAGTCTGCAATGTTGGTTTTCAATCAACCTGAAAACTGAACCAAATCTTGATCAAGAAATTTTAAATAGTCAGTATATAATATAGACGTAATTCCATTCTATGATGATAAACTAATTTTTCCTTTTTTATTTTCTTACTAGGTTGATGATAAGGAAGCGGGTGGATTCATTTGCAAGATTTGTTCAACAAAATTACAACAATCTTTGTCATTTTTGTATGGAAAATGTGAGCCGCGGTACTAAATTGCATCTTATCTGCAATTGTCCTTCAACACACATATATAATAAAATCATGATGAAACACGGGTAACGGTAAAGTTTCATTTTAAAAGAAATCCTTTTTATATAATGCACATTTCTTAATTGTTATCAGATAAAATAAAGAATGTTCAAATGTTTCAAAGAGTTTTTTTTATTCTGCACTTCTTCCCAAAACCCAAAGAAATTTTTTGAGATTCTGGAATTTTTTGTGTTGTGCAAATTAATTGCAAGAATTTCTGTTTGATTCATTCATGGATCCATGGAGTAAGCAGCAAATGGGATAATTATCCTTAATTATTATGGTATTGAATCTTTCTCTTTCCTTCCCTCACTCTCTATCTGTCTGTATCTGTCTCTCTATCTAACTGTCTGTATCTGTCTCTCTATCTAACTGTCTGTATCTGTCTCTCTATCTAACTGTCTGTATCTGTCTCTCTATCTAACTGTCTGTATCTGTCTCTCTATCTAACTGTCTGTATCTGTCTCTCTATCTAACTGTCTGTATCTGTCTCTCTATCTAACTGTCTGTATCTGTCTCTCTATCTAACTGTCTGTATCTGTCTCTCTATCTAACTGTCTGTATCTGTCTCTCTATCTAACTGTCTGTATCTGTCTCTCTATCTAACTGTCTGTATCTGTCTCTCTATCTAACTGTCTGTATCTGTCTCTCTATCTAACTGTCTGTATCTGTCTCTCTATCTAACTGTCTGTATCTGTCTCTCTATCTAACTGTCTGTATCTGTCTCTCTATCTAACTGTCTGTATCTGTCTCTCTATCTAACTGTCTGTATCTGTCTCTCTATTAAGTTTTTCAGATAATTGTCACCTACATAGTACAGAATAATCTACAGATGTGTAAGACGTTGAGAGAGACACACAGACTTTTAACCTGAACGACTATCAAGGCCACTTCTATATTCTCAACTATTTGAAAGAATCAGGGAAATCTTTAAGATTCAAGGATAACAGCGAAAAGAAACAAAATAAAGGAATACCATCATCAGCCTTATCCCCCCCCCCCCCAATTCAACCTTCTACACCATGGTAATGTTGGAGTTATGCACTCTGGGACTCCTGTTCCTGGCAGGGCCACCCATGGCGAACAGGATTGGCACTAAGCGGTATTAAGGCCGCAACCCAGCAAACCGGGCTCTGATGAAAATCCAGGAGTCGCCATTGAGATCCATCGTCTCTGCTGCTGCGATGTGGCAGGTACGGAACCACAAATCAGTGGAATAAAAGTTGCAACGTTGCTTCTGTGCCAAACGTTCTCAGACTTTGCATGCAACCACTGAGTCTTGGTGTCTAGGGTTATGGTTGCTGCTCTTGGTGTCGGGGGGTAAAGTAAATTTGTATGAATCAACATGGTACAACTTTGACTGGCTTGATTATGTTGTTGGAATTCTTGCAAGAGGGACTACGTAATGTTTGCCAAGATCCCTAAGTGAAAGTGGCACTATGGAATCTACTGGATTCGAACTTAACACACCCAGATCATTAGTCGATGTCGTTATCCACTTAACCACCGGTGGGGGTAAGACTTAAAATCCTGAGGCACGATCTTCGTGAGCTATATGCAGAAGTCCAATTCACTTAACAATGCCAGCACCAAAAGACTGAACCAAGTGGATAAGTATGACCATGGACTGGTGTCCTTCTTCCAACCATTGTCGCTTGGGTTGAAGTGCATATCACGTCAATGATAATGAGTTGCTATGGAATAAATAATAGAACAAAATAAAAAGAATTTGGGTGGGGAATGTTTTACTGTGTCGTTTTAAAAATGTACAAAATGCTTAAGTAGTGTTAATAAATTTAACGAAAATATAGACCCTAGAAACATCAGTGTTTTGTACATATCTATATAATTTACTGTTAATAATAATATTCAGTTTGATATAATAAATTTCTGTCAGGGTCAACACTATTACTCTTCTTCCGTAAAAATAATTATCAGCTAAATATTTTTCAAATCAATAAAAACGAGTGTCACTTTTTTTTTTTTTTTTTTTTAAATGTATTTATTTAAAATTGTACTGTTTTTAGTCAGCATAATTTTATTTTGGAACAATTCATTTTTAAAAGGGGGTAAAGTTGGGATTGTTTACCATAGCAAAATCAGATTAATCATCAATTACCATCTTTGCTGATCATCCGATCTCTTTTGTTTTTTTACTGTGTGAAAGGTACATATAAACATGAAATGCCTTAACGCATTATTATAGACAGCATTTTTTGCCGGTGCTTGGCGTCAGTGTAGTTAATGGGAACTCTGTTGGTATTTCTAACTTCGAGGTGCATCTGATAAACCAAGGAAGAATGTGTTAGCTCCCATCGAATATTTGTTATCTGAAAAAGAAAAAAAAAATTTGGGATATTTTTAGAAAAACTAATATTGTTATCTATTCTCAACCGATCAGCAACAGCAAATTTTGTCCATTCCTTTAATCATTTTCAATCTTCTCATAATGTAAATATGAACTAGGCTGAATGTTTTGTTGGTGCATGTGAATGGCAGATGTTGCATGTGATAGATGCTTGGCCAGAAGAAATTGAAAATATCTTTGATTTCATATTGGGCCACCCAGAATCTTTTTTTTCTCATGCTGAGACCGACTAGTTGACAAAAGTAATGTTCATAGATTTGCTCCATGATAAACCCCCTTCAGTGGACATTGGCTGGATATTATCTCTAGTGCATATCTCAACTAGCCATTATCTTGGATGGTCGATTTCAGGGTGGTCGAATGGAGATGAGGACCTGACATTTCTGATTTTGAGTTAAAAGTACATATATTTCAGCCTGTGGGCAGGGGGATCATTTAGATCTGGGCATGACGGACTGTTGATTTTTCTGATGGTCTGGCAGTCAGTTCGAGCTAAAGGATTGAGTTCATTGAACTTATGTCAGATTTGGTCTGGCAAAAATCTCATTTTGCAAGTCTGCTATTCAATCTAAGAACAAGAGTATCATTTGTAACCTCCTACAAATAAACCTGTTACTTGTTTATAAACTGGACTCGTGGTTTTACTTGGGATGAGAATTCTGACTGAATTGAACAACAATTTTGGACTGGCACAACAAGTGGGACGATCGCAGCCAGTGCAGTGAACACTCATGCATGTTTACAATAATATTCATCATTTAACTGTCAATAAATCTGTCATCTCATTAACCCTTATCCCTGAGGAGCTTTTAGCCTTGGTTAATGGTGATTCATTAGTGAAACAAAAATTACAGCCATTCCCACCTTCCAAAATTATATCTGAACTTGACTATATTCATACCTTATCTCCACCCCTACAAAAATGTTTTTTCCAATGATAATTGCATTGAATAACAAACAGATATTTGATTGTGACATACAAAGCATTAAACCTCCCCTTGGAGGGGATGTAATGCGAGAGAGAGAGAGAGAGAGAGAGGCTTTAAGATAATCTCTTTCCTTCTATTTAGCACTATTTAATCATTGAGAAATACTTTCTTGAAACAAGTCGCAGCGAAAAATCATTAATGGTTGCTGGTTAGGAAGTGGGTAATCATTCTGTTAAATTTATACTAGGAAAATGAACCCCCATCCTAAACTCAAAATTAATGTTTTTCTTTTTGTTTTTTTAGGGTTAATTTTTACTTACAAAATTTCAGGGGCTTAGGTTCTTCGTACCAATATTTCCGTTTCAATATATCAACTTTTTTGTAATGGTTCCTGGAAATTTCCGTTTTTTTCACAACATTGTTACAGATAGACTGGGCCGATGCCCATCTTTCTTCCCCGTTTGATGGGCTCGAAAAGCTCCTCTTTTGAATGGCTAGAAAATATTAAATATTAAAATAGTAAATTTTAATTTATCTCTTTAAATGCGACCAGGCTTCTTTATAAGAGGCTCTGTTTGTCTGTCATGCCTTAGTTTAAAATAGTATTTTCATTGGTCTGTCATGCTTAAGTTTGAAATACACACACATGGCTCATACAAGGAATGGTGCACCTTTTCCTAGTGATGTTACCTCAAGTAACAGCACTTAGTTGCATATTCCACCAGACTAGATGAATTCTTGTCTTGGAATCCAGTAAGACCAAGAAACCAGATGCTATAACGTGGTTAAGTGGTCATTTGAGAAGAGGAAAATTAATGTTCTTCATTTGTTTTTTATGAACTCAACGTTCGAGAGTTAAGAACTTTAATTGAACACTTGGATATCTATGTATCTCATATAGAGATCAAACATTAACCCCTAGAAAGGTGCCCCTTGATTTCCGAGACTTTAAATTGAAGTAAAATAAACAAAAATTTTTAAAAATGTGAAGTTGTCGTGTTGTAATGCGAAGAACCTTTGTACAGTTATGGATAACCAACACGTCATTGTATCGAGATGGTGAACAAAATCAGGTGAGTTTTCTACCTGATTCGGAGATCCTTTCTCAACCTAATGGCCGACACCTTCCGTTCTTTATACATAATTCTGGTATGGCTTATTCGTGAGTATGCCATCCAAGCAACAAATCCTTATCTTCGAAAAGATATCGCACACCTTGAACGGTTGGCAGCCAGGACAGTGATGGGTCTTTACACGCGTACCTACAAAGAGTGGCTTCAAGGACTAAATTTGTTTTCACTTGAGCCAGCAGACGGTGCAAAGAAATTTGTCAAAACGGCGTCATGGGTATGAAAACCATGTAAAAATGTCTAGCTAGGTTGGACATGTGCACGCAGCTTGAAGCCCAGCAAGAAAAAGAACAAACCACGATTTGAATTTCGCACATGCGTGCAGCAAGTCTTTCTTTTTGTACTTCATGATTGAAGAGTTCATTCTCGTGTTGCCCAGTATAATTCAGGGGAAATAACCTGAATATGGTTCAAAATAACTCCTGAATATACTGAGCCAACAGTATTAAGAATATAATTGAAGGTTTATTAGACAAAATATACAAGGTGAACACAATAATTCAACAATCACTAGGTTTAGCTAACAAGTCCCATGAGATATTGGTAATTCTCGTTCTTTTTATACGAAAACTCGATTTTATTCCTCTTATTTGCTACTTTATTTTCTTTTTGTTGTAACTCTAATATCAGAGTTAACAGAGAAACTAATAGTAAAAACAGACAAGTATTAAGTATTATGCTAAACAAAATATGTATGGTGAACAGAGTAATTTAGCAATCACAAGGTTGAGCTAGCAAGTCCCATGAGATCTTATATTTCGTTCTTTTTATAGAAAAAAACCAATGATTTCATACTCTTTATTCAGGTAATATGCTATAGTAATATTGGACTTGGGTGTGTAAAAATAATGTTAAACGGAATTTCCATGGACAAATACTTGCCATAAACCGCAAGTAATCTAACTTAGTTCATATAATTGATTGTTCCTCATCTTTCGGTTAACAGTCATTCCATCTCATTAATCCTTATCCTCAAATGGCTCATTGCTCTTGATAAGTGGTGACTCAATGGCATAAAAAGGCATATAAGCTTTCAAAGTGAGGAAAGTAGACTTTAAACTTTTAATATAAAATTCTACAATTCTAGTTTCTGGAAAGTTCCGAAATTTTCCAACACAAATTTTTCACGGGTTTAGCTGAAAGGGATTAATTGAATATATATTTTAGGAAGAAGCGAATGATTATTGGATTAAATAACGGTTACGGTCCAGGATTCTGTATGAAGCTTCTCAAGTTCGAAAAGATGCACTTAAAGAAGGTCAGAGGTTACATCGGCAGAAACGTTGTAGAAAATAAAAACTAATATTAGAATAGTAGTCTGAATAACATAATACAAATTACCGCTCCTAATCTGAAAAATTCCAAAACAATAACATTCTCGTTGGTCTGTCAGGCTTAGGTTTCATATAGAACTAGCACGGTTATCCGGTGGTGCCCAGTGACATGGACAACAAAATAGAAGTTACTCCATCTCATTAATCTTTATTCTCAAGTGGCTCTTGGCCTTGATATAGTTTGACTCGAGAGTAATAAAAGTAATAGGGAAAAACTAAAAGTATTACGAATAGAAAAGAAGGCTTACTAAACAAGACACAAGGTGAACAGAGTAATTTAGCAATCGCTAGGTTGAGCTAGCAAGTCCCATGAATTCTTGTTAGTTCTCCTTTTCATAGAGAAAAAAAACAAACGATTCCATTCTCCTTATTCATGGCAGCGACAATGAATGCAGAAGTTAGCAATATTTTTTTCAGGGAAAAAATATGATTTCTCCCACTTGGGTTTAAAGTCTCTAAAATGGCTTCTTTTTTTTTTTTTTTTTTTTCTTTTCTTTTCTTTTCAAATATTTAATTTTATGAGCATTGTCCAATTCTACTGCAAATAATAAAACCCTTTTTGGCTCCAAAACTACTAAATAGAATTGCACCAAATTTGGCATGAAGCTGAATATGTCATAAAGAGGGGAATGGGGTCAATATTCTGCTACTCCTCCTACCACCGATAAAAGTTTGTCATGAGGAGATCAAATTTTTATTACTACAACAATAATAACTATAAACATTTATAGGATTCAAAATTAGAGGTTCTAATTGCATCCAGTTTGGCAGAAAGTATCTTTGAAATAATCGATGTACGAAGGGAGAGGGGATAAATATTAAAATACAACTCATTAAGTAACGGTCAGAATTCCACATTTTGAGTCGGCTCAAAATCCACCCAAAGTTAAGGATTAATAGCTCTTTAGCTGGATCAATTATTGGTTACCCAGGAAAACTCTAGCCATAAATACAAGGTGTTGCAGCAAAATCTGACACTTGAAAAAAAAAATACCAGAAGGTTCTGAGGAGCGTGGTGAAAACTTAGATGTTCAAGATCGCTGCCGGACACCACAACGTCTTCCATCATGACTCCGCTCTTGCACACAAGACCAAGTTACAAGGCAGCCGAAAATAAACTTCAAGTTCACTTTCTATTCTACTTTAAGGTGCTGCGAGTGTCTCGGACTCCGGGATTAGCAATACCAGACAACTTCTCACACCTGCTCTCCAGAGGGTTGATATCAGTTATGCTGCACGCAGTCAAATCACTTCTTGCGCACTGAAACCAGGTCTTCCCTGGTCTACTACGCACCTTCGTGCTGTGGTTATCCAGGCGTGTTATGGAATTGATACAGGTGACATGCTGTACATGGCCGAACCACCTGAGACGCTGAGCGCGTAAGGCATCCAAAATCCCACCAATACCAAGCTTCTGATGGAGCACGACTGAAGGGATTCTTTCCTCTAGTTTGCTGCCACGCATCCACCTGTTCATGGCAACGTCATTACGCTGAAGTCGTCGTAGATCAGAAGCGTTTAGGGGCCATGTCTCACTGCCATGCAGGATGAAAAGATGTTGCCCCGATTCCTGAAAAAAGTTTGCCTAGATCTCAGGAGTAGTAACAGCTATTTGAATCTTCCCCAAGCAACACAACAGCAACCATTGATAGCACGTTCCTAACCGCCACCAGCATTCAACATGTCGCCTAGGAAGCGATAGGTAGTTTCAACATCAATTCGGGTGCTATCTACATCTATAAGCGCCACCGTTCAACCATCGATTGGGTGGGCAACACCCACACATCTGTGACAAATCCGGATCAACTACCAGTTTCCCAGCATTCAATGGAGTTTACACCTACACCTCTGTAGCAGACAACACAGGTAAACAATAACACATGTTTGTCCACTCTGGCGTCAGCATTCTTTTCTTCTTTTATTTTAATGTTTGTTCTTTACAGTATGCAGTTAGATTACATTCTTTGCAGCAAGACAACAGCTTCCTTTGCCTTTTGGCTAAGAACAAAGTGTAGAAATCCTCCAAGATGCACACTCCCCGCTTTCAATTTTTTGTCCCCAAATTGTATTTATCTTGGTAGGACACCACCCATTCTCAAACTTCATCTCACGTTTTTCTTTTCTCTCCCACTTAGATCCCACTCTCATTTAGAGAACGACTTGCTTGTTTTCGGTTCTGAACAAACCGGAAAACAGTGGGCGGTCTACTATTTAAAAAGGGTTGGGAGGGTCTTACTAACCGGTTTTTGCTTTTCTTTCTCCCACTCCTTATTATACTCCAACGAGTTTCTGTATGTATAACCATATTTATGAAAAATAACATTTCAAATAAATTTGGGGATATCTTAAGTAGGATGGCCCCTAGAGTAAATGTGGTATTGTTGTGACTGAGATGATTCTAGTTAAAGTAGGATAGACATTTTTATCACTTTAGACCAAGGATGAACAACAACACCCATTTTCACCACACTTTTAGTGGCCTTGTGCCTAATTTGTTTTGAATGTATTTTTTTAATATTTTCTGCAAATAAATATTTCAAAGTGTAGTATCTGTTCTGATGCTGCACTTAGTCTTTTCTGTCCTCATCAGTGAAGGAGAAGTCTCTCTAGATTGAGGCAATTTTTATTTTGGTTCTAATCCAGAGTGCCCCTTTTTGGAGAGCTGGATTTTCCCCACCTTGTGTTTTACTTTTCCTTTGTGGGGAGGCAAATAAATAAGAACAACGAGCACAACTCAACATTCATATCGCAACTTCCTTAATTGAGATCTTTAAGATTTACTTACATATTGTTGGATTGCGGGCATTCAATGGACATGGTACGATTTCATTCTGCAATGAAAAGAATTTGAATTTAATAAAGAAATGTTATGTACTAATATGAAAGACCTGTCGTGGCACCAGATGTTTGTGTGTGTTCCTTGCACAGGTCGTGATCGTCTGCTTCCTGTCTTTGTTCAAGTTTGGTACTTGATTTCAACACTGATCATAGTGTAAATCATGTGGTCTCGGTCAATGCTGTAACAAAAAGGAGTTCCCTTCCAAGTAGAATTACAACTGAAGTTCAAAACAAGTAATAATGTTTTATTTTGAGAGGTTTAAAATGACACTTGGTTTCTATACCGAATGACAGACTTGCAATCAGAACAAACATTTCTTCCAAACAAACAAAAACAGCCCCTTCGCTTAAAGCTCCTCTGTCTCTCAAACCAACAGAGATCACACCAACTCCCTCTGCCTGTTTTGCTAAAATATACATAAATATCCTGTCATTTGAGGTAGGCTATACAGCAAGACCGTTTGAAAATTATCACCTGTTTAATCTATGGATATAAAAACCCACTGACCAGGGTGTCTATTGTCTGGAGTGGACATTAATTTTGTAGAATTTCAAGTGGTCTGCTTTCTTTCCAACAGTCAGCTTAAATCCCACAGAACCCCTGCCACCCCTCCAAAAAAAGATTTACAACAGAGTTGGTCTGTATCAAGGACATAACCCTCTCTCTGATTTATTCTAACTGGGATCATTGCAATCGATCTACTTCTTACCTCGGCTTTCAAACAAGATAAAACAACAGAAAGACGAGCAGAAGAAAAATGAATTCTTTTCGACCTACCACTGATGTTCTTTTTCGGTGACCTTTCAGCTAGTTTGTTTCTGTTTTGTTTTGTTTGAGGGGTTGCCTTATGTTGTCATTCATAGAGAGGGGGTGATCCGCAAACACAAAGGATATAGAAGAACGAGGAGACGAGCAGAGAATGATTTAAAACTGAATAAGAACTTAACTCATTTAGGTTTATTTAAAAAGAGATATGACAATATGTGTCAATATATCACACGGGAAAGGGATGAGTTGAAAAGACAGAGAGCACATGCATGATTGTGGGACGATGATCCACTGGTGAATAAGAACGAGAATTTTAAAAATACATCAGGAAAAAATTTAATTTATATATATATATATATATATAATGGGAAAAGGAAAACCAGAAAGGGGTGTTTTTTTATGTGTACATCAACGTTTCGTCTTTATGGATCAAGATTAGAATAAGGACCCCAGATTATTAACACAAGACGCGGGACATGTTTTGGAATCACCGGTTGACCTCGCAATACACGTGGTCTCTATTTACAAAACACTTGTAAATAAATCTTTTATTATTTTAATAAATGCAGTATATTTCGGAATTTTTTTTTCTTTTAACATGTTAATATTTATTTTAAGGCAGAGAGTCCATAAATAAAACAAATAAAATATTAACATGTTTTCTTTTAAAACATGTTTTTGTGTCACTATTTACTTGCCTCCCCACGAGGGCAGAAATGGGGGGGGGGGGGTATGAAATATTTATCATCGTACTTAAGTAATCTTTCGTTTTGTAGGGTAAATCAAGCTTCCCAAAAAGGGGCACTCTGGATCTTACCTCAGTTTAGAAGGATTTTTCCATACTACACTTTGCTCCTAGCCAGAGGAGGCAAAACGGAAAATTACGCAAGTTATTTTAATAAATAAACGAAATATATACGCTTTTTTAAAAATCGGCTGACTTGTAATCTTTCGTTTTGCCTCCCCACGAGGGCGGAGTTAGACTTCAAAAATCAGTTTCTAAACGGAAGCAATTTAAAGTTTATGAAGTTTTTGTCCTTTTTTTCTGTAAGCAACAAATGAAATAAGATTTAACAAATACAAAGTTTTATTTACAAATCTTTTTATAACTTATTTGTTATTAAAAAACAAAACTTCGCTATTTACTCGCCTCCCTACAAGGGCAAAGGTAGACATAAGGTAGGTTAAAATTACCTCGGAATGAAAATTAAAGTTACCTCAGTTTAGAAGGATTTCTCTATCACTGACCGCAGATAGGAATGATGAAGTGTAGTATAAAAAAAATAGATACTACACTTTTGCTTCCCCATGAGGGTGGAGTTAGACTTCAAAAATCAGTTTATGAAGTTTTTCCTTTTTTTTCTGTAAGCAACAATTATAAACAAATAAATAAAACTTCGTAGGGAGGCAAGTAAATAGTGACACAAAAACATGTTTTAAAAGAAAACATGTTAATATTTTATTTGTTTTAAATGAGGTACATATATATATTTATAATTTTTAGATATGAAAGGCAGTAAAGAACGAATGTGCAAATATATGAAAGTGCATTAATTAGAACAATGTTTTTAGAAATGTATGTGTGTAAAATGGTATACATAATATGTGTTAATGTTCAGCAATGTTGCAATGCATGCAACCGACAGACCTGTGATAGGAAAAATATATGGCTCGGGTTTCACTACCAAGAATTTGGTTTCTCCATTTGAAAAAGTAATTGGTTCTTAAAGAAATTCTTTCTTAATATCGTTATAAGGGGGACGGTATTTTTGTCACATGACTATTCCTCCCTCAATCTCTAGGCTAGAGAAAAGATTCGAGTTTGAGTTCCAGCATCAAAGTGGTGAGGTGTTTTTCATCAAATTCCCAAACAAGAAAATATATCGGTAAGCTCATTCCTTTCACCATTTTCTATTAAGTACACATTTATGAACAATCTTATTTCTGCTACATCACTTAGAAGTAAAAGACAGTATCTTGAATTTTGGTAACCAAACTCGAATCTTTTCTCTAACCTAGAGGTGGAGGAAGGAATGGTCACGTGACCAAAATACTGCTCCCTTTATACTGATATAGGGAGAGGAATGAGGAGACTTTGCCATGCCCTGACTTGATCTTTGGCAGGCCGACTGTTTGTGCTTGAGTAACAAGAAAATCTAAAGGTCAATAGTGCTAGGACATTCCAAGCTCTTTGTTTAGCCAGACATGTTGATGCCGATCCATAATAGTCATCTTCCTTGGTTGATTCTGGGACTTTGCATCTAGCAGTTGTTGCATTCTGCAGAGTTGATCTCGGTTATTTAAGCACCAGATGTGAACTCGTTTGTGTGCCTCTGGCATCTGTTGTATTCTGCAGGGTCGATCCGATGATCACGGTGACGGATGTGAACTTGTATTTGTGTCACTCATTGTCTCTGTCCGAATTTGGTGCTTGATTGCAACTCAATGGCAATCATTTGGTCAGTCTTGTAACAATCGAATTTTTCTTCCAATTCAAATTACAACTTTGAGTTTTAAAACAAGTAATAATAATTTATTTTGAGAGGTTGAAAATGACACTTGGTTTTTCTACCAAACGAGAGATTTGCAATCAGAACTCTGAGCACAACCAAATCAAAACATCTCCCAAGAAGCAAAGTCCACAACCTGCTTGCCGGCTGGCTCAAATGCCAAATCTCCTTTTCTCTCTCTTCTGCTGAGATATATATATATATATATATATATATATATAAATTTTTATAACACAAAGTTTTATAGCGTAGGACTAGAGTTGTAATAAAAAATATTTTAATATTATAAAAACCACATCAAATGTAGAGAACACATTCTCATAAATTAACAAAAAAATCGGCTTTTATTCTCATACAATTGTTTCGGCACCACTAAGATATATATAATGTTCGAAATGTATAAGGCATTTATTTTTTTTAAAAGGGCTATCATCAGGTAATCTTCCAGACAGGAAAATACTGTATTTCATTCCACATTCATTTGTTTTTTATATTTTGTTTCATAAAATAAATGTATTGACTAACTGTTATTGTGGAGAAAAAAGGTTAATTTCGAACATTGACTGTAGTTTAAGCGAAAATCTATATCAGTGGCAAACGATTAAAGCAATTATACTGGATGATCAAAACACATGGTATGAAGATGCCATGATTTGTATGTATGGTGTAAAGTACCCCATTGAACAATATGATCTGAAGAATAAATGAAAAAACAAAATATTTTATAGAAATAATATATAGTGAAACAAAATATAAAAAATAAATGAATGCAGAATGTAATATAGTTTTGTCCTGTCTGGAGGGTTATTATCTTTTTACGAGCACTGATGATCGCCTTTTCAAGAAAAATAAATGCCTTATAAATTTCGAACATTATATATATATATTGGTGGTGACCGAAACAATTGTGTGCAAATGAAAAACGAATTTTTGGTGAATTTGTGAAAATTTGTTATCTATATTTGATGTGGTTTCTATAATATATATATATATATATATATATATTATATTATATTAAATGACAGACTTGTTTGGACCACACAGAAATTGCTCAAGAATTATTGGCAGTTAAATCATTGAACATAAAAACTGACTGACCTGGGAGTCTATCAGTTGAAGTGGTCATAACTTCTATAGAATTTCAAGTGGCTCACAATCTCAGCATGGAACCTTGCCTTTGAGAGGCAATTACTTTTGCAAATGGAGAAACCAAATTCTGGGTGGTCAACCTTGAGCCATATATTTTCCCATTGCAGGCCTGTCGTTTGCATGCATTGCAACATTGCTGAACATAACATTAAAAAAAATTATTTGTACTAATGATTCACTGCTTATCATAAGTTTGGCAGATGAACGGTGAAACAACACCCTGAGGATTGGAGATCACAGTTAAAACTGGTCAGAATTTGATTATTTAAGAGGACAATTCGACAAGAATCTGTTAACATTAGACTTGAAAATAACAATGTTGTATTCAGCTTGGAAACAGCTCCGTGGTATTGTGTTCCACAGACGGGTGGTTTTTAGAAATAAACTTTTCTCATGGAAGTTCCGTTTAGTTTTAGGGACACAATGGAAAATTATTTACAGTTGTTGTAACTAGATGACTTTTTTGTGAATGTTTTACGGGGGGGGGGGGGGCAGAGATTGGAGCTTAGTCGAGTTCCTACCATGAAAATAACGATAGAGTAGAGAAAGACTAACAACGTCTCTTCTGTGAGAAAGAGGCTGTAGGGAGGAGAAGCGGACATCCCCCACGAGTGAGATACTTTCTGGGGCGATAAAATGATTCAACCATTTTTCCAGCGACCTTAGCAACAGATTTTGATGTAAGTCTCCCATGAATATGCATCACAATTTATGCATTTTATGTGTATGGGAACAATGTGTTTATTGTTTTAAGAAGAGGACATTTCTCACCAGATTTCTAAGTCGATTTTGTACCTTGTCAAGGCAGAAAAGGGTGCTCTGAGCGGCACTTCTCCACCTTAGGACATATCTGACTCTTATACAGGTAGAGGATTGTGCCAGGAGTTTGATATTTTCTTGATTGGATGAATCTAATATTTAAAATAGATAAACACTCAGAGATTGGCTCTATTTATTTCAATCTTTTGAGGATGGGCGTTGAGCCACTAATCAAGGCAATACACCATATTTTAATGCAATTCTATAAACTGTATGGATTTCTCATTATTATGTTCTCGCTTGTCAATTGTTATGTGAATCTATTAGTGTTCGGCTCGTGACGTAATAGATACATATACATACAATGCGAAGCAGAGAACGTGGAATGAATAAGAGAGAGATATGATTGATGTTTACGCTTCCGAGACCTTCTACCAAGAGAGCGATCTACGTCAGCATTCGTTTATATATGCAAGAGAAATATAAAAAGGGAGATAATTACACAATGTAAGGGAGGTAACTATGATACATTGTTGTTGTTTCTAAATGTAAGATACTACACCCTCTCTCCACCTTAATTAAGTGTACGCGTGCGTATGATAAGTGGAGGGAGTACAGTCCATTATTGTCCATCACTTATGTATGCAATATGTCCATGGTGATTCTCTGATTTCAAGGGGGACCCTCAAAGTACATTTCACCGATTAAACAATTGTCCCAGTCAAGGAGGAAATCGTTTTTTTCTTTTCTTTTTTCTTTGCAAGATACATAATTGAAGACTAACTTATGTCGTCTGCAGGATGAGGGGGGGGGGGGTCGACTTTCGAATCAGAATCTGTTTCTGATTCCTATTCTCTCTTCTTCAGGGGAGCTGTCTGAATTTGTCCGCGTGAAGAGTTGTCTTGGGTTGGACGTCGAAACTCTCTCCTTCTTTCTCTGTCTGCATATGTCACTGCTTTTCTTCTTTTCCTTTTTTCCCTTTCTTCGCGCATTACTGTCACGTGGGAATCAAAGGTGTTAGATTCCGGTTTTTTTAACTGTGCGCTACACCGATAAATCTGGTTGTTTACGTTTTTTTTTTGTTTTTTTTTTAAGGAGTTTTTATCCCAGTTACGTTGTTTTTTTGTTTTTTTTTAAGGAGTTTTTATCCCAGTTACGTTGTTTTTTTGTTTTTTTTTAAGGAGTTTTTATCCCAGTTACGTTGTTTTTTTGTTTTGTTTCTTTTCTTTCCTTCAGTGTTTTTGGGTTATTTCGTTTCATTCGAAGTGTTGATAGCATTCCCTGCTGAATCAACTAGTCGTTGTCCACACGTGGGCACTGTATAGAGCTATCTGTCCTTTCTGCCAAGGTACGTGGCACCTTTTGGGACTTTGCCAGCTCTCTTCTTATGTAGTAGAATTATGTCTGGACTTGAATATCTGTAAGTTTTTTTGTTTTTTTTGTGTAAAACCTTCTTCTGTTCTTTGTCTCTGATACAGACTCTGCGAATGATTTTGGGCAATATCAGAGTTTGGCCGCATTTGTCTGTTTTCCTCTTCGTTTCGTCCAGGGATCTGTTTCTCTCTTGCCTTTTTCAGTATCTGAAGGTTTCCATGCAAAACCTCACCGTTTTGTTTTGGCACGGGCTCTTCGAAAGTTACTCAAGCAACATCAAAGTTTGGTCAAAATTGTCTCTTTATTCACTCCGTGTGTTCTGTTCTTTTGTTTCGTTCTTCGTATCGTTTAGTTTTCGTTTCTTCGTATTTTGTTTCGTATTTTTTAAAAAAAATTTTTCAACCATGAGTTTTTTTAAATTCTCGTCGCCTTGTAGCGACTTTCATTCGAAGTGTTCTTTTCTTTTTTTAAACGTGAGTTGTTTAAAATTCTCGTCGCCATTTATAGCGTTCTCGCTTGTCAATTGTTATGTGAATCTATTAATATTTGGCTTGCGACATAATAGATACTTATACATACAATGCGAAGCAGAGAACGTGGAATAAATAAGAGAGACATGATTGATGTTTACGCTTCCAAGACCTTCTACCAAGAGAGCGATCTACGTCAGCATTCGTTTATATATGCAAGAGAAATATACAAAGGGAGATAATTACACAATGTAAGGGAGGTAACTATGATACATTGTTGTTGTTTCTAAATGTAAGATACTACACTCATAAGTTTGAAGAGACAGTTCACGATATTTAGAAACAACAGTAGTTTGTGAGTAAACAGTAGATATAAGCCTTCCATGAATATACATCACAACTTATGCATTTTATGTGTATGGGAACAATGTGTTTATCGTTTTAATCTACATTTACATGACTCATTTATTAATAATTTGTGTAGACAAACTATTAATGAATGTGATATCCTTTATTACCGACATGTGAATACTTTCTAAGTAATGCACAAAATACTTTTCGGTACCCCACATATTTAGAGGATCTGTTTAAATTTTCTAACTACACACTCCCTAGCTTGATAGAATGAGAATATCCAATATTCATATTCTTCAGCTCCAACCTTCACATTTGTTGTCAGCTTACAGCAACTTTAGAGCAAGTCTGCTCCTTACAGTACTGTATAAATAATGCCCACGGCTCGAATGGACTGCTTGTGCCATGGTTTTTCTACTTCATCTTCTCATTCTGGCCGTGTCGATTCTAGTATTGGTGATCGCCGAGCGTGAAGCATTAGTTTACAATTTGCATACATGATAGGAAACAACAATAAAAACAACGCAGACACAGATATAGACATTGTATACAAGAATTGTTTAACACATGCGTATGTGTGTAGGGGGGGGGGCGTCGCTAGCATCTACATCTGAGTTGAATTCCCATCTCTCAAGCCCGGGATCTCAGCTAAGACTAACTTTGTTGTTTTTCGCCTTCTGACCTGTCTCAGTCAAGCTCTGTCTTCGACCTCCTCAAGATCTCTCTCTCATTGTTCCCTTCGTTGATCTTGGCAAACAGCCAGTGTCCCCCAAATATATCTACTTTCAACCGGGGTGGGGGGGGGGGCGCTCTATAGTGCCACTGTACTCCTAGTGGTTTGACTGAAGAAGCCACAATTTGATAAGATTGGGTTCTCTATCATTAAATCACCCAAGAACGATGCACCATAAAATGGATAGGGGCCAGCTCACCCTACCCTGGATAATAGCTGCAACAAGACCGGAGAAAAAAAGGGCATTGAACACAATAGATCCGATAGGATTTCAAATACAGATGGCCGATTCCATAATCAGAGATGGTCTTCATTAGGCGAATCAGTAATCTCAAAATTACTAAAGCAAGAATCCAATTTTATTTCTAACTTTTGTTTGACTTTCAAAACTTACTTTTGTCCGTAACATAGACCAGTGATTAGTTATTCCTGCTTTCATTGATTTGCAGTTGTCCAAAAAGTATGAATTGAACCTATATAAAAAAGGAAAAGAAACAAGTAAAGCATGAGTTGTCTCCTCCTGCCATCACTACTACTTGAACAATTAAAGCATGAGTTGTCTTCCCATGTAATCACTACTACTTGAATAAATAAAGGATGAATGTCTCTCATGCAGTCACTAATATTTGAATAAATAGAGCATGAGTTGTCACCTCCTGGATTCACTACTACTTTAATAAATAAAGCATAAGTTGTCTATTGTGCGATAACTACTACTTTAATGAGTATAACATGAGTTGTCTCCCCCTGCAAGCATTACTACTTGAATAAGTAAAGCATGTTATCTCCCACTATTACTTGAATAAGTATAAAAACGAAAAGAAACAAGTAAAGCATGAGGTGTTTCCCCTTGCAATCACTGCTACTTGAATAAGTAAAGCATGAATTGTCTCTCCCTGCGATCACTTCTACTTGAATAAGTAAACCATTAGTTGTCTTCTCCTGCGATCACTTCTACTTGAGTAAGTAAAACATGAGTTGTCTTCCCTTGCGATCACTTCTACTTGAATAAGTAAAGCATTAGTTGTCTTCTCCTGCGATCACTTCTACTTGAGTAAGTAAAACACGAGTTGTCTTCCCTTGCGATCACTTCTACTTGAATAAGTAAAGCATGAGTTGTCTTCTCCTGTGATCACTTCTACTTGAATAAGTAAAACATGAGTTGTTTCTCTCTGCGATCACTGCTACTTGAATAAGGTAAACAACCATTAATCACAACTTTTGTTCGATCGAGGAGAAAAACTGATCTGTATTTTCAGATATTTATGACGATTTTGGGGAAAAACTAATGTTGGATTTTTAAATACATATTTATGAACAAAAATGCAATTTTTTCCCAAATTTGGGTCACGTTTTTCAGTTCTCTTTAAGAGCAAACTAGATTTTCTTTGATCACAAGTTTCAGCAAAGTCAGACTGATGTCTAGACCACTAGAGATCCTGCCTCAATTACTTAAAAATAACCATAGTTCCTATTTATGGCCTCCCCACGAGGGCAAAGTTAGACACAAGGTCGGTTTTTAATGTGGGGGAAAATTCATCTCCCAAAAAAGAGACACTTTTGATTGGGACAAAAATAAATATTGCCTCAGTCTAGAAGGATTTCTCCTTCACTGACCAAGGACAGAAAAGATGAAATGTGATATCAGAACAGATACTACACTTTGCCCCTCGCCAAAAAGCCAACAGGTGTTCTTTCGTTTCACTGCTTTCAATTTCGTAATTAATCTTTTTATTAATTATTTTCTTTTATTAATTTTAATAAACAAGTGAATTGTAACTACAGATAGGTTGTCGTGATACTAATTGTTATGGAAGTGCGGCAAACAGAATATAGTGAAGTGTGGAATTTAGTGACGAATGCTCTGTTGGAATTCAAATATGTTTTCACAAATATTATAAGTGTTGGCTGATTTGAAAAGTAAACAAAAGTCATTTGTGGATTAGTTAAGGAATGCACTAAAAACAAACAAGTTGCATGGATACTAACTGGGGAATATCAGAGCGGATTGTGTGACTGGGTAGCGAAGACGTCCTCAGAGCTTTCTCTCACTGTGGGATGGGGGTGGTGGAGCCCCCACTTTACATAAAATAGAAGAGTATAAGAAAAGGATAGAGTCGACATTGTAACATCAAATAAAGTAAGCAATGAAAATTCGGTACTTGTCCAGATTAGGACCCAAGCTAAAATCGACTTGGTGTCTGGAATTTCCGGATGTTTACATAGACGAATGAAATGTTGGTTGCCTGGATCCCAAAAATCCAAAATGAGGCTGGATGTACAACTGGAAAAAATGATTTTTTTACACGTAAAAAAATTTTTTAACAAAAATATCACTGAACAAGTGTTAAAACAGTGTTAGGGTTAGGAGTTAGGGTTAGGGTTCGTTGAAATTAATTATCGCTTTGATCAATTTTTATTTTTTTACTGAATTTCACGATTCAATCAATTAAAATGTTAACTTGTTGTCTACTTATTTTCTCGCATTCTGATTGGTAAAGCGCTTCAGCATTTTCCAGCCGTCTACGTAAACATCTGGGAACTACCGGTGCGAAGTTGATTTTAGCTTGAGTCATAATCTGGAAAAGTACCGAAAATTACTCAAGTCTTCATTTGTAAACCAGCCTTATGGATTTTCGCACTTGACCCTCTACCCTCCTCCCTCCCCACAAAGAATTGAAGGGCCAACCCATTACAGTTGTTTCTTTGAAGGCATTCGTTGAAGGTCAACAGCATGCATGCTTTGAATTCAAGATGGCAGACTGCAGGTTACTACTAGCCAATCATCACCATCATCGTCATCAGACAAGAGTCAAGTGACAGCATAGGGCCAACTTGCTTGGTGACCCTTCATCTATGTAACACAGTAAGTGTTTCATGTAAATAATTATTAATTTGTGGTTTTCGTTCAACTGCTGATTTTTTAACTGTTGTAACTGAGCGGATCTGTCAGTTTATGGATAATTCAGGAAGAGCCATTGCGCTTGACATTTCGAAGGTGTTTGACAGAGTGTGGCATTCTGGTCTCCTACAGAAACTTCAGGGTTATGGTATTGGTGGTGAAGTTCTTGACTTATTAGGTCTTTTCTTTCTGATCGAAGCTTGCAAGTAACTTTGGACGGTGTCTCTTCATTCTCTTTTCCTATCAATGCTGGTGTTCCTCAGGGCTCTATTCTAAGCCCAACACTGTTTCATCTCTATATAAATGATCTTCCAGAGAATATTGTTCAAAAAATTAACATCTATGCTGATGATACCACTCTCTATTCTGTTGTTGCTTCTCGCCAATTTCCCTTGGATCAGTCAAAATATGCAGCCGATCTAAAAGTTGACCTATGTTCAGTTGTGGATTGGGGTACGAAATGGCTTGTTTCGTTTAATCCCGTTAAGACTCGGCTCGTGTCTTTCAATCGTAGGAGTGTCCCTTTTCTTCCTGAGATTCTCATGGATGGCTTTGCTCCTGAGGAGAAATCGACTCTGAAACTTCTTGGTCTTTCTCTCTCATCAAATCTTTCTTGGAGTTCATACATTAGATCTATTGCTCTTTCTACTTCTCATAAATTCGGTTCTCCCTATCGCTCCAAACACTTTCTCACACCTGAGGCTATTCTCTATCTCTACAAATCATCAATCAGACCATGTATGGAGTATTGTTGTCATATTTGGGCTGGTGAATCTCTGTCCCATTTGAGGGTTCTTGATAAGGTGCAGAAACGTATCTATAATTTGATTGGCCTCCTTTCTTCTTCTCTACACCCCCTCTCTCACAGATGTGATGTTGCTAGTCTCAGTCTTTTCTATAAATACTATTATGGCATGTGTTCCTTAGAATTATGTGATCTATTCCCCGCTTCTTTTGTTCCGGCTCGTTTGACTAGTTGGTCTAGTGGTCTCCATCAATTCGCTGTATTGATGCCTCATTGTAATACAGCTTCCTATTCTAGTAGCTTCTTTCTAAGAACTGCAGGTTTGTGGAACTCTCTTCCTGCTGACTGTTTTCCTCCTACCTATAGTCTTGGTATTTTCAAGACTAAGGTCAATAGGCATCTCCTGTCTTTGCGATAATCATATTTGTTCTTGTTAGCTCCTTACATCAAGTGGCTTCATGCTTTGTCTGGAGCGATTTCCATAAAAAAATTGAAAAAAATTTTATTTTAATTTTTTGGTTTATTTTAAACAAAACAAAATCAAGGAAATTTTAGAAACTTTCAAAACATTGCCAGTTTTGGTCATTTGGAGGCATTTTAGAGATTTCCCAAAAATAAACAGTCAGTTTTTTTGTTCATGCAAAATTTTGTGAAAAACTAATTAATCAATTTTGAGAAAATTAGAAGATTAGCAGAATAACAGAATTAGGGACTAATGGAATGACAGAATAATAGAATAGCAGATTAATGAAATAATGGAATAATGGATTAATAAAATAACAGAACAGACTAACGGAATAACGAACAGTTACAAAAACATAAATCCTTTCTGATTAACATCACAAACTAAAAAAGAAGCGATAGCGAGCAGATGAAGCCAGCTAGTTTCTCATAAAATTAAATGATTATTCTTTTCTTTCTTTTTCATTATTATCAGTTAGTATTAAGATCAAGCCTCCTCTCCTTGTCTCATAAAATTAAATTTCCATACATGATTATTGAAGCGAGTTCAACGTATGTACGCTTACTTTTATTATAGAGATTATTATTGTTAAGAAGCTCTATCTGAAAATATATTGAGCCGTTGTATGTCAAAGTCTGCTGTGTTGATCCCGGTTGGTTTTAGAATCATATCTGAATGACTGTTTTTGAGAGGTTCATTTTTACGTCATCACTAGACGACCGTTTGGGTCTAGTTTGTACTTTTAGTGTCCTGAACCGATTATGAAAGTAAATAAATATTTTTAAAGTATATTTATTTATTGGTAGTTTAATGAACACAAGACCCTCTCAACTCTTTCTAAATAATAGACCACCCACTGTCACAGGACGATTCGACAGATATTTGTTGACATTGGACTTGAAAACGACTATGTTGTACTCTGTAGGGAAACATTCTCGTGATAATGTGTTCCACAGGTGGGAAGTTCTTGGAAAGAAACTCTGTTCATGGAAGTTCTGTTTGATTTTAAGTACACAGAGGAAAAAAGGAGAAAGACGAGTTCTTGCTGAGAATGTTTTACAGGGGAAACCAAAGCTTGATGCTCAGTCGAGCATCTACCATGGAATACTGATAAAGTAGAGAAAGACTAGCAAAGACTCTTCTGTGAGGAAGGGGCTGCATGGAAGAGAAGAAATCGTCCCTTACTAGATTGCAAAGTCAATTTGTACTTGTGTCAAGTCAAGAAAGAGTGCTCTGAGCTGCACCTCCCCAGATGTGGCAGCAGTACTCCATCTTGGGCCAAATCTAAATTGGGCTCCTTTACACATGTAGAGTTGAGGGAGAAGCTTGTTTGAAATCGCCATGCTGTCGTCTATATTCCTCTTACTGGCCTTGTTTAGAATGAAGAAAAGGGTCACCAAGTTTTCGGTTAAAAGAATAAACTTCTTTACAATTTAAAACAACTTTATTCAACAGTTTCATCAACGCAAAATATGGTCCAGAAAGAGTTATGAAAACAAGAATATGAGACAAGTTGGTTCAGCCGATATGTATTTACTATAGAAATGAAATTAAGTCCATGAGTTCCCTCTCGTCTAAGAAAGCCATTGCGAGAGGCAAGAAGAGAGATTTACGTCTTGTCTTGGTGAGGTCTAAAACGAAACTGCTTATATTTTGCGGGAAACCGGCTTGGGCGGAAGTGGAAATAGCCATTCACGTGAAATGTTCTTATCGCCCAACACATCATTGCGAGAGAGAGAACATTTCAGTGTATTCTCACCGAACCACATACTTATCACTCCGCAAGTAAGAACATGAAAGTGAAAAATAAAATAGATTGTAATTATGTAACTGCTATACAGATATAGAACATAATTCCGAAGTTATGCCATCGATTTTAAAAACATTCTATATATATATATATATATATATTGTGTGTGTATTTAGCCCGCATTTTCTCATTTATGCAAACATTGTTCAAAATAACAGAATTTGTCTGTTTAATTATACCTTTTTTATTTTTTCAATTTTTCTGATGGTCTTTTTTGGGAGAATGTAACTCCCATAATAATAATAAAGCTAATAGCTACATTGGTTTTACAAGCACTACCCTATGCTGCTGCCCCACAATGCATCTTGTAAACTCTAGCTCAATTTACCAACATCTAAAAAAACATAACTGCCCTCCCTCTGATTTAAGACAAATTCTAGTTAATAACACTAAAATCATAATTCCGAAACCGATTTAGAAAATTAAAAATACTGGAAGCTATCTACATAAAAACACAACAACCTAAAATTAACAACATCACATATGAAACCATTGGTAACATTTTAACATGCTTCCGAAACTAAGATCCTGATTCAGACTACTGAAGGGATCTACCAAAGGATATCTAGACATGAGTTGTCTCTTATATTCAAAAATACTTGACTGCAAGAGAAGATGCTGCCTAGATATACATTTATATATATATATATATATATATATATATATATATATATATATATATATATATATATATATATATATATAGAAGAGAGAGAGATTAGAAAGTCTTTTTAAGTCTTACACTCACCGTCTAAGAACTGGTTTCTGGGATCTCTGCTGGCTTGTCATTATGAAGTCTGTTGCTTTTGATATGAACTGGTGAAACTGAGTATATTACTAGATTATTTGACCACCTACCAATCACTCAGCTCTCATAACTCCTCCTTCTCATTAACCTCCCACTTATCCTCCTCCCCCTTTCTCTTTTCTTTTCCTCCTACTACTTTTTCCAAGCAGATGCTGCTGCTACTGCTGCTGCTGCTGCTTCTGCAATTGTCCTTCTTCCATTGAAAGGTAATCCATGGTTGCCGGGAGGAAATCAAAAGTTCTTAAATAATTTAATCACATGGTTATGAAGTTATTCGAACGAAACTGTGTGTGGTCTAACATGTCATCAGTAATTTCAGACTATCTCTCCTCTTTAATAACAGTTTTTTGTCCCTATTTAACCCCCACCCCCACCCCCACCCCGAGTTAGACACAAGGTCGGTTTTTAATGTGGGATAAATCCAGCTCCCCAAAAAGGGCACTCTGGATTGAGACAAAAATAAAAAATGTCTAAGTCTAGAAGGATTTCTCCTTCACTGATCGAGGACAGAACAGATACTACACTTTGAATCATCTATTTGCTATAAGATAAACATTTTAGGCACAAGGCTGTCAAAAGTGTGGGGTATATGGGAGTCGTTGGTCATCCTTGGTCAAAAATGATAAAAAATGTCAATCCTACTCTTAACTAGAATCATCTTAGCCACCACAATACCACATTTACTTTAGGGGCCGTCCTACTTAAGATATCTTCAAATTTGTTGGAAATTTTAGTTTTTCATAAATTTATTTATATACAAAGATTTCATTGGAGTAAAACGAGGAGTGGGGAAAGAAGAAAAAACAAAAAATTCAGTTAGTAAGACCCTCACAACTCTTTCTAAACATTAGACCACCCACCGTTTTCCAGTTGGTTCAGAACCGGATACAAGCAGGTCGATCTCTAAATGGGAGTGGGATCTAAGTGGGAAAGAAAAGAAAATGGGAGATGGAGTTTGGGTGATGTCCTTCCAAGATAAATATGATTTGGGGGATGCCGAGGACACAAAATTGAAAGTGGGGAGTGGGCATCTTGGAGGATTTCTATTATAAGGGGAAGGGATGTAACTCATTCACTCGACTAGCTAAGAGGCTAAACTTACCCAAAAACTGGAGTCCAAAAGAACCAGGAACCGCTTATGCTATGCTCAGGCAGGGAACACGTACTCATACTTGACTCTTTTTCATACACACAATCTTGCTACTTGTATCCCCCTTTTTTCAAATACTGAGGAATGTAATCTTTTTCTATCATATCTGATCTTTACTATAAGCTGGTGCTTGAAGTACACAATCAGATCCTGATCAGCGAAAGATTCAACCCCTAGGGCTTCTTTCAGATGCGACGTCCACACCACCATTCACGCTATGGCCAGGATCGCGGGAAACAGCATTCGTCTCTCCCTGTCCCACGGCGGCCCGAAGTTGTCAATTACGTAGGATACATTTAGCGGCAGAGGATACTTATGATCGATACGAACCATCACCTCGCCGACATACACCCAGAATTGCCGAAGTTTGCGGCATTGAAAGAAAGCGTTATCAGGCGTTTTTTCTTCAGGCGACTCATCCATTCCGGAACTATATTGTATGGTATCGAGGGGTAATGCATTCCAGGCCAATCGTCAGGTCAGAGAGAACTCAGAGTTGTTGAGATGACTCGTACCTGGCGCCCAACTCTATACAAGGCAGATCTCCTCAAACCACTCAAATCACTCAATTAACAGATTTTCAGCTGCCCCCTTGACTAATACCCTGTAGAATTCTTTTCTAGAAGACTAAGAAAGGTCACTGGACTGAGGAAGCTTTTTGAGCGTGGCTTGGCACTCTCTGAAGAACTGCGATTCGTCCCTCGGCCTACGGTCTGTCAAAGTTTGACTCAGGAAAGCTAGTTTCTCACCGTGTCGATGACACATGAAGTCGGGCATCCCCAAACCTCTCTTGAATACAGACCTGTTTGCAAATCCAGTGCCTCGCCCTGTCTAAGAGAAGTGAGAACAGAAAGTGCCCGAAGACCTTTAGGCAGTTCGCAGGCAGGGGAAGTATAGCCAGTCGTTACCCTTTAAGGAGAGTTTTCTTCAAAGCCAAGTCTTAACCGACGCCTCGACTTTTGACTGTACCTCCAACCCTCTCAAGCTGGAGGTCTGGTCCAAACCACATGCTGAGGATTTGAACCGGACCCTCTGTCCAGTAGAAATTAGCTGGAAGCATAGTGCTACATCTTCAGGCACCCAACTGCATGCCGTGTGATCATTTTGTAATGTATGAGCGCGTCTGTCACCATTTCGATGTCTTGTAAGCATGACACAAAGACTGTGATGTCATCGGCAAATGTGGAAACCCTGGCTCACTCCCTGCCAGGCAAAGCGATTCCACATAGGACCGAACTTGCCACCCCATTCCTGAGCTTGCAGAGTAGCAGCTCCAATGCAAGGATGTTGAGGAGGGGCGACAGCGGACAGCACTGATGCACTGACCAGGAGACAGCAAAAGATTCTGAACGCTTTCCGTTTACCTGGACTACTGCTGTCGGCGAGCGATACAGAATGGAGATCAATTTGCAGAAGTCTGGTTTTAAACCAGCCGTCTCTAAAACAGATGCCAAAAAGCGATGGTCAACTCTGTCGAAAGCTTTGAACTAATCCAAATTGTCATCTTCTACCTCCTCTACGATTGTACAAATCAGATTATGGGCCTGTAATCGTCTAGTTCCTCTCTACTATGCGTATCTCGCTTCTTCAGCAATGTGATCACTCGCTTGTTGACTTAACCCAGGATAGAACCCTTGTCAAACCAATGGGTGAACACATCCATCAGAATCTGTACAAACATGTGCGACAGCTTCAAATACAATTTGTAGGGCAAACCATCAAGTTCTGGCAATTTGTTGCAGATGACCTACTTAAACACATCCAAGATCTTGCGCTCTGTAACCCTGCCTTCACAACCAGCTGCTCTAGCCGCATTGAGGTGGGGAGAGTCAGCCAAATAGTTACCAAACTCCTGGACCAGGTGGTTGGGCAGTTGGATGAAGCACTCCTCAAAACCTCCTGGTAACTGAAGTCCGCTGAATCACTAGTTGTAGCTTTTCCTGGAAGTTTCGAATCTTCAGCAAGGAGGTATTTAACTTCCAGTACCCGGCTAATTTAGGCCTATTTCTTAAGTTGAACTGAGTCATAACTAGCTTATGGTGCGATTGACCTAACCAGTAGAAAGTAGTAAAGTCTATGTAACCTCTTCTAACTAACATCCTATCCAAGTAAGTACTCTCACCCCAGATAATCGATATGAAACTTGTCGACAAAATGGCATCTAGCCATCAGGTTATCCAGGCTGATCTCACATCTCACTGGCCCTCAAGCTCTCCCCACCGACCTTGTCTATCTTGGGATTAAGGATGGCATTCCAATTTCCCATTAAAACTATGCACTTTGGACATGCGACAAACGCGTCCAGATCCTGAAAAAAGTAGACCCTCTCTCAAACGGTGCTCGGCGCATGAACCATAATGACCGGAAATGTGAAATAAAGGACATGCCCTTCACCCGGAGATTCCCATATAAAAAAGATGTCAAAGTATCTGGTCAACACCTAACAATCCCTAGATGAAATGAAGTGCGTCTCCTCAATCACAGTTACATCCACTCCCAGGGACAAGAGATCTCTCTGGACGAGAACCATCCGGTTTGAAGAGATCATGTCCCTCGCATTCAAACATGCAATTCACAGAGTCGTGGACTTACCGTAAGCAGTGTCGCACCCTGTTCCGAAGTCTGCCGAAAAAAAGACGCCGATGCTATGCACAATGATCAATGTGGCCAATTCTTTGGTATCCTGGCTGATGTTCAGGAGAAACGTTAGTTTTAAGGCACTATAAAAAGAGGGATGCACCAAAATTGGAACCCTACCTAGCATACTGGTAAAAGTCCATCCGGGGTCTCTATCCTTGGAAAGTTTTGTTCTTGGTATGGCCCCCTCGGCAGCCTCCAGCATTTGTCAGGCAGAGTTCTTGCAACTGACTGAAAGCCTTAAGAATGTTGTCATGGGGGGGGGGGGGAAGGGGGGTCCGGGAAGTGGGTGGCTTCGTAAATGTCTTTTCCCCCTATCTGACGAGGGGTTTTAAATTCCTTCTCTGACAAAAGGGAAAGTCCATGCCGACAGATAGGGGGTCGATTTTACAAATGTCCTTTCCCAATTTAAAGGGGATGGGTTTTTTCCTTCTTTCCTTGAGAAGGGGACATGGATTGGAACCTCTTTGTTCCCGGCTCAACTTAATCTTGTCTAGTATTTGAAGATATTAAGAATTTGAAGCATAAGAACTTTTACCAAAATAACATAATTTGCCATGAAATAACCCACAAATGGTTGATGTGCCATGGAAAATAATGACATCTAAATGAATAATTTTTTAAAATAAAAACTATTAGTAGTCCGAATAATCCAAATAATCTAAATTATCAATCCTCATCTAAAAAAGTCTGAAACATTATAAAAAGTCCTTTAACAAATCAATACTTCAATTATACCTTGTCTTCTCAGGCGTCCTCATGTGTGTGCGCTGTTGCTATTCTGCCGGACTGTAACAGAAAGTCATCTAACATGCATCTCACATTAATTATTCAATTGATTAATTAATTCAACACAGGATCTTTTATAAAATTAATGATTTATTCAATTGGTAACAGACGATAGTCCAGCAGATGTAGGTAACAAAGGGGGAGGGAAAAGTCAGAAAACAAGAGACTTTATTTTACTAAGTTTAACGTTTTGTCAGATAATCTTAAAAACGCATCTTCTCTCATCGAGGATTCCATCAAGAGACTTAAAAATTGGCAACCTCTACTCTATTAATTGTGTGTCTGACGTTATTTCTGATTAATTATTATCACTTCCTTTCACATTAAAACCCAGGTTATTTTCTGGCAGGGTCGACTCCGTAACCTCATTGTGACCTACTATTTAGAATATATCCTGTTTATAACATAATACCAAATCTAACTGAACAAATATATTTGAACTAATATTTATACTAGTAAATTAAGGAGTAAGTTCAGGGAACTTTTGCCATTACTAAGCAGCAGAGCATTACCAGTGTCGACCAAGGGAAGAGTCTATCAGGCATTTGTATGGCGTATGATGATGTATGGAAGTGAAACCTAGCCAGTGAGGATTGAGGACAAATTATTATAAGATGCTGACGATGCTGTGAAACAAGGGAAAACCTACTTGTTAAGTTAAAGACTTGGAAGAATGCTATGGAAAGTAAAGGTCTGAAAGTGAATGTTATCAAGATCAAATTGATGATTAGTGGTTGTAGTGTTAGAAAGCTCCCAGAAAGAGGAAAGCTTCTCTGCTCAGTTTGTAGAAAAACTGACGATACTTGTAAGCATTAGGTACGCAAGATATGCAATGGAATTAGAGGTAAGTTGAGAGAGAGGATAACCAGTTTGTGTGCAAGAAGTGTAAGACAATGGAGACGGATGAGAACTCAGATGTCAACAAAGTATATTTGGATGACAAAGCTATTGAGGTGGTTCAGAAGTAGTTTTGTTACCTTGGTGATACCATTGGAACACAGGGAGGAACAGTTAGGAGTGAATAGATTAAGTTCAGGGAACTTCTGCCATTACTAACAAGCAGAGTGTTATCACTGTTGACCAAGAAAAGAGTCTATTAAGCATGTGTGATGATGTATGGAGATTATAAACTTGGCCAATGAAGGTTGAGGACATTCGTTGCATGGAGAGAAATGATATGAGAATGATATGATAGATGTGTAATGTGAATCTTAAAGACAGGCTCAGATTTGATGACCTCAGAGGAATTTTAAATCTGAACAGTGTAGTGAGATGTGTTCAGAGCAGGAAACTTTGGTAGTGTGGCCATGTTGAAAGAATGAATGAGAGTTCTTGGGCTATTGGATGTAAAACAGTTGAGGTGGCAGGGTCAGTTAGCAGGGGAAGGCCAAAAAACAAAAAACATGAAGTGATAAAGATGGATATGAGAGAAAAGGGGATAAATAAAGACCTGTTCAGAGATAGGTTAGTTTGGAAGTTAATTTTTAGAATCCGTTTAACACATGCTAGCATGTAAGACAGACGTTTAATCGAGGATGACGATGACGATGATGATGATGACGACGATGATGATGATGACGATGACGATGACGATGATGATGACGATGATGATGATGATGATGACGATGATGATGACGATGACAACGACGATGATGATGATGATGATGACACATTTTTTATTTATTTAACAAGAACAGAGTAAAAGCAAGAGATACACCTAGGTGTTGTTTGATACCAGTCCGGGATACGTCCTTGACAATCAGTTCAACAGTGGTTTTGTTGCTGTCGAGCTGAGGTATGGTTCTGTTCAGTCCTAGAAGGTCCATCCTCCCAGGCTTTACCTTCTCTCTGAAAATGGGTTAGTTTATCTGAGGTGCCCCAACTAGGGAATGCCGACAGGGCTGCTCAGACATTTTTTGTAGTGTGCTGGCTTTTCAGAGCCCCACCTGATCTTGTGCCTGACCTCTTGCAGAAGAGGTAAATAATACAGAGTGAAAACAAAAGGCTGTAAACCATTATTCTTTTGTATATTCATTCTGACTGAATTGACTCCTATGATGTATATTTAATGATAGCACTTTGTATACACATACAATATTAATCTTCTCTTGTTGTCAAAAGAAATACATTTATAGTGAGGTCACACCTAATAACAATTAGCCAGAAGTGCGTCTCTTCGAATTGGAAGTAAAAAATTTAAAAAACTAATACACAGATTATGCTCTTAGCCAATCAGATAATTGCACATGTGTTTGCAATTACATGGCTTTGCAACTTTTTCGTAAAAAACATAAATATGGCAAGTACAGGGTGACCCCCTAAAAAGGGTGATACCCCTTCAAAAAATGCCACCCATGGAATCATCAATAAAATCCACAACCCTCTCTGCAATCCTACCATACTTGTCCAAAAATGTTTGTTTTTGTATTATTTGGATTATTGAGACGACTGTTCTCATTTTGGATGTTATTCTCACAACGTTTCGGCCGATGTAACCTCCAATCTTTTTCAGGTGCGTCTTGGAATAACACCCAAGATTAAAACAGTAGTCTGAATAATCCAAATAATAAAAACTATTAATCCTCATCTAAAAAATATCGAAGCATAATAGTCTTTGTTTTATCACTGTTCAATGATCTGTGGGGACACTTTGGTGATCATCTCATCAGTAGGTGGTATGCTCTTGAATGGGCTTCACACTCACCCGACCATAATCCTTCATTTCTAATTTTTATCTGTGTGGTTATCTCAAAGATAATATCTATCAAAACAATCCGCAGACTATTTCTGAACCAAAGAGGACCATCACAGCCAAAATCAGGGCAATGCCAAGAAAGGAGCGGGTCAGAGTAATTGACAATTTTGCGCTTCGTATCAAAGTCTACCTATTATTGAACGGCGATAAGCCAAAAACTGTTAGACAAGTCCGGCATAGTCTGAATTTTATTTGTATCAAATATGGTTGGATTGCAAAAAGTGTTGTTAATTTTATTAACGATTCCATGTGGCGCAATTTTTTTTGGAGGGGGGGGGTAACGTTATACACAAATCATGCTCTTAGCCAATCAGATCATCTTCTCTTGTCAGAAAAAAGACATTATATTGAGGTCACAGCTGATAACAACCAGAAGTGCGTCCCATCGAATTGGAAGTAAACACTTTTTAAAGTAATATGTAAATTACCCCCTTTGTATGAAACTTAATTAAACTAAATATAGCGCACATTTGGACCTTTTACGCCTAGAAACTATCCCAAAATTAATAATAATCAGTTAATTAGTTTAGGAGTGAATCCTATACATACAAATATATAAACATATAAACTAACCTAACTTTATAAAGATAGAGATGTACACATACCAAATTTTATAAAGATAGAGATATACACATACCTAACTTTATAAAGATAGAGATGTACACATACCTAATTTTATAAAGATAGAGATGTACACATACCTAACTTTATAAAGATAGAGATGTACACATACCTAACTTTATAAAGATAGAGATGTACACATACCTAACTTTATAAAGATAGAGATGTACACATACCTAATTTTATAAAGATAGAGATGTACACATACCTAACTTTATAAAGATAGAGATGTACACATAACTAATTTTATAAAGATAGAGATATACACATACTTAATTTTATAAAGATAGAGATGTACACATACCTAACTTTATAAAGATAGAGATGTACACATACCTAACTTTATAAAGATAGAGATATACACATACCTAATTTTATAAAGATGGAGATGTACACATACCTAACTTTATAAAGATAGAGATGTACACATACCTAACTTTATAACGATAGAGATGTACACATACCTAATTTTATAAAGATAGAGATGTACACATACCTAATTTTATAAAGATGGAGATGTACACATACCTAATTTTATAAAGATAGAGAGGTACACATACCTAACTTTATAAAGATAGAGATGTACACATAGCTAATTTTATAAAGATAGAGATGTACACATACCTAATTTTATAAAGATAGAGATGTACACATACCTAATTTTATAAAGATAGAGATGTACACATACCTAACTTTATAAAGATAGAGATGTACACATACCTAACTTTATAAAGATAGAGATGTACACATACCTAATTTTATAAAGATAGAGATGTACACATACCTAACTTTATAAAGATGGAGATATACACATACCTAATTTTATATAAATAGAGAGATTGGTTTCTTGATGATTCTGACGTATGAATCAATGCAGTAAAAAAAAAAGAACTAAAAACTTTACTTATAAAATGAATTACAGGATTTATTTGCGCTTAAAAGTAATACACCAAATATGCACACATGTCAAAGCTTTCTAATATGTCGAAATAATGAAAGACAAATTTGTGTAGAGGTGCGGTTAGCGGCGAAGAAGGGTAAATAAAAAGAGGGTTTTTTGATCGACGGTGTTAGTTTTGCGGTGAACATCACGTTGTTCACATGTGCGTCAATAGAGAGAGAAGGAAAGGAAAGAAAAGTATGGTATTTTCAAGGAACGAAGGAACAATAAAGCGTCATTTTATCACACTCGGCGGTTCTTTGATACCATAGAGGCACGTTCAAGCTATTTCGGCATTTTACTATGGCAAAGGTACGCATACACAGTGATATGGTAAAGCCATTTACTGGCTAGGGAGACGTGGTTACATGGCTGAAGAAATTGAGGTTGGTGGCGAGACTTCAGAAGGTTGATGATGTGGCGAGCCTGCTCCCATTATATCTGGAGGGGGATGCGTTGGCTCTCTACTTGGAGATGGACGAGAGTGACAAACTGGACGTAGAGCAGATAAAGGCACGGTTAAAGGAGGCATTTACAGACGACGCATTCACAGCCTATAGAAAGTTGACCATGGTTAGATGAGCTGGTAAGCAGGTGGACGTTTACGCAAACAACATCAGACAGTTGATCGGACTAGCTGGATTCGAGGGCGTTGGACTGGAGAGACTTGTCAAACTGGCTTTTGTCACGGGATTCCCTGATGCCGTCTGTATTGGACTCCAGCAGGCACCAAAAATTGAGACTCTAACCATAAGTGACCTAATAGCGAGAGCAAGAGTGCTAACAACAGTTAGGGACAAAAGCCAACATGTGGTCGCAGCCGTGCATTCACCCCACAGTAAAGCCGCAGTTCCAACTGGTGTAACCTGCTACAGATGCGGCGGCAGGGCTACATAGCGATAGACTGCCGAAGATGTGAAACACGTTGCTACCAATGTGGGAAGGCTGGACACTGGGCCCAGAACTATTCGGGAAATGAGCCAGGGGATGAGGCATCAGTGCCAGCCTTCTCCCCCACCAGGATGTAAACACGGCGCTCCCGGAGGTTATCATCCATGTTGATGGAAAGCGGTGTTCAGCGTTGGTTGACATGGGCTGTTCGCGGACAATAATAGATGCCAGCCATTTTAACTGTTGGAGGCGCGTTCCGTGCATGCTGCGGCAGTAGAGTGATCACCATTGCCACAGATAAAAGCAATTCTGTCGGGCTCGATGTTCTGGTGATGCGTGGTAGACCACTGGGGTTTGATCTGTTATTGGGGATCGATGCAATTAAGGCATTGGGAGGTGTCATTGTGGGGCCTACGGGAGCGGTTTGTAAAGGCGACGGAAATGTCGCTACATGTGCGGCTATCTGCATCAATGACTTTACTGCTACTTTCGACAGTTGGAGATGATCATGGACCGCGACGTGGAAGTAGGCAGATAACCACACACCTGAAGAGCTGCGTAATTGAGAGTCCGAATATCGGGTGGCTGCGGAAATTCGACCAGAATATGATCAGGAGATCCGCACATGGATAGACAAGGGTTGGCTTGTTCCATACTCGGAAGAAAGGTTAGGACCTCCCAAATGGCTGATTCCATTGACTGCCATGTTACAGCAGAATAAGGCAAAGGTGCGCCCAGTGATGGACTATCACAAACTTAACGATCATGTGGACACATTCATGGCAAATGCAGATATTTGAGCTGCTAAGATGTGCGAATGGCGCCAGAAAGAAGCTAACACGTCTCTGCTGGACCTCAGGAGAGCGTACATCGAAGTACGAATCCACGAGACGCTGTGGTCGTACTAGACTGTGAAGATCTATGGAAAGAGATACTGTCTGACGCATCTAGGATTTGGATTAAATGTGGCTCTCCTTGTCATGAAGGCGATCGTTAGCACGGTGCTATCACAAGAGGAAGCCATGGACTGTGCAACATCGGCTTACATCAATGATATCTTGGTCGATTAAGATGCCATGCCCGCATTTCGTGTCAGGGAACATTTGGCTCGGTTTGGACTGGAATGTAAGGAACCGAAGCGGTTGGGGGACGGCACATGCGTGCTGGGATTAATGGTCTGGAGGGAGCACGGCGTCTTGCGCTGGAAGCAAGGAAACACGGTTCAAGAAGTTACCACTATCATCACACGACGAAATGTGTTCTCCTTGTGTGGAAGGCTTGTTGGGCACCTCCCGGTGTGTGCATGGCTTCGTGTGGCTTGCGGAGTGATTAAAAGAAGAGCCAGTTCGATCACAAAGGCTGGGATGACAAAGTGACCGACTCTCTTCTCTGAAATATGATGTGCGAGACTATTGATGCAGTAAGGCAGAGTGATCCAGCTTGTGGAGACTGGTGCTTGAACGGCCAGGAAGTGAATGTGTGGGTCGATGTCAGCTCGCTAGCAACTGTGGTGGCATTGGAAAGACACGGGACAGTGTTGGAGGACGCTTGTTGGCTGCGACCTGAGAATGATGCCCATCATATTAATTTAGCCGAAGTGGACGCCGTGTTGAAGGGCATCAATTTGGCATCAACTTGGCTTTGCAGTGGCAGAGCAAGGTATTGCACATAAAGTCTGACTCTGCGTGTGTGTACCACTGGGTGTCGGACACTCTAACTGAGAAAGCACGAGTTCGCACAAAGGCAGCCAGTGAGATGCTCATTAGGAGACGGTTGAGCACACTCAAGGAGCTGGTGATAGAGTACAAGCTCTCGGTGGACGTAACGTAGGTTGCATTGATTCAAAACGTGGCCGACCAACTGACGTGCGTGCCACAGCAGTGGTTTGACGCAATGAAAAGGGAAAGGATACCCGAGCCCCTGATCGGTGCTGTACACGTAGATGAACTAGACACGGTCCGGATCATGGCAAACGCAGTGGACATCCAGGAGTGCAACGCATGACTTATTTCGCCAGAAGAGTTTGTCCCACAACGGCGAAAGCAACAGTTGAGTTAGTTATACGAATGTGCGTGGAATGCCAATCAATAGATCCAGTGCCGGTTCACTGGGAGAAGGGAAAACTGGAGATGAGCAGCAGTTAGCAGAGGTTGGGGATGGACATTACACATTACGGTGGTTATCATTTCCTAACTATCACAGGTTGTGCCTGTCGCGGTTTTCTGTGTGGAGACAGTTGGCACGACAGGACTCAGCAAGCATAATTGGTCAATTGAAAGTTGTCTTTTTTTAGCGTGGCCCACTGCGGGAGCTACTCATGGATAATGACACAGCTTTTCGCAGCAGGGAATTCAGGATTTTTGCAGATGAGTGGGGCATGAACCTGAGATTCCATTGCGCATATGCCCCAGCCGGGAATTGAATAGCAGAGTGGTGCCACCGTACTGTAAAATAGATTGCGGCTACAATGTGCTGCTCCATAAAAGAGGCTGTCTACTGACACAACGTGACCCCAAAAGACGATGACTCACATTTGACCGTACCAGCCAATGCAGTCTACCGTTACAAAGTGAGGGTAAAAGGGGTTGATGTGGTGCCACCATCAGCAGGTCCTGAACACGGTCCTTAACAGATTGGAGACTGTGTGTGGGTGAAGTCACTGGAGAATCACTGCACCACAAGATTTGGCCACGGTCGAGTAACAGAACAAATCCGTCCACAGTCTGTCGTGGTGAATGGAAATGCCCAGACATGTGAAAGACTTGCACTCCCGCTACACTGTCCTCTCGCTGGAAGAAGATTCTGACAGCGCAGCATCTTCAGACAGTCTGATAACTGACGATGACACAAAGTCGGATGATTCACCTGAGACAGAAGTAGAAGCCCGCGCCCCCGAAGAGGCCCATGCCCCCTAAGAAGATTCTGAAGAAGCCCCACTTTTGCGAAGGAGCACCCGGCAAAGATGACGAAGGTGTCATCTTTGTGATCATGAGATCAGGGGGGAGTGTAGTGACGGCACGGAAGGAAACAGTCGTCACACGCAGACGCGAATCCACGCCCATTAAATTATGAGAAGCGATATCCGCATCACGAGAGGGTTGCGTTATGCAAATTAGGTGCGGTTAGTGGCGAAGAAGGGTAAATAAAAGTTAGTTTTGTGTTGAACATCGCATTGTTTACGAAAGGAAATGAAAGGAAAGAAAAGAACGGAATTTTCAAGGAACGAAGGAACAATTCGGCGTCATTTTATCACACTCAATGGTTCTTTGATACGATAGAGACGCGTTCAAGACGAAATAGAAGGAAGTGACAAATAATATTGTCACTTAACACCGAAAAGAGGAAAAGATGAAGTGGACTTGTGAGTTACCTCTTTTATATGGGTGACCACGTGGCTAAATCAACCAATGGTTGATCACCCTATCATCACCTGATCTGGGATTCCACATATCTTTTTTTTTATGGAAATCGCTCCAGACAAGGCATAAAGTAGGAGTTTATGTTCGGAACACCCTCTACTTGACTAAAAAACATAGGTTAGAATCAGATGACCAAGCCTACATGTGCTTTAGATTGACCTTATATAACAGAGTTAGTTACTTATATTTCTTATACCGTTCTCCTTCGACCCAGGACTGTTCACTACTTGACTGTCTCTGAAAACTTAGATAGAGCACTCTCACTCGACTCGAATGCCCAAATATATGTATTTAGGGATTTTAATGCACACCACCATGACTGGTTGGGATTCTCCAGTGTTACTGATGCAGCTGGGAACTCTACGTTTAATTTCTCCTCAGCTCACGACCTCTCACAGACTGTCACTTTTCTGACCCGCCTTCCTGATCATGCAGACCAGCGAGCCTCACTTCTCGACCTGTTCTTGACCTCACTACCAGAGGCTTGTGTGGCGAATGCCCATAGCCTGCTCGGAAACTCTGATCACATTGTGGTAATGATACTTATCACCTTAAAAACTCTTCCAAAATCTGAAGAGCCTTTGCTCAAAATGACGAGAAACTATGAACACTCAGGGATCACATCAGCGACGCCCCATGCGGTGAAACCTTCTCACTCCCTGCTGATCAGTGTGCAAATGAGCTAACTGAATGGGTCAAAGCAGGAATTGATGCTTATGTCCCCATGCGAAAATTCTTCAGCAAACCCCACTCTCCTTAATGGTTCACCTCAGAATGTGCAGCTGCTACTGCTGAGAGGCAGAAGGCATTCCGAAAATTCGGCCACCATAAGTCAACTACGAATAGACAGAAATTTATAGAGGCAAGAAATGATTGCAGAGTAGTGATAGATGAAGCAAAGAGAAGGTATACAGAGATAACCAAAAAACGCATTCAGTCACAGAAACTAGGTACTCATGATTTCTGGAAAATCTACAATAGTGTGATGAACAATGGACAATGGACAATTCCCCCACTATCAAATCACAACGATGTTGTTTGCACGGCAACTGATAAGACTGAAGTACTTGCCCACCGTTTCGCCTTAAACTCCACTTTGAACTCAGAAAACCACCTCCTCACTAAATTCCCATTGCGGACTGAAGCCACACTTGAGAACCTGGTCATCATCGCATCTCAAGTCAAAGACATCATAAAAAACCTTGACACCTCCAAAGCCTGTGGGCCTTTCCTATACCAGTAATAGTAATAAAGAAATGCTCTGCTGAGATGGCTCCTATCCTCTCCAAACTATACTATAAATGCCTTGCTGAATCTTGTTTCCCTGATAGTTGGAAAATTTCCTCTGTGGTATCAGTCTTCAAGAATTCTGGAGATAGAACTGATCCTCTAAACTACCGCCCAATCAGTCTACTCCCAATCTTTGCTAAAATCTTTGAATCATTAATCAATCTAGCGATAGTCAGGCACCTAGTTGATGCTAAACTTCTTTCTGATCATCAATACAGATTCAGACAAGCACGATCTACTGCAGATATCCTAACAGTCATCTCTGAACGCATATACCATACACTGGACAAGGCAGATGAAGCTAGGGCGGTAGCGCTTGATATATCCAAGGCCTTTGACAAGGTCTGGCATGAAGGGCTTCTCCTAAAACTGCACTCATATGGTATTACTGGACAAATATTTAATATAATTAGATCCTTCCTAACAAAAAGAAAGATCCAGGTTGTCCTCGATGGCCGTTCATCTAAGCAACATGACATAAATGCTGGTGTACCCTAGGGATCCATCCTTGGACCTCTACTGTTCCTGATTTTCATAAATGACCTCCCTGATGTCATTGAGACTGAAATAGGAATATTTGCTGATAACACCACGCTCTACTCTCGTCATGTGGGCAAAACCGACGCACACATATCTGAGGTAATGGTTGAATCCTTAGAAAATGACCTTCAGTCTGTAGTGAATTGGGGTAAAAGATGGATGGTAACTTTTAATGCCGCAAAGACAAAGCTACTTTCCTTCAATAACTACAAGAAACCTCTCCAACCACTGATTGTCATGGCAAATAGCACCCTGCCTGAGAGTTCATCATTCAAACTCTTGGGCCTAACTTTCACAGATAACATGAATTGGAATAAATACATTGAAGACATTGCCAAGGCTGCTGCAAAGAAGGTGAGCTCCTCCTACTGTGCTAGTAAACTTCTCACATTATCCTATATCTCTACAAAGCCACCATCCGCCCATGCATGGAGTATTGTTGCCACATCTGGACTGGTGCATCATCCACTAGTCTCTCCCTCTTAGACAAGGTCCAAAAAAGAGTCGCCAACTTAATAAGTCCCTCATATCCACCAAGCTCCAGCCCTTGTTCCATCGCCGCAATGTTGCTTCCTTGTGCCTGTTTTACAAGTACTTCAATGGATTGTGCTCTGATGAACTTGCTGTTCTGGTGCCCCCACGACGCAAATTCACTAGACCAACCCGACAATCTACCAAATCCCATCCATTCACTGTGGAGGTCTCCAGATGCCGAAGAGCGTTCTACTCCAAAAGCTTGTTTCCTCATGCTGCTGGACTCTGGAACTCCCTCCCTGTTCCCTGTTTTCCAAACTGTACTGACATGCAGAAATTTAAAACTAATGTAAACAGACATCTCGCTGCACAGCTCCCAATTTAGGTTGACCCCCTCCCCCCAAACTCTCACCCTTTTTCTTAGTAGCCCCTTACGTCTACAGTAGCGGCCTTCCTTGTTTGAAGTGAACTATGTTAAAAAAATAAATTTTAAAAAAAGCCACTTTCTGTAAGGAGCTAACAAGAACGAAAGATGATTATCGAAAAGACAGCAGATACCTATTGAAAAGAACCAATGAAGAAAATGAAGAAGGAAAACGTCAGCAGTAAGAGATTTCCACAAGCCTGCAATTGTTCGAAAGAAGCTACTGGAATAGGAAGCTGTATTACAATGAGGTATCAAAATAACGAATTAATGGAGACCACTAGACCAACGAGTCAAACGAGCTGAAAAAGGGAATATACCTTGTTTTTGGTGTACAAAAGTTTTTAAAAATTCTACTCAAGAGTAACCAAATAGATCCCACGCTGTCTAGCAAGCACCAGCCTCTGTTGTATTATCCTTTGGGGATAAGGCAGCAAGTACACTCCTCTGGACCACTAGACCTTTCTCCTGCGTCTCTGCATTACAGTATAGATTGTCAACTATTTTAGTTGTCCGTCTTATAAATAAGTCAGCTGGGTTTTGTTCAGTATTTAAACTTTACTGATATAGACTTCCCTTCTTTTGTAAAGAAATAAAATCTCTTACAGTCTTCACGTAAGTTCATTTTTATCATGAGAAAAACTTTATGTATATCTGCTAACATGACATAATTATTGGATTTAAATAATAGAAGTAACTCAAGCATATCTCCCGTTAAATCGATGCCTTCATAGACAGCTTTATTTAGTGAATATTTTCCTTGAATAGTGAATATTTTAACGTCAATTTAAAAAAAAACAACTTTGGTTCCCCCCAAACAAGGCATATTGCCACTGGAGCGTAGGGGGATACTGTGACAAAAGTCAGATTTATATAGGGGGTGGGGGAAACCTTGGTGAGGAGTTGTGCAGCAAGATGTTTGTTTACATTTAAATTTCTGCATGTTGGTACGGTCAGAGAGACATGGAGCAGGGAGGGAATTCTAAAAGTTAAGCGGTTCGAGGAAAGATGCTATTAGAGTAGAAAAACTTTCAAGCATTTAAGGACCTCTACAATGAAGGGGTAGGATTTTGCTACTGGGTTGGGAGTATTTATGTTGAGAGGATACAAGAGCAGTAAGTTCATCGAAGCACATTCTGTGAAAGTATTTGTAAAACAAGCACAGGGATGCAACACTGTGGTGATGCGACAGGAGCTGGAGCTTGCTAGACAGTGTGGGATCTATTTGGTTATTGTTAAGTAGAATTTTTTTGTTTACTTTTGTTCACCGAAAACAAGGTATATTGCCACTGGAGCATAAAGAGCTACTGTGATGGGGGTCAGATTTATAGGGGGCAACCTGAGTGGGGAATTGAACAGCAAGATAGTTGCTCACATTACATTTAAATTTCTGTATATTGGTACTGTTGATGAAACAGCGAATAGGGAGAAAATTCCAAAGGAAAGAACTTATCAGAGTAGAAAATCTTCTGGCATCTAGGTATCTTGACAGTGAAGGGGTGGGATTTTGCTGCTAATTGTGTGGATCAGAGGTATTTACGTTTAGGGAGTATAAGTGCAGTAAGTTCATTGAAGCACATTCCGTTACATGAGAGATCTATTTTTGTTTATATGTACACGCAATATCTTGCGTTATGTTGAGTTGTAATTTGGTTGTCGTATTCATACACAGGCGATTAGTGCACCATTGACATGCGCACTCGAAGACTACTGATTTCCGCCCAGAGGATTTAGCACCAAAGACAAATCAGTTCTCAAGTAGATTTTGTGTCGACAAGACCTATCCTGTTCTTGTCCTGCGCCAGAACCGGCCAAGCGAGAGATGGGACTCCAAGATACCACATTCTGTGTGTGACAAAAGCCAGCCGACCTAGCAACTCTCTTTATGTTCCAGTGTTCCCTTCGAATAAAAGTTGATTCATATTTTAGTGGAGATGCTTGGTGTTTTTTTATGGAAGATGGTGACCCTTTCTTATTCAATATTCAATTTCAGTCAAATGCGTCCAGACATGGCCAACTCTACAAAGTGACTTTCTTCATCTTGACGTTCTTCCTAACCCAACACATAACCCTAAAGATGCAACATTGCTGTGATGCAACAGGGGCTGGAGCTTGGCAGACAGTGCGGAACCTATTAGGTTAGAAATTCTTTTTTGCACCCTGTTCAAGAGAGAGAGGCAAGTGGTTGGTGCGGTAACCAAGATGTTGCAACAATACTCCATGCACGAGCAAATTAGAAACAGGTCTAATTTTTGTTGTTGATTGCTACTCTGTCTTAATGACAAGTTTTCCAGCTTCTAGACACCTCTACAGTGAAGGGATGGGATTTTGCTGCTAGTCAGATGGGCCGGGGGTATTTATATTGAGGGGGTACAAGAGCAGTATCCAAATGTAATTAGTAAAGTCTTCTATAATGTTCAATAATATCAGCTGTTATTAACACATCACTCAATAAGTCCTAGACATGGAATATAGATGGTGCCACTAATAAAAAATCCGGTGCTTCTTGACATAACACTCCCTCTAAATAAAATTCTAATTTTAGGAAAAACATACTTGTTATGGTGATTGAAAACCGGTAACCAAATTTTACAGAAAAGTAGTTTTTTTTTCATTATTTAAGATATTAAAATTTTTTCATCGCTACACTAAATTACTTGAGAGACGCCATTTTTTTGATTTATCACAGGCTATAACTCGTTTCTGTCACTTTTGGTGCAAATGGTGAAATCCTATTTAGCATCACGTATGCTTATCACTGGTCTTATTTTATTTACCCCTCCAGGATGTTAGACACAAGATCAGGTGTTACCTTGAAAAGCCAGTGCCCTATGATTAGTGCACTCCGGCCCTAAAAAAATGTTTGAGCAGCCATGTCGGCATTCCCTGTTAGGGGCGCTTCAGGTAATTAGCGATAAACTAACCCCTTTCTCAAAGAGAAGGTAAACCTTGGCAGAGTGGAATTTCTGAGACTCCACATCTTAGCCTGACATCAGCAAAGTCAATGCTGGACTGATTGTCGAGAACGTATTCCCGACTTGTCTGAAATAGGTTCTCTCCTCTATTACCATCAAAAACGGGTATACTGTATATATAATACAGACGAAAGAACTGAAGACAGCCTCATTTGCATAACTAATTTTTAAACAGTCTAGAATATTTGGTGTTATTCATTTGTAATTTTATTGTCCTATTTTCCTATATATATATGCGATAGTTTCGTTGATATTAACAACAATCAATTAAAGTAATTTAATAAAAAAAGATAAGTTACTAAAAGCTTTCTTACGATCTTATTTAAAAGATGAATAAATTTGTATCAAAACGGTTTAAGAGTTATTAGAAAGAGGGGAGGTGACTGATCTCTCTCTCTCTCTCTCTCTCTCTCTCTCTCTCTCTCTCTCTTACATTCCTTCCTCTGTCTCTCCCCCCTCTCTTTCAAGCGATGTCAAATTTTCTTTTTTATTGTTTTTAACCCCCCACCCAACACGTACCATCGGTCAGGTGAATTAATTTCTTCTTTTTGTCATATCTTTACAGTCTTACTTAAATCATCATCATCATCATCATCATCATCATCATCATTAAAAGGTAAATCAATTTGTATCAAAAAGGCTTAAGAGTCCCCCCCCTCTCTCTCTCTCTCTCTCTCTCTCTCACTCCCTCTCCTTTCCCCACTCTGTTTCTGGCGACGCCATATTTTCATTTTTTGTTTTTAAAAGAGCCCCCCCCCCCCAATCGCTTAGGCGAACCGATTTCTTTTTTTTTCCTTTTATTTACGGTCTTATTTTAAAAATGCATAAATTTGTGTCAAAATTACCAAAAATGTTAATGTTTATTCATATGAATAAATGCGAAAGGTTTTGTTTCAAGAAACCTATGAATTAAATTTTTATTATTTCAAATTTTGGTTTCAAGTAGTGAACTTCGCGAAGCACTAGCGAGCTGGCAAAGCCAGCTACTCACATACTAACCCTAACCCTAATGTGTTAATTAATATTTTCAAAATTTAAATGAAAATAAAATGTTCTATTTAAAAAAACAAAACAGTTTGATCCTATTATTTGTTAATAATTGTTTGTTTATTTGTAATATATTTAAATTTTGCTAATAATTAATAATTAAACTGTTTGTTAATAAATATTTTCAAAATAATATTTTTTTTAATTCCAATTTTTTTTATGGATATCACCCCAGACAAGGCATGAAGCCATTTGGTGTAGGGAATAAAAAAATACTACTTTCAGGTAAAAAAAAGAAATTAGCTAATGGAAAGATTTCCACACAAAACAGCAATTCTTGCCCCTTTGCCAGAAAAATCGTTCATGGAATGTGAGCACTAAAAGACAAAATAAGGGGAGCGAGAGTCACGAGGCTATGAAAAGCAGTTTGATTTGATTATTTGTTAATATTTAATAATTACACAATTTGTTGAAAACAAATCATTATTTGAAAAAAAAAAACAACAAAAATATAATCCAGGATTTTGTTTTTCCGGTAACACCGGTCGAAATGTGCAACTTCAGATTTGACCACCATGACACAGTGGCCACCTTCAATTTAATTGATTCTTTTCATTTTGAACACGAACGGTGTTTTAAGTTAAGTTTTTAATGAATATTTAAAATAAAAATTTAAATGAATTAATAATCTCTACAAACTTACTTTTCTTCATTTTTTCACTCACACAAATAGAAATTGAAAGAGCATTAACTTAATAACAATTAGTGGCGAAAGTATAGTCTAGTTAACAACGAAGAAAGGCGGTAAACAAATAATTGTCTAACAAATAACTGTTATCAAACTATAGAAAATTTGATTTCCTATCGACCTGCATAGTTTTAAACTTTTGAAACTGTAAGTTTTATTATTTAAAAAATTGTTTCGTTACCTTCACTTAACCGATTTTGTCGATCAAACATGGCTGTCGATTTTTTTGTGTGGGAGAGGGGAGTGATCGCTAATTTCAAGCTTAAAATGTGTTTTTTTAAAAAGTAGGCTTAAAGTACCACTAACCCTAAGTCCGGGGTGGTTTTCAGTCGGATTAGGATAAGCTTCTTCCTTATTTTTTAAATCTTTTAAGTCTGAAATTAGCGACCACCTCAAAAAGAAATAGTCGACCGCCATCTTATTTTGTTGTGACCATTTTAAAAATACAAAAAATGGTTACTCGTTCTGTCCTACGTTATGTGGTCAGGGAGTGGTAGATCATTTTACGGTAAATTTATATAGTAATGTGAACTTCAACTCTAAAGTCTCAAATAATTTTTATTCCCAATTTTTTTACAGACATTTCGAGGGTGTTGGCATTTAATCGCACGAAAAAAATAGAATTTCATTTATCTTTTTCTGTTGATAGCGTGAAGGCAACCTTGCATTAAAAAAAAAAATCCAAAGTATAAACGAACAATAAAAGTACACTTGCTGGTAGTATCTTCTTTTGACGCAAAAGAAAGGTACCCTATTTTCAGAAACACGTGTTCTGACGTTAGGGATTTTGAAGAAATTATGACATGTGGTCTCACTGTTGTTGTCGTTGTGTACGAACTTCAATAACTATAATTTTAAAAGAAAACTTCTAAATTGTATGCTATGAATATAAAAGAGTTCACATGACAAAGTCGCAACTCATTTATGAAATAAATAATATATAAAAAAAAATAACAAACAAAACAATTACTAATTAGATTTTTATTTTTTGTTTTTGAATAGAAAAAAAAATCGTTTTCTAGTCGAAACCGTGTTCATGACCGGGTAAAAGTCCCAAACCGGAAGTTGATGTTTTACTTGCTCCAAATGATAACGCGATACGAAACTAAGCGGCTACAACCAACAGCTGCTAGCTCTACGCGTTATCTAGCCGCCATCTTGGAACTTCCTTGGAGCTGACAAGACAGATAAGAAAAAGAGGCCACTCTTTTCCGTATTATTATATTCCTGACCAATGGCGTGTCTACCGAGAAGAATTATTAAGGTAAGATGCCGGTCAAAAGTGCATATGCTTCGTATTTTATCGCTGTCGATGCTTAAACAGTCACCATTTTTTTTTATATATTACTTTTTTTTCTTTCGTTCGATGAGTCTTTATTGTGACAAGAGTGACCATGAAATCAGGGTTCAGTTTATTGTTGTTCGAGATTAAAGTTCTTTGGACTTAGATGCTAACAAATGGCGAAAGGATCACCGTAAATCAGGGGTTAAATGTCGATTAGGGATTAATTATACCTGCAGTTTATTCATGCTTAAAATTTTGGATTTAGTTAAAACGGCGGTTTTTGAAACATAATAAATTGATCCCCGATTTTAAACTCTCTAAATCGGTTCATTTACGATTTTGATACCGGTGTCCCATCCGAACAAAGTTTACAAGTCAACAAATAATTTATTTCATTTAAACTTTTATATATTTTAATAATTTTTATTACTATTAAATTTGCAGTTATTTAAAATTATCATTGATATTTTTTTTAATTTAAGTTTAAAATCTTTTTGAATCCGAGTTTTTTTTTGTGGCTGCATTGATCCAGAACTGGGGGATCAATGTATAAAACTTCTTAAAAATTCTAATATACGGGTTTAATTAAATCATTGAAATATTTGAATTTAATTAATTTTAAAAAATGAATATACTTTAATTGAATTCAAATTTAAAAAATATTTAAAAAAGAAAATTAATAATTCCATCTTAGTTTTTTAAAAATTTAATTTTATATCTTTTTACATCGTTACATTTTTTTTTTTTTTTTAACTAACAAAACAAAATTAATTGCAATATGAGCTGGAGTAAACAAAAATTTTAAATACCGGATTTGTTTGTTTACCTGATCTCATATTGCGCATTTATCTTTTTTTCTTTTTAAACTGTGACAGCATTGGCTTTGTCAAGGTCGTCGAAAAATTTTTTAAAAATTATTTAATTTTAATGAAGAAAACTAAGAATTAAATCTAAAAATGTTAGTTTGAAAACTTGGACCAGAATAAGTAAAATAACAAAAAAACTAGTCATGTGACAATCGTATTCCGTGAAATTTTTATTTCTGTAAAAAAATCCGTATTTGCTCCCTCCCCCTTTTTTCACGAGGGCAAAGTTAGACACGTTATATTTAATGGTGAGGGAGTCCAGCTCCCTTAACAAAGGAGAACTGTGTGTTGGAAACAAAAAATATCTATAAATCCTGTCGGCAGGTTTTAGGTGACACCCATCTTCCTCCGAAACAAATACTGCACTTTGATCCTAGCACAAAACGCCTAATCTGTAAAGAAGAAAAAAACATGTATAATTGTCTCCCCACATGGGCAAAGTAAGACACGGGGTTGCTTTTATGATATGACTGGTAATCCAAATCCCCTCCCCCCCCCCCTCAAAAAAGATTTTTCTGGATTTGGAACAACAAAAGGAAAATAACAAAAATAGGTCTATTATCTCAATTAGTATATAGATATATGGCAAACCAGAAAAATCCCCGACTCAAAGTTCGCAGATTCTTCTGGTTTGCTGATACATATTCAGTTTTTCAATACGTTTGAATCTGAAAGTCGTATGAATTAACCAAATCCCTATTTACTTGAGACCTTACCAGAACAAAGTTTGAGACATGGTCGATTTTTTAACGTGTTGGGGAGAGATCCATCTCCCCAAAAAGGGGCACTCTGGATTGGGCAGAAATCAATTGCTAAATCTAAAAACAAAACAAGAAAATAAAAACACCAACAATGTTAATTAATTCATAATTTATTCTTATTACATACATAAACAAACTGTAGTACCTGTTCTCTGAGGCGCAACCTTTATATTTGTTCCCAATCAAGAGTTCCCCTTTTTAGGGATCTGAATTCTCTCCCTCCATAAAAAAACAACCTTATTTAATTTTGCTCTCGTGGGGAGGCAAGTAGATAAGGACTGGGTGAACTTATGGAACTTTGAGATTCAACCCCCCCCTACACACGCCCGCTGAGTACATGAGATATTTGAAAACTAAAACTTTTTTCTCTCTCAATCAAGAGTGCCACTTTATTGAGAAGCTGAATTTTCCCAACATTAAAAACCGACATTGTCGAATTTGCCCTCTTGAGACAAATAAAACTTTCATATATTTATCTAAGATGTGGATAAAACTTTTTTTTTTTTTTTAAATATATGGAAAAAAAATGGCGTACTTCTACAGAATTTGAACCGAACTGTTTTTTGTTTTTTTTACCCTAACCTAAGTTTTAGATTTAGTTCGGCGAAAGTCTGTTGGGTTCAAATTCTGTAAAAGCACTGAAAATTCTAGAATTTTTCGAAAATCCAAGTTGATCACGTATCAGGGATGTGGGTTCTCCGTTTTTTTTTATATTAGAAAAACTTGATTTACCCCCTAATGACAGTTCTCTCTGATTACTGAAGATGTTAATGTTGCCGTGAAGACTAAGAATTCCAGCAATTCATGATGGGGGTAGGAAAGTTAGATGACTTTTGTTTCATCGAAGAATTACTTCCTGTTTCTTTCTCCCACCCTCACATATGCACTTGGTGTCTTTCTTTTAGTTGAAACTAATTGGAGTTTAGGGGAAAAAAGAGTTGGTTTTTTTTTTGTTGTGCTGCCCTCTCTCTACACACACAAAGGGGATCGTGCCCACCAGGTTGGAAAATTCATATCGATTTCAGCTTTTTTTCACCATTGGCTGGTTAATTGAAGGGAAAAGTCGTTTAAAAAGAAGGAATAAGTATAATTTAAATCTCAATAGAACCCCTTTTATTGATAAGGAAAGTAACCAATGTTTTATAGGATTTTGAAAATTAAATTTATTTATGGTATCGTTTGGTCATTAAATTGGTAAAAACGTATAATAAGGGCCGGCTGACTGGCTAGTGGGCCGTGTGCAAAACCAGTTTGACCTTTTTAGGGCCAAATGTCACGAATTTGTGTTTTGGCCATCGAAAATTCCTTTTAGCCTTTTTTGTGTGAATATTTTGGAGTTCACTTGGTCCCCCCACTTTATGGTCATCAATAATAAAGTTATATATGCATGTGTTTAACCGCCCCCCCCCCCTTTTATAACTGTCCCGCCGGTCCTGCATGAGGATTTACTAAGAATTTTAAAGCCAGAAATACCTTTCCATTCGACACTTTAAATGCGTTCAAATTCCTTACAAATTTCGAAGAGTCACAAAGTAATTCATTTTTTCTTTCAACTATTAACAAAAGATTAAAATGACTTGTTTACAAAGAAACGGAAATGGCTTCTAGTAATTAAATTATTTCTAAATAGAATTTTTTGTGAGGTTCATTTTAGTACTTTGTAATTTTGATTTCAATACATTTTTAATTAATAGTAAAAAAAACCCAACAATTCTCGTAGTCGCGAAAACACACACACACGTGAAGTTGTCATATAATTTTATTAATATTAGAGATTCTAGTTGTAAGACTTGCAAGATATCCATCTGTCAAAAATAAGGTGGCTGTATTAATTAACTGACCATGCTGCCTTTATTTATTAAAAAAAAATATTTGTTCCTTTTTACACGTAGCCAAAAGACATACCATAAAAACGTTTATTTTAAAAACATGTTTTGCAAATGCGTGCGTGTGTTTTGTGTATATATAATTATTATTAAAAGGCAAAGTTTAATTATGAAAACACGTGTTTGTTTATTTAATAATTCTGGAGAAGAAAAGATAATCATAATTTGCTTTTTAAGTCTTCGTCAAAAAAAAAATCAATGGTTTTTATATATATTTATTATTTAAAGAGGGGCATTCAACACTCAGCCGTATGATGTCCAAAAATGGGGGAACGGTTTACAATAGGTTTGTCTATATAAACCAAACCCCCATTTGTTGACCACATTGACCACGACAATGCGACACTGTATACGACCGATATTTCATCCAGTCAACAATGAAAGTTGTCATTATTGGAAATTGGATTATTTGAAATTTAAAAAAGGAATTTTTTTTTTTATTGATGTTAATTAAAATTGTGACTATTTACAATTAACTTATATAAAAACATTACAATATGCTTACTCATTTATTTTTGTTTTCAATATATACACATTTTTGGCAAATATTTGGTGTATAAAATAAATTAGAGAAAGAAAAATCCGTAATAAGTGAAAAAGATACAATTAATTAATCTTATTTTTTAATTAAGTAGTTTGAAAAGAAATCATTCGTTCAAAAGACAAGATTACGTAATATTTGTATTAATAAAATTATCAGACAAGAGTTCGTGTGTGTTTTTCGCGTATACGTAACTTTGATAAATACACATTGAAATAATTTTATTTTTTTACAATTAATCGAATATTTATCGGAATCAAAAGTAAGGGAAAACTAAAACGGATGTTAAAAAATCCTATTTAATAAAAAAAATGTAAACATCACTAGCTTATGTAAAATTTAATTCGTTTCGGCTGCATTGTTGAACGTGACTTACAAGTAACTTTGATAAATATACAGTGAATTAATGTTTGTTTTTTTTTAAATTTACTATTAATCGAATATTGAAATTAAAAATAAAATAAGAAAATTAAAACGAATAAAAAAAATTGTAAACATGACTATCTTGAACTTTTTGCTCTACGCCCTCCAACCGGGTAACACCGGGGAAATACAGCTGGTAAAACATTGTCATATCAACGTATTTATTCAAGTTTTTATAGGGTACTGGTGCACATTAGGACCCAAGCTAAAATCGACTTTACGTCGTTAGGGTTAACTTGGGTCCTAATTTGCACCAGTACCGTTTTAGTTGTAACAATTACTTTTTGAATAAACTCAATTTCGTTTTTAGTAATTGTTTTAAAAAATGATCCGAGACTTTATTGTTGTTTTTAAAAACAAAACATAAAACTAAATATGAATCGTAACATTGTCAACTTTTGTCCTAAATTCCTACAATATCTTTGTTTTTTATTGAAACATTGATATTATTATTACCTATGATGCAATGAAAACAAAATGTGACACAATATACGTATTTGTATGTATAATACGAAAGTACCTTTTCGGCACGTTTTTAGTCATACAAGATCGCTGACCTTGTTGACATATCCCCTATGGGGAGGTACTGACGGAAGCAATCACCGATTCATTTTGAAAGTTATTTTCTAAAAAGAAAAATAACTTTGCATCATAAACAAAACCGTTCCTTGATACATTTCTACGTAACATTTTTCTTTTATTATCAACACAAATGAACCATAATACTTGGCTTTTGCCTTTAAACTGTAATTTAATCAAGAAATTATTCGTCAGTTTAAAGGCTTCAAAATTACTTTCGAGGTTTTACTATATAGTAAGCAAGTCAACTATTTTATCTATTAAGATTTAAACAATGGTTAACATTTGTTTACATTGTAACCTTTCTAAATTGTTATTTTTTAAGCCTTTAAACTGCCGAATAGAAAGTCATTTTTGGTCTTACGGTAAATGTCAAGTATTATTATTCTTTTGTGCTACTAAATTATAGAACAACTACTCTAGTATGAATTTACCCCCCCCCCCTTTTTTTAGATGTGTAGTGTTACTAATATATATATATATATATATATTGGATTATTCAGACTATTGTTCTCATCTTGGATGTTATTCTTACGTTTCGGACGATGTAACCTCCAACCTTCTTCAGGTACATCTTAGAATCTGTAGGGGTTTCGAACGGGGCCCTTTATTTAATCCACTTGCTCTCGTTCCGAAGAAGGTCAGAGGTTACATCGGCCGAAAAATTGTAGGAATAGCATCCAAGATAAAAACGGTAGTTTAATACAAATTATCAATCTTCATCTCAAAAAATACTGAAACAAACATATATATGCAATATTTTTAATAAATACGTATTAATTATTTTTTAACCTAGAGACACTAGTGTTTCTAGTCATCAGTGTAGATGACAATTACTGCTGGTGGAAAGATTTGAATCCAGGCACAAATATTTATTTATCTAACGGATAAAGTGCCAAGTAATAATCAGTTCTAAGCGGCAGTTTTTTGAAGGTTCAATCCTCAGTATGGTCAATACTAAGAATATTAAAAATTACTGAAGACTTTTACCCGGTCATGGCTGATGGAACGAGAGCAGTGACACAATATACGTAAACCTTGTATATTAAATAAAGGGTTCCATGTGAAATTCCATAATTCCAAGTTCAAGAAGAGGCACTTAAAGAAGGCCAGAGTTTACGTCAGCCGAAACATGAGAATAACATCCAAGATGAGAACAATAGTCTTAATAATCCAAATTATCAATCTTCATCTCAAAGATTCAAAAACAGAATTAATGATGTCACATTTTTTTAAACATTCGTAAATTTTTATAACATTGTTATTTATTTTTTTACAACAATAAAAAAAAAATGTTTTAATGTTGATAATAATCATTAGGTTAACATAAAAAAACGCAATAGCCTAAAATTTATAAAAAATGCTGAAACAATGGTCAAATATCTACTTTGACCTGTAGGAGTCATATAGGAGTTTTTTCTTTTAGACTAGTTTTTTTTTATGCTAATGAGTTACCACTTTCCGAGGCCAAAAGCCATCCGAGGATAAGGGTCAATGAGAGGTTTGAAAGTTCTACCATTACTAACAAGCAGAGCATTTCTACTGTCAACCAAGGAAAGAGTCTATCGGGCATGTGTACACAGTGTGACGATATATAGAAGTTAAACCTGGCCAGTGAGGGTTGAGGACATGCATGGAAAGGAATGATAGAATGCAAGTCTTAAAGACAGGCTTAGTTCTGATGACCTCAGAGGTTGATTAAATCTGAACAGTACAGGGAGAGGTGTGTAGAAGAGTAGACTTCAAAGATATGGCCATGTTGAAAGAATCAATATGAGAGTTCTTGGGTTAGTAGATGTAGAACAGTTGAAGTAGCAGGTTCAGTTCACAGGGACAGATTAAGGATAGACTTGAGAGAAAGATGGATAAATAAAGACCTGGCAGATAGGTTAGTTTGAAAGTCAATTTCTAAAAGCCGGCTAACACATACCAGCATGTAAAACGGACGTAAAACTAAATATGATGATGGGTGGAAAGGTCAGAATTTGATTATTTAAAAAGACGGGTTGACAAATATTTGTTGACATCTGACTTGAAGATGACTGTTGTAGATCGCCATTCCAAGGCTAGAGCCAAGTCTACCCTACTATTTCACCTGTTTTAAAAAATATTTTATTTTTCTGTATCTGAACATTCAATTCTTTTCTTTTAAATTTAAAGCATATGTATTTTGTTGCATTGATAATTGAATGAGTTGAGTGGAAGAATACTTTATAGCTGAGTCCCCACTCACCTTAAAGGGTATTTGTGATGCAGCTGAGTAGTTGAAAGGAGTTAGCTTAATCCATTCGGGATGGATATTTGTAAAAAGAGGTTACTAGTTTTTCTCTACTTTATTGCTATTTTCATGGTAGGTGCTCAACTGAGTTCCAATCTAGGGTTCACCCCTGTAAAACTGTACAACATTCACAGCAAAAACTCGTCTGGCTACAACCACTGTAAATAATTTTTCCTTTCTTCCTCTGTGTACCTAAATCTAAATGGAACTACTATGAGCAAAGTTTCTTTCCAAGAACTATACGTCTGTAGAACATATACCACAGGGATGCTTCCCACCTGACTACAACATGGTCGTTTTCAAGTATAATGTTAACATATTCTTGTTGAGCCGCCCTCTTAAAAAATTCTGCCGAGTTTCAAGCATCATTTTACTAATCGTCACAGTGTTGTGTTGCCATTCACCTGACAAACTTATTAACCTCTTGGGTCCTTCACAAGCAGTGACTCTTTACTACATAAAAAACAAAAAATCGATTCTGAATATTAAATAAAGACGTCTATTATTTCTTACTCACTTGGATTTCTCATACAAGTATTTACCCCGGGATGGCTCATCGGCAAAAACGGGTGGCATTTCAACAAGTCCGACAACGTTTCCCCAGATTTTCAGTACTCTTTGCTTATTTCAATCGCTGTTGTAAACTCTTTGCTTTTTCACAACAGATCTTTATCATTGAATTCTCCCTGATAACGGTCGTTGGCTTTCTCTGGAATTTGAGTGACAATAAGTCTCCTCGTGATTCCAGTACTTTGTTACATTTGCCCTAGATCAGTTGAGCTGGCTACTTCCAATAAATTCACGGCCAACCAAGCACTGCGGTCCACTGCCATCTTGATTCCATCGGTGAACATCATAAATGTGTGGACCGATAATCACTTTGGTATTCTGATTCACCGTTCTGAGTGACTTTTTGAGTTGGCCACCACATTGCTTCTTCCAGTCCAGAAGTGGAATCGGATCAATGGCTTTTCTGATGAATTCACCTCGTTGATGCAAGAGAGCATGACCGATTCCACTACTCTCCATGCTCTTCCAGTCGAGGTCTGAGTGGTGTTTTCCCTCCTCGGCCTTTCCGGCCTCTCAGACCTGCCATGACCGTTTTCTGTGGTACCAACCGATATTCGTACCAACATAATTTTTTTTTTCTGTTTTGTGTCTCCCATGACTGTGTGTTCATATGAGCATAACATAAAGTCAAGTGTATGTATGTATATATATATATATATATATATATGTCTAGGTACAGGGTAATCTCCTAAAGTAATGAACAGATCATTATGAATTTTGGAATATATATTCTAGACAACATGGTGAGTAACAAGGGCACATTATTTTTTTTTTGTAAACTTTACCATTTAGGGGATGCGCCCCCTAAACTCACACTCCCCCCAAAAATCTTTTTTAAATAAGTTAAATAAAAAGAATTTAATAGAGAAAAGAATTGCTCTTCATCAAATTTTGAGTTGAATTAAAAAATACATTTTTAAAAGGATTGGTGTGTGAGTGTCAATAATATTTATGTGCTTGGTAACATCCTAAACTATTGAACTTATTATGAAATATGTATTAGGCCACAGGGTGAGTAACGTGAGCACCTTATTTTTTTTTTTTTTTTGTAAACTTTACCATTTTGGGACCGAACCGTACTATAACCCCTAAATAAAGAAAAAAACCATAAAAATTTAAAACTAATGCTATAGTTATTGCTTATACCCGTCCCAGGACGGGTATTTCCTAATATTTTGGCTGTTTTCACTAGTTTTGTATGGATGATTATTGTTGTTTTCACACAAGTCATTAACAGTCACGTTCCCTGGAGTCTGAGTGATAGCAGATCTCCCAGATTTCCAGCACCCTCTGCTTCATTCGATAACTGTTGCAAATCACTTTGCTTTATTGCAACAGCTGTTTACCAATGTTTTCTCGCTGATAACCATTGTTGGCTTTCTCTGGAAGCTCTGTGGCAATAAGCCTCTCCAAGGTTCCAGCATTCTCCACACTCTTCCAGTGGAGGTCTGGTTTGGTGCCCTCCCTCCTTGGTTTTTCCATTCTCTTTGACCTATCATGTCTATTTTGTATGGTATCAGCTAAGGCTGGTGCCACCATGTGTGTGTTTGCATTGGGGGGGGGGGGGGTCAGGTTATGGGATTTCAGTTCCCTTGAATTGTTTTTTGTTTTTCTATATTTTTTGTTCCATTTCTATTTCAACTTACCTGTGGTTCGTCGGTGTCAGCAGGTTGGTGCCATCATCACAGGTCAAGGTGGAGCTAACATCAAAGCGTGAATTGGACCTTTCACGTCACGCCTTCTGCCGACTCAATTCCCGGCTCTGGTCAAGATCGGAGATTAGACACAGCACCAAAGTAAGAGTCTACCGAAACACTGGTGCGAACGATCCTCCTTAATGGCAGTGAGTCCTGGCCAATGAGTGGAAGTCGTTAGGTGATTGGAAACTTTCGATCACTATTACCTGCGCCGCATCCTCTGGGTCCGATGGCAGCACTTTCTTTCAAACAACACAGTAGGGTTCTGCTGCAAAATTAATTCCCTCCGACAAGTCATCCTTACGAGATGTTTACGCTGGCTGGGTTACTCTCTTCACTGTCAACCAAGAGAGTTCATCTATGAAGCAATTGCCCAACTTCCCTACAGGGTTGTAAAAGGCGATATGTTGAACAAAGAAAATCCTGGCTGATGACTGTTAAAGTGCCCCCCCCCCCCCCCCCCCGGTGGAACAGCAAGTGGCAAGATATCACCCAATCGTTGACTTCCAATAGTCAGGCCTGGTCAGCTTTCGTGAGGGTCGCAGTGGCAAGGATGGATGGAGCTGGTTCTAGTCACTCCGCTCCGGATGAATGCTGCTTCAAGTACAAGTAGTGCCAGGTTATGTGGGTTATTTTCGGATGTTATTTTTATTATTTACGGCGGGGGGGATGCGTTTATAGATTTCTTTAAGGTATTAGTGAAACTGATGAAGAGAACTCAAACGCGGCATGACGAATGTGCAATCTGTGCCAGTAACCCTTAGGCCACTGTAGTATAAATATAATTATCCAGAAGATTTTGAATGAATGAAACCATCGCTCTTGCATGTCTATTTCAATCTGGCTTAAGTAGTTTAGAGAAGAGCGAAAGAAAGCTGTTCTGACTACTGGATGAAAGAGTTAATGAAGCGTGTAATGATTTGAATATTTAAACTCACTCGCTCGTCAAACAGATTTAATTTCCTTTCAATGGTTTTTTTCAGTCTGTATCTTATGGAAGAAAAGCTCTATACTTGTCAGATGAAATTATGTCTGCTTTCGACAAATGTTCAAACATGATATCTGCTCAGATTTAAATAAGCGTTCAAGAAAATTTTTCGTTTAAGTGATTAATTAAATTCAAACGATTTGACTTTCATTGGTTTGTTTATATATATATATATATATATATATATATATATATATACTAGCAGAGATTAATCTCCTTAAAGTATGTAGAATACAGGGAAAAGAACTGAAAAACCTGCTTAATAGTGTGATATTCTGATGTCTGAAAAAAAAATCCACTTTGAGAATATTTATTTTATCTATTACTAATAGAGATTTGGTATCTGTCCGAAGCCGAAACTACTATTACTTCTATTAATAATGCTCAATTCCGCTTACTATACTATTTCATCAGACTAAAGTACTATCTTTTAATTTAGTGGGGTGGAGTAGTGTATGTTCGTTCGTCATAACATCTTCCCAAACATTACCCTTTTCTGTGTGTGTGGTGTAGTGTAGTATCTGTCCTGTTGTCATACCATCCTCCCGGGCATACCTTCTTTTTTTTTGGTGTGTGTGTGGGGGGGGGGGGGGGGTAGTGTAATGTTCTGTTATTATGATACCATCTTTCCAGGCATTATCTTCTCCTTCGAAGGGTAGTGTAGTATAGTATATGTTTGTTCGTCATGATACCATCTTCCCGAGCATTACCTCTTCCTGTAGGTGGGTGAGGGGGGGGGGGGGGGCAAGTGTAGCATATGTTCGTTTGTAATGATACCACCATCCCAGGCTAGCAAAAATATGCGACTGGGTAATTATATTTGCTAGTAATTTTAATTGTTTGAATCCTGTAATAAAAAAATAATGATGCTTATTAGCATGACAACACACTTGTTCTCGTTAAGTTATGTACGTATTCTTTTCTGTGTGTTTGAATGAATAGGGAATGTTACGAAACGAATCTGTTAGTATTGCTCATAAAAGATTAAATTTTCTAATTTCCAGGCTTCTTCAAGTTCTATTACTATTTTTGGTGACTGGCGATTTATTTTTTAATATTGCTGTTTCTCAAATTTAGTGTGCATGATATTGTGTGTCTATGCATATAGAGATAGTCCCAGTTTAAGAAAAAGGGTTGCTTGTTAATATGGTGGGCTTAATATATGGTTTAAGTTGTCTTTCACAAAACAAAAATCCAAGCGTTCAGTGAATGAAATTTTTACTCTATTATCAAATTGTTTCAGTTTGTTTTTACATGGGCCACTACATGATTCACTATCAAAAGAAAAATTTAGCTTCATCGTTAATGTTCTATGAATCATATTAAGAAGATTCAATGTATTAGCTGTTGAACTGAATCTCATATGAACAATCAAAATTGAGTTTCCGTGTAATTTTTGCATTTTTTATTTTTTTATTTAAGGAGTAATGGGATTTTGCCCAATGTTTAGACTGGTTTAATCTAATAATTACTGTTTCCATCGATTAATTTTAATTTACCACAAGATGACATTACATTAGTAAGGATTTTTCACTTGTTCAAAGCCTGTATTTTTAGTAATACTGAAAATTGGCTTCACAACCAATAGCACACCAAGTCAAATTTTCTAATTTCCGACAAACTTTGAACGGTCATAATTCGGTGACTAATTGTGCTACCAAAATTAATTTGGTAATATATTTTTTTTTGTTTTTCAAAGATCCAGTTGCTCACATCAAAGTCTTTAGATATAATGAAAATAAAATTTTGATTTGGGATATCTACGATTACTATCTTTCAATGCTCAATTCAGGGAGTAGGTGGGGGGCAGTGTAGTATCTGTTCTGTGGTCATAATATCAACCTCCTAGGTATTACCATCTCCCTTTTTTTGGTGGGGGATGGTAGTGTAGTATCTGTTCTGTTGCCAAGAGACAATCCTCCCAGGCATTACCGCCTTTGGGGGGAAGGGGGCAGTGTAATATGTTTGTTCATCACATATACTAGTAAAAAATGTCTGACCAGATGGAGCCTATTTTTACGAGTAGTAATTTTATTGATATGAAAAAATGCATGCTTTAAAATCGGATGTGGGGAGTCGGTCAAGTTGTGTGTGTGTGTGTGTTTTTAACCGACTCTAGAGTTGGATGTTTGAGATAGTGAGTAATTGCTTTTGTCAGACTCTCCAGCTCTTATTAAAAGTGTCTCTTTCTACGTTCGTATGTTAGTTATATCTGCAAAGCCATGTGGTAACGGTCAAGAAAGTTTTACCCACATAATAAATACTGTAACTATTTCTGAGGTGAGGCGTCATTTTTTATGTATTTTTGACTGTTATCTTCACCCTCTGCAGCAACATCTTTGATGGTTTGGGCATGCAGCTTGTCGCCCGAAGGGAGAGCTAATTCGCAATGTAATCCTCCCTACCTCTCTGCCAGGGTGGCGCAATAATGTCAGTGGAAAGCTGGGCAACAACCATCAAGGACTCTTTCAGATTGTCTTTCACATAGTTGGTAATCTGGAAAGTTTGAAGTCTGACCTCTACTCTCTCTGGAGTGGAAACATGGAATATACATCGTACTGAAGTGAAATGGCTACATGATGTGTCACCTTGAAGAGATTATGAATGTAGTCTGATAATACATGATCACCAACCAGGAAATAATGAAATGTACAGTAGATTATCTATGACAGATCGACTAATACAGAATAAGCTTAAATGGGTATGACCTGAATGACTACCAAGGGAACTGCTCTATTCTTAACTGTGTCAAGGAAGGAGGAATTGGGGAAGGCCCAGGCTAAGATTCAACGATGCAATCAAAATAAACTGGAAATGAAGGAATATCAGTACCAGCGATTGGCAAGATCATGCAGGAGATGAAAACGAAAAGTACCATGGTGGCTTCCATGACTTGGTGTTTTTTTATTTGTCCTTCAATGAGAGGATGTAGTTCAGAGTTATGCCAAGGTAGACGGGGTTGGTGCAGGTTTTCAAGTGGTATTCCAGACCTATCATGTTATGCCTCGGTTGGCTTCCTGGTTCCAGAGATGAAACAGGCATATGATGACTATTACCCTTTATCTATTGATAAATATTATTAGTTGTAAATGCTGGTTCTCATATCATTAAAAGTTAAGCAGTGTGGAGCCTGGCCAGTACTTTGATGGGTGACTGTTTTGGGAATACCGGAATCCATATGTTTTGTAAGTGGTTGTAAAGTTACATTTTCTAATACCTTTGGGCAAAGTATGAATTCATCTCTCCTTCCCTCCAGCTATGAGTTAAATAGTAGGGAAAACTAGACCCTCTGACATTGGTATGTGCAATTTGTATGGTATCTAGAAGAGATTGCTTCCTGTTTTGTTGGATTTCTCCTCATGCCACTGGACTTGAGCAATGCCGAAAGAAGTGCAGTTGTAATTATGCAGCATTTGCTCCACTATAAACTAAATAATTAGCTTATTAATTTCTGTTTCCATTTTGCCATATTTTTATATAGCGTAATCTAAGTAAACTTCTTTCTATGATATGCTGTATATCATAGATATGGCATAATCACGTTGACACACTGCCTGCAAAAACTTAACATTGTCAAAATCATCTCCCCTGACTGGGATATACATGGAGATGACTTAGGAATTTAATATTCTCTAGAAATTTCCGCCTCAAGGATTTGAGAACTCTGCATTTTAGCAAAGAATTAAAAAAAAAATTTTTTTTTTTAAGCAAAGGCTGATTTCTGCCAAATCGCTAGAGCTTTACATCCTTTTTTATTTCTCTTTCTTCCTCTCTCTCGCTTTATCTGTCTTTCTCTTTTCCTGTTTTTCCTCTCTCTGGCTTGATTTGTTTTGCTATGTCTCAATTCAAACAATTCACGATGTGTGTAAGGGAGTTAGAAGACTTGTTTCATCATAGAATGACCCCCACCTCCCAACATACGCACTTAAGGTCTTTCTCTTGCTTTCAGTATGAAAAAAAAGGTAGTGTAGATTAACACCCTTCGCTAAATCACCCCCTCTCTAAAAAAAGAAAAAGAGATTCTACTTTTTTTTAAGGCGATTATGTGGGGGAACATATATTGAAAAACTTCATAGAAAGAAGGAAAAACAATTATTTTAGATTTTAGAGTTTTGTATATGAATTTAACGTAATATGATCCCCCATTTCCGGTCATTCTAGCATTTTAGGGCTGTTCAACATTTTTTTTTTTTTTTATAAGAAATAAATTCTGTACATTTTCTTTTTGGGGGGGATGGATTACGTTTTTAAGTGATTACGTGGTTTTACATTGTTTTTTTAGGGGGAGGGGCACTTGAACTTAGCTTTGTAGAGTTATGGGCAGGGTCTTTTCTTGTGAGGGGGCCTTACCACTCGAACCTAGGATTAGTAGTAGGGTAAGAATTCATCTTCCATAGCAAAAAAAAAAAAGTTTTGGTTAATGGCCTAAAAAGCTAGAATCACCCGAAAATGGGATCATTTTATGTAAACTTAAGGCCCTCCAAAGTTGGGATTTCGATTTCATTTTTTTTTTGCAATTGCCCACTCATATCCCTGCCTCTTTTGGAGCAAGCCAACTCAACATGCTCAGGGTGAATGCTGCACCAGGCCAGGCGGGTCTCTGATACGGGGTTGGTGGGAAGGTGACAGGAAGAACAATAGATTACCAACCTGATGTCCTTTCTCTAACACTCTTGAGAAATCTATAAACCCATTTCTCCTTCTAGTTAGGGGGAAATAGTAGGGTAGACTAAACTCTCAAACCTTGATGAGGGCAACTAGTTTGGGGGGAAGGAAAGCTCTAAAATAACATCAACCTTTCTCTGCTTATTCCAGCATTGCTTGCAGTTATCTTAGATTTCTCTTTGCCATTGGACTCAAACAATACCGGTTTGGAGATGTGCGGGTGAGATTGTGTAATACTTGCTGGTCACTTGCTTCACTATGAGATTTTACTCAGGTTTAAATTTTTTTTTTCTACAAGCAAAGAAACTCAACACGTACACAATTAAATTAAAACTACGCACTTGTACATGCGTCTACGGTATTATCCTGGATTGATTTAGACTGACAAAAAATGCTGTGGTGTCCATCTTTGTCGTAAAACCCTTATAAATTGAGTCATGTCAAAGGCAATTTTTGCTGTCATGATTACATAGTGAAAGAAAAAGAAAAGAAATTCAAGCATTCTTGGTCATTGTAGACGTAGAATATCCACCGATATGTTAAAAATTTTAATTATAATTTGTTGAAATGAACCTGACTTTAAATTTGAAGTAACTATTAAGTGGCAAGAGATGAGACACCAACAGAAGTACAGTTTTGTTGGTTCTATCGATTTCTTTTATGTAGAGAACTTCCTCCTTAAAATTAGGCCAACAGGTAGTTGAAAAATGCCTACAATTCAAATAAAAATTACATTTTCCTATAAAAAAAACAAACTTCTGTGTTAAAATGAGTGATACAAAAAAAAAAAATTGGTAGAATATTTTTTTTACCATATTTCTAGCTATCCAGGCTATCCACTGTTTCCTGAGGTCCTGACTAAGAAGAAAATAGAAGAGTTTAAACAAAAAATTCTCTCTCTCATGCACGAACTTTGGCAACTGATAAAAAGGATAGTCATCAGCAGCTGACTGACCTAGTTTCAATGTTCTTTTTAGAACATCTACCATGAAAGTAATTTTTTCTACTGTCCCACTCCCATGCCATGCATTAGTTTGTACGATGAGAATCCCAACTAAACAAATGTTTTTTATTTTATTTTTTTCATAACCAGCTCTGGGCCATACTGAATCGGAATATGTTAGGTTAGCAGTGCATGCTGATAGCTTCTTAATTTAATGAGTTCTGGGACCCATAGATTTGATTTTAATGGGTCTTCGGAAAATGTTATGTGTTCTATCACCCCCCCCCCCCCAAACATCCTGCATGAAATTCTATCCATGACCGACCTTGCCCCCTATTCAATTTTTTTTTAAAAGATAATTTTGAAATGTATTTCACCATTCATTTAACTGTTCAGTTACAAAGGGTAGGTTGGTTAGGCCAACTGTTAGCTTGAAATGTTTGTGGGAGGGTAGGGGGTAGAAAGAAAAGTGAAATCCCCCCCCCCCCCCCCAAAAAAAAAATCGAGGCTACTTTTGTCTATTAGCAAAAAACCTACACTTCTAGCGGATTTGCAGTATGCATTTCAATGTATTGTTTTTTATGAAAAAATTGACGTGCGTCCCTGGGACACATGGATAAGATTTTACTGCAGGATGCTATCAGCATCTCTGGATTTGTAATTCTCTTTTGTAGTTTCTGAGCCTTATATAGTAGATAAGGCTAAAGACATTGAAATTCAATTTGAAATTTTTTTTTAGATGTTTTTGCCGTGAAACACATTGATTTGTAAAAATTTATTCAAATTCTTATTGGTTCTTAGTCAATTGCAATTAATAGATTTTTAAAGCTTTTTTGCTAATTAATTTTGTAACATTTTACATTAATAATAGTTTTAACATATAAACAAATATTGCAAATTCTATTGCATTTTGCCCTGAATTATTGCCTCTGTCCCTTCATTTTGGAAGAGGGGTCGAGAAGGCAATTTCTGTCTGCCCTTCTCTGAACCTAAATCCATTCCATGATAAATGCCAGTATACTGAAATCATGTGCCCTTAATAGGGTTAAGATGAAAATTCATATACACTAAATGTACAAAAGCAAGGAAATTCCCAAAATTTTACACTTTTATTGTCATTAAGGGTATGCGAGCACAACAAGTCTATGTATTTTACTGGTAGGAATTTTTCTTCAGCGCACCTCACACACTTCATCCACTCATGCATAGAGATTTATACTGTAGTGATGTGATAATGAAATGGTTTCGTTGATATGTAGTCATACCCTCAATGACAATAAAAGTGTAAAAATTTGGTACTTTCCTTGCTTTTGTACATTTAGTGTATATGAATTTTCATCTTAACCCTGTTAAGGGCATACTTTTGTAAAGGCTATGCCTCAATACAATGGTCATTTTTAAGGTTTTTTGGAATTTTCTGGAAAACTAAGGTATATGGTAAACTGAAATTAAAATGCCATCAACTAGACCCTAGAACCTCTATTTCTGCCAAAAATCAGCTGAATCCATCAAATAGTTGATGAAATACAGGGTGGCATATACGTACGTACACACAGATAACATGATTTCATGATTGAACTTTCTGGATCTCTGGGTTGCCTTGACTAATGATGCTGAAATTCTACACACTTATAGAACCTATCAAATGAAAATTTTGTGCAAAGTTTTAAATAATTTGGTTTATTGGTTTTTGAGTTATGACTGATCAAAGAAATGAGATTTCTAGCATAGGTCGTTTTTGAAGTTTATTAAGGGATAGAGCGCTATCGTGCCTCCCTTGATTAAACCATGCATTATACAGGGTGTCACAGAAAAAAGTTAAACAACAAATATACAAAAGGTATATTTGTGCAGGAATGTGAAAGAATAAACTTGCAAAGTTTAAAACTGTATTATTTTAAATTTGATATATCTTAGGATAGCATTATTTAATTGTTATAGATATATAGAATGCCAGATGTGTGCACCAGATAGTGTGGTGTGTGCCGGATGTGTGCACCAGATAGTGTGGTGTGTGCCGGATGTGTGCACCAGATAGTGTGGTGTGTGCCGGATGTGTGCACCAGATAGTGTGGTGTGTGCCGGATGTGTGCACCAGATAGTGTGGTGTGTGCCGGATGTGTGCACCAGATAGTGTGGTGTGTGCCGGATGTGTGCACCAGATAGTGTGGTGTGTGCCGGATGTGTGCACCAGATAGTGTGGTGTGTGCCGGATGTGTGCACCAGATAGTGTGGTGTGTGCCGGATGTGTGCACCGGATAGTGTGGTGTGTGCCGGATGTGTGCACCGGATAGTGTGGTGTGCGCCGGATAGTGTGGTGTGCACCAGATAGTGTGCCGGATGTGTGCACCAGATAGTGTGGTGTGCACCAGATAGTGTGCCGGATGTGTGCACCAGATAGTGTGGTGTGCACCAGATAGTGTGCCGGATGTGTGCACCAGATAGTGTGCCGGATGTGTGCACCAGATAGTGTGGTGTACCAGATAGTGTGCACCAGATAGTGTGGTGTGCCGGATGTGTGCACCAGATACTTTCACACCTTTGCATAAATATTCTTTTGGTAGCCTCCATTAAAAATATTAATTAACTTTTTGGGGGGGGACAAGGCACAATAGTCTCTGAAGGACAAAGAAACCCTGACTCTTACAATATAGATTTTTCTAAAGGAAAAACTATTTCTGAAAACAGGTGAAACTCATTTGTAATTCAATGGAAAGGATACCATATTGTAGATCTAAGAGCGAAAATTATCTTTATGTATTTTTTGTATTTTTTTGATATTGTACTTCAAAATTCAATGGCAACCTATTTGCCGTACTTCAAAGAGTACTAGCAAATGTTGTTTTAGATTGTTCTCTTGTCCCCTGTGAGTCATAAGGTAAACTGGAAGAAAAATGGATTACTCCATCCCATATCCATTTCAATTGTGTGGTGGTTTGCATGCGTGTATACATATTATTCACTCATGCACACAGCCTATACAGTGAACGTTCAACACTTACAAGCCAACCCACCTGACCTTCAATACTTAATGTTTATCACAGCTATTTGGCTAAGATCAGTGTGTAGTATCTGTATTGTATCGGAGCTATTTTTTGAACGATGATGTCTACCGTATCTAGAAAATGTTGGCACTGAAGGAATTAAAGAAATTAAGTTTTTCTACTGGATGAAACAACACTCACCGTTAATAATTTATATTAACAGAACAACGCTTAGATGATTTTTAAAATCGGCACGTATGTTATACATTGGGGGCGGTAAAAGTAAGAGACATTGGGCTAATTTATGCTGCATTAGATAAATGTCTTCTCTCAGCTAGCTTCCACAGGATCTGACTAAAAAAAAAAAAGAAAAAAAAGACTCACAATTTTGTCGATAACATTATGTGAATCGCACAATTTCTCACTTTCGTTTTCTTGGTTTCCACCAGAGTTGTGGAGTGATAGGTTTTCGTAGGTGTCTGACTCCTGTCACGAATGCCGCCGGTCGGGACCACCGATAGACATTACGTGACAAGATTGGGGGCTCGTCCGGGATGGGGATTTCTCCAATATAAAATACCGTCAGGAAACAAACAAAAGATACGAAGAAACGACAAAAAGACACTAGGACTCAAATTTATATTCATTTATTTAATGAAACTGTATACTAGAAAAAAGGGGAGTGTATCTATAAAACAAAACGAAATAAAACATCAAAACAAAAGTATATTCTTAAGAAGAGGGGGGGATTGTCTATCCTATCCCTATAGTAGCAGGATTCACTTCTACACAAAAAATATACACATATATAACAGCCCTAGGGGGCGAATGTCCGTGAAGAGATATTCAGGTTGTTACTTACAACTGGATGCATTGTTCGATTTAGAGTAGATATTTCCGGCATGTGGTCGTAGCCGTACCTCCTTGCACATGTAGTTTTGAAATACATTTTTTTCTCAGGAAAAACAATTCCTGGCTGGTTACTTTTTCTCCGCTTAGTTCAGCGGGTCGTCTCGCCCGAGCCGAGGGCGGATATATTTCCATTTTCATTTCTCCGCTTAGTTCAGCGGGTCGTCTCGCCCGAGCCGGGGGCGGCTATAATTCCATCTTCAAGCTTTTTCTCCGCTTAGTTCAGCGGGTCGTCTCGCCAGAGCCGAGGGCGGCTATAATTCCATTTTCAAAAGGCTCCACTGCGATACTGTAGTCGCACATCAGTCGTCTCGCCCAAGCCAAGGGCAGATATAATTCCATCTTCAAATTCCATTTACAAAAGGCCCCTGCCTTTCCTCGCGACTTTCTTGTCGACGGTTGTTCATTTCTTCCCCGTTCAGCGCAGAGGTACTCGGGAAGACTGACTAGTCGTCCTCAAAATATGTCCGTCTTAACCCGGCAGCTAACGTACTTCCTTGCCGGCATCCTTCGTCCTCTGTCTCGCGTTAACTTCCTGTCGACTGTTCTTCTTCGCGTGCAGCTCTCGTGTGCATCTGTTTTTTTTGTCTTCACTCTCTCTTTTTATCTCTTTTCCTGACGTCATTCGAGTCGCATTATTATAATTTCTCGGTCGTGTATAAATATGCAAAAATGAATCCCATATCTCTCCGTAAACCGGAGTCGTGAGTTCGAATCTCGATAGCTCTCCCTACATTTTGTAACACTCCTAAGAGTGCTTGGAGTCAATTTTTAAATCTCTCTCGAATAAACAGGCAGTCTGAATATTGGAAGACTTTAAAACAAGTCTGATATTTTGGAATTCTAGGAGTCTGAGTCGCAACCCTGGTTCCCACATATATCGGTCCTGATACCCCCAACACCATCCACGCCTATCTTGTAAGTTCATGTTCCCGGGTGGAGCCAAAGTTATCCAATATATTATATCTGTTCGATCTTGTGAGGACATCATCTCCGGCATTACCGCCGCCTTTGTTGTCTGTTCGAGGAGTGGTGCTGCCAATTTAGCGGGTGTCCCGCTAGATCTGACGATTTTGATTTGAATCTTGCTAGTAAAATTTGGATCTAGCGGCTAGCGATTTTTTTTTTTTTTTTTTTTTTTTTTTTTTTTTTTTTTTTTCTTTAAAGTCTGGCGATTTCGTTTGCCACATACACACATGCAATTTCAGATTTCAGTAAAACTATTTTCCGTATTCATTTTCTCTTTAGTCATCACGAGATTTTTTCTCAAGCTACCTTCCATACATGATATATGCACATCTGCAGTAGTTTTACATGTCAATAAAAATGTTAATATTCTAAATATAAAATGGTGATCACGACCGGACAAAAGGCCACCAAAATAATTCAAACACGGACAAAAGCCCACGAACGTAAAAATAAATTAATATAAAAAAAATAATTCTTTGGCATTTATAACGAGAGCGAACAGAATGAAAAATGGGTAAAAAAACAACAACAAATAAATGTTACCAAAGGCAAGATAAGTTACTATTCTACCTAGGGTTATTTCATGTCACATCATCCAGGGCTTGAAACCCATGTGCTCAGATTTTGTAACTTACACCACAGATGGGCATCATAAAAACTAAGAAATCCTGAAAATTTGAGGATGCAACTCCAAGCGGTTTCCGATTTAGAGCATTTTCCGTTTCGCGTAAATCGCACAAGATGTCGCCCGGGCGACATTTTAATAATTACATTTTCTTGAATATTTTCAGTTTGGAACATGATGTGATGCTGAAAATTCACACAGGTATGTTCTTCAACCCAAGGAATCCAAAAATGGCATCAGCTTTGCTCAGAAATAAAACCTTCTATGAGATTTTATCAAATTTTGAAATTTTTTACATGTGCACCAATATGGGGCAAAAAAAATGACGTAGCTGATATGGTAACGGGTTTTTTTCTTTTGGGCATTCATTTAGACACTATGAAGTACCATTGGACCAAAAATGGTAAATAATACTTTTTTTGTTCACTCACTGTGTCTATTCAAAGTTAGGTCTTTTTCCGAGGGTTTATCTAAATTTATATAAAATTCACATTGAAATAAGTTTTTGAAAGTAAAAGTTAAATAGTAAAAGGTAAAAAAGGTCTCACAGTGATCAGATATTTACCATAAGAGTAGACTTCACAACAAAAACCAGCATACGACAACATTATCTACATACTGTTATTTTCTTTATGCCACTGAAATGCAGAAATCGTTTTTCATACTCCTTATCACTTATCTTGTATGTTCTTCCTGTATATGTTGTTGGGGAGACAACACAAAGAATTTTCTTGATTGGAACAAACCATGTATCATCAATTTGCGGCCAATTGAATGTCTTGCGTGGTCCATGAGGGTGCATGAACTTGATGGTTACATCTTGGCCTTTCGGCTAAGATCAAAGTAGTATCTGTTCCGATGGATACTGCACCCCATACTGGTTTTGTCTTGGCCTTCGGGTCTTGATTTACGCGGTTCAATGGGTCTGTTCTGGGAGGTCCACCCTCCCAGGCTTTGCCTCCCCTCTTTGGGGAGGAGTAAGTTTATTGCTTACTGCCTGAGGCGCCTCTACCGGGGAATGCCGACAGGCTGCCCAGGCAATTTTTAAACCCCACTTTCCCGACCCGACCTTGGGTCACATCTTACTTGTGGGAGTAAGATAAAAACTGGCCTTGTGCCTAACTCCTGGAGAGGAGTAAATCAATACATCACCTTCCTCTGCATTAATTTCATTCACAATGCCAATCCATCAGAAAGAATTATAAACACAGGTTACATATTGCATTGGTGAAATGTCAGAGATTTCAAGAATTGATAGCAAGTTAAAATCATGGTTGTCTGTATATGATTAATCCTTGCTGGTCAGCTTATGACCAATGTTCGATGTTGACAACAGGACAAAATGGTGGGTGCTTATGCTTCCTGGTACTGTGTTTCCCCTGGCAAATCTTGCCTCAAGAAACTTTCTCACCTCCTCCATAGTTTCCATACTAATATCAAAGAACTTGATTGCAGACATCTCCAGGCAGACTTCTAGCATGGCTTTATAATCCAGGATTTGATTATTCAGAGGACGTTGAAGCGACCGTTTAGCCACATGCCGTTTTACTGAACCACCGATTCCATCACAAAGGGATTTTCCATGGTTTGTAGCAAAGAAAACCCACTCTTCATCAATCCCAAAGTCCTGTTTATGCAGACATAAATTTATGAAGTTTTTATAAAATATATAAAAAAAAAAAATATTGACCCCCACAGCCATCATTGAAATAAGTCTTTTTGTTAACATGAGGCAATAATGCATGAATGTAGTGAACTGTCATTGTCTGAGTTTGATACACGAATGCAGTGTCGTGGGTGTTGTCATTAGAAATAAAACACAATGAAAGATGATTCAGTGTTCCATTGGAATCTCGGTAGTAAAGCACTACAGGGTGCAATATTCCTTGCTCTAATGAAAACTTTAGATTTCGTCTTGTATGAGAAATTGATAATTTTCTGCAAAGTCTACAAGGACAAGAACCTCATTAAAACAAAAATTCTCTTTCCTTTTAGTCAAGTATCTAGTTTGACATTTTGTTATATATGAGTGTCGTGTGAGATTGTCGATTTTGTCCATCAAGAAATCTTTGTATTCTTCATACGTTGTTGTACGGGTACTTAATGTGGCACGGTCAGCTGTGTCCCATTGACTAAAATGAAATTCATCATCTGGATCCACATCAACCAGCTTTTCATCCAAGAACTTCTGCAATGCCTCTCTGCCAGGACATGCCTCACAACGGTGCATCATGTATTCCTTGTTGGAAGAATCACAAACTAGTTTTGAGATCAAATCCTTGTGACGTCCCAACCAATGGCATCTACAAGAAGTTTTGCATTCTGATGTACGCTACATACACAAACAGAATGGGTACCTTTAGATTCAGCTAATACACACCACTTTGGACGAAACTGAGAAAATTTTGAAAACCCCATGATTCATCAGATCATGTAATCTATCCAATTCTAATGCTTTCTCTTTGATTTCTTTTTCAATATGCACTGATTCTGACAGTCAATTCTTCAGTGTCGACTTTGTATACAGTCGACAGGTCGCTTTTGAGTCTTCCAATCACTTGTTCTAATTTCCTTTTGGCACTATGAACACGACTATGAGGAGCAACACCGTGTAAAGCGACAGGAGAAATGTCCATGGATTTCAGACTAATGTTCAAATTTTTTTTGTGGGGTTTGCAAAAGTTCACAGGTGTAGTCTGCATCTATCCTGTCTGTATCATCGATCAGTCTCACATATTTCATCATACACTGAGGACAAAGAATGTGTCCTGGTGTTACATTGTACCCTCTCACCTCCAGCTCTTTTGCCATCACTAACGATATCAGCTGTACGCCTTTGACTTTACTTTTATGTTGTAACAATCCACCGCGGCACTTCTTTGAGGCCTTTGCTTTATGTTCAAACCATGGCCATCCCTACTACAGGCCAGGCAATCGTGCAACTGGGGGCCATGTGAATTTTATTAAATATTCGATATAGAAGTTGCAAACAAATGTAAAATTCCTCTGTGAGATTAGTTTGATGTTTTTATGTGTTTTACATACCAAATAAGAACCACAATGAGCTAATTGATACATTTGACAATTATTGACAAATTCCTATAAATGAAGAGACAGGTAATTTTGAATAAACAAAGGCAAATGCATATTTCAATGAAGAATTTTTATTTCAATGTTAGATTTTTTTTAGAGATTTTGTACTTATGTCAAAAAATCATTACTTGTATATTGTGGTTAAAAAGAAAAAAAGGATCCGCACCAGTTGATGATATAGTTTGCAACTTCTATATCGAATATTTAAGAAAATTCACATGGCCCCCAGTAAAAGACCCCAGTTGCACGATTGCCTGGCCATGGTTCAAACACATTTCCTAATTATTTTTTGTGATGAAAGCAGATGGTTGATAACTCGCCTTTATGTTCCTTGAGCCCAGCTCTCCACAACTGCTCAACAATGTCTTTGTTCAAGTCTGACAGATTCTCAATTCCTTTGGAACGATCATAGTCTAATTTGTGACATTCCAAATTGAGTTCGACACCAACGGAGCAAGCTTCATCAGTCATCTTGTTTTCTTTTGTTCACTGTTGAATTGAAGACAAAACAATAAAATAGAATATATAGAGATAATCAGGTAACTTAAGTTTAGTAACAGGGGATGAGTAAGCAGTTAGTGAAGAGATTTATATACATATTTCCAGTGAATTGAAAGGAAAATCAACATTTAAAATATTCATAAATTTGTTCCTACCTCAAATTCTTCTATATTTTCTACAGCTAATTTCTTTGTATGCTTTCACCTCAAAGACTGGACAGTACTAGCAAGGGAGATTATTGTGTTGGGAGGGAGGGGATGAGGTCATAAAAGTTTTGTAGCAGGGGATGAGTAAGCAGTTAGTGAAAAGATTTATATACATTTTTCCAGTGAATTGAAAGGAAAATCAACATTTAAAATATTCATAAATTTGTGCTTACCTCAAATTCTTCTATATTTTCTACAGCTAATTTCTTTGTATAAGAATCAAGTGCTGCCTAACGTTTTTGCCTGCATAATAGAATAAACAAATTGCACCAACCACTATTATATATTTTAATTAGGTATAGATAATGTTTTTCAGTTAAAATTATTTTAGGATTGTTGCAGTACATTATGGTGAACTAATCCAGCTCCGTTGCATATGGGACACATTTTACTGAAAAAATTAACCACCAACTAATGCAGGCATAATAGGCAAAGAAAAACTTTGTTATACAAGAAATATGATCAATATTTAAGCAGCTATTGTAGTTCAGTAGCCAAAATTGGCATAATCATTGGATTCTGGTGACATTGGACCAAAGCGCCGTTGCGCATGGGACATTTTGACGATCTTTCGCTCAGTCATTTTACAATGGATGGTGTTAACAACCCAAAACTTTTTACCTTAGTAAAAACTGATATGCAGTTATTAAATAAACACAAACAGTGCTAACTTCATCTATCTTATAAGTAAAACCATTCAACATTTATTCTCAGTTAAAATTGATGAGAATAACCCATGTAGATAATGTTGTCGTGTGCTGGTTTTTGTTATGAAGTCCTCTTTTATTGTAAATATCTGATCACTGTGAAACTCTTAACTTTTCCTTTCAAAAACTTATTTCAATGTGAATTTTATATAAATATTGACCCCGCATACCCAAAGTAGTTGCTTCCCCCAATAGAGTATTTCTGAACCCTCGGAAAAAGACCTAACTTTGAATAGACACTGAGTGAACAAAAAAAGTATTATTTACCAATTTTGGTCCAAAGGTATTTCATAGTGTCTAAATGAATGCCCAAAAGAAAAAAACCCTGTTACCATATCAGCTACGTCATTTTTTTGCCCCATATTGGTGCACATGTAAAAAATTTCAAAATTTGATAAAATCTCATAGAAGGCTTCATTTCTGAGCAAAGCTGATGCCAAAGCAGGTTGAAGAACATACCTGTGTGAATTTTCAGAGTCACAACATGTTCCAAACTGAAAATATTCAAGAAAATTTAATTATTAAAATGTCGCCCGGGCGACATCTTGCGCGATTTACGCGACACAGAAACTGCTCTCAATCGGAAACCGCTTGGAGTTGCATGCTCAAATTTTCAGGATTTTTTAGTCTTTATGATGCCCATCTGTGGTGTAAGTTACAACAAAATCTGAGCACATGGGTTTCAAAATCCAAAATTTCTGGATGATTTGACATGGAATTACCCCCTACCTGGATTTGTGATTTAACTTATTTTAAAGCATATTTTTGTTAAAAACAAACATGGTGTCGACTGTTCAGTTCATACTCAAAAAGAAAATGGCGTCGATAAGATGTCGATGATGATCACTCGGATAATCGCTAAAAATTGAAAATTAAACAAAATACTGGTAGAAACACATCCGATAAATGTCACCAATCGTGCGAAAATGTAATATTCTATCAGCATTTTGTTTAATTTTCGATTTTTAACATTACAAAAGGTTTGATAAGAGAGATAGGAGGCAGTGAACTTTGAAATGTTTACTTTGCATCCCCATAATTTACCAATAAAAATATTCGACTTACAGTCTGAGAACCAATGTTAACTAAATTATTTTACCTACTAAGTTAGAATGACCCGGAAATGGGGGATCATTTTATGTTACAAGTATATGCAAAACTGATGCATTCTGAAATAATTGTTTTCTTTCCGCGAAAGATAAGTGATACAATACAACGGTTTATTTAATATAAATAAATAACACAACAAAAAAACTAATTTTAATATTCAATAAATTGACAGCCATGTTGCACGCACTTTTTTCGACTTTTGTTAAATTTATTCTTTATTTTTCGTATTACCACCCAGACTTAGGGTTAGTAGTAGGGAGGGTGCATGGTTTTTTTTTGGGGGGGGGGGATTATATAATTTTGGCAAGGTATGAAAATTAGGTAAGTATGGAATAAATATCGAAGTAATTCAATCATTAACAAAATATTAAAATGGCCGACTTTCTTACGAAGAAACCGAAATGCATTATAATGGATAATCTTGTAATAGGATTTTAATTTGATATTTTTTTATCAAAATAATAATTGGAAAAGATAATACCAGAACAGTATTCTTAGAACAAACATAACTCGATTTTATTTGCTTTAAAACAGCAGTAAATGTTTTAAAATATTTTTTGCGGTGGAGGGCCCCCCCACCCTATTTAAAACTATAGGAGTAAGGGCCTTTAAAGTGTCAAATAACAATTTAAATAACATTGAAAAAAAGAAACAAACAAAAGGATGGGTATATTGAGGTCACCGTAACTCTCCAATGTTATTGAGTATTTTTATCTTTTTTTTCAGCAGTGACAGAGCAAATTAATTCACTTATTAATTTGTTGCCCGATTTTTGCGGATTTCTTTTTTTTAATTTTTATTTTCTAAATAATAATTTATTTTCAGATTTTTGTGGATTAAAAAAAAAATCATTTTGCAAATATTTTTTTTTTCTCTCATTTTTGTGAACATTTTTTTATAGCTTTTATTTTGAAAATATTAATTAATTTTCCAATTTTTGCGGATTATTTTGCAAATATTAATTTCATTTTTGTGGACAATTTCTTCGGCAATATTCTATATTTAGATATGTCATTATTGTGATGTTAAATTTTTAATATATTTCAATTTTTAATAAACACTGATTTTATGATTTATTTCTTACAAAACAAAATATACACTCCATTAAACCTCCCACTAACCTTAGATCTAGGTGGCAACAAAGTAATATTTATGAAAACAAATTAACTTTTATTTGCAAAATAATCCGCAAGAGTCAGACAACAAATTAATATTTGCAAAATAATCCGCAAAAGTCAGACAACAAATTAATATTTGCAAAATAATTTTTTCAAGTAATAGACAAAAACAGACATTAATATTTGTACAGTGGATATATTTTCGCTGTCATAGCTTTGAAAAACAGACAAAAGTAATCGATAAAATTTGGCAGTCATTTTGATATATATATGTATATATATATATATATAATAGATGATTGGTGGTGTATGAAGTAGAGATGGCCGGTTTTACCGAAAAACCGCGGTTTTTCGGTTTCGTCTCCATAACGAATACCGAATCGTTTTTTTTTTTTTTTAACCGTAACCGTTCGGTATTGTGTTTTTACTACAGTAAGCCACCATATACAAGGAAACACGGTTGAAAAGATTTTCCGATTTGAATAAAATTGAATATTACCAAAAAATGTTATATTAGTAAGAGGACAGATTGAACAAATATATGATAAAAACATTTAATTCACTTGTAGGAAGAAATCTTTGTTTACAGTTTGTTTATCATTAACATTTTAATTTTCAAATGAAAAAGAGAAATACGACAGACAACATGACATCGTATTTTTAGCATAAACTATTTTCAAATGAAAAGGAAAAAATCAAACGCGTTCCGTATGATGTCGAAAATCTATTTGATTCAACTCAAAATTGTAAAATAATTTATGTTTGTTTCAGAGTTATCTAAAAAAATAAGTTATTAAAATGAAATTTAAAAAAAATACTTGTTGTAAAAGTAAATAAACGAAAAGTAGCGAGCGAGTATAAACATTTAAAAAGCAAAAAAGTAGTTGCCAATGCTAGTATCACTTTATTCGGATTTTTAAAATTATTTTAAACATTAGGCATTTCATTGTTTACTTTTGAAAAGCCACTTCATACATAAATTGTCATTTCTAGAGAACTATCTCTCAACTATACCGTTTTCTCTCCCAAAAATGGGTTATTCAAAAAGTAGACTATGCAACGATTTATATTTTACTAAATTGTTAATATGGTATTTATTTAGAGTTGAAAATTTATTCGAAAGTTTAATTATTAAACTTTAATCCAAATCATGAATTCTATGACTAAAATTACCTTAAAGCTTAAAAAATGACTTTAGGTGAATTAATAATCTCTACTTTTTTTTTAACCATCCTTCCTTTTCCCTTGGTGCGGTTTTCGGGTGTACTACTCGTCTTTTACGCATGTCTATAAAGTTTTATTACCCTGTCTTAAAAACAAATATTAACCCCAACACGCACCAGTTGACAGAACTTCGAGCACACAAAATGACAGACATCCCAACAGTCAACACCGGCAATTTGAGAAGTATATGGTGTGTTTATTTTTCGACTCTATCCGATGACACGGACGAAAACATTCCAGCAGAAGTACAGCAAAGTAGTGAACCAAAAGGGGAAAAAGACTTTTGGGGTTTTCTCCGAAAGAAAGGTCAGGCAAGAACAAAAGAAATTGATACCAGCAGTAAACAAATATCTCGGATTAAAAACGAGGTAGATCGATTTCTGTATGGAAAAGCCATCGACCCATCAGCCTGTCCTTTTGTCTGGTGGAAGAAAAATGGGAGGCTCTACCCGAATCTTTGTATTCTGGCAAGAGAACTTTTGAGTATTCCAGCTACCTCTGTAGCGAGTGAACGGATATTTAGTAAGGCTGGACTTGTCATTAGTGACCGGAGATGTAGGCTGAAACCTAACTATGTTGAGAAACTAGTTTTTCTCAATCACAACCTAAGAAAATGAGTAAAAACATTTTCACCTATTAAAAAATTAAAATTTTTATCTGTCAAATAATTTTGACAATATTTCATTTTCATCATCATTTTTGCTTAATTTTATTTGTAAAATTATTTTGTTTGTTTAAATAAATTTTCGTTTTTTAATTTCTTGCATTTCTGGGTTATATTTTAGCTTCTGATGGGTTAAAGAATTAGATAGAATGTATATTCAAACTCAGTTTTATTGTTCAGAAATCTTTCATGAATCTTTGGTCACTGTTTTAACGAGTTAACTGTTGAAAAGGTATCAGAACTTTGATTACAACAGTCAGCACCTTAAAACTTATATGATTCATATCATGGAGAATGATTCAGTCACAAAATTATCGAAACAGTGGCATAATTCAACTAAACGTTGAATAATAACTAATCATCACACAAGAGAATGAATAGGTTCCATAGTAAAAAAATTTTTTTCAAAAAAACCGAAAAACCGAACCGTAAACCAAGGTTTTAAGGGAAAAAAACCGGAACCAAAATTTCAAAACCGCCCAACTCTAGTATGAAGCATTAAAAACATTGTTCTTAATGCTTCATACACCACCAATCATCTATAAAATACTTCTCGAGGAGCATACGTGGAATAACAATCAAATTCATATATATATAGATATATATGATGGACTCTCCCGTTGATTTCGACGTATGAGTGCCCCACCAGGGGCTGCCCGCGCGTGAATTTGTAATTGCAAGGGTTGCGCAATTCCCAACAACCGCTCTCCTGAGTCAGCATTGCTTGATTCCAATGGCAAGTAGTAATACAGGACGACTGGAAACAATGCCGAAATAAGCAGAGAGCACATACAGCACCTGGTATTCCCAAATGGTCACCCATTTAGTACTGGCCAGGCTCGACGCCGCTTAACTTCGGTGATCTAACGGGAACCGGTGTGTCAACGTGACTGTGCCGTATATATATATATATATATATATATATATAAAATATAATAACACGAAATCACATAATTGTCGATGCAATAATTTATTTCAACCGTTCGGTTTTTTCAAGCATCACCCAGACAATTACATTTTTGAGACTGATAGAAAATTGAATTTCCCTACCACAGTTCCATCATAGATGGTGGTAGTAGCAACCAATTTGATACATCTTTTATAGAGAGGGGGAAAATTTAAAACTTATATTTAACTATGGCGGGCGAAGGGGAGGGATCTTTAAGTTAATCAACTAAAAACTGCCATGTCAAAATTATGACACATACGACTTGGCGATATCAACCATATAGGCAATTTTACTCACGCGCATACACAAAACTAAATACGCACACATCATATGCGCACTCACATACATAATCTCACTCGCACATTATCATAACTAAACATAATCACATACGCAACTTTTATTCATCTCTAGCCAGAATGCGTCCGGCGAAACTCGTGTTCTCAAATTCGGTTAGAGAAAAGAAAGAAAGAAACAATTAACAGGCACAGAGAAGATATAGACAGACCGCGTGTCATAAATTCTCAGTCCGTCTGGGTTCCAAGAAAGAGAATCTAATTGAAATAAGATTACACGCACATACATATATGCATACATACAAATCCATACGCACATACACACACATATATACACATACACACCCACACATATACATATCTATACACATATACATATACACACATATATACATATATATATATATATATATATATATATATATATACATACATGAATACACCTATATATATCTCTGAATCTATTTGAAATATTGACCAAATGCATACGCATGTAGTTGTTCACACATGTAAACATACATACACATACATACGCACACACATATATACATATATGCACATATACACACATATACATACGCACCCATACATATATATCCACACACCTACACACAATATTTACATAACACTCTATATTCTTACTGATGTAATATGAGTTCTAAAAATTAGTCTTACCTTATTTATATTTTAGATTAATTTGATAATCTATTATTATAAATATCATGCGGGGGGGGGGGGGGGGTTATCGTACCTAATGTTATTCAATTTGATATCTTCACCGTTGTAATTCTAGAGGCCCATCGGATTACTAATTCAAGTCTAATAATGTCTATTGGTAATATTTGACATTTATACTTATATTAATTCAAAAACTAGTGTATTACCTGCAGAAAAAATTTTCATACCACTATCTTATTTTAAGTAAATAATAAATATCCGCGTACACACAAATACTATATATCACCAAGTCAGTAAATCTGTGTCTATCACAGATATTATTATAAATATTATGGGGGGGGGGGGGGGTTACCGTAAGTAATGTTATTCAATTTGGTATCTTCACCGTTATAAGTCTAGAGGTCCATCGGATTACTAATTCAAGTCTAATAATGTCTAGTGGTAATATTTGGCATTTATACTTATATTAATTCAATAACCGCAGAATTTTTTTTAAAAACACTATCTTATTTTAAGTAAATAATCTGAATAAATAAATATTTCAAAATACCATTATATACGCATACACACAAATACTATATATCACCAAGTCGGCAATTCTGTGTCTATAGCAGATATTATTATAACTATTATGTTGGTGGTGGGGGGGGGGGGTTACCTTTAATAATGTTATTTAATTTGGTATCTTCACCGTTATAAGTCTAGAGGTCCATCTGATTACTAGTCGTTGATTATTTTAAATTTATATTTATGTCTGCACTTAGCCATAAGTTCATCTCGTTTATTTAAGAGGTTATTTCGATCATATTTTAGGATTCTTATTTTTTCTTCTAGACATAAGTTGCATCTTTGTCTAAATCCATCTGGAATATTCGAAAAACATAAGATTGACCACGAAACCACCGGGGACCTGTTCTCATTTTTCAGATGCCACCATTGTTTAGCTAACTCCGTTTTGCTCTTGAGTTCTGGGTTATTGAAAGAGTGTTTGTGGTCATAAAAACGTTGTTTCCAGTTTCCCGCGGAGATGCCGATGTAAACCTTTTTATCCCTGTTGTTATCTTCCGGATGAATAGTGGCCTTATAAACCACACACTCAACTTTACAGTTACCGTCCAGTGGGCAGTTATTTTTCACTTGACAATTACATTTATTTACTGTGACCTTATTCTTACTAGGATTGTTAAGTAATTTACGATTATGGGTGCTGATAATTCTGTAGAGGCCGAAAAATAATATGGTTCAATCCTCCCTACTGCCAACTATCTAACATCAACATCGGGAGAGTATTCTTGAACCTGGTAGATAAACATTTTAGCATAAATAATCCATTTAGGAAGATATTTAATAGAAAAACCATTAAAATCAGCTACTCTTGCACCAAGAACATGGACAGAATTATCAGCACCCATAATCGTAAATTACTTAACAATCCTAGTAAGAATAAGGTCACAGTAAATAAATGTAATTGTCAAGTGAAAAATAACTGCCCACTGGACGGTAACTGTAAAGTTGAGTGTGTGGTTTATAAGGCCACTATTCATCCGGAAGATAACAACAGGGATAAAAAGGTTTACATCGGCATCTCCGCGGGAAACTGGAAACAACGTTTTTATGACCACAAACACTCTTTCAATAACCCAGAACTCAAGAGCAAAACGGAGTTAGCTAAACAATGGTGGCATCTGAAAAATGAGAACAGGTCCCCGGTGGTTTCGTGGTCAATCTTATGTTTTTCGAATATTCCAGATGGATTTAGACAAAGATGCAACTTATGTCTAGAAGAAAAAATAAGAATCCTAAAATATGATCGAAATAACCTCTTAAATAAACGAGATGAACTTATGGCTAAGTGCAGACATAAATATAAATTTAAAATAATCAACGACTAGTAATCAGATGGACCTCTAGACTTATAACGGTGAAGATACCAAATTAAATAACATTATTAAAGGTAACCCCCCCCCCCCCCCCCACCACCAACATAATAGTTATAATAATATCTGCTATAGACACAGAATTGCCGACTTGGTGATATATAGTATTTGTGTGTATGCGTATATAATGGTATTTTGAAATATTTATTTATTCAGATTATTTACTTAAAATAAGATAGTGTTTTTAAAAAAATTCTGCGGTTATTGAATTAATATAAGTATAAATGCCAAATATTACCACTAGACATTATTAGACTTGAATTAGTAATCCGATGGACCTCTAGACTTATAACGGTGAAGATACCAAATTGAATAACATTACTTACAGTAAACCCCCCCCCCCCATAATATTTATAATAATATCTGTGATAGACACAGATTTACTGACTTGGTGATATATAGTATTTGTGTGTACGCGGATATTTATTATTTACTTAAAATAAGATAGTGGTATGAAAATTTTTTCTGCAGGTAATACACTAGTTTTTGAATTAATATAAGTATAAATGTCAAATATTACCAATAGACATTATTAGACTTGAATTAGTAATCCGATGGGCCTCTAGAATTACAACGGTGAAGATACCAAATTGAATAACATTAGGTACGATAACCCCCCCCCCCCCCCCCCGCATGATATTTATAATAATAGATTATCAAATTAATCTAAAATATAAATAAGGTAAGACTAATTTTTAGAACTCATATTACATCAGTAAGAATATAGAGTGTTATGTAAATATTGTGTGTAGGTGTGTGGATATATATGTATGGGTGCGTATGTATATGTGTGTATATGTGCGTATATGTATATATGTGTGTGTGTATGTATGTGTATGTATGTTTACATGTGTGAACAACTACATGCGTATGCATTTGGTCAATATTTCAAATAGATTCAGAGATATATATAGGTGTATTCATGTATGTATATATATATATATATATATACATGTATATATGTGTGTATATGTATAGATATGTATATGTGTGGGTGTGTATGTGTATATATGTGTGTGTATGTGCGTATGGATTTGTATGTATGCATATATGTATGTGCGTGTAATCTTATTTCAATTAGATTCTCTTTCTTGGAACCCAGACGGACTGAGAATTTATGACACGCGGTCTGTCTATATCTTCTCTGTGCCTGTTAATTGTTTCTTTCTTTCTTTTCTCTAACCGAATTTGAGAACACGAGTTTCGCCGGACGCATTCTGGCTAGAGATGAATAAAAGTTGCGTATGTGATTATGTTTAGTTATGATAATGTGCGAGTGAGATTATGTATGTGAGTGCGCATATGATGTGTGCGTATTTAGTTTTGTGTATGCGCGTGAGTAAAATTGCCTATATGGTTGATATCGCCAAGTCGTATGTGTCATAATTTTGACATGGCAGTTTTTAGTTGATTAACTTAAAGATCCCTCCCCTTCGCCCGCCATAGTTAAATATAAGTTTTAAATTTTCCCCCTCTCTATAAAAGATGTATCAAATTGGTTGCTACTACCACCATCTATGATGGAACTGTGGTAGGGAAATTCAATTTTCTATCAGTCTCAAAAATGTAATTGTCTGAGTGATGCTTGAAAAAACCGAACGGTTGAAATAAATTATTGCATCGACAATTATGTGATTTCGTGTTATTATATTTTATTATTGCTCTGTTTACTACATTGAGCTCTCATACCCGGATTTCCTCCTGGAATTATTCCACTATAACACAAATAATTGGCTCCACTCCGTGTTGAGCTCTCTCAGGATTTCTAGTATCGGAATTACTTCAATTTTGAACTGAGGATGGAAAAATTCACACCATTGTATTCGCTGAAAAATATACCTTATCCCAGCTTGCATAGCTTCACTTTGGATCTTATGGACAGAATAACGGACTTTACCAACAGACTGAGATGGAAAGCGTATTTTTATTTGAAGGACGAGGAATCTGATCACAAAGAAACCTTTAACTTCAGATCACAGAATACCTGCAAACCCATTGAGGCGTTAAGGCCGTTCGAGAATGATTTGTTTGACCTAGTCAAAAGAATTAAGTTCCGAAGGTATTCAAACCAATTTCAGTCCACTCTGAAGAATGACATCGCAGAGATAAAGAAGTCGAACAAAGTTTGGGTGAAGGCTGATAAGTCAGCGAATATTTACAAGATGTGCCCATCCGAATATAGGAAAACTATTCTGGAAAAAATCTGTAATAATTACAGAAAGGATACCCACGACACTGAAAAAATAATCAATGAGGATACCAAGGAATTTGCATCCAAACTGAATATCGAGGATAGAGTGGGAAAAATTGATAAGAGAAACGCATACATACTCATCAAGGACCATAAGAAAAATTTCCACATTAAGAAACAAGCGAGAATAATCAACTCTACGAAATCGGAACTCGGCCATGTATCTAGGGAGATTCTACGAAATATTATTAATGTAACTCTAGAAGCTACCAAATTTAATCTTTGGAAGGACTCGGCGGATACTATCGAATGGTTTAAATCAATTGAAAATAAGAGGAATGCCTGCTTTATACAATTCGATATTATGGATTTTTACCCCTCGATTTCCAAGGAATTACTTACGAACAGCATTAACTATGCTGGGAATTTCGTGGATATATCCGATGAGCAGGTAAGATTAATTATGGCCTGTCGCAGATCCATCCTTATAAACAATCGAGAAACATGGATTAAATTGAACAACAACAAATTTGATGTCCCGATGGGTGCTTTTGACTCAGCCCAGATTGCCGATCTGGTGGGCATTTTTATAATGTACACTATTAGCAGAATTGTAGAGCCTAATTTAGTGGGGTTATATAGGGATGATGGACTAATTGTTATCCCCAATAGTGACGGCCCCCTGGTATCCAAAATACATAAAAAATTAATAAGAGCATTCAAATACCTTGGATTTAAAATAGATATAACCCCAAATTGTAAAGAAGTAAACTATCTAGATATTACCTTAGACTTAGGAAAGGGGACATACAAACCCTTCAATAAAGATAATCACACACCATCTTATATCAACACTAGATCTAACCACCCGAACTGCATAATTAAACAAATACCTAAAACAATTAATACTAGAATAAATAAGCTTTCGGCTAACAGAGACATTTTTGAAGCAAATAAGCATTTATACAATGGAGCGCTAGAGAAAAGCGGATATAATGAAAAACTCAAATATACCAAGAAAGAAAATAAAAATAAATCCAGGAATAGAGGCCGAAAAATAATATGGTTCAATCCTCCCTACTGCCAACTATCTAACATCAACATCGGGAGAGTATTCTTGAACCTGGTAGATAAACATTTTAGCATAAATAATCCACTTAGGAAGATATTTAATAGAAAAACCATTAAAATCAGCTACTCTTGCACCAAGAACATGGACAGAATTATCAGCACCCATAATCGTAAATTACTTAACAATCCTAGTAAGAATAAGGTCACAGTAAATAAATGTAATTGTCAAGTGAAAAATAACTGCCCACTGGACGGTAACTGTAAAGTTGAGTGTGTGGTTTATAAGGCCACTATTCATCCGGAAGATAACAACAGGGATAAAAAGGTTTACATCGGCATCTCCGCGGGAAACTGGAAACAACGTTTTTATGACCACAAACACTCTTTCAATAACCCAGAACTCAAGAGCAAAACGGAGTTAGCTAAACAATGGTGGCATCTGAAAAATGAGAACAGGTCCCCGGTGGTTTCGTGGTCAATCTTATGTTTTTCGAATATTCCAGATGGATTTAGACAAAGATGCAACTTATGTCTAGAAGAAAAAATAAGAATCCTAAAATATGATCGAAATAACCTCTTAAATAAACGAGATGAACTTATGGCTAAGTGCAGACATAAATATAAATTTAAAATAATCAACGACTAGTAATCAGATGGACCTCTAGACTTATAACGGTGAAGATACCAAATTAAATAACATTATTAAAGGTAACCCCCCCCCCCCACCACCAACATAATAGTTATAATAATATCTGCTATAGACACAGAATTGCCGACTTGGTGATATATAGTATTTGTGTGTATGCGTATATAATGGTATTTTGAAATATTTATTTATTCAGATTATTTACTTAAAATAAGATAGTGTTTTTAAAAAAATTCTGCGGTTATTGAATTAATATAAGTATAAATGCCAAATATTACCACTAGACATTATTAGACTTGAATTAGTAATCCGATGGACCTCTAGACTTATAACGGTGAAGATACCAAATTGAATAACATTACTTACGGTAAACCCCCCCCCCCCCCCCCATAATATTTATAATAATATCTGTGATAGACACAGATTTACTGACTTGGTGATATATAGTATTTGTGTGTACGCGGATATTTATTATTTACTTAAAATAAGATAGTGGTATGAAAATTTTTTCTGCAGGTAATACACTAGTTTTTGAATTAATATAAGTATAAATGTCAAATATTACCAATAGACATTATTAGACTTGAATTAGTAATCCGATGGGCCTCTAGAATTACAACGGTGAAGATACCAAATTGAATAACATTAGGTACGATAACCCCCCCCCCCCCCCCCGCATGATATTTATAATAATAGATTATCAAATTAATCTAAAATATAAATAAGGTAAGACTAATTTTTAGAACTCATATTACATCAGTAAGAATATAGAGTGTTATGTAAATATTGTGTGTAGGTGTGTGGATATATATGTATGGGTGCGTATGTATATGTGTGTATATGTGCGTATATGTATATATGTATATGTATGTTTACATGTGTGAACAACTACATGCGTATGCATTTGGTCAATATTTCAAATAGATTCAGAGATATATATAGGTGTATTCATGTATGTATATATATATATATATATATATATATATGTATATATGTGTGTATATGTATATGTGTATAGATATGTATATGTGTGGGTGTGTATGTGTATATATGTGTGTGTATGTGCGTATGGATTTGTATGTATGCATATATGTATGTGCGTGTAATCTTATTTCAATTAGATTCTCTTTCTTGGAACCCAGACGGACTGAGAATTTATGACACGCGGTCTGTCTATATCTTCTCTGTGCCTGTTAATTGTTTCTTTCTTTCTTTTCTCTAACCGAATTTGAGAACACGAGTTTCGCCGGACGCATTCTGGCTAGAGATGAATAAAAGTTGCGTATGTGATTATGTTTAGTTATGATAATGTGCGAGTGAGATTATGTATGTGAGTGCGCATATGATGTGTGCGTATTTAGTTTTGTGTATGCGCGTGAGTAAAATTGCCTATATGGTTGATATCGCCAAGTCGTATGTGTCATAATTTTGACATGGCAGTTTTTAGTTGATTAACTTAAAGATCCCTCCCCTTCGCCCGCCATAGTTAAATATAAATTTTCCCCCTCTCTATAAAAGATGTATCAAATTGGTTGCTACTACCACCATCTATGATGGAACTGTGGTAGGGAAATTCAATTTTCTATCAGTCTCAAAAATGTAATTGTCTGAGTGATGCTTGAAAAAACCGAACGGTTGAAATAAATTATTGCATCGACAATTATGTGATTTCGTGTTATTATATTTTATTATTGCTCTGTTTACTACATTGAGCTCTCATACCCGGATTTCCTCCTGGAATTATTCCACTATAACACAAATATATATATATATATATATAGTACAAAGTTAAAATCTAGTGGGGTTTTTTTTGTTTTTTTTTAGCGATTTTATTGTTTTCGATCTAGTGGGTTTTGAAAATCTCAGTTGCCAATAATGACGAAAAGTTACAAATCTGGCGATTTTTGCTTTCTCAATCTAGCGGGTTTTGAAAATCTCAGTTGGCAACACTGTTGAGGAGCCCTCATTCGCGAGGGGGTGGAGGGCAACAGGACAATTATAGGTTATTTTTGTTCCCAGATCTGAGTGCTCTTTTTTAGGAAGCTACATTCTCTATATTAAAAACCGATTTTGTGTCTAACTTTGCCCTCATGGCGAGGCAAGTAAATTAAATTAAAAAAAAAAAAAAGGAAAAAAAGAAGCTATTTAATGTTTGTTCCAAGAATATAAAATTCTTTTAAAGGTGTGATTTTACCTTTTCAAATACTTTCTTCTATTTAAATTCTTTACTTTATTTTGACTGATATCCTCATCGTTTTGATTGTTATATACACAATGTTTTAGTCACTTCCGGGAATTTCAAACAAAACCTTTTTCTTTAATCCACTCTGGTAGACCGTTCTCATTCGGCACTTCGACCAAAACATTGCGTATGAACAATTGGAATATTTTATATTCTATTTAATTGAGTCTACTGCACGTTTTTTCTATTTCCAAGTCGAGAACAGATCTGGCTTACTTTTACATAGACCTCTCAACATACCTGTTGTTGTTGTTTTGGCTGTGCTGTACCCATGATAACAACAAAGAAGCAGTCCAAGACTATAGTAGCCTGGTGATAGTGAGTTCAATAACTAGTTTGATTTCTTTTGGGGACAGTGGAACAAGAACAGTGTATTTTTATAAATTAACGGGTCTAATTTGTAATTACCAGGTTACAGGGCACCTAAAAAGGACTGATAATAAAGTGTTTGAAATATAGCAATCAAAATGGCATGACCTTCTTCTTACATAAAGTTATCTTGTCAGAATTTTTAAAGTCAAACCCAAATAACCGTTAAGCTGACAATTCAAACTTTGATTCTGATGAGCCCATTTTCATTTGTTATTGATAATATGATAAAATACTTCACTACCATTATTTATTTTTTAACCCAGACAATCTTATAATATGGAACATTTTTAACTAATCACCTAAAAATAAAATTCAGCCAGGCGAATAACTCCTATTTTAATTTCAGAATATAAAGAGTTGTCTCCCTTACAACTAAAATTTTTTTTCATTTTCTGTATAAGTTTAAAATATGTGCAAACAAATAAAGATTAAAAACTAAAATGGCTCCACTGAATTCCGGGCAACGTCGGGTAGATGCACTTAGTGAATGCTAAATGAAGATTGTTTGTTTCAAAGAAAACTTTTCGAACTAATAGTATCAGTAAGTGTTGAGCCATGAACACTGAATATTTGATATTTTGTATATCATAAAATTATTCTTGAAATCGGCAGAAACAATTGTCTGTCAATAAAGTGTTTTGGAATGAAATATCGAATGGTTCTTTGAATAACTAAGGTTTATATGATGTTATATATATCTTTATAAAGTTAGGTATTTTTATATGTCTATGTACAAGATTTACTCCTAAACTAATTAATCAATAATTATGAATTTTGGAACACAGCTGCTAGGCTTAAGAGTGGGTAATATTAGCTATATTTAGTTTAATTTACTTTCAAGCAAAGGGAAAATTCAGATACCTCCGAATTTTGTGAAATTTTAGCAATTAATAAATATTCGCCAAATTTCAGTTTCTTTGGAGTGTTTCCAAGGGATTTTAGGGAGCATAATATGGGCACAACCTCCCATTGGATAATTCAAATATTTCAGATTTGCATCATTTCATGATCAATGGTTACTCGAAAATAGCATCAAAACCTGACCCTCAAGATCGTCATGGACATGGAATTTGTGCCTACATTAGAGACGGCTTTCCATGTGGTAGGGACATCTTCAAAGAAGACCGTAAGTTTCCGTGTAGCACTTACAGCACCGCATTCATCTTTGCCCTTTATTGTTCCCACAATGATGGAGTTACTATCTTTGAGAGTATCTCTGAGCAAATTGACCATATCCTGTTTGTTTACCGTTCTGCCAACATTCATGTTTGTGATGACTTCAATGTTCACAATATTAAATGGCTAGTCCACTCAAACAAGACTGATGATGAAGGGGGTTTTGTCTCGATTTTTCCCTTGTCTATGATTTAACACAGATTGTTGACAAACCCACTAGCGTACCCGATGCTGACAGACATTTCGCAAGTCTTTGTGATCTTTTCTTGACAACTTGTCGTGAACAGTGCTCATCCACTGTTCCGTCTCCGCTGGGATCTTCCGATCACTCAGTTGTCTCAATTAAGATTTTAAAAAACTGCAATAAAACCTCTCATGTCAATTTCCATCACAGTGTACCCCATGAATTTCGATTTTTTAAGACCCCTTAAATTTGAGACATTTTCTAGAATCAGAAATCATGTAATGGATTTTGATCAAAATTGAGATAAGGATTCTAGAGATAAGGTTTTGTATCGCTATATCTTGATGTTAACATGAAATTTGTGCAAAACTGTTCTGTTCAGGGATATAATTTTATCAGTCCTCAGATTGGTATTCTCCTATTATATATATTTGGACATAGTCCAGTGTAATGCTATATTTAAAAACAAGTTTAATGATTTATTTATCTTTTTGCTATTGCCTTTTCGACCTCCTTCCCTTCAGCGATCCATCATAAAATTATTTTCTCTATAATTTTATCACATTCGGGAAAGGCAATGTAATAGTCAATGCCACTAGGTTTTTACTTCTCTCTGTCTACTGTGAAATCAATGATTATTTTTTTTTTATTGTATGTGTTATATACCTGATGGGGGGGGGGGTAATGTTGTTTGCCTTTAGTATGCAAGGGCTGTTGAATCTTCTTTCTCGATAGTAAATTCAAGGAGAGTACCTATAGAATAATTGTTTACCCCTTAGTATGGCTGTAATACCAAAACTTTAACTCAAATATTAATCAAAGTATTTTCTAGTGGTAGTAGTAGTAGTAGTAGTGGCAGCATAAGAGAGAGTAAGAGGATAACTTAAAAAAATTGAAAATTATAGAACGTTATAAAATAGTAATGTAGGGTTCAGGGCTAGGAGCAGGACTACACAGGAGTCCTTATTAATTATCGGGCCACTCCAGATGGGCTTTCTCATATAAATTAATACTGTTGGAAGATTTCTTGTCAGACCTTTTAAAGATTTCACAAGTCTGTGTTGAGCCTAACGACTCTACATCATCATCATGTTCAGTTTAACGTCCGTTTTACATACTGGCATGCGTTGGAGATCTTTAAGAAATCGACTTCGAAGCTAAACTATCTCTGGACAGGTCTTTATTTATCCTTTCTCTCAAGTCCATTTTTATCACTTCCCTTTCTCCCATGTTTTCCTTGGCTTTCCCCTGTGAATTGGATCTGCTACCTCTGTAGTTCTACATCTACTAACCCAAGAACTCTCATACCATCAAAGTCTCCTGTTCTGCACACATCTTCCTATACTGTCCAGATTTAATCTTCCTCTGAGGTCATCAGAACTAAGCCTGTCTTTAAGACTCACATAACACATCCATCAAATCATTCTAATATCATTTCTCTCCATGCAACGCATGCCCTCAACCCTCACTGGGCATGTTCCACTCCCATACATCATCATATTGCGTATACGTACCTGATAGTCTCTTTCCTTCGTCGATAGTGGTAACGCTCTGCTGGTTAGTAATGGCAGAAATTCTCTGAATTTACTCCATGTACTACTAACTCTTTCAATCACCCTGTGATCATATTGTGTGATATAAATACATTTACATTTTCTTTGATAATTTGTAAAAGAGAATTCTTATTTATTTTGTAAATATTAAAAAAAATGTTCTAGTGTGGCGTTAATGAAACGTAAGTTCTCAAATAACAATGGGTGTAACTGTTAGCAAATACATTTTTTAAAAAGTCTATTGTTTGAAAGAAAAACTAAAATTCCATTTAAAAGTGCATTTTATTTTACGAGCGATTGTGTCGCAATAAAAACGCTGGTCCCCACCCACCCCTCACCTACTGGGTTGACGTCCGGAAGGACATCGGGCCTATAAAAAGTATGCCTCAACTAAGGAAAATGACTTCTAAAGAAACTTGACCAGAGATAAGTTTGGAAATCAATTGCTAAAGGCCGTCCAATACATGCCAGCATGTAAAACTGACATTAAGCCGAATATGATGATGGTGAACGCTGAAAATTTTCTTAAAATTGAATGATTAGTTTATTTCAAATCTGAATTGAGTTAGTTTTATACAATCAAAACTTTTCATGTTTTCAAGCATAAGTATTTACGTAAAATTATGTCTAACTTTACATCAGAAATTTCTCCCATCTTCCTCATGCAAATAATTTTTTTATGTTCTAACAAGTTATCGCTTATCAAGGCTCAAAGGCCACTCAAGGATATGGGTTAATGAATTTGTCAGGTGAAACAACACCATGAAGATTGGTAACGATGGTTGAAACTGGGCAGAATTTGATTAAGAGGATGGCTCAGCAAGAATTTAACATTGGACTTGAAAACGACCATGTTGTAGTCATCTGGGAAGCAGCCCTATGGTATTGTATTCCACAGACAATTAGTTCTTGGAAATAATTTTACTCGTGGAAGTTACGTTTAGTTTTAGGTAGAATGTGAGAAAGGAAAATTATTTACAATGGTTGTAGCTAGACATGTTTTTGTTGCGAATGTTTTATAGGGTGGGAACCATAGATTGGAGCCGAGTCAAGCACCTACCATGAAAATAACGATGGAGTAGAGAAAGACTAGCAACCTCTCTTCTCTGAAAAAGAGGCTGTAGGAAAGATAAGAGGACATCCCCCACTAGATTCAGAAATCTGTTTTGTACTCTGTCATGGCAAGGAAGGGTGCTCGATGCACCTCCTCCCTAGATGTGGCAACAGTACTCCATTTTAGGATGTATTTGACTCTTATATACGAGTAGAGAATTGCATCAGGAGTGAGATACTTTCTGGAGCGGAGGATGATCGAACGATTTTCCAGCGATCTTAGCAACAGATTTGATGTAAGTCTTCCATTTGAGATCTGGAGTGAAAGTCAGTCCTAGAAGCTTATCAAAGCAGGGGGCTTCCTCAAGGAGAGAGACATTCATTTCAATTCTGGCAAAGTACTAGAGGATAGGGTGCTCTAGTATTAGAACCATACCATATTTCTGCCTTGAAAAACATTAGATCCCATGATATTATTTTATCCGGTGTCAAGGGAAAAAAATACCTTTCCTCTGCCATTAACTGTGCACTTTTTAATAAATTAAAAAACTAATAATATTTAATATTTTGTTTTAATTTGTTCTTTTTATATTTTGACAATTTTTGATTTTATTGATCTGAAAAATCGGTACACTTTTTTTTTTCTTCGAAGAGCCCTTCCCCTCTCCATACAAAGACTGATCTGAATTTTTTAATTTAAAAAAGAACAAACCCTAAACTAAGTTTTAGGTTTAGTTTGGTTCATATTGTGTAGAAGTACAAAGTTATATGTAAGTAAATTTAATTAAAGATATTTTTTAATTGTTTATTAAAAAAAAATTTTTTTTTTTTTGCTTTGTAATAAATTTATTTATTTATGAAACTCACTTCTTGTTTGTTTGTATTTTCTTTGGAAGATCATTCGTCGACATATTTTGTTTATCTTGTCAAAAGAATGCACAGTCTTTTTCCAGAAACGGGATGGGTTTTGTTCAACATGGCTAAAAAAGTCACATGGCCTAGCTTTATTTAGGCCAGGAATTTGGTACCGATCAAATACCAGAGAACCGTGAATAGTTGAACAGTATAATTAAAAATTGATACAAGCGTTTGCTGGAATGTTGTAAAACGAAATTTTCAAAGTGAAATTGCTTTCTCTCTCCCTCTCATGTTAGTCTATACAATAATGGATGGCAATATCTTAGTCAAATATTTTTAATGTCCACAGATTTTTTTTTAAATAAAAATGTTATTTTAAAGTAGTAGCATGTCATCGGCCTGGCAGCATAAGACGAAGCAGTGTTAAAATCTGCAACAAATTTTTAATTTAAATTTAGCTTCTAATGTTAGAATTCGTTTTCTTTCTTTTGTAATCTTATCCAAAGGTCTTTAATAATAACTTGAATGGCCATCATACAAATATAGAAGGGATGATTACTGTAAGTGAACTCTGCAATAGAGAGTAACAAGTTAAGTAACAGGTTTGTAATGTATGATGCTAGTACAAGTACAGCCGTGTAGTTTTTTTTAATTTCCTGAACCGTCAATCAAGTACTGTGTGGTTCCCCCCCCCCCCCAACCGTCATTCAAGTACAGTGTAGTGTCGTCGTCCCCCCCCCGAACCGTCATTCAAGTACTGTGTAGTGTCCCCCCCCCCCGAACCGTCATTCAAGAACTGTGTAGTGTCTCCCCCCCCCGAACCGTCATTCAAGTACTGTGTAGTGTCCCCCCCCCCCCCAACCGTCATTCAAGTACTGTGTAATGGTTTTTTTCTTCTCGACCATCATTCGAGTGCGATGTTTTTTTTTCTGAAGTTTTGTTTAAAAAAAAAAATTTTTCTGTCTTGATTTCAGCAGTTTCCTTCTCTAAACTTTGCTATTTTCAACACACATTTTCATCCACTTGTTTTATGCCCTCCTCATTGACGAGGGTGGGTTGGTATTATGTCTCTAGGATAACTACGTTCTTGAAGATCCTGTTCTTAAATAAGAAACTGCCTACGAAATTACATTCGAGTCATAATAATCAGTACCTGATCATATGATCATGTCTGTAACTAAATGCATCAATTTTATTATCAATCTCGCCATCGAAATGAATAAATGTGAAAGTTGGGCTTATTTCTTGCACTAACAGTAAGGTTGCAAAGCCTTAGTTCACGTTAACTCTACTTTACATAATAGTAGCACACTGTCTTTTTTATGTATATGCGATCTAAGTCGTTAACTAATTTGCATATTGCTTTTTAAAAGGACATGTTATTAATTTATTATACTTTGTAATTGTTTTTTTTTTTTAATTCAATTATTTTCAATTTAATATAACATAGTACTATTTCGCAATATTGTTTTATTTCATGGTTTCTTTTCAAGGGGGGTTTCTTTAGGATGACTGCCATAATTTTCAACATTGCAATCCATTTCTAAATTATAAGTTACAAACAAATCACAAACACACAGACCCCATCGCCCAGGTAAATAGATTTCTTTCTTTTCCTTTACAGTCATATTTAAATGATAAATTATCAAAATCGTAGCAAATAAATAAATGCAAAAGATTTTGTTCTGTATTCATAAAATGTAAGTATTTCAAGTGGCGAATTTTGCAAAGCGATAGTGAGTCAGCGAAGCCAGTTCTTAGTAAATATAATTAGTATACCTGTTTTTTTTAATTAAAAAAAATCTTTATTATAATAAAAATAATGATATGCATGTACCATCACCTTCCTCACCTATAAAAAAAAATTGAGAGCATCCAAACGTTAAAAATGAAATGCAGAATAGTAATTGAGAAATATCTGGTGTCGCTGAGTGCCAAAATAAAGATTTTTACCCATTTCAAAATGAATTGTTCCAAAATCGAACACAATGTCATAAATAGAACTGTCACTGACTTAAAAGTGAGTTTTATTTAAATAATATTTAGCTGACAATTATCTTTATGGTAAGAAGCGAAGACTTTATGTAAGCAACAGTGGGATTTTCATGAGTCCTGCTTATTATTATATAATTAATCAAAAACCATGTGTGCAAATGACAATATAATTAGGCATCACAAACCAACAGGTTTAGTGTGTGAATGCGCAAATATAGTGAAATTTCTTTCAGTTTCAACTTGTGATAACTCATTTATTTTGGCGGTTATTTTGATCAAATTTGGGTGTAAACAAAAAGTTAGTCTTTTCTCTTGTACAATTCTATCTCGTGTGGCTAATAATTTTCCCCGCATGACCTCAAGTTAGGTTACTATTTATAGTGACGTGCGATTTATCTTTTAATGTTGGTGTGTTTTTTTTTACTTTATGTGCACGATATTGTGTGTGTGACTATAATATATATGAATATATAAAAACAGTCCCATCTTAAATAAAGATGATCACTTGTCAATGTGATAAGTTTTATATAGGGTTTTAAGTTGTCTCACAAAAACAATCCAAGTTGAAAACTAGTCAAATAAATTTGTACTCTATTATCAAATTGTGTTTCTGACTGTTTTTACATGGTCCAAATCTGATTTAATAAAAATAATTCTTCACTATTAAAGGTAAACCTCTGTTTGATCTCTACTGTGAATCATAATCATATGAAGATTCAATGTGTTAGCTGTTGAAATGAATCTTATATGAACAAAGTTACGCTTCAGTGTCATTTTTGTACACTTAAAATAGATTTAAAACATTTTTTTTATAGAGGTAATGGGATTTTGACTAATGTTTAGGCTGGCTTGATCTAATAATTATTTACAACAAGAGCACATTAAAATATCCAATTTCTAATTTCGGGTTTTTATTTTTTTTAATTTTTAAACTCTTGCAAGAATTGCTGACTCTACCTCAGAGATAAGGAGGTTTGCTTAAAAAAAAAAAAATAGCTGACTTAGGCATTTAATTAATTTTGTTTTATTTATTTTTCCTTTCTATTTCCAGCCTGTCAAGTAGTTTCTACCTGCCACTGACTCTAATTATACCTTGCAGTCTTTGCTTAATAATGACATCATTCCTCATTCCTTCCTTCCACCTCCTTTACCACAAGAGATGATCCATTGCCAGCTGAACTTGGCTTCCGTTTCACTGTCATTCTTCCAAGTTGCACTTTATATGCTTTCTAAATCTATTTACACTTAGATTTTTTTATCTTTTTTCTTTATTAATCACTGAATAGTCTCATCTGGATTAGGTTTAGCCGATAGAAGTGTTTTTAAGGAACATATTAGAATTCTGTATATCAGAGGTGGAGAGTCAGCAAAAAAGATTTGACTTCTGCTTTAAGAAACACGACCCTCGACTCGTGAAAAATATCTGACTTCTAACATCATTTAAAACCAAAAAAACAAAAACAACTGAAAACTTCTAATTTTCTATTCTGACACACTTGCTTTATACTTGTTGGATAAAACAAAGCTGTGGAGTCTGAACATTAAACTTTGGCCTCCTGCTCTGGCGCTCTTATTTTTGGCAACCTCTGGGTCAGGCTTCCCTGTATTTGGCACCTCCGGCTCTGGCTCCTCAAGTATTTGGCACCTTGGATTCTGACTCTTCTGTTTTTAGCTCCTCGGACTGGTGTCGGAGTCTAACTCCAGTCCTTGTCTAAAATATGCATGGAACTATTTTAGCACTTCAATTCCACACTAAATGAATATTCTCTTAGGTATAAAACCAGTTTTTGACCGACCTCTTCATTTCAGTTAAAGTTTTACAGAAAGAGCCTGAAAAAGTATTACTGACAACAGACGTTAAAACCTACAAACTGAAACAGCAGTCGTCTGTGTTGGGTGTGTGATTTATAACGATAAGCTTTAAAATGGCATCACTTGTATTTTTTGGATGTACTCTTAAGCGGAATATTATCCTTTTATTATTATTATTATTATTATTATTATTATAAAAGTTGTAACCATAGAAATTCATGAGGTGTCGGTCAGGACTGTAGGGTTTGGAAATTGGCGGACTCCAATGAAAAATAAGAAAATAAATAAAAACTGATACATGATGAAAAATGTCCAAAACACAATAGAGCTTAGTCTTCAGGCTAGGGTCAAGTGCAGTATCTGTTCTGTCCTCGGTCAGAGAAGGAGAAATCTTCCTAGAGTGAGGCAATTTTAATTTTTGTTCCCAATTCAGAGTAGAGGAACTTGATTTTCCCAATATTAAAAAAAAAAAAACTACCTTTTGTCTGACTTTACCTCGTGGGGAGACAAGTAAATAGGCATAATAATAAAAAAAAAAGACCACCATTTAATAATGCCACATTTGGTTATTTTTTGTTTTATTTAAATTTTCTTTCTTTAGATTTTGTTTATTAAATGTAAGTTGAATTCCTAAAACCTTGAAAAACCTTCCCCATTTCTTTAAAATCAAAAACTATATATATATGTATATATATATAGGCGAACATTATTAAGTGTTTTTGCTTGAAAAGACTTATTTTTTTATTTTCTGAATAGTCCTCTTAGTATTTTGGTCAAATTGGTGTAAGTTTCATGGTTTCTTGTTCCATTTTTCTTTTTTGCAAGTACTTTCGATTTGATTCATCAAATCATTATCAGGTGGTGTTAGTCTTGGTGTGTTTACGACTATCTCTTTTTAATCACTAGTAATTTATGACTTTAAAATGAGCGTCTGTAATATTGAGATGTTGCAAGCTAACGTGATTATGTGCTAAGCGCGTACAAAATTAAAAAATTTGATTGCTTAACGGCTAAGAATTTGGTAATGTTAGTTACTATGCTTTAAAATGTTGTGACTAGTTCCGTAATCCACATTATTGATTGTGGGATCTTTGTGTGTGTGTATGTATATATATATATATATATATATATATTACTAGGGGCATCCAGTCCCCGGGAAAATTTAATAATAAATCAAGAATTACAAACCTCAGAATTAAATTAACTGGAAAGGACTGGAAAGATTCTTCAGCCTTTATCCATGATATGAAAAATATTTGTAAACGGAACTGTGTTATAGAAAAATGAAAACAGTTATTGAATTAGAAAACAATTAAATTAAATCATTAAATAAAAAGATGTCCATTTTCAAAACAATATGCAAATAACTTGACCGTACGACATCGATCACATACACATAATCAGTATATCAAAAAGCTATTTATCTTCTACTGTGAAATATGAATTTTATGTTTTAATTTCACTTGCGATAAGTGGCCTAACTTTATAAAGATTACTAGTGGGCAAAAGTTTTTTGGGGGCCAGAGTTGGGCCATTTAAAATTTCAGCCGGCTGTCAAACATTTGGTCTGATTCCACAGACCCTGGTTTGGTTGGCCTAATGGACACCATTGCAGACTGTGAAATTGGTTGTGCCGGGTTCAAATCCAATTGGATTTATTGTGGTCATCTAAGCACTAATACTATTAGGGAAATATATGAACCAGCAATACCCCCCGGCTCTTGTTGACATAGCAACTTGTGTTCAATTAATCAATGTATCGTTTACGATAGGTGTTGTGCCTTAGCATTAAATAACCCAGAAAGGGTTGATATGCCATTAAATGGACAAACAAAACTAAACCCATGGAAATTCTCTGAAGATATTCAACAGGTATGTGAGTTCTCCGCTTTTTAAATCCAGAAAAAAATGGATTTCCGCTTAAATCGCTAAAGCCTCCCATAGATGCGAGTTCTCTGCTTTTTGATCGAAATCCGTTTTTTTTTTTTTATAAAAAGTTGATTCCTGCCAAAGTGCTAGAGCCTTATTTCCTGTTTGGCTGGCATTTTATCTCTTTCTCTTTCTTCCTCTCTCTTTATCTTTTTTCTCTCTTCCTCTCGTCTCGTCCCTCTTATGACAGTTCTCTATGAAAACTGAAAATGTTAATTTTGCTATGAAGGCTAAGACTTCAAACGATTCATGATGGGAGGTAACAGACTTTTTGTTTCATCAAAGAATGATTTTGTCTCACCTTTCTCCCACATGAACACTCAGTGTCTTTCTCTGAATTTTGACTTTCTTGTTCACCAAAATTTTTATTCTATTAATTAAAAAATGTGTTTTTACTACTTATCACTAGCACATCATCCAAGTTGTTTTTAGTTGGTTTTTTTTTTTGCGCTGTCCACTCTCTACACACACACACACGGGAGCCATTGCCCCTTTTAGGTTGGGAAATTCATTTTACTTTCAGCTTCTATTGCCATGTGCTACTCACATCCCTAATTTAAAATAGTAGATAGGTAACACGACAGTGCTATTAATATGCAGATGCTGTTTTATAATATTCATTTTTGGCATATTATGCATATTAACCACCTTACCCAGCAAAGACGAGTTAACTTGTCTTGACCCAATTTGTCTTTTTAAGAGTGCAGCGAGAAAACTCATCCAAAATATATAATTTCAAAAACGGCAACAGGCAAGTTTATGCATCAATTCTTAGCATTGTCATAACTTACCTATTATTGCGGTCAGTGTCAGCTGGTTATGTGGGTTGATTTCTCCACTAAAATTTCCGTTGATGTTTTTTTTAGCTGTTTTCATCAATGTCGTGGTTTCTATGACACCAATCCTTCTTCGCATTTCAGTTTTCACTAGTCTCCCCCCCCCCCCCCCCCCCGATTTTTCGAAACTTGTTAGTGCTCCTACCATTATTGAGATCACAGTATTTCTCATGTTTCATAGTCCCTTCAATTCTCTGGCTAATTCCATGTATTTACTTTTCGTCCTCCTTCAGCCTGTCATCAGCTGGAATGGCGAAATCTACTATTTAGCAGGTTTTTTCATCATCATAAAACAACATATTGGTTATTTAAAAGAAATATCTAGATTTAAATCTTAAAAAAAAAAATGCAATTTATTTCAAACTAGCTATACCTAGTCGGCATTGTCCAACAGTGTTTTTTACTTGCAATTTGTATTTATACTATGCGTTTTCTTTTGTTCTTTTTGTTTGTTTTATTTTTTTAGAGGGTGGAGGTGGATTTCCAAACAAAAGAAAGTAACTCTGTATTGAAATACAAATTTACAAAACAAAGTGACTTTACTTTATATATTAGATGTAATTTAATTAAATTTTAATGAAGACTAACAAGAAATTACTTTTCTTTTTTTTTAAGTGAATCCAATCCAAGTGAAATAAATGTGGGGAATGTGCTTGGTGAATAAAAACGAAATTTCACTTGATAGTTTGTCATTCTAGTAAAGTTTGGCATAAACCAAGTTTGACTAGTGTCCAAGCAAACATTGAATTGGATCTTGTCCAATCCACATCAACTTAGCAATTTTCTAGCCTTTGATTTTTTTTCTTTATTTTTTGTTTCTTATCCTTTTGTTTTTGCTGGGGATGAAGCATCCTACCGGATGCCAGACATTCACCCGCTATTTCAGAGACTCCAAGGAAGAATCTTTTTAGGATTATAACCATCCCTTTAAATATAATTTCACGTGTTTCTATGAACATGTTATCAGTGAACGCATTTCTTATTCTACTACTTAGTTAAATAAGACTTAATTTTCTCAGCTTCAGCAGTTTATAAATCATCTTCGTCATCATATTCAGTTTAACATCAGTTTTAGATGACGGCATGTGTTGAACAGCCTTTAGAAATAGACTTCCAAACTAAGCTGAAATGCAAAAGATTTTCTTGGGAAGTCATTTCCTTAGTCGAGGCAAGATTTTTATTGCCCGAATGCCCTTCTTGATGCCAGCCCATTGAAGTGATGGGGACCAGTGCTTTTATCGAGACACCACCTCTAGGTGATTACCTACCAAGTCTAAAGAATGCCGCTTCACCTGCCCGTAAATTGATTTTGAAATAAAACGATGGACTTATTTTATTTACTTCTCCGGGAGGTTAGACACACGGTCAGGGGTTAAGTTGAAAAGCCAGTGTATTAGGATTAGCGCACTCTGGCCTACAAAAAATGTCTGAGTGAGTCTCATTGGCATTCCTTGATGGGGCGCCTCAGGCGATTAGCAATAAGCTAACCTCTTCTCAAAGAGAAGATAAAGCCCGGACCTCCTGAGATTGAACTGGACCCTACTTTAGCCTGACAGTAATAGTCACTATCGAACTGATTGTCTAGGGCGAATCCCCGAATGGGGCGAAGAGAAATAAGTTAATTCAACTCATTCAATTATGTAGTTACTTATGATCGACACTAAATAAATGAAAAAAGAAAATAACACTTGTTTGTTTTCACTAAAACTCAAACTATTCTAATTTTTTGTTATGCAAACTTAAGAACAAACAAGCCTCTTTTATTTTTTTAAATTTACAATTTTCTCATCTTTCGGAAATAAAGCTGTGAAACGACCATTTTGGAGATTAAACCATGATTTAGTCTCTGGTGGTGATAATTTAATAATTTGTATACGATTAAAAAAACAAATGCAAGACATAATGACAAATCTACTCAAATTTTACCAATGGGTGACTATATTTGCTTCCCACTCATTGGTTGAGTCATCTAATAAGGTATAGTTCTTTGTAAAAAGAATTGAGCACTATCGGCAATCAATAATACAAATATAAACATAGATTAGCTTTGAGGAAGTTTAAAACCTGAAACGAAATTTCAGACAAAATGGATAAGTATGAAACAGACCATTTGAAATAACTCTAAAACCAACTGATAATTCGGTCGTGTAACCGACCTTAACGTGTGGTAGAAAAGAGGCCATATTGAATACAGAAAAACGTTAAAGAAAATCTAGTGAGAAGGTAGAAGATGCAGTGTTGGTTGAGATAAATGGTGAAAAATAGGGAGAGGATGTATGAAAAGAAGGCAAGAAAATGGTGGGAGAAGGATGTTTGATTGGGTTTGTAGGAACATGGGTTAGATAGTTAGGGGACATTTTAAATTCACTCATGTGACACATGCTTTTCCATAACCATATTTTCTTTTTAACACAAAAAACTACAACCGTTAAACTCTCACATAACACTAAACTGAGACGGCTAATAGAATCTAGTCCCTTTATTTTACAAACTAAATACAAAATCACAAAGGTCTGACTTTTTCTATATTTCCGATATCACAGCAGTGCAAATACTCGTTGAACAAACATTGATAAAATACAACACTGAATGAGTTAAAATGGCACCCACATGGTCTCTTTTTCTCCCCTCTTGCCCCTCTGCCTCTCCTTCTACACCCAACCTACTATCCCCCCCCCCCCGTCCATAGCTAATACTAGCACCACTTTTACTCACACCACTCCTACTACTGCTATCTCTTATCTATCTCGCCCATGTTCTTACACACCCAAACACCAATCTTTTTCCCACTCTTTTCTTGCCCCCCCCATCCTCTATAAATCACAATGTATGCATATATATATATATATATATATATATATATATATATATATATTATATTTGCAAATATTGTTAAAAATAACAGAATTCGTCTGTTATACCATTTTATTTTTTCAATTTTTCTGATGGTGTTTATTATATTTAAATCCAAAACGTTAATAAATGTCCCATAGGTTTCACGAATGTTTTCGATTCTTCATTGAATCAGCCTCATTCGATGAAGAATTGAAAACGTTTGTGAAACCTTTAGGACATTTATTAATTTTATGGATTTTAATACAAAAAAGATAGAAAAATTGAAAAAATAAAAAATAGTATAATGAAACATACGAATTATTATTTTTAACAATGTTTGCATAAATGAGAAAATGCTGCCTAAATACACACAATGTATGTGTGTGTGTGTGTGTGTGTGTGTGTGTATATATATATATATATATATATATATATATTATACAATACAATATTAACATAAGGTTTATACCTTTTATTTGTCTAAGCTCTGTCGGGGGCTTGTTTTATCTAGCAAAATATTAGATTAAAAAATCAAGATGAAGGAAAAAAAAATTATTTTGATTTTTATTTTGATTTAATAAAAAATATCTGCATCTAACACATGGTTTCTTTGAAGGCATTTTGCCTCTATCTTTATGTTTAAATTCAAAAGATGCTTAAAAAAATCAACTTTCCCAAATTTATATTATACAATGTATACATATATTAAGTTATATCAAATTAAGTAAATTGATAGAGAAAATTCAAAACTATATAAGAAATTCAGTATAAAATGTATAGCGTATGTAAATAGTACATAATATATATAAATTACATGTGTGGGTATATGTAGATATATATAAAATATACTTTTAATTAAAAAATATTTTTAAATGAAACTAAAATAAATCAATAAAAAAAATAGTAATATAAATACATAAAAATAACGGGGGGGGGGGGTGATAATGGATTTGTGCATGAAAAACTGTATTCATTCCATATGACGTTTTGATATATTATATACCTTCTTCAGATATGAGAAATCCAAGAAAATAAAAATATGTTTTCACATCGGAAATAGTATTACAAATGAATAAGTCAAGGATAATAATTATTTTTCTCTATTCGTTTGTAACGCTTTCTCCGATGTGAAAAAAAGATTTTTTGTTGTGGATTTTGCATGTCTGTAGAAGGTATATAATATACATAGCTGTTATTTGTTTGTGATACCTCTTTGGAGATCTCCCTTTTTAACTTTCTTCTCAATTCAATCATAAAAAATTTTTAAATCGTAATACAATATCAATATGCAGCAATGGTCTGTGATGTAACGGTTAAAGGCATTGATTAACAATCAGCTCTAAATGATAGTCTTCCGGAGGTTGGAGATTCAATCCTTACTACAAGCGATAATAACTAAGAATAATATAAAAAATAATTAACATTTATATCTGGTCATGGCTGACTGAACAAGAATAATCTACCCATGAACATGGAAAGAAGTGATAAGGATGGATTTCAGTGAAAGGAGGATAAACAAAGCCCGGTCAGAGATAGGTTAGTTAAGAAATCAATTTCTAAAAGCTGTCCAACACATGCCAGCATATAAAAATGTTAAACAGATGATGAATTAAATTCCTCTTCACTGTTCTTTCCAGTGAAGTAGTTGTTTTAAACTCTCTCTGTAACTTTAGTCCTTATTTACTTGTCTTCTACGAGGACAAAGTTAGACACAAGGTCGTTTTTGGGGAGCTTTTTTTTTGCGTGGGGGATATCAAGCTCCGCAAAAAGTGGCACTCTTGATGAGACAAATAAAAATTGCCCCAGTCAAGAAGGATCTCTTCTGACCGAGGACAGAACAGCTACTACACCTTGATCCCAGTCCGCAGGTCTGTTGCAGCATTTTTAACTGGTCTTTCACTCTTTATTAGTTTTCTCACTCTTCTTTGTATGCCCTCCAATCTCAATATTACATTCCAATTTTCATATTTGTTTCATTTTCACTTTGTAAGATATTGAATAACTGTGTGACAAACGAGGCAGCTCTGAATATCGAATCTATTAGCCAAACAATTTTATTATTAAGTAGTTACATGTAGGATAAACTTTAAAAAAACACACACACACCAAAACAACAACAAAAAAAATGACTTTGAAACAAAAATGAATCTATTATATAGATTTCAGAAACTGGTTAATCATTTATCAGTAAAGTTAGTTTCAATTGGTTCGATACTTTCACTCAATGCACTTTTGTCCTTGCTGTAGACAACTGGGTGATTAATAAATATTTCAAAATGGCTTCTGAGATACATTTTGTTATTAGACAAATGAAGTGAATTCCATTACCTTTGATCTACCCACTATTAATACTGCAGATAAGTACTTTCTATATAATCTCACTGATAAATAGATCTTTGTATTTATTTGACTACCCGGCATTGTCCGGAAATGAATAAGAAACCCTCTGGACTTTTGCTTACAGCCCTGATCTTCTATATTGCCTTTTTTTTATGTTTTCAATACTAATTATCTTGTTCCTAACCTATACATATTTTAATAAAATAGATTAAATTAAATTTGGCTCTAATTCATGAGTAGCATACAAAGATTCGAAAGGTCGTTGTTTTGATGTAAGCGTGACACACAAAATAACACACACGCTATCGTATTAATGTGTCTTCCCGGTCGTCCCCTCCCCCTAATTCGATCTAGCAAAAAAAATCTTAGAGGTTGGTTGGTTGGGATCGAACTATAAACCAGTCGGGCTGACGTCAAAAACCGACGTCAAAATCCTACGTTGCTAACCGTTGTACCAAAGGGAAATAGTTTAAATATTGCGAAAATTGGGTGACTTAAATGCTTTTCCAAATCTAGATGCGGCACACATGTGCAGAGCTTTTGATGTAAGTGCGACACACAAACACACACGCTATCGTATTAATATATAGTTAACTCAAAATTTGATGTAGAGCCATTCTTTTCTCTATTGGATTTTTTGTATCTAACTTATTTTAAATTTTGGGGGGGGGGGGGGCACCCCTTAAATGGTAAAGTTTACAAAAAAATAATGTGCCCATGTTACTCATCGGGTTGCCTAGAATATGTATTCCAAAATTCATAATGATCCGTTCATTAGTTAAGATTACTATGTGCGTGTGATATATATAAAATCATGGCAGCATTTTTTCTTTTAAACATATTTCATTAAATACAAAGGACAATTTATGTATCTGCCATATTCACTTATGTCCCTAGTACTTTTGGATTCATCTTCAAGGGTGGTTATCAAGTAAAGAACATGGTGCTTAGATATTTATAGGATATATATATATATATATATATATATATATATATATATATATATATATAATTACAGAAGAGCAAAGCAACATCGGTACCGTCGATTTACAAATCCAAACAAAAGAAAACCTATAATTGGTCTCTTTTACCAGACTCTTTTCAGCCTCTGTTTATGCATAAAATTGTTTTTATTGTCAATATCTTTTTCATTAGCTATAAATTATTATTTTAGAAGAAAAAAAAACCCTTCAATAGAATTTATAACATTGATAATTGGATGACATAACATTTTAGTTTTTAGATTGTTGATAATATTAACTTGCATTATTCGATGAAAATTTTAGATGGTATTCGTTTATTCTTTTTTCTCTCATTTTTCATAATTTAATTCTATTTCTTTTCCTCCGTTTCATATAAAAGTGTGACAAAAAATATATAGTTAATAAATTGACGGAAAAGGTCGTTTTTAGATATTGCTTGTAGTGGTATGAGAAAAAAGAAGTTGCTGGTTTTTATCAAGATGCTCATTGAGACATAGATTTCAAAAAAAAATATTTTTGTGATGTTACTGGTAATAAAAGAAATGATAGGTGTATGTAATAGGCCTCTTTTGAGCCTTGAGAGAGACAATGGATAACCGCTGTAAGAGTGCCTGCGCAGGAAGTCTATATCGAAGCGAGGGTTGCGTAATCACAACTGTACCTCTCCTGAATTGGCATTGCTAGAGTTCAATGGCAAGGAGAAACAGAAAGAGTAATGTTATTTCTCTTTCTTCTAGACAAGTTGCACAACCAAGGTTTCAGAGTCTCGTCTATCCTACTATTTACCTTATAGGGAGGATATATCAATCCATACCTTTTCAAGGGTGAAAGTGATGCAGTAGACCCAAAAGGACTCTAATTCGACATGCTGAGCATGTAACCATTCTATGCCACTTGCTTGTTGTACATACATCAGCATAATATTCGGTTTAACGTCCATTTTACATGCTAGCATGTATTGGACAGCTTTTAGAAATTGACTTCCAAGTCTAATTTTCTTTGGAAGTCATTTCCTTATTTGAGGCAAAGAATTTTTATAGGCCGGATGTCCTTCCCGATGCCAACCGATTGAGGTGATGGGGACCAGTGCCCTTATCGAGACACCATCTCTACATGATTGCCCATCAAGTCTGATCTAGCGATAACAATAGCAACATTTGTTTTTCTTTCAAAGTCGGCGACGCTAATCAAACAAACGACGTGCCTGTTTGAAGTGTAAATTCACCATCTCCATATATAGCTAATAATAAAAATTGTTTCTTCTGAACTCTTGAACGTTTTTTATTTCCTGTTTTAATGATTTATTTTTTATGCTTTTCTAGGAGACTCAGCGGCTTATGGCAGAGCCAGTACCTGGAATAAGTGCTACACCTGATGAAAGTAATGCTCGATATTTCCACGTGGTTGTTGCAGGACCATCAGAAGTAAGTATTATACAAGAGTTATGTCAACAACATAGTAATCATCCAGATATATCTCAGAAAATAATGAAAACTATCAACACCCCATGGAAATTCCAGTTACTTTCCTTATTGAAATTTTTTTTTCTGAAAGTTCTAAATATTATAAAATGTAAGAATTTCAGATGATACTTTAATTTTCTAGTAAATTAGCAGGGCATCCGGCGTTGCCCAGGGGAATGGCTAAGAAAATAGTTGATACTTATATAGAGAACGGCCCGCGTTTCCATGACTTTGCGGTCTCTGAAACGCCCGAGAGTTGACGAGCCGAAGACTGCCAAACAATAAATTCAAGAAAAGTTGCAAATAACAAAAGTTAGACGAAGAAAATAATAGTAAAATACATATGTAAAAATAAAGAACGAACAAACCATAGCTAAATGACTGTTAATATTTATTTCAAATACTTTTTCAACAGGTTGTTTTGATTATTAATAAATAAAATCAAACTGTTTTTTTATAATTGGAATTTAAAAAAAAAATGTTTTGAATATTTATTAAATAGTTCAATTATTATTAACAAATTGTTGAAAACAAATTATTTACAACAAAAAAAAATAAAACAAAAAAAAACCCTGGCCAAAGATATAACCGGATTTAAAAAAAAAATTTTTTTTTTTTTTTTTGGTGGAAATTTCTATTTAACCAGAGTATGTAACATCTTTTTTTTTTTTTTTTTTAAAACTTTCTAACCTCTCTCTCTCTTCCTGACAACTGGTTCAATATAATAGGTAGAAAGAAAAAGAAAGCTGACTGGCTGCTCTTTGAACTAGTTTATAATATTTTTTTTTAAGTGCTCTCTACTTTACTCTATCCTTCTCCCCCTTTCTCTATCATTTCCTCTATCATAAGTACGATTTCACATCAAAGGTCAATGAAAAAAAAAATGCTCTAAATGTCAAACTCTGAATTATTTTGTTCCCATTGACACAAAAAAAAGTGTCCATATTCTGTCCGACTGGCGCTACCAGATCAGGCTGTCTGAAGTTGACTTCCTGACTCAAAATTCACCTAACATTGATTTTTTATTGTTTTTTTTTTTCTTTTCAAAATTCAATCATGTTCTACAACCCCCTCCCTCCTTCTCCCTTTCACTCAACTAAACACCATGAATAAATACTTAAACATATAAAAAACTTGAAGCATAAAAACCTTCACCAAAATGACTGGATTCAGCATTAAATAACCTGAAAAAGGTCGATATGTCGTAAAACAACTAAACCAAACCCCATAAATTAATACTTGAACATAGCATGAACTTGAAGCATAGAGACTTTTACCAGGGTGACCGGATTCAGCATTGAATAGCCCAAAAAGGGTAGATGTGTCGTAAAGCAACCAAACCAGACATCATGAATGAATACTTGAACATGTAAAGAACTTGAAGCATGAGAACTTTTGCCAAAATGACAGGATTTGGCATTTAATAGGCTGTAGAACAAAACAACCAAACACCAAAAATGTTAAAATGCATAAACATTTTTTTAAAATGATAGTAAAATACATAAACATTAAAAACTAATATTTCGGCATTAAATGACCCACAAGAGGTTGATATGCCGTAAAACAAACAAAACCATATTCTGTCCGAAGCAATACTGAAAAAGAATGTCACCTTTGTGGGTGTCTCTTGTGTAGTTTCTGACTTTTAGTTGGACGCACACATGCACAGAGATAATTGCTGTTTATATAATAGAAGATTAAAGCTTTGGTATTAAATAACACCCAAAAGGGTTTATATGACATAAAAACCATGCAAACCCTGTGTTGTTAAATTACCTTTATAAAAACTAAATGATGTCTAAAAAGCTAAACTCACATGTCATTCTCTGCCTTTCTCTCTTTGTCAGTTGAACATCATTGAAACAATAACAATAATTTCTTTAGCGAGAAATGGTGTCAATTAATTAAAGATTTTGCTGCTCATATAAAAAAGACATGTTAAAAATAATCTTTTGTTACGTTCCATATGCTTTTTATTAAGTCTTTATTTATGCCGCCTTGTTCATTGCTTACCTATATAATTACAGACTATTTTATTTGTATGAGCATTGCTTTTGTGAGAATAATATACTGTACATGCACCAACAACCATGATTACAAATAGTGAATTCAACACCAATCTGAGATTAGTCTGTCTGAAGATCACTCGCATGCGTGTGAAACCATGGAAATGGTATAAAAAAACAACTTATCTTTTTATGTAGTATATATGGTGTCCCAGAAGTTGCGCACCATTCGAGTTTTCAAAAATTTAATAGAAATTTCATTTATTTAAATTTTTAAACCTTTATTGATTTAAAAGAACACAAGATGGTGTGCAACTTCTGGAACACTGTATGTATGTATGTATGTATTTATATTGTGTGTATTTACCCAGCATATTTTCATTAGATAAACATTATTAAATAACACAGAATGTTTTTGCTTGATAAGACTTTTTTATTTTTTCAATTTTTTGAATAGTCCATTTAGTGTTTCGGTCAAATTGCTGTATGTAAGTTCCGTGGGTTGTTCCATTTTCTTTCTTTGCGAGTACTTTCGATTTGATTTGTCAAATCATGTTCAGGCGGTGTTAGTCGAGGTGTCTTTAAAAATATGTCTTTACTGTTGAGTTTTTTTAATTATTATAACAGCTAGTAATTTACAAATTAAAAAGAGCGTCTATAATATTGAGATGTTACATGAGAGCATGATTATGTTCTAAGCGCGTTCAAGATTCAAACGTATAATTGCTTAATGACTAAGAATTTGGTAATGTTAATTACCATGCTAGACACTTTAAAATGTTGTAACTAGTTTCGTAATTCACATTATTGATTGTGGGATGTTCAGTTTTTATGTAGAGGGCTTCAAGAATTTTTAATCTGTTGCTGTTGTGGTGTATTAATTTAGTATTTACTAGTATGTGTCTATATTGAGAAGGGATGGGGCAGTCATATTTTTTTAGGTGTTGGCAAAGTGAGCTAATGTCCGAAAGATGTAAGGTTAGTCTTTGGGAAAGTGTTGTGGTAGTGAAACCGATGTAAAAATTAATTTTATTATTTTTGTCGGAGATACATTCTCCCATGGGGCATTGAAACTGATATATTACATTGGTTCTTCCTAATGTATTTTGGGTCTGAGAAGTGTTATTTTTAACTGTGGTTCATTATAATAAATGATGAATCCTATTTTATTATCAGTTGATGGGTGATATGTAGCGATGTATTATATTTTTAAGAGCTTTTTCATCCAATTTAGGAAAGAAAATGGAACAAGAACCCCACGGAACTTACATACAGCAATTTGATATAACACTAAATGTACTATTCGGAAAAGATTAAAAAAAGTCTTATCAAGCAAAAACATTCTGTGTTATTTAATAATGTTTGCCTATATATATATATATATATATATATATAATTAGTTGAAAGTGAGTGAAGATAATCATTTAAGAAATATTGTTCTTGTTTTAGAAAGCATTGTGTATATTGGTAACCGGAATATTAAAATAATAAGCAGTTAGAACGCCATATAATGCAATTTAGTTTTAACTTTTTTGTTTTCAATTTAATTTTCAAAGCTATACTTTATCAGAATTTCAAAAAATAAAAATACATTAAAATACTTTTTTTTTTTTCATCTTTTTGGGGTGTTTTCAATTCATCTGTTGTTGAAGCGAATATGGGATGAAGGTTCTTTTAGTCAAGAACGTAGAACGCTGCAGCGCCAAGTGAATAAGAAATATTGTTCTGGTTTTAGAAAGCATTCTAAATTGCATTGTATGGCGTTCTAGCTGCTTATTATTTTAATATTCAAATTACATTATGTATATATATATTTTCACGCTCAGCCTTCGTTGGGAACTATGGCAGCGTGCACATGCCAATAATAATAAAAATCCGGAATGTGCTCGTAGGTCCCTGGGTTCCAATGTCAATAGCAAAACATGGGGAAGAGGATTCCCCAGTTTAAAACATCATATATAGAAAGAAGGAACAAAGCAAATGTGCAAAAAAAAAAACGAAATCACTGAGGTATAATTTAAATAGAAATATTTATTGGACAAAAAAGATATAAACAAAAATAAAGGTGGACCATAATATGGAAGGGGGTTCTAGTCGCTAATATATAAGGAACTAAAATAATATTCAATCACAGAACGACAGTATATGAAAACAGTTCCAACTTACACAATGTTGATGGGTGATACAAGGAGTTCCCCGCAATAGGGTGTGAAAGTTTAAGTGTGAGGAAGTGAATTCGGGAAAACAGGTCGGTGCTATACAATCCTTGTATGATCTCAAGATGTATTTTCTGGTGAGTAGATATGTTGACGACTGAGACAAGCTTCTGCTGAATGACTGGGGTGATTCTTACAAATTAAATTCGTTGATTCTCGGCCATGGTGAAATCTCTCCAAAAAGGGATCCGAATTTGTAGCAGGCAGGTTTGTAGTTGGCGTTGTCTTGTCTTAGACGTTTTCGATGAATGTGTCCCGTTCTTCTTTTTCTTCCTTATCAACTCCGACCGACCTCATCTCGAGCTGCCGACTGACTTCGCCAGGTGAACCAAATGGTCAAGGGAGGCTTCTCCTCCCTACCTCCCCCACAGACTGTCAAGACAAAAATAGACTTGATGAAATCATTCCCTTTCACAAGCTGTCTGCTAAAAATAGATGTAATGAAATAAAATAAGTGGCCTCTAAAATTCTAACTTGTGTACTAGCCATATGTAACAAATATATATATATATATATATCTATATATATATATATATATATAAATAAATAAAATGTCAGGTTATGTTGAAAAGAAATTGATATAGTGCTCGATCGCAAAAAAGTGAGAGCTAAATATAAATAATTTAGACCTTTTAAACATTTATAAATTTATTTACATTACCCCCCCCCTACTACCACCAGATATATTGTACATGCCACAACCACATCCTTCCTACCAACCCCAATATAACCTACACTCACATCCCCATCTCTCACAAATATAACATAAATCATTAGATACCCCATCACTTTTAAAATATGTAACATGATAAATATATGAATCTCACTAATTAAACGTCTAGAAATATAACTACCAAACCCCATTAAATTAAAGGATTTATAGATGACTAAGACTTAACCCCTCTCAGTCTCACACAGACCCTATAATAGACTCATAAACATTAGATAAAACCAGCAGAATTAACTAAATACAAAAACTCAACACGAATGCATATTGCAATGATAGTTAATACATTAGATATCCCTTAGATAAACCCTTTCACTGATAAAGATATACCCTCCTTCAACAACCAACCACCACACAGCAATTAATTCATTCAAATATAGAACACCTATAAATATACTTTCAAAAAAATACAAAACTGAATAAACAAATAAAAACTAAATAACATTTTTAAAAAACTTAATAAATCCCACACAGAACCTAATCAATAAACTACACCACACAGTTACTCCTAAAAATAAACACATCTTTGAAGCTGTAAAACAGGCAACATTCGCCATCAATTGTTAAATTATTTTTAATAAAACTTGATTACGATTAAGACCCATATATTAATATATAACCCTGACCCCAGTGCTTCCTTCAAAAGGGGCGCTTCAGCAATGCACGTTTAATGGTGAATTCAAACGCCATTCCCTTTGTTTTCGTTTTGAGACGCTGAAGATTCTTATGGACTATAAACGAATTTTAAAGTACAACTCTTTAAAAAACTATAAATAAATAAATAAAATAAAACTCTTAATAAAATGAAATAAAACACCTTTAAAAAATACAAAACTATAAATAAACAAATAAAAAATAAATAAAATAAAACACTTAATAGATCCAACCCAACAAATATATAACTTTGACCCCGGTATTTTCTTCAAAAGGGACATTTCAGCAATTCACTGTTTAACGGTGAATCCAAACACCATTTCCCCCTGTTTTCGTTTTGAGACGCTATAGACGATTTTTTAAATTTAAAAAGTCAGTCCATCTGGATGACACCGCGGTACGACTCTGAAATATGTAACATATAGTTTTTAAAATAAATTATTTGTGTGTGTGTAATAAATAAATAAATAAATATATATATATATATATTACATATTTATTTTAATACTTTCATAACATTCATAAAAAAATCAGTTAGTCCATGAATATCCTTTTAAATCCTAGATTTTTCCAAGAAGACATTCTTCTCTTCAGAAGGTAATATGCCGTTAAACACTCATCTACTGGCTTCTTCATTACTATATATATAATATAAATTAATGTTTTGCCTTATGTCAAAGGAAAAATATTATCCATTTTCTTTTTATTCTTTTCAATTATTGTTTGGAATTATGTGCATTATTTATCAATATTTCAAATGGTTTTATACTCTCCTTTCAAAGAATAAAATCATCTATTAGTTTTTATTTTAATATTATTTAAAAAAAAAAAATATTTGAAGCTGATTATTTCCGAAATCAACTTACCTTCTGAAAAGAAGAATATTTTTATAAAAATTCGAAATTTAAAGGACATACATGGACTCACTTCTGATTTATTGTTGACTCTTATGAAAGTATGAAATTTAATATGTAACTGCTATATAATATATATACATAATGTGTGTGTGTGTGTGATTATCTTTGCTGCCTTTCGACCATAATGATGCTCTATTCCCGATATCAAGCGTAAATATATCGTATAAGGAATTTTTTCATCATACTTTTAAAAATATATTTATACAATACTTTTATAATATCCTTGAATGTATATATATATATTAGTGTACACCCTCCATCAAAAATGACAAAACAACAAATTATGCTTTGCTAGTGTTCATACTCATATTTATCGAGATATATTACTAAAATATTTGTATAGAATTGTAAGTAATTAAATTTTTCATATATAAATTATAATTTCTGATGACCTAAAAGGAAAAAACAAAAAACAACCCGCCATTGACTTTTTAGAGTGAAGGGTTTCTTTCTGAAGTTGTTTTGGGCACGGGAGTAAGTTTCGAGTGGTTGTCTGACTTGCTATTTGCTTTCTTGCTTCCCTTCAATACATGAAATGGTTTTGGGGGGGGGGGGTAGACAAAGGCACATGTTTGGTTTTTTTACTCTATAACTTTTGTGTGACAGGGTGGAAGTACACATATTACAAATAAATGCGCATTGGTCTTTATTATAGAGAGAATGATATATATATATATATATATATATATATTACTCATTTGAATGGCTATACAAATGCATTAGTATTGAAATTCCTAATTTCTTCAGGTCGCTGACTTGATTTTTCTGTTAATATTTTTATATAGGAGAGAGTAGAAAGTAGACCTTGGATGTACTTTCGTCAGCCTCGTAACTGTCGCTTCAACCCTAATTTGTTATTTAGTCCTCGCATTCCATGAGCGATGTTTCTGACAAAGAATTATTACTGTTTTCTGGGTTGACTATTGCTTTAAGTGGGTGGTATGTGGAAATTTTCAATCCTCATATTATTCATCATTCAATTGTCAATCTCCCATCTCATTGACCCTTATCCTCGAGTGTTTTTAGGCTTGATAACTGGTGACTCATTAGTAATAAAATTTAAAAAAAAAGGAAACAAAAAATATTATTTATGTATTCGTTGACGTTTCGTCTTTATTTCAAAACTTCCTCAGGATGATTGGTCTGAAGAAAATAACACAAGGTACAAAATATTTGAAACAGTAGTAGTAGCTACCTTGTGTTATTTTCTTCAAACCAATCATCGTTGGAATATTAGTTCCATTTTTTTATCACATATATATATATATATATATACATAAAGTTAGGTATGTTTATGTATTTGTATGTACAGGATTCATTCCTAAACTAATTAACTGATCATTATGATGGCTATATTTAGTTTAATTTAGTTTCATGCAAAAAGGGGTGGAAGGGTTTTAGGAGGCATAATATGCAATTCAAATATATCAGATTTACATTGGATTTGATCCATAGTCAATTAAGCAAAATTCCCTGAATTTCAATTTCTTAAGACTCCTTAAGCTTAAATTTTAGACATTTTTCTAGAATCAAAATCATGTAATGGATTTTGATCAAAATTTGAATAAGGATTCTAGACATAAGGTATATTATATCTTGATTTTAATCTTTGTACTTTGTATGAGGACATAAAAGTGGTGCAAAACTTCTGTTGGGAGGGGGGTTAATTTTACTCATCTTGGGTCGAGTATTCTTCTAATATATATATAAATGCTTGACCCTCCTTTTTAAAAAAAGATTTATATATTTAAAAAAAAATAATTGTTTTCCTATTTATATTTGACGATGACTCCTTATCAGACAATAGAATTATGATGACAAGCTGTGCCATATTTCTACTGAATGCGGTTAATATCTAGTTCAATTCTATCATAGAAATCGAACATTAGATTGAAATATTGTAGTTTGACAACTTAGTGCTATTGTCTGGTAGAATCAGTGGATAAGGAGGCATCGCTGAACAGGAATAAATAAAAATACTTAATCAGAATGAGAATATATAAAAATTAACATATATTTTAAAAGGGTTGGGCCCAAGGCAATCCATAATACAGGCCTGGCAAACATGCGAAAAAGTACAAAGATATAAAAGAACTAAATTCACAAAAAATCACTTTATTCACCATGAATTAGACACATTTTTGATATTTCAAAAATCATGAGTCAAATTTGTTTATATTGACTACTTAATTACAGAAAATATAATGAAACCATACAATCAGAAAGCAAATTCAACATTTTACAAAATCAAATACTTTATGAACAAAATAATGTTCGGTGCAACGATTTTGATAAATTTTACAAAATTTGTGATTTTTGTTACATATACAATTTGTTTTGTTTTTTACAGAAGATGAAGAAAATTCTTATTTCTTCATGATACAGTCTTACTTGAAAGAAATAAATCAATTATTGTAAGCTGCTTCCTAATATGTATAGTTGCTAATTACTGGATATTACTAAAACTTTTCTCTGTAATTATTATTTAGTAGTAATTTTGGTTTTCACATCCCCTCCCCCAGTCGTGGACTCCAGTTACATGTTTGCCAGGCCTGTATTATGGATCGCCTTGGTTGGACCTAAAAAGAAGGGAAAAAATATTACTAGAAAGCCTGTAGCCTGAAGAAATCTGGGATTGGAACATGAATATGTTCAATATTATGTTATGGTATAATGATGAGAGAAATCTTTTAATGTTAAAAAGGCTTTATTAATTTCATGACTGTGGTTAGCAAAGTTACCCCAGCCAGGAATGGATCCAGAAAGTGTGGTTTGAGTTGTCCCCCTTTGCAAATTGGCTGTTTGGAGAATTTGAAAGCTAGATGGCTCTGGTTGACAGTCAATTTGCATAGGTGGGGCAAAAAGTAGTATATAAACGGTACTCTTTTCATTGAGCTAGAGAGCGGTAGGGAGAGCAGAGTGAGGCTGAAAGAGGAGACTGAAGTACAAAGAATTAAACGTTGAAAAAGATTGACCACTGTGGTTTGACACCAGATTTTTTTTATATATTTGTCTTCACGGATTGACCACAAGCTATTTCCGGCAGTAACTATGGCAGGAAAGAGGATCAGCAGTGAAATGCTGAAGACGTTCTCTGGAGAGGGGGATGTTGTAGCCTGGCTGAGCAAGGTTAAACTTGTCGCTAAGTTGCAGGACATCGCGGATGTAGCCAGCTTGATACCGCTGTATCTTGATGGTGATGCTCTGGCCCTATATCTGGAGATGCGGGAGGAGGATCGGCTGTCTGCAGACACCATTGAAGAGAAGTTGAAGGAAGCCTTTACTGAAGGATCATTTGTGGCATATGGCAAACTAAGCCGTATGGTGTGGACCGGAGAGTCTGTCGATGTTTTCGCCAACAACATCCGGAGGTTGGCGGGACTAGCAGGATTCAATGGAGGAGGCCGTCGACAGATGGTTAAGATGGCCTTCATAAATGGCTTCCCAGACCATATTTCCATAGCTCTGCAGCAACTGCCTGGTGTAAATACCATGAGGTGGCGGAGTTGATTACACAGGCTAGGGTGCTGGCCAGGTAAAAAGAGCGTGAGTAGGGAAGCGTAGCTGTCGTTCAACGAAGCAAACTGCAGCAGGAGATTGTGAAGGACGAAGAGCCGAGAGGGCTGTAGCAGAGACCCAGGTTCGCTGGCAGATGCTACCGATGCCAAGGCCCGCATATGGCGAGGGAGTGCAGGGAGCCGAAGCCGGAAGTCACGTGTTACCGCTGTGGGAAAGTCGGCCACATCAGCAGATTTTGTCTCCAGGGAAACGGACAGGGGGAAGCCACTGCGCCGGTAGCTACCCCACTTATTAGATGAAGGCGCTTCAGGATACGTCGCCACAAGTAGAGGTGACCTTGAATGGGCGAAGTGCAAAGGCCCTTGTCGACACGGGCTGTACTTCAACACTTGTCACCAAAGACATGGTTGACACATGCAGTGAGACCAGCAGCATTACGGCAGTTGACGGCAGAGAGATGAAGTGCAATGGCACAAGTGTCGTTCGGTTGATGGTATGTGGGATGTTGCTAACAATCCAGGCGATTGTTATTAACAAAATTGTCACGGGCGTCGATGTGGTGCTAGGGATGGACGCAATTGCTCGACTAGGGGGCGTCACAGTACATAGGAACACCGTGAGATTTAGAGGACATCAAGGGGTTGCAGGTGTGCGATCCGAAAAAGGTGGCAGAGGAACAGAAACGGCCGGGTCAGACAAAAGTTGCATGATAGAGGACCAAGATTTCTCTGCACACTTTAATGGTGAGAAATGGACAGTTAAGTGGGTATGGAAGGGAGAACCTCCTGTACTGAACAACAGAGTGGAATGCTACGAGCATACGTTGCGAGGAGGCATAAGAATTGAATTTGAGAAGGAGGTGGACCGTTGGATCTCAGAAGGGATTTTAAGACCATGGAAGGAGAAGGTGGAAGGCGTGCTTCCGTTAATGGCGGTTGTTCAGCCCACAAAACAAAAGGTTCGGCCAGTACTGGACTTCAGGGAACTGAACGTATACGTTGCGTGTCACACGGGAGGCGATGTGATGGATGTGTGCGGAGAGACCATGCGAGAGTGGAGGCAGATGCAGAAGGCTGCGGTGATCGGGGATTTAAAATCTGCATACCTACAGATCCACATTTCGCAGGAATTCTGGAAGTACCAGCTGGTCGGATACAAAGGCCAAACATACTGCCTAACTAGGTTAGGGTTTGGCCTGAATTCTGCACCAAAGATCATGGCGGCGATCCTCAAAATGGTGCTAAGCAAGGAGGATGCAGTCAGAAGAGCCACCAGTTCCTACATTGATGACATCATGGTGGATGAGACGGTAGCAACTGCAAAGGACGTAGTAGAGCACCTCAACGGCTTTGGGCTGATCACAAAACGCCCGGAATCGTTGGAGGGGGGAGGGGCGTTAGGGCTCCAACTAAGGAAGGACCAAATAGGAAGGTTAGTGTTCCGGAGGGGAAATGAAATCCCGGAGGTGTCTGAAAAAATGAGCAGGCGGGAACTCTTCTCGATATGCGGAAGAGTGGTGGGTCATTACCCGATTGCAGGATGGCTGCGAACTGCATGTAGTTACATCAAAAGGCGAGCTAGTGGAGCGAAGTGGGAGGATGGAGTTGATAAAGAGACTGTGGACATTATGAGAGAGATTATTGAAGAGGTGAAGAGGGAGGATCCAGTGAGAGGTGTTTGGCACGTACCCAATAGTGCAGAAGGTGTTGTGTGGTGTGATGCAAGCAGTATAGCAGTGGGGGTCACCTTGCAGAAGATGCTGCTTGGTTGCGAAAGAAGGACGACGTGGCTCACATAAATGTGGCGGCACATAAATGTGGCGGAACTGGATGCGGTTATGAAGGGCATCAACTTAGCCTTGAAATGGGGGCTACGGAATGTTGAGGTGAGGACCGACTCGGCCACTGTGTTCTCTTGGGTCCAGTCCGAAGCTACAGGAGAAAGGAGGGTGAAGACGAAAGGCGCCGCCGAGATGCTCGTGAAGCGTCGATTGATGACGTTAAGGGAGCTGATTAGGGAATTTGATCTTCAACTCAGGATCAGTATCGTTCCCTCAGCGAAGAACAGAGCAGATGTGATGACAAGGGTGAGGAAGACCTGGCTAAAGGCACCGAATGAGGCGGCTGCTGCAATATGTGGCTTGGCTGAAGACACTCCGAAGGATTTGCATGATATGCACCATTTCGGAGTGGATAGAACCTTGTTCTTGGCCAGGAAGGTGGACCCCAGAATCACAAAGGAGGCCATCAGGACAGTGGTTAAGAGATGCCACCAGTGTCAATCAGTCGACCCTGCGCCAAGTAGACACGAAGGTGGTGAGATTCAGGTGGCAGAGAACTGGAGCAGGTTGGCGATAGACGTAACGCACTATCGACAGAGGTTGTACCTGTCAATGGTCGACTGTGGACCTGGAAGAGTGGCCATTTGGAGGGAGATCAAGGCGGAAAACGCAGGTGAGATTGCAAAGGTCCTGGAAGAGGTGTTTTTGGAGAGGGGTCCAGTGACGGAAGTGCTAATGGACAATGGAACTGCCTTTCGCTCAGCAGCCCTGAAGAATATGTTGGATAAGTGGGGAGTGCGGCGCTATTTCAGGGCTGCATATAGACCAGGCGGAAACGGAATTGTGGAGCGGCATCACAGGACCATCAAGGCTGTAGCTGAAAGGGGCCAGATTTCACCACCAGAAGCTGTTTTCTGGTATAATATGGCTCCAAAGTCAGGGCAAAAAGTGGAGTCAGTGCCGCAGAGGGCAGTCTTCAAGTATGAGTGGCGGCATCCCTGAACTGCGCCCGCAGCCACGGAGGAAGGGGAGAAGCAAGCGTCTGTGCGAGTGGGAGAGGAAGTGTGGATCAAGCCGCCTGACGCTCGCTGTACCACACGCTGGGGGAGGGTCATTGTGACAAGTGTCCAGTCCCCGAACGATGTATCCATCAATGGCATCCCTCGACACATCCTTGATGTGCGGCCAGCAGTGGTGTCATCAGAGGAAGAAGACAGCGATGTCGAGTCAAGTCGCAACGTTCACGAAGAGGCACCGCGGAGATCGTAGCGAGAGAGACGCCCGCCATGTTGGTGGAGCGACTACGTGATGGGCTGACTAGTGATGATCGTGTAGATCAAGGGGCGTGTGGTTAGCAAAGTTACCCCAGCCAGGAATGGATCCAGAAAGTGTGGTTTGCAAATTGGCTGTTTGGAGAATTTGAAAGCTAGATGGCTCTGGTTGACAGTCAATTTGCATAGGTGGGGCAAAAAGTAGTATATAAACGGTACTCTTTTCATTGAGCTAGAGAGCGGTAGGGAGAGCAGAGTGAGGCTGAAAGAGGAGACTGAAATACAAAGAATTGGACGTTGAAAAAGATTAACCACTGTGGTTTGACACCAGATTTTTTTTTATATATTTGTCTTCACGGATTGACCACAATGACATTTCGACATAATGTACTGTCTTCGGATAATCAAAGGCCAAAAAAAAAAATGCTTTCACATCGGAGATAGCCTTACACGTGTTTTCGTTTGTGGTGTTATCTCCCGTGAGAAAAAAATTAAGCAAAATCCATGTTTACAGGTTAATTCCTGTTTCAGTCACTTCAAGTATTTAGAGGGAAAATGGGGTTTGACTATTTTGTTTGTCTGTTCATTTTGAGTGTGTGTAGGGGGTGAATCCAAAACAAATCATCTATATAATAGTGAACATTGTGTCCGGCCGTGACCGTCGTAATGAAGCAGGCCTTTCCATTGAGTCTTGGTTTTTTCTGCTGACGTCACAGTTGTTCGTATTAGCAGTTATTTCAGATTTGGACACATGTCATTAAAAGGGAAATTTACCCCAGCAAAACACAGCCAAGTAAGTGAAAATATTTCTATTTATTAAAAGTGTATTTAATTAAAACTTTGCTAAATTAAGATCGTGAAATTACTTTAATCATTTTTAGGTTAAAAACTCACACGTTACTTTAATTTAAGGTTAGAAATTCACCAGTTTTCAAATACTTTTTTAAATGAGATTATTTTTACAATCGTTGAATTTCAATTTAGTTTTTAAAACTGTAAAACATAATTTTTCCATAATTTTTTTTGGTGTGTTCTCTTAATAATGAATAAAACTTTTTATGGACTTTTATATATTTTGGAATGATTTCATTTCTCGATATAAGAGTAGACATTTTGGTGCTTTCAGCTGTATCAGCACCGACATTTTGTCTTTGACTACGATAATTGTTTTAACGTCATTTTTTATTTCTTTTAAATTCTGCTAAAAAATTTTGTTGTGGAAAAAGAATATTCCAAGTTATTTCTGCAAGAAAGTTTTTTTTGTGTATAATAATATTTTCAGAAAGTAATGCTTGGTGTAACAAAAAAAGCATATAAAATTTGAATGCTCCTACTTGCCTCCCCACGATGTCAGCGTTAGACTCAAGGTCGGTTTTTAATGTGGGGAAAATCCAGCTCTCCAAAAAGAGGCACTCAAGAACAAAAATTTAAATTGCCTCTGTCTAGAATGATTTCTAGGTATTTTTACTACCCTTCATCTTTTCTGTCCTCCGTGATAAAGGAGAAATCCGGGTAATTTTAACTGAAGTCAGCAGAACAAAAAAGGGGTAAAAAAACAAAACAAATATGCAACAAATAAATGTTACCAGGACGAGTCATTTAAAGATTTCAATGCAATTAAATTCATATACAAACATTATGGCACTGAATAAGGTTAATTATTCAAGTGAAAATGATATTTTCTTCCTTATTATATAACTGCTCCCCTAGAGGGTACAGACGTTTCAGAGGCACTAAAAATGTAATTTTATCAAGTTATTCAACCATCAGAAGACGAAGCTTATCAACTTGTATGAATCCTGTAGTTGAACAACACAACCATTTTCTTATGTATATTAAAAGTAAGTTCAAGTTACTAGTGCAGGAAGACATCACAATATCTTTACTTGTTGATGAAATTCATCTAAAACCTTATTTTGATTATAAGGGTGGTAGTGTTGGCTTAGCCAACAACATCAATGAAGCCGTAACACGTGCATATGCTTTTATGCTTAGCAGTGTATTCTCACAATATAAGGATGTTATGCCAACTAAATGTCTTCTAGCTGAGAACTTATTTGACATAATAAAACGTTTAATAATTGGTTGAGAGGAGATAGACTTTAGAGTATTATTTGCTATAATAGATAATAACGCGATAAATAAAAAGTTATGTTTTTCTTTTGTAGCTCAGCAAAGCATTCAATTGTATACCTACATTCAGTTATAAAGTCTAGACCTCTTTTTTCTTATTATTCGACTCAGTACATATATTAAAATGCATTAGAAACAACTGGCTTCGACAAAAAGATGCAAGTAAATGCATGATGTTCTCAAAGTTTTGTCATAATGGAAATCATGAATTAGATAACATCCAAAGTGCCCCATTTTCTAGCTTACACAAACTTTATGACCTGGAATCTCAATCACTTTTGAACTATTGTTACAAATTGACTTCAAAGGCTTTTTCTTTCACTAATCTTGAAAGGCAAAAATGTTACTTTGGTTCTGCAAATTTTCTATGAATACACAATTCAGGGATTGCTGACCTTAGAAAAACAAATGTTTGCCCAACTTTGCAGAATACATAAACATATTTTATATTTGGTGGACAATACTTAATGTAAAAACACCATTTAAAGGTTGTCAGCTTGGCAATAAATATGCTAATCCACTTAAATTAAATGAAGAAAATTATAGATTTCTCTCTGTATTCTGTAACTGGTTAGAATGTTGGAATAGCATTCCTGGAAGAACTGGGAAATTAACAAAGGAAACATACACTGCTTTACATCATACCACATATACAATTCTTGAACTGATTAAGTATTGAAGTATTGCATAAAAGAAATAAACATGACGTATATATTACCTGGCAAGTTTCAAACAGATCACCTTGAGGCAAGGTTTGTCCAGAACCGGCAACTTATTGTTTGTCTACATTTTAAAAATTATTCATCGTTTGTTTTTAATTTGTTTATTTAATTATTGTTTGTTTGTTCCCTAAATGCATAATTCAGTTTTTCAGTATTTGATTGTATTTTGCTTAGAAACATGTAATTTTACATACATTCTAACTAACAATATTTTCTACACAACAAATAATTGGTTGATATTATTGTAACTTTAAATAGTTAGCTATTCATTTTAAATTCTTTTTTTTTTATTATTATTTATGTTGGATAAAGTTCACTTTCAGTATAAATCGAATCGTCTTTTTTGATGCCATTTTTTAAGTTTTCTAATGCTTTTTTTTAAGGCTCTCATTAATTACTGACTGTTGGACAGATCTTGCTTGCTACTTACTGACTGGCATGACGTCACTTTTCAGTGAACAGGCCATAGTTTACTTTTTACGACGGTCACGGTCTGGCTTGCTTCAATAATCACGTATGCAAATTTATTTTTATAAGCAAAGAAAGGGAGGCTTAATCTTAATAACTGATAACAAATAAAGGAACGAATTTCAATACACAAAAAATATTCTCTTAATATTTTTGTAGCAAAATAGGAATTAATTTACGTACATGCAGATGCTTTATTTACAGATTCGGGAGAGAAAAAGTGACTTAGTTTTACTTAAAAAAATAAACTAACTAATCTTGTTTATTTAAAAAGAAAAAGAATTTATTTTGGTGAAACTTTACTTGCATATTTGTTCTTTTAGTAAGATTTACCTCTTATATTATTTTAAAAAAAAAAAATTTTTTAAATTGGTAAATTTTACCTCGATTAGTTTTACTTTTTACGGTAAAATTTGACCTCGCGTGTGTGACAAGTGGAAAAATCAATTGTTATATAAAAATAAATTACTTTAATTTGGTTATACGTTTCTGTTACAAGCAATATATGATGGATATGTCATATTCTTCCATTACTTGGTTGAAGATACCAGAAAAATCCTTTATGCCATCATATGGGATGACGCCATTCATTAAAATAGATCATAGACGACCCGTGACCCGAAGGATTACGGCTTATCAAATATAAAACAGGAATCTCATTTAATTAAATATTTTTCAAAATAAAAGTCGAACGTTAGTTTAAACATGAAAAGTTAGCACGAAATTGTAAATATTTATTCAGAAAGAAAGTGAGAGGACGGAGAGAAAAAAATAAAGAAACAGAAAAAGAAAGGACAGAGAGAAAAAAAAAAGAGAGAGGTGGAGAGAAAAAGAAATGAGAGAGGACATAGAGAAAGAAATGAAAAAAGGAAATAGAAGAGAAAGAGAGAGTACAGTGAGAGAAAAAAAGAAAGATGACAGAGAAAATAAAAAGAAAGTGGGTGAGAGAAAGAAAGAAAGAAGACTCTGCTTTTGCTACTAATAATGCTGGTTACTGAGGAGGCCCCGCTTATGTTTACATTCGTGGGGGAGATGGGGAGAGAAGCCATGTATAAACACGTGTTCTTTTTTTACTTTTCCTTAACTTAATCGAAAATTAATAAAAACTATATATGTTTCTTTTTATTATCAAGCCGTTTGGAATGTTAAATAAGATTGATATGAATCCTATTGATTATTATTGGGGAAACACTGCTTTATGTAATGGTAGGAAAAGTATAATTTTTAAAATAAAATTTTGGGATCCACGCTAAAAGTCCCTCAGCGTTTCCGGTGTTTTACGTAAAACGCCGGAAAGGCCCGAAGCGGTTAGTCAATGAAACTGCGAGACAATGAATAACTGATTGAATTGAATACGCAGACGACATCTAAACTTGATAATTGAATTTTTGACGTCTGCAAACGAGCCTACCCTAATTCCTAACCCTGCCCTAACCCTAACCCCAAACCCTAACGAAACCAACAATAATAATCAGTAAAAACAAAAAAACAAAAAAATTTTTTTAGTAAAATCAAAAAACAAAACAAAAAAACACTTGATTAACTTTTCAATCACTTATTTCTTTGTTAAAAAAATAAATATTTATTTAATACAAAATGTTTTGCTTGTTTTTTCCTGCTTGTAAATTCTGCTTTGTTTGTGCTTTTTTAAATGCAGGTAAGTCAACAGATTTTTCATTAGGCACTGTCCGGCATTCTACATTAACATCCGAAAAGTACCGACGCAGAGGCATTTTTTAGCGCGGGTCCTACTGTAAAAAAGCACCAAAATTTTACTCACTGAAGTTTTCAACTTGTAAATTTTTAATGAAAATTAACTTAAAATTCTATACTTCGCCTACCAAATTGAAGAATACCTTTTCTTATAAATAAGATGGAATGATTTTTTGAAGTGGAATAATTAACATTGTGAACAGCACAGACGTTAAAAAAAAACAGGATTAAAAATTTGTTGTTGAAAAAACGCAGAACTAAACGCATTTCTCATTAAAATAGTTACATAATTCAAATCCATCTGAAAAAAAAATTAATCATACAAGAAAAAATATTAGATTAAATTTTATTTGCATACTAATTTCATAGATATAATCTAAAAAAATAGGCAAGATATCGTAAGTTAAATTTTACGAAAATTTAACTTTTTTTTGCCCATTTTCACAGCATAAACAAGCCAATATCTAATAATCTAGAAATTGGCCTATTAAAAGAAAACACACTTTTTATAGCAATATCATTCTTTATAATGGAATTTCTTAAGAAAAGGACAAATCGCTAGAACTTTGTCCTTATTTTTTCCCCATTTAGCTCACTTTTATTTCTCTTCCTCCCTCTTTCTCACTTTATCTTTTTCTTTTTTCTTTCTTCCTCTCTCTATCACGTTTTTTCTTGCCTTGCTTTGCCTCCCTTTCAGCTCTCTCTGAAAATGTTGCCATATTTCAACCGATTCATGGGTAGGGGAGGTAGAAGACTTTTGTTTCATCAGTGAATGTCTTCCTGCCTCCTTTAAAACATCAGTCAATATTTTCAGTATTAAAAAAAAAAGGTATTGTAGATTAACATTCTAAAAGATGAGATTCTACTTTTTTAGGCGATTATGAGTGAACACCCTGACCCCCGAGGTTGAGAAATTGGTTGGAGCCATGCACCCTCCCCCTTCTCAATTTCAGATTTTTTTTGTCATTGGTCACTCACATACCTTGTACTCCCCCCTTGCCAGGAGGTTAGACACAAAGTCATGTATGGTTTTGAGAAGCCAGCACACTAGGATAATCGTATTCTGACCTACGTACAAAAATGCTTGAGCAGCCCCGTCTGCATTCCCTGGTAGGGGTGCCTCAGGCGATTAGCAATAAACTAATCCCTTCTCAGAGAGAAAATAAAGCCTGAAAGGGTGGATCCTCATAGGATTAAACAGAATCATACCTCAGCCTGACAGCAACAAAGCCACTGTCGGATTCGTTGATATCTGTATATGATTATTTTGTCTTTTTGCTTTCTTTAACCATTTTTCTTTTTCTTTTTCTCTTTTCAGTCTCCGTATGAAGGGGGTGTTTTTAATTTAGAACTCTTTCTTCCTGAAGAATATCCAATGTCAGCACCAAAAGTGCGATTCATGACAAAGATATATCATCCGAACATAGATAAATTGGGCAGGATATGTCTAGATATTCTTAAAGGTAAGTCTCTTTCTCTCCTTTTGTTTATTTTTTTTATTTTACTCAAGTATTTGTTGACACTTGATTTAAAACGGCTGTGTTGTAGTCTGCAGATAAGCAATCCCATGGTAATGTGTTCCACAGGTAAGTTCTTGAAAAGAAACTCTGTTCATGGAAATTCTGTTTGGTTTTTAAGTACATAGAGGAATAAAGGAAAATTTCTTGCAGTGATGGTCCTTGCTCTGAATGTTTTACAGGAAACGGAGGAACCAGAGATTGGAGCTCTGTCGAGCACCTTCCATGGAAATAACGATAGTGTAAATAAAAACTAGTAACGTCTCTTCTGTTTGTTTTTTTTTGCTTTTGCACTTGTTCATGATGATGGAAAGCAACCAGATGGGGCTCTCCTTTTCCCATTTGGGTAGTATGCCAACACATTTTCGACCAGCAGTTTCATCAGGCTTGCAATTGAACCGGGCTCTGCCCCTACTTAATTGCCTCCTACGAGAGCAGAGTTAGACACAAGGTCAGTTTTTAATGTGGGGTAAAATGCATTCTCGGTTTAGACAAAAATTAAAATTGCCTCAGTCTAGAAGGACTCCTCATTTACTGACCAAAGACAGAAAAGATGTAGAGCAGCATCAGAACAGATACTACACTTTGCTTCTATGCCAAAAGGTAAAATCGGGCTCTGTTGCTTGAGACGCAGAGATTGAAAATAAATAAACATTCTTCTCTTGTAGACAGATTTATTTTTACGCCAGTGGCAGTAGAGACTTCAAGGAAGTTTCCGTTCGATTGCGTTCCTTCAGGAGATTTACGTGGTTGCATCTTAAAGTAGCAATACCCACCGGCCATAAAACGGTTTTGATAATCGGATTTCAAGATTGTTCTAGTAAAATAGCCATATTTTAAAAACTATGCATTAATAAATAATAGTCGAAATTATATATTTGTAGAGTTTTCACCAAATAAAGTCATAAAAATGTTAACGCCATTTTCGGCCATTTATGTCACTTTTTACCCCCCCCTTCTTTTAAAGATATTGTACCATTCGGCTATGCGGAATTTCGTCATGAAATTTGGAAAACGACCAGGAAAATATCAATTTCAATTATTGTCGGGGTACAAAATTAATTGATCCATTATTTTTTTGTGCAATCTTAAAAATAAACCTTCAACATGACGTGTATCGAACATTTAAAAAAAAAATTTTTTTTGTACCCCAACTAGTTATTAAATAAATCGTTTTATCATTTTTTTATGCATTAAAATTATAAGTGTATGTTTTGTCTTTCGGTAGTAGTCATTTTGAATTACCCTATCCGAAAACATATTATCCCCTTTTGAGCGAAAGTCAACAATGGCTGCTAGTATGCTGATATAGCAATCAATCGGCAGCAGCAGCTATTTATAAACAGTTAGCATCGTAAAATTCGTTTACGGGGTTTTGAAAAAACAAAGAAAGACAAAAATACTTTTTTTGCTTAAAAAAGTTAATGCTGTTTGTGGTTCTTTTATAAAAAATACTTCAAGAAATACTGGTTTTAAAATATACTCAACTTTCGAACTTTAATTCTAGTATATTAATGACTTTCTAGTTGCCAATTAAAAAAAATAAGATTCTACTTTTTTTAGGCGATTACGTGTGAGCACCCTAAAAGTCTTTTAACCGTATCATTAACCCTAAGTCTGAGTGGCAATCCCCCAATCCTACAAAAAGCCCATTAAAACCATACATAATAGTCTAAAAAAATTTAAAAAAGCAGACACCCATAAAGAAAAATGCACAGGATTTATTTCCCATAGAAAAAATTAACTGCCCTAAAACGCTAGAATGGCCTAAAATGGTGAATTTTTTTACATTAAATTTATGTGAAACTAATCTCTCACTCTAAATTCTAAAATAATTGTTTTTTTTTTCTTAGTTTTCAGGGTGTTCACACATAATTGTCCTTAGCCTTACCACTAACCAGAAGTCAGAGTAGCAAGCCCCCCCACCACCCTTCCACAAAGACCCTCTTAAAAACCACACGTAATCGTTTAAAAATAAGAAAGGAAAAAAAAAGAGAACCCCCTCCTAAAAAAAAAAGAAAAAAAAAAGAAAAATGCACAGGATTTATCTCCCATAGAAAAAAATGATTTATACCCTAAAATGCTAGAATGGCCCTGAAATGGGGGAATTATTTTACATTAAATTTATGTGAAACTAATCCCCACTCTAAATTCTTAAATAATTGGGTTTTTTTTTGGGGGGGGGGGGGGGTTCTACCAAGTTTTTCAGGGTGTTAACATGTAATTGCCTAAAAAAAAGATAGAACCTCATCATATTTTGGGGAGGTAAGGAGGCTATTTAGCGGAAGGTGTTAATCTACAATAATGCCAAAGAAATCTTGCAATATATTCATTTTTAAACAGTCTTAGTATTAGATTTTAGTTTCTTGTACATAAAATGTATTACAATTCAACTTTGAGTTTTCTAACTTCTTTTTTTAATAGATACATGGTATTTTTAAGGTATTGCAGCATATTTATGTGCATTTACTGCAGATTACTTGGAAACCATTAATTTCTGGAGATTTTCATTTGCATATTATGATTCCTTGTACAAAAATACATTTATATGGCAAATTTCATTGCTTAATCCTGTGTTTTAACAAAGATAACATTTTTACTGAAAAATTAGTGTAAAAAATGTGACGAAACGCATATGGTCTTAAAGAGGGGGAAAATATCCAATCATGCGAGGCACAAAAATAGTCATAACAAAGTTCTGTTAATTCAACATTTTTTTGTTTAATTATTATTATAAACAAAATATAAAGAATTCAATTTTAAACACGTGATATATGATGAAAAATGCTCAACACGATAAATACAAAACCATCAAAATCTTTGTCTGGTAAATGATCACAGAAGTTGCATGTCACAGACTTTGCAAACTAGACAGGAAATGAGATGAGAGAGGAAGGCGAAGAGTCGAAACTAAAAGAGGGGTTTCGTTCAATCTTGTTACCACACCAACATTTAGGTATAAAATCCAGTCATGAGATAGGGAGATCAAAAGACTCGATAGGTAACCGGAAAACTCAAGTACAAAATTTGAACACTGTAGTTTTGATATTGACTGTATAAATCAAGAATATCATTTTGTGAAGTATGGGTATTTTTTTAATTATATATACACATTATAAAGCTTATCTATAACTAAGTCATGAAGCTTTATTATCCTCAAGTTATTTTTATTATTTCTTTTATGATCTGAATGAACTTATGTATTCTACTCTGATTAATTAAAGAAGCAATACATTTTTTATTTATTGTCACATCCTTTCTATCTCTCTCTCTTTATGATTTCTCGAGGGAGATAACGCCATTAACACAATCAAATGTTCCATATTTAATTAAAAACGCAAAAGAAATTGCTTCTGGCATCTGCATGACAAAACAGAAAACGACAAATATTTAATGACAATGCTAGTTTGGTTTGTTGGTTATTAACTTGACATAATTCCCCCTTCTTTTTTTCTTTTTAAAATTTTTTTATATATAGATAAATGGAGTCCCGCCTTGCAAATTCGTACAGTTCTGCTGTCAATCCAAGCCTTGCTCAGTGCCCCCAACCCTGATGATCCGCTCGCAAATGATGTAGCAGAACAATGGAAAATAAATGAGGCAGAAGCCATCCAGAAAGGTAATCTTATGGGTTTATTAGTGCCCCCCCCCCCAAATGTGTGAGAGAAACTAAAACATGATTACAGACCAAGGTGTCTTTGATGTAAATGTTGAAGCATCTGTAAAACCTTGTTTTGTTCTTTGTTTTTATCTATTTTAGTGGTATGTATTCTTATGTCGGTTTTCTCAAATTTTCCTTAATTTTCTTGCTGTCAACCCGTTCTGGATCTGATCTGACAACTTGTTCCAAAATTATATTACTCTATTAGCAAAACATTTCAATTGGTTAATGGATCTAGTTTTTGACAATAACTGTTCAGATCAAATGTACACCATAGTTAGAAATGCCATTAATTACTTTTAGGGTTTAAATTAAATCACCCCTCATTCTTCTCTCTTGTGAAGTAGTTCCTATTTACTTGCCTCCACACGGGGGCCGTTTTTAATGTGGAGAAAATTCAGCTCCCCAAAAGGGAGCCCTCTGAATTGGAACAAAAAATTTAAATTTCTCCAGTTTAGGATTTCTTTCATTGAACAGATACTACACTTTGCTCTGAGCCAAAAGACCAAGAAACGGTAGTTAATCCTTATTAATCTTTTACTCTTTTTTATTTGTCTTGTCATTCTTCTTTGTATGCCCTCTAATCTCAATATTACATTCCAATTTCTTTCTATACAGAGGCTTAGAATAAATGTGACATTTGTTTTGTTCGCACTTTGTATTGAATAATCATGTAACAGATAAGGCAAGTCTGAACATCGAATCTATTAGCTAAAAAATTTAATTATTACTACCCAGCAGAGCGTTACGGCTGTCGTCCAAAGGAAGAGTCTATCACAGTGCGGTTATGTATGAAAGTAAAACTTGGCCAGTGAGGTTTGAGGATATGTTGCATTGAGAAAAATGATAAGAGAATGATACGATAGATGTGTAATGTGAGACTTAAAGACAGGCTTAGATCTGATAACTTTGAAGGAAGATTGAATTTGGTCAGTATAGGGAGGTTCTTGGGTTAGTAGATGTAGAACAGTTGTGGTAACAGGGTCAGTTGGCAGTGGAAGGTCAAGGAAAACGTAGGAGGAATTGATAAGGAGGGATTTGAGTGCGATAAACAAAGTCCGGCCAGAGATAGGTTAGTTTGGAAATCAATTTCTGAAAGCCATCTAACGCATGCTAGCATGTAAAACAGACGTTAAACTGATGATTTTAAAGCCCTAGGTTTTGAAAATCTTTCAAATAAATATTTTTTGTTTATCGCCAACAGAGATGGTTTGCTATTAAGTCGTTTGAAACATTGCTAGAACATGTGGATACATAATTATAGCTTTTTCCTAATTATCCCGCTTCTTCTGAACCTTTTCTTACAATCCCTAGTATTTACATTCTATCAGCGAAACTAGATTTACTAGGCCAAGATGCTGTGTTCGCCGATTTCACATCTTGACTACTTTTAGTTCTTCGTGTGATGTCTTCGCTTTTTTTTTCTTATGTCTATTTCTAAATACAAGTTACTAATTTGTTTTTTTTTGTTTAGCGATTGTGTGTTTTAGTAATTCTTTTCAAAAAATAAAAGAATACGTTTTCACTAGTTTATTTTTGTTTATTGTTCAAAATTCCAAATTAAAACGAATACTAATGTCATAAGAAATGTGAAAGAAACAGTTTTTAACATAATTACAAATAAAACTAATAAACTTCGATTTTCATTTTATCTTTTCCTTCAATTCTGTATATACAGCAAAATCCGACACTTGACAAAATTAAAATGTAATCGGCAACAAAAGTTGTATTTGCAGAGACCGACAGTTTATTTAGCACTGGTTACATACTACATTATTTTCCAATGCCACCGCCGCTGGCAGAAACGACCATCTCAAAGCAGGCGAACGTCTCCACAGTCGACCGTGTTGTGGCCGTGCTTGTTGGTTTGTAAATTTCATGAATTAAAAAAAAAAAAATCTTCAAGATTATCATTGTTTTAAGTTAAACAAACTTTTCCTGAGAATTGCAAGTTTATTTCAATGTCACTTTTATATCCACTTTGTGAAACAGAAATCAAAGTCAAAAGTTTTTCGGGCAAAGCTAAGTAGATACAGCTAGTTTTTATATAGAGATGAAATTGAAATCTTATTTTCTTGGAGATCACATTCTGATGAATTGGACCAAACCGAATGATCCCGGGATTACCAAAGCTATAATTTGATTTAGAGAATGAGAATCTGACTGACAAAAGTTTGAGGAGATTATTTGTTGGCTTTGTGGTGAATGGTTTAATACATAAGTCAGCAAACATCAGCATTTACCTCAAAGATTTCACTAACATGAGAAATTAACTTTCTCAGAAACAAACTGAACCAAGATTTCAATAACATGAGAAATTAACTTCTCAGAACCAAACTGAACCAAGATTTCACTAACATGAGAAATTAACTTCTCAACCAAACTGAACCAAGATTTCACTAACATGAGAAATTAACTTTCTCAGAAACAAACTGAACCAAGATTTCACTAACATGAGAAATTAACTTTCTCAGAAACAAACTGAACCAAGATTTCAATAACATGAGAAATTAACTTCTCAGAAACAAACTGAACCAAGATTTCAATAACATGAGAAATTAACTTCTCAGACACAAACTGAACCAAGATTTCACTAACATGAGAAATTAACTTTCTCAGAAACAAACTGAACCAAGATTTCACTAACATGAGAAATTAACTTTCTCAGAAACAAACTGAACCAAGATTTCACTAACATGAGAAATTAACTTTCTCAGAAACAAACTGAACCAAGATTTCACTAACATGAGAAATTAACTTCTCAGAACCAAACTGAACCAAGATTTCACTAACATGAGAAATTAACTTCTCAGAACCAAACTGAACCAAGATTTCACTAACATGAGAAATTAACTTCTCAGAACCAAACTGAACCAAGATTTCACTAACATGAGAAATTAACTTCTCAACCAAACTGAACCAAGATTTCACTAACATGAGAAATTAACTTTCTCAGAAACAAACTGAACCAAGATTTCACTAACATGAGAAATTAACTTTCTCAGAAACAAACTGAACCAAGATTTCAATAACATGAGAAATTAACTTCTCAGAAACAAACTGAACCAAGATTTCAATAACATGAGAAATTAACTTCTCAGAAACAAACTGAACCAAGATTTCACTAACATGAGAAATTAACTTTCTCAGAAACAAACTGAACCAAGATTTCAATAACATGAGAAATTAACTTTCTCAGAACCAAACTGAACCAAGATTTCAATAACATGAGAAATTAACTTTCTCAGAAACAAACTGAACCAAGATTTCACTAACATGAGAAATTAACTTTCTCAGAAACAAACTGAACCAAGATTTCACTAACATGAGAAATTAACTTTCTCAGAAACAAACTGAACCAAGATTTCACTAACATGAGAAATTAACTTTCTCAGAAACAAACTGAACCAAGATTTCACTAACATGAGAAATTAACTTTCTCAGAAACAAACTGAACCAAGATTTCACTAACATGAGAAATTAACTTTCTCAGAAACAAACTGAACCAAGATTTCACTAACATGAGAAATTAACTTTCTCAGAAACAAACTGAACCAAGATTTCACTAACATGAGAAATTAACTTTCTCAGAAACAAACTGAACCAAGATTTCACTAACATGAGAAATTAACTTTCTCAGAAACAAACTGAACCAAGATTTCACTAACATGAGAAATTAACTTCTCAGAACCAAACTGAACCAAGATTTCACTAACATGAGAAATTAACTTCTCAGAACCAAACTGAACCAAGATTTCACTAACATGAGAAATTAACTTCTCGGAACCAAGCCGAACCAAGACAGCAGGTTGTGCACATGCAAACAGTTAAATATCCTTTCAGATAGAACTTTATAACAATAATAATAAAAAAAGGGCTTATCTTAACACTTTATTGCAGTATCATGGTAGACCCGATCCTCAGAAGCGTATTATATCCCATATATATTTTACTTTAGTTGATTACAAAATTTACGACACAATATTTTGTGATCATGCTTTTTTATTTATTATTATTAGTCATTCAATTAATGTAAATAAGATCTAACAGGGCTCAAAATAACTCTTTCCGCTGTCAAGAAATGTTCTTGTATATGGAGGAGTGGTACAGATGGCAGAGGCCTAAATTTTTGTAATTTGATAGTTTTTGCAATGTAAAGTTAGTGCATATAATTCACAACTGATTCTGTTTTAACACCTTCCAATAATTAACAAGTCTAACATTTAATTTTTTAAACCCTTTCTTTTTTTATTCATCACTAACCCTGTCCCTACCCAGCATTGTTCGGGGGTCACTTGCAATTTGTTTTGATTTTCTTTAAACTATGCCGCTTCGTTTAGTAATTTTTTTTGTTCCAGCTTAAAGGGAGTAACTCTGTAGTGACAAATACAGAGTTAGGTCGCTTTTTTTCTTAAGATGGTGATCATTTGATAATAAATTCCACCCAGACAAAACATTTTACTAGTCTTAACATGTAATGATCCACAAGAAAAATTAAGATCAGAATCAAATATTGATTCTGTAGGAAGAAAGTTATTGATTACTTGAATTTATGTTTTACATGAAGAGGCTGACTTTACTGTATGTATCAGACGTGGGGACTGACTTTACTTTACATATTAGATAAAATATTAAAAAAGTATTCTTATTTTAAGACCTTTCAAAGAAATTCATCTATTAAGTTTCTCACATTGGAGTTGCTATTTTTCAGTTTTAAATTTAGTTTTTTCATGTTCAGACATGTGAGGATAAATGAATATTTTTTCTTTTTCTAATGTAATATTTTATATATATTTTATATTCGTTCAATAAATCTCAATAAATGCTAAAGTTTCTTCTGAACTATATTTACCTTAGGTTTACTTAATTCAATGATACAACAACATATTTTCAAGTACGCTATATATACTGATCAGAAAACTTTAAAAAACGCAGCTATTGCTATACTTCATTTACATATTAGAAAATTTTTATAAAATACATTAATATTCTGTATGATCATTTATAATTTCATTCTCTTATTTTCTTGTCACGCACAGCCTTCGTTGGACCACGGCAGCGTGCACGTGACAATGATAAATAAAAAATATTAAAAGAAAAATAGTTAAATAAGTCTGGAATTGGCCCAATATTAATAACAGAATAGGGGGGGGGGGCATTCTCCAGTTCAAGACATCACGTAGAAATAAGAAATCAAATAAACAGGCAAGAGACAACTCAAAACACCAAGTTAGGTTTTAAAACATTTATTTACATGAGGATTAAAAAGAAGAGGTAAACACGCATAGAACAAAAATAACAAAAGAACAGTAATATTATAAGGGAATAGGATTATAGTTACAGCTATCTAACGACGAGCAAAATCTATATCAAAATCTATATAAAAAATCATATCCAGACAATCCAAAAGAGATAATTAGTTACAACTTACACACATTGATGAATGGCACAAGATGCGCTGCCCACAGGAGTAGAAAAGTTCAAGAGTCCAGAAATTACAATTGCATTCCCCAAGGGAGTAGAAAAGTTCAAACATCCAAAATTCACAATATTCTTGCGATGAGAAAATGAAAGCAGGCAACAAAATACAGGTCCAGCAGATATCATGCACATGGGTGGGGGTTGGAGTTCTGGGTCCCAGTCGGCACTACACAATCCTTATATAAGATATCAGAATCATATTTCTCCGTGAGAATTTAAAATGTCCTTGACAACAACAGATTTTGTGGTTGATGGAGTTTGTTTTGAAAGCTTTTCAGAATTAACTTTGGGTTTTGTATCGACATTGAAGAAATCTCTGGACCGCTTCCCTGACAACAAAGTCAAAAGAGCATGAGCAATATCTTTTTCTCATCCTGGTTTGTATTCTTCGCTGCTGACACTCGTTCACTGGCTGTAAAATGCAACTCTTTTCGTATATATGAGCGTTGGTCACATGTTCATGTGGAAGGTTTTGTTTTGTTTACGTAGACATTTGGCGTTTTTTTTTTATATATATAATTTCCTTGCAAAGGTGACATGCACTTTTACGTACGGTCAGGACATGCGTTGTCTCGGGTAAGGGTTAAGGTAGGAGAAGGTCAGTTGACAGGAAATAGTGTTTAGCTTTCTTCTAAGACTGTCTGGGTCAAAAGGAAATGGAAAAAAATATATGATGAAATAGATGCTGCTCGTTTTGTGAAATATTGATAAAATATAGTTGTTTTTATCATAATTTTAATTTGATTACACACTTTACATGACATTATATGTATATGCAATAGTTTTCTTTAATATTATTATCAGTGGTAATATTAAAGCAATTTAATGAAAAGGTTTAAAATTCAAAATGTTAACTTCTGTTTGATTATTTAAAAATTCTATTGATAACTTCCGGTTATGTTTACACACGCGTGCATTTACACAGCAAAAACTTGGATTACTTAAAAATAATTTCTTTAAAAATATTAACTCTGCATAAAACGCAGTGACTAACAATGGTTTTCTGTTAATAATTAAATCGATACATTTTTTATTTTTAAAACTAAATTTGTTGTTGTTAGTGGTGATGGTGATGATGATACAACTTGCCATGGTAAAGAAAAAAGAATCTTTCTAAATTACAAAAGAAATATAGATTTAAAAGAAATTAATCTTCATTGGAATATCTCAAATAACACCATGACAATCATCTTGTTGTTTTCCTCCAAATAACCAAAATGTGAAATAAAAATGATTTCTTTGTTTTTCTGTAAAGAAGACTACAGCTTCATTAATTAATGCCCAGAGGTCGGGTATTTTTTGTAGTTACTTAAATAATTGCAATGTTTCTTAATTTTAACATTAAATTGTTATCAACATTTTTTTCTTTACTCTTTACTGAATTTTTTTGTCTTTTTTTTTTATTTTGTCAATACAAACTTTATGTTCTTTTGGTTAAAAACCTTTAAAAATATAATCTATTAATAATGGAGATTATGTATTTGTCTGTCTGAAGCCCAAACTATACTATTTAAGACTATTGTACTTATTATGAAATAGTATAGTATATACTATTTCAGACTAATGTACTATCTTTAAATGCTCAATTCAGGAGCGTAGTGTAGTATCTGCTCAGTTGTCACGATACCATCCTCCCAGGCATTACCTCCTCCTTTTTTGAGAGGTATGGAGGTAGTAAAGTATCTGTTCTGTTGTCATACCATCGTCCCAGGAATTACCTCCTCCTTTTTTTGAGAGGGGTGGAGGTAGTGTAGTATCTGTGATGTCATTATACCAACCTCCCAGGCATGGACTGGTCCAGATACAAAGAGTTGAGTTAAATAATTTGCGCCGCTAAAGATTTTTTCTTTTGTAATTTTATCTTCATGCATAATATTTAAAAAAATTAATATATGTTTAAAAAAAAAAATTTTTTTTTTATGCTGCATAACAACATAAAATATGCTGAATATATACTGCGGAAAAATTTTAGATATTAAGAGAAAAATATCTTTAATCTTCCTTCCCTAAAAAAAAGATTCACATCCGCAGCAGACAAAAATATTATTAATAAATTGATGAACACAAATAAACAGGAAATGATAATACTGTATAATTTATCCATGGTTTAATTAATATAATGTAAAGTGTCCTCGATGTGGATCTGCTTACAACAATAGCAACACAGAGAATTCAATAGTGTAAACAATTTCTGAAATGACGACGACGACGACTCTTCCCACACTTTTATGCAAATTATTTGAACAATATATCTTTTTTTTTTTTCTTTTTTGTCTCTTTCTATTCCGCAACTGTACAGCACGCGAATGGACTCGACTGTACGCCCATAAAGATTGAGGCAACCTTTCTGCGCGGAAAACTAAGAGGATATCACACCTGCTTTCTCTCTCCAGCCAGTGTGACCACCATGATGTTGATGTTGATATGACAACAATGAAGAAAGAAGGAAGACAAAAAAAAAATAATGAAATAAAACAGATAACAAACCAAAAAGAAAAAGAAAAAGAAAAACACATTTTTTTTTAATGGTGGGGGAGGGGTCTTCTCCTCTTCCACCTCCTTCTCTCGTTCCTGGAGTCCGACCCATCCAGGAACACGGCAATGACTGTTGCTTGTCCTATCAATAGAAAATTGGTCTTAGTCCCTCCCTCCCCGCTCCCACCCTCTTCTTCGCTCCATTTCAACTCCCCCCCCCCCCCGTCTCTCTCTCTCTTACATGTACAACATAAATAATACTTACATACATACCAATTACTTCTCATCTCTCTTTGTGCCCCCCCCCCTTTCACCCGTACACACAACTGCTTTCAGCCCTTTGACCAGCAAGACTCTTGTTAAGGTTTGCAATCTTTCATGCTTACCCCCTAGTACCCCCCCCCCACCCCCGGAGGGGAGCATGCGTATGAGTTAATTCCTCTCGTAACATCAGCTCTGTTGGCTAAAGTCTTCTACCATTTACCAAATTACATCAATCAAACCACTGACTAGTAAAATTTATTTCCCTTATAAGAATATGTGTACGGAACACCCTCTCCTCCCCAGGTGTCACTTACATCCTCCCAAGATGTGTCCGACGTCCGGGTTGTTGACTGAGTAGAGACATAGGCACCCCCTCCCTTTAAAAAAAAAAAAAAAAAAAATCTTCTTACCCCATTTAACTTGACTGCTGGGTTAAATTGAATCTTGTTTGGAAATAGAATTATTTTATAACAAGACACCCCCCCCCCCCACACACCCACACACACCCAATTCTTTTCGATTGGGAGTTATGCATCGTTGGTGTCCCTTCCTTCCTCCAGGACTTTGATCAGTACAAACACTCTATATAAGTAGTAGCTAAATGCTTCGGGTAACTTGGACCCTCAATCAGCAGCACTGACTCCTCGGTTAAAACTGAATTAGAATAAAAGTTGACTGAACTGATTGGCTTCTCGTACTGTTATCCCCTAACTCTCCTGGACGCTTTATTGTTCCTATTTTCAGTGCGTGTATGGATGTACATAATTGAAACAATCAAGTTATCTCGAAATACTTCTATTTCTATTCTTTCTAACATCACTTGATTTAAAATTAAAAACAAAAAAAAAACTGAAAAATACTATTTACAATCTAAAAAAAAAAAAATTTTTTTAATAAAATTAAAATTAAAAAGCCCCTTCCCACCAAGCACTGCAATGTCTTCTTCCCTTCCTGTATCCCCACCTCCTACCTTATTTCTAGAAAAGCTGTTTTAAAGGTCATCGAAATTATGATGATGATGATGATAACCGCTTAGCAATAAATTTGTGTAGTGGGTGTCAACTTTGCTGCCATATCAAGTCGACAATATTTTTCTTTTTCACCCCCCCCCCATCTCCCTAGGAGATGCCAACTTTCCAAAGAGAAGAAAAAAGAAAGAAAAACAATTCTTGAAGATTTATTCCTCTAAATTCACTTATTATTTTCTGTAAAGAAATAAGGATTTTTAAAGAGATTTGAAAAGAAGAAAAAACTTAATTCCTATAAATAAAAATGAATATAAAAAATATTGCGGTAATCACTTTCGCCTATTTTTCCTTTTTACAAAATTGAGATTTTTTGTTTTCTTTTTTTTCTTATTAATTTGCATTTTTTTTCTCTTTTTTTATTTTCTCTATTTTAAAAAAAAAATTTTTTAATTAAAAAAAACTTTTTCTTAAATTTTGTTTTTTTCTTTTGTTTGTAATTTATTAATCATAGAATTCTTAACCTTAAGTACGAAATGGGTGGGGTGTTAAAAAAAAATATCAAAGCTAACTTACAAAATTATATTTTTTTTTCAAATTTTTATTTTGCTGTGGGCATAAAACGGTTTTGCACCAACAGGGTTGGATGCTGGGCATCTGAGATTTAATCATATCTACCTGACCCACCCCTACCCCGACCCATCCTCTGATTTTTTTTTAAGATGCCTGTTTCTGCAAAACCATTTACAGCAATATATATATATATATATATATATATATATAACAAAATGTGTTATCTTGTTTGGTTTCATTCTAAAATTAAAAAAAACAACTTTTTTTTCTTGCCTTCAAAAAAAAAACAAAAAAACTCTCAAGACATTGTTTATAAACCACATGCATTTCCTAAAATACACGAAAACATTCATTTTCCCCTTTTTTCCTTCCCTTATTCTCTTTGTCCCTCTCGATACAAAATTGGCAACCCGCCATGTTTTGTCAAAAAAAAAAAAAAAAATGAATAAAAGACATGAGAAATTTGAAGAAAGTTTAAATATATATATATTTATACATATACATATATATATATATTAAAAGATGTTTTTTGTCGTTTTGATTTTTTTCTTTTTTAAATATTCTTTTCATATATGTATGTAGATAAACAGAAAAATGTTGGAAATGCTTATTTAAAAATACCTAATAAAAAAAGGTTAATTTTAGTAAATTGTCTCCCCTGAGAAGATCTTCTTTGAACTAACATTCATCAGAGGGATATGGTTAGCGGCAACTAACTCTACCTACCCGGCATTGCGTGGGATGCAGTGAGGTCATTTTAGTTTTTAATTTTTATTTGTTTGCACATGTATCCAGCTTATACAGAAAAAGAAATAAAATTTTAGATCTAAGGTAGACAATCAGTTAACGGCTGCGCTTTGTTGACATGCTGGTAACAGTTGTTAGTAGTAAGCTCAATAAGTTGTGACATCTCTCTTTTTTTATTGCTGTTTATGGCACATCTTTACTTTTTTAACCCTCATAACGAAAAATAAAGATAAATTCATAAAATAAAAATGTCACTAAAGTAAACTTGTTTTGATATGACGTTCTTTAATTTAACGCTGCTGAATGTGTCTATATCTCTATTCACATAAAGTTATGTATAGGATTCACTCCTAAACTAGTTAACCGATTATTATGAATCTTGGAACACAGCTGTGAAGCATAATAGTGGGTAATGTTGGCTATATTTAGTTTTATGCAAAGGGTGCAAGGAGGGGATGGAAGCCTTTGTAGAAATTCATATATCTCCTATGTGAAATTTTAACAATAACTATTAAACATCAGTTAAATATTCCATAAATTTCAGTTTCTTTGGAGTATTTGAAAAGGGTTTTTAGATGTTCATAATATGAACACAACCTTTCATTTACAAATTCAAATATTTCAGATTTGCATTAAATTTGATTCATATTCATTAGACACCAATTAAGCAAGATTGCCTGAGTTTCAATTTCTGGAGATCCCTTAAATTTTAAACATTTTCTATAATAAAATTTATGTAATGGATTTTAATGAAAATTTGAATAAGGATTCTAGACATAAGGTTGATATCTATATATCTTTGTTTCAATCTTCATAAGGAGACATAAAAGTGGTTGTAAAACTTCTATTCAGAGAATTAATTTTACCTATCCTGAAACGGGTAATCTTCTAGTTACCATATATTTATCAAATTTGTTTTTATGTCTAACTAATATATATATATAAATTTCATAACTAATAATCAATTGCAAATTCAGAATTGTAATTAATGTACAAAAAGTTGAACTTGTATTTATCAGAAATCCTTTTCTCTACACGGCTATTCTGTTCACGCTATCATGTATGTCTCCCATAAACAGCTGTTTCGCCATATCACAACTCCTCAATATGGCTAGACGTGACAAGTGTTTTAACACAGATTTGAAACCGTAACACCAGATCACTTTCATAAGTGTCAAGAATCTTACCTCTGCACCATCAATGTTTTTTGAATTCAGCAACTAATTATCAACTGCAAATTCAAAATTGTCATTCAAGATGGGGCTTTTCCTCAAATAAAACTGAGACAACACATAAGATTCATTCATTTATTGGTTCTCTAGCAAAGCAATCTCAGTGACTCGTGGTTGGTTTAAGTACCCCAGTGAGAGGGAGAGAAGCATCCTCAGCCGCCTAGACACAAGTTGCTGACACATCCGCCGTCGCCGCTGAAATCCTATTCATAAAGTGTGAGTCAATTGGAAAACGGAAGTCACCTTACTCATGGCGTCACTTTCCCCTTATACACAACTTGCGCTCCCCGCATCCTTTACAACATCCAACACATCAATAATGCAGAGAATAAACAAATTCCTTCGATTTACACAAGATTATCAACAGGAAATAGTGAATAAATTGTATTAGCTCTGTTATTTTTTTATATATAATATTGAGCACTCTATAAAATAACGTTTAAATAAATACCATTCATTGGTTTTTAAAATGTAATTTATCTATTCTCATTGTGAAACTTTTAATCTCTCTCTCTCTCTCTCTCATATTCATATTCATATATATATATATATATATATTTTCATCTTGTATCATGCTCGTCTTGGGGTGTTGTTACATTCGAAAAAACAACTCAAGTTTGGTGCGTTAATTAGATAAAGCCACACTAATGAATATTCAAAACATAAAACACATGTCTGTGTATGTTAATATTTATGTAATATAATATGCATATATATATATATATAATATGCATATATTTATAAGTGTTACAGTTTGCTGTCATTATTGTGTGTAGTATAGAAATTATATTATTTGAAGGCTTTAACCATCTTATGTTTTTTTAAGGGAGGATACTTTCATATTTGCATTAAAGTATACCTATACTTTAATGCAAATGCTAAGGGTTCTATATATTTAAAATTTGTTGCATCCCGGGTTCGAATCATACGACTGAACGAACAGTTGTATATAGCCACACTGATGATTGTCAGTGAACATGAAGCATGTCTGTGGATATTAGAAATATTTATTAAAAACAATAATTAATTATATATACTTAGACAGCATTCATTCTTTTTACTTGCATTTCATTGAATATGAGAGCATTCTGTATCCATTAGATCTGTTCATTGTGGTTGCCAAAATTAAGTTTACTAATTAGACCCTAAAGTCAATAAACAATTATTTTACATTGATATAATACGGTAGAGTGAGACCAGTGATTTTCTCCATCCGATGCACTTCAGTAAGGATCGTATTGTTTATATATTTCTATGTATCGGATTTACTCCTAAGCTAGTTAACAAATCATTATGAATTTTGGAACACAAGCATAATATTGAGTAATGTTGGCTATATTTAATTTTAGGCAAAGAGGGGATAGAAGGCCTTTGTGAAGATATTAAACCAATTAAATATTCCCTAAATTTGAGTTTCTTTGGCGTATTTGAAAAGGGTTTTAAGGGCTATAATATGAACACATCCCCTCAGTTAAAAATTCAAATATTTCAGATTTGCATTAAATTTGATCCATATTCATTAGACACCAATTAAGCAAGATGCCCTAAGTTTCAATTTCTTGAGACCCCTGAAGCTTAAGTCTTAGCTATTTTCTAAAATCAAAAGCATGTAATGGAGTTTAATCAAAATTAGAATAAGGATTCTAGACATAAGGTTTAGTATCATTATATCTTTATTTTAATCTTCATAAGGGGACATAAAAGAGGTGGAAAAATGATCTGTCTGGGGAATTAATTTTATCCATCCCGGAACGGGTAATCTTTTAGTTACCATATAAATATCAAATTATTTTCATGTGTAACCGATGTGTGTCAATTCCATAACTAATTATCAATACAAATTCAAAAAATTGTAATTAAAGTACATAAAGTTCATCTTGTATTTATCAGAAATCCTTCTTGCTATGATGCTATTCTGTCCACATTATCATTTAGTATATGTATATGTATATATATATATATATATGTGTGTACATTCTCTATCAAAACTGATGGAAAAAACCCAAATGCTTTGCAAGCACTCTGTTAATAAAATATTCAATATTTAATGAGAGTAAAAGTGGACCATGGGTTTATTTTCGGCAGCCTTGTAATTCTCGCTTCCCAGTCCTTTAGTCCTCACATTCCATGAGCGATGTTTCTGTGTCTATCTATCTATCTATCTATCTATCACTTATTATTAACTAGTTTTTTACCTTAAAGTAGTATTTTTTTTTTTTTTTTTTTTAGATCCTTATATCAAGTGGCTTCATGCCTTGTTTAAAGCAATTTCTAGGAGAAAAAAAAAAAAGAATTATGTCAATAATTAAATTTTTTATGCATAAATTATCATTTCTGATGACCTAAAAAACACACACTGTTGACTTTTTATTATGGAGTAGAAGATTTCTTTCCAAATTCATTTCACGTGCCGGTGTTTGTCTGACTTGCTATTTGCTTTCTTGCATGAACTTCCGTTTAAAGATACACTAACATTTTTCAAATGGACAATTCGAATTCTGGGTGGTCCAAGCTCGAGACCAAACATGGTTTCAATATCTTAGGTGATTTCTCTTTTCTTAGCCAAATATCTGCAGCAATTCTGTTATTCGCATTCATCGCAAACATGCAGCCCTAAACATGCAACCGCCTCGTGCATTACTAGTCTTATTTTATTTGCCATTCATTTCTTCCTCTTCGTGGTCTTTGGTTTGTGCTGATCATAGTTTTTTTTTATTTATACTAATGAATCACCACTTACCAAAGACAAAAGTCACTCGAGGATAATGGTTAATGAGATTGTCAGTTGGATGATAAACAATACTATGAGAGGATTGCGAACAAGTTTGATTACTTCAGAGGACAGCTTGACAGGTATTTGTTAACATTGGACTTGTAGTCTGTATGGAAGCAGTCCCACAGTAACGTTTTACAGGTGGGAAGTTATTTACCTATATTTGGTCTGTTGTATCTGTTAGCTCAAATAAGAAGGGCCAACATTTGCAAGATACTGATCGGGTCACCCAGATTGGCTATCAAAGGAGTCTCTACCAATCATGACTCTAAGATCTTTCTTCTGAGCCCTATGGTTTTTATATTTGGCTGGTGTCATTTTTCATGGTTTTGTTAGTGTATATGGCAACACCAGGCTCAGGCTTAATATACCTGTGATCCTGTCACAGGTATAGTGGTGTTTATCGATCCCATATGTAGAAATAACAGTTCTAGATATTTACAATAAAGAATATTGATCAGTATTTGTTTCAATTGCCTTTAACTCAGGTTTTATATGTGTAGATAGAAATCAATCGTTTATGAACCTATGTTATGCCATTGATTTTCCAAGCAGCTTGTATGTGTATATATATATATATATACACACTTCATAGATGCATTCCAATGACAATAGGAAAAATCAATCCAAAACCATAATTTTCATTTATTGTTTCAATTTCTTTATTTTCATATATCAGCGAATGCGTATGTCTCAGAGAAAAAATTTTTTTAATTTATTTTTTCCAAATTTAATACTTTTTCTTACGCGCGTTTCACAGCAAAGTCAAGAGAAATATATAGTCTTTAGTTTAACTTTGCTGATCATCAGAGCAATAGATCATTTAATCGTAATAGGAAAACATTATCCCCAAAACAGGAAGAAGTTTAAGAACTCTTGTCAAAAATAATGCCAAGTCAGAGTACATGAAAAAAACTATTGACAAAAATCAAGGACCCCCCCCCCCCCCCCAATAAAAACTTTGCTCCCGGAATTTGAAACGACCTTTTAAACCGTCACCTATAATTAACCACAACCATCTATGTGTATATATAAGAAAACCAACCTCTTATAATCGAAACAGCACCAAATTAAAACAATAGATCTTTTTTTATGGAAATCACTGCCTTAGAAGCCACTTGATGTAAGGAGCTAACAAGAACGAAATATGATTATCGCAAAGACAGGAAATGCCTATTGGACTTAGTCTTAAAAATTTACTGAGATGGAAAACAGTCAGCAGGAAGAGTTCCACAAACCTGCAGTTCTTGGAAAGAAGCTACTGGAATAGGAAGCTGTATTACAATGAGGTATTGGAACAAAAGAAGCAGTTAATAGATCACACAATTCCGAAGAACACATGCCATAATAGTACTGATAGAAAAGGTTGAGACTAGCAACATCACGTCTGAGAGAGAGGGTGTAGAGAAGGAGAAAGGGTTGGGCCATGATTGGCCCAATTACAGATACGTTTCAGCACCTTATCAATCTTGGGAAAACAGCAAAGTGCTCTTTTTTCAATTATTGCCAAATATTACAGATCAGTCGAGTACACTTCTGATGATGGGTAATAGCATGAAACTGCAGTAAAATAAGCTAAGTGTATTTTATTATTGATGTATAACTGACAAATATGTCTACAATAACATACTTTAAGGAACTAAAAGGTGTATTTAACTTAAACGTTTTAAAAAATGGTGCATGGGCACAAAAGATTGGTACCCCCCACACACACACACACACACACACACACCTACATCCAAAACTTATCTTTTATGGGTTGTATTAGCTGTTAGACTCTTTTAGTCCTAAATATGGGAAATTTAATTCTATATATGACGTAATTCGGATGTGTGGAGAACAGGAGACTTCATTGGTTTAGTCATATTGAGAGTGCTTGCGTTAGTAGATATAGGACTGTTGAAAAAGCCGGGTCAGTTGGTAAAGAAAGGCCAAGTAAAAGATGTGATAAGGATGGATTTTAACTAAATAAAGACCTGGGCAGAGATAGGTTAGTTTGGAAATCAATTGATGTTATCATTACAAAGGAACATGTCAGCATGTAAAACACATTAAACTGAATATAATGATTGATGGAAGTGAAACCTGGCCAGTAAGGGTTGAGGATGTGTTGCATCGAGAGAAATGATATGAGAATGATATCACCACCATCAGGGTTTTTAATCATTCCTGGAGGAGGAACCCCTCCCGGGTTTCCGTCCACATTATTGGCGATAGTCATTCGGTGGGTTTTGCCATGCTAGTCACTGTGGGTTGGCAACGCTATACAGCACTTGGTATTCCCAAATGGTCACCCATTTTAGTATTGGCCAGGTTCAATGTCGCTTAACTTTTGTGATCTAGCAGGAACCGGTGTGTCAACGTGATACAATGGATGTGTAATGTGAGTCTTAAAGATAGGCTGAGATCTCATGACCTCAGAGGAAGATTAAATCTGGACAGTAGAGGAAGATGTGTGCAGAATAAATGACTTTGTTGGTTTGATCACATTGACAGAATGTAGAACAGTTGAAGTAATGGGGTCAATTCACAGAAGACCGAGGAGAATATTGGAGGAAGTGATAAAGATGGACTTGTGATAATGTTCAGAGGTAGGTTAGATTGAACGGCAATTTCTAAAAGCCAGACGTTTAACTGATGATCATGAAACAATGACGATCATCGATTTTTTTCTCTCCAGATTTGAAATTGTTTGAATTTTAATTTATCAAATACTAGCTAGACTAGGAAGATGTCATGATGAGCGAACTTCATACACTGACCCTCAAAGGAGGAGGTAGTAATGTCTTATAGGATGTTATCATTACAAAGGAACATATACACAATACCCCATCCAAAATAGAGGAGGTAAAACCTGGGGAGGATGTGCCCTATAAAAGAAGGAACAACAAAAAAGATACTACACTACCCCCACCTCCCAAAAAAAGAAGGTAGTACATGGGAAGATGGTCTCATGACAACAGAACAAATACTACGTTAACCCTCCTTCAAAGGAGGATGTAATAACCTCCTTAAAAAAAGGAGGAGGTAAATCTTGGAAGGGCGGTTTTATGACAACAGAACTGATACTACACTGTCCACCCCCAGTAAAAGATAATACAACAATAGATTAAATCAGTTTTTTTTCATTCATTAAAAAATGCTTAGTCATAAAAACATTATTTTTTCATAGTTCCTTGGCTAAGATCAAAGTGTAGTATCTGTTCTCAGCATCCCAGCGACATCAGACATGAATTTAAAACCAAAAAATAATATGGTGTCGTTAATGGAAGAGGGGAAGGAGGTTGGGTGGAGATACAGATAGATAGCCAGTTAATCAGAGAGAGAGACGTAGAGACAGTCAGTATCTAGCTAGCTTGCCAGTCACCAGTATTCCTCCCTTTTCCTTGTTTGCTTATGCTGGTTAGTAAAAATTCTTAATTAATTACTGTTTATATTGACGAAACTATTGCACATGTAGATAAAATAGTACAATAAAATTAGAAATAAATAACATCAAATATTAATTAATCATCAAGTGTTTAAAAACAATAAATATGCAAATTAACCTATCTAATGACTGTTCTTTGACCGTTCGTCTATACTATATACAGAGTATTTCAAATTTCTATGTATTATTCATTTAAATAACAGTAACTCGTTTCGATGGTAATATAGGAGTAATAAATGAAAAAAAACTTTTGCATTTATACATTTAGATCAAAATGCTTCATCAACTGGCTAGTAGTAAATGCTCTGTTTATCTGAAATTATTTTAGATTGGTCGGGTTAGTCTCAGATATTTTTATCAAATTACCAAGGGAACAGCATAGTGCTTTCCTCCTTTTAATTGATATTTAGTGTTTAACATGAAAAAGGCTCCGCCATCTTTTTATAAAGATAGTGTTTTTGTTCTTAAAAAGGAGGTGCATTGCCTTATTATTTCACGTGTTGTTGTGCATCTGACTATATAGAACGCACATCTCAATGAATGGTTGAGCAAATCAAGCACGGGAGCATAGGCGACTGCGTGACGACCTCATCCTTGACTTTAACAACATGTGCAACAACTACGATGTACTTTGTGACATTCTCTTCACAGCAGAGAGCTTTGAGGAAACTCAGCGAAGCTACACTTCAGATAATTTGAGCTTAATCATCGGAAGGGTTCTTTTTCGGTTCGGTTTGCTGCACCGTGGAACAAACTGCTGGTAGCGGTGATCAGCCTGCAGACGTCCAAACAGTTCAAGGCAGTACTAGATGTATCATGGCGCTGATCTTTGGATAATTACCCGTCATTCGAGTAGCGGAAGATGTGAGGGGACGCAATTCTGTCATGCATCCTCAGCGGGAATTTAAATCTACGTTTTAGAGTAATTTTTTTTTCACGCCACCACAAAGTCGTGGTCTCCACAGGACCCAGCAGAAAATATACCAGCAGCATTCTCTGTCCGTGTGTCTGCTCTGTGGAACAGCCTAACAGAGAAGGTAGTGACAATGCCTACCATATCCAGGTTTAAAGCCGCCTTGAACAAATATTCAAACGGTATATAGACATACACATCTGTTGTTTTTTTTACATGGCTTGTTGCACTTTCTTATTTTTTGCTAATAAATTTGATTTGAAATAACATTTAAGCTGAATAAATAAAACTTTGCTTCTGATTAGCCAATTTTTATTTGTTAATGTTGTACCATGTTATTGTCAATATAATAACATATTTCTCTACCATTTATTTGAAAATTACATCGTTTGGCCCAGACGACTGAAAATATGAAATATTTTAAAATAATCACCTAAAAATAAAAATCAGCAAGAGGAATAACTCATTTTAATTGAAGAATATAATAAGAGTTGTCTTCCTTACAACTAATATTTTATTTTATTTTTTTGTATGAGTTTAAAAAATCTGCAAACAAATAAAAATTAAAGACTAGAATAACCTCATTGCATCCCATGCAACTCCAGGTAAGTATAAGTAGTTGAATATATAATTTTGCTGTTATGTTTAAATTTTAACCATACTCCTCTTGATACTCCCCTGATAAATGTTAGTTGAAAGAAGAGCTTCTAGGGGGAGACAATTCATTAAAGTGGACCTGTTTTCTTTTTTTTATGTTTCAGAATTTTTTTAGATAAGGATTGGTAATTTGTATTACTCAGACTACTGTTCTCAACTTGGATGTTATTCTCACAACGTTTCAGCTGATGTAACCCCTGTGCTTCTTCAGATGCATTTTGTCAAACTCATGAATGTATACGGAATTTTAAACTGAACCCTTTATTTAATCTACGAGGGTAGATTGTTCTCGTTCTGTCAACCATAACCGAGTAGAAGTCTTAAGTAATTCTTAATTATATTCTTAATTGGTTATCGCCTGCAGTGAGGATTGAACCTTTAACCTCCAGAAGACTATCACTTAGAACTGATTATAACTTAACAATTTTATCTTTTGCACCATGTGCACCTGTAGACGTAAGGGTTACTGAGAATTACGGTGATAGTTTTGGGGGTCATCCTAAATTGGTAGCTTTGCCTGTTCACATTAGTTTTAAATTTCTACATGTCAGTACAGTCGGGGAAACAGGGAGCGGGGAAGGAGTTCCAAAGGCCGGCGGCACGAGGAAAGAAGCTATTGGAGTAGAAGGCTCTCCGGCATTTGGGGACCTCCACAGTGAATGGATGTGATTTAGCTGATTGTCGGGTTGATCGAGTGCATTTACGTCGATTTCTGCATTTTGGTACAGTCAGGAAAACAGAGTGCATTCTAAAGGCAACCAGTGTAGCAGCGTGGACCATAGCTTGTTAAAAGGCTGTGTCTTAGGGAAAATGCTAAGATCCACATTTAAATTGTTATAAAAGTATTAGAAAGCAGAGAAAAGCAGATAAAAACATGAAAGTAGAATAGAAGATGAAAACATTATTTAAAGAACAATATTTATATATATACAAATTACAAGACATTAATTATTCATTTGAAATGTTCAGTTAGAAAAGTAATAAAATGTTTATGCCTGTAATTTATGAGTGTGTATGTGAGTGCAACTGTGTAGGCATTTGTGTGATGCTTTGCGTTAGAATGCGTAAGCATATAAACGTGTGTGTCGCCTTTTGTCAGGGTGCGTAAGTGTACGACTGTGTATGCACGTGAGTTGAGAATTGATAGGGTGTGTAGGCATTTGTGTGTGTGTCACATTTTGTCAGCAGGGTGTGTGAGTTGAATATGAATAGGCGTCGCACGAGCCCCAAGGGGGCGAGGGAGGTGGAAACGTCCTCTCGTTACGGCTGCTGATTTTTTCAACTCCTTTCTCGACGAAAATCTCAAATTAAATAATGTTTCAATCGGCTCAAGGAAGCACCTTAAGTTTGGACACGAAAATGGTTTTAATCGCTGAGGTGTACCGGACGTAGTAGGAAGCATACCATGTGACAGTAATTTTTTAATTTTCTCTGAATATGCATGTGGGAGCGGGTTTTTGAAACCAAAATCTAATTTCGTTTTTATATGGAATTTTTGGGCGTGGCTTGTTCTTTTTCACCCACGCCTTCGGCCAGACAACATTATAAGATTGGGATACATGTCAATCCAATAGCAGTTCGAGGAAAGAAGAAGGTCTTCTTTTGAGTCTAACAGCACTCCATGGTTTTGCTTTAGTGCGACTGTAGAGATCTTTGTTCGAGATTGTCATTGGCCAGCTGATTTGGATGACTCTTCTCTGGTGCTTTTCAAAGGAAGCTACTATTTTGCATTTAAACGAAACCACTTGAATAGAGAATTTAAGAATTTAGAGTTATCTCCCTTAGACCCATGGAGCTACAGTTTGTATACAATAACATAAAACCCAAAGCAATGTCAATTTACGTGTACAAAAGTGAGTGTGCTGGAGTGTTTGAAAGGCTTGTTATCATTTGCACTCTTGTTAGCATCACCAGTATCCTTTCTGCTGGTATGAAAAATAAATAAAAATTGTTTAATTCACGCACAGAAAGTGGTTGTGCTGAAGCAGTGGGGAGACTTGTTGCTACTTGTGCTCTGGTGGATACGACAAGATCGTATCTTTTCCTGATGTTAAAATTCAAATAACGCTCGAAAAAATGTAGAAGATAAAACAAATCCGTGCAATGATATTGACACTTCACACCAAGACTGCCATCTTTAGATGCTTTGTTTTTCAAATATGTGATTCCATTACTGATATATATATATATATATATATATATATATATATATATATATATATATAATAAAAAATGGAACTAATATTCCAACGTAAAGGAAAATGAAAAAAAGGAAAAACAAAAATATTATTTATGTATTTATCAACTTTTCGTCTTTATTTCAAGACTTCCTCAGGATGCTTAGTCTGAAGAAATTAACACACAAAGTATATACTTTGTGTGTTAATTTCTTCATATATATATATATATATATATATATATATATATATATATATATATATATATATATGGGAAGAGAAGGATGAAGGTAATCCGACGTGATGGGAAAATGAAAAAGGAAAACCAAAAAATGGATGTTTTTTATGTGTAAATCAACGTTTCGTCTTTATTTATAAGACTTCATCAGGATGATAATATAGAGAAAAATGTCATGCAAGTACAAACACATGTAGGGTTGACATATTGGGGAAAAAGGAAGAAAATAATGGCCACTACTGGAGAAAACAGTAGGGTGGACGTCCGTACTTGGTCCTCACCAATATGTCAACCCTACATGTGTTTGTACTTGCATGACATTTTTTTCTCTATATTATCATCCTGATGAAGTCTTATAAATAAAGACGAAACGTTGATTTACACATAAAAAACATCCATTTTTTGGTTTTCCTTTTTCATTTTCCCATATATATATATATATATATATATATATATATATATATATATATATATAAGAACAGGAAAATATGTATACCTTTAAATACCTATCATAAAATAATTGATACTCGATATACGAGATAGAGCAATTATGTAGACAAGTAAAAGATGAGAATAAAGATTGTAAAAATACAATATCCATTACGGCATCAGATGTTCAAAACAAGGTATTTCAAATCAAAGAAATTTATTTTTCCTTCCTTAAGCCATGGCTTTTTAAAGAAAAGGCAAGAAGATTTCATTCTTTGAAAAGCCATAGCTAAAGAAAGATGTTCAAAACATGGTATTTCAAATAAAAGAAATTTATAAACATAAATTTCTTTTATTTGAAATACCATGTTTTGAACATCTGATGACGTAATAGATATTGTATTTTTACAATCTTTATTCTCATCTTTTACTTCTCTTTCTCTCTCTCTCTCTCTCTCTCTCTCTATATATATATATATATATATATATATATATATATATATTGATTTTAATAATAACGGCGAGGTAGCCATAATTACCAAGGACGGAGAGGCTTATACTACTAAAGCAAGAAATAAATTATTCTTTTAGTAAAGCGGTTAAAATATTAAAAAAAATTAGAATGGAAAAATGGTGGTGCAATCGAGACGTCTTTCGAGTCGACATATTTTCAAGATCTCACGTCGACTATAATAGAATGTTTGAAAAGCGAATAAAATCATGGATTATTGAATGAGTGAAAAAAAATAAAAAATTATGTACCCATCAGTTCCAAACTGTGGGTATATTCTTTCTGCTTGCACAGAGACGGTTTACGTAGGTTGATGGTGACCACTTCGAGAATCTTGAGGTGATTCTTCGAGCGAGCCCTGTGCAAGACAGTAAATGCCTCATCCGTATATCCCTCAGTGCATAAATGGCACTCCAATAAATGGTCGCCGATGGCCGACTAATGAGCTTGTAAACGCCCGGATGTCGGCCACCGTCTGTGCCTCTGACATCTAATCGCTGAATGGTACGCCCCATGTAGTCAGCCTCACACTGGCCACGAAAATGGTAAACAACTGAATTATATTGAATGGTGGGGATACTATCCTTGCAAAAAGAGGGGAAAGCACTGCGGGTTCCAAACACCGTTCTCACATTAGTCGCAAAAAAGCAACGAGACACGGCTGAAACAATTTTATGCGAAAGTTCCTGACTAGCGGTGCCAATCCATAAACAGGGCACTTTTGGGGGCCAAAATATTTTTCTCTATTAAATGTGGCAATTTTGTCCTTTATGCATCGTTTAATGATGTCTAATGGATAGCCATTGGAATATATGGTTTCAGTTATTTTGTTAAGTTCTGCATCTAATTTGGAATTAGAGCATATCACCAACGCTCGATGCACCAGGGTTTTTATCAGGTTTATTTTCCTGATTTTAGGGGAGAATGAGTCCCAGCTTATATATTGGCCTGACAATGTTGGCTTTCTATATACACTGGTTACAAAGCATTCATTAGTTCTTTCAACCAACACGTCCAAGAATGGCAACAAGTTATTATTCTCTCCCTCCATTGTAAACCCAAGTGCCGGGTGAAGCAAATTTAGCTGCTGACGAAAATCATTTACGTCTATGCGGGATTTAAATGTGGCAAAAATGTCATCCACATAGCGAAAATAACAAAGAGGCTTCGGCAATCGTTGGAACAAAAGCTGTTCCTGAAACCCGACAAAAATGTTAGCCAATACCGGACCCAAAGGACTACCCATTGCCACCCCATCAATTTGGCGATACATATCCCCATTGAAACTAAATTCAACCGACTTAGTCGCCAAATCCAAAAGTTCAAGAAATATATTTTCTGGAAATGGCGGCTTAGTTAGGGAACTACAATAAAGATTATTGGCACAAATCCCAACATATATATATATATATGTATGTATTTTTATGTCATTATTTTTATTGGTGATTGCAGCAGCGTTCGTTGTTTTTTTTTTTGCTTATTACCATTTCTTTTGTCTCACTTTCTAAGTGATTAAGATGCAGAAAACTGCATTATTAGTCGCCCTTAACTTTATAGGACGTATTTTTCGTTAATATATATATATATTTATTTATTTTATACGTACATAAAAATATATTAAATATTTAGGTGATAAAAATCGTACATATTTCTAGACAGAGCGTCTTAGTCCGATGGTAAAATGCTGGACTATAGACATCAATATTGAAGGTTCGATCCCCGTCTAAGTTAGCCATGCTGGTGACGGCTGTAAGCCAGAAACATGTGTCCTTGGATTACTTTTATGTACATATAAAATAAATAAATAAAAATATATTAACGAAAAACTAATGTACGTATAAAATACATAAATATATATATATTAACGAAAAATACGTCCTATAAAGTTAAGGGTGACTAATAATGCAATTTTCTGCATTTTAATCACTTAGGAAGTGAGACAATCGAAATAATAGTATGCAAAAAAACAACGAATGCTGCAATCACCATTAAAAGTAATTACATAAGAATACGTTAAATATTTAGGTGATAAAAATCGTACATATTTCTTGACAGACCGTCTTGGTCCAGTGGTAAAACCCTGGACTATAGACATCAATATCGAAGGTTCGACCCCTGTCTGTGAGCCAGAAACACGTGTTCTTGGATTACTTTTATGTACGTATAAAATAAATAAATATATATATTTATATATACATATATATCACTGATGGGTCACGAGTTATCAAGGCCAACAGCCACTCGAGGATAAGGGTTAATGACAATGACAAAAAATATGAGAATATTGAAAATGGAGACGGCTTTTGACAAGTATTTGATGACATTGGATTAGGACACTGCCATGTTGTAGTCTGCAGAGAAGCAGTCCCGTATTAACGTGTCCACAAATGAGAAGTTCTTGGAAAGAAACTCTGATCGTGGAAATTCTGTGTGATGTTAGGCACACGGGAGAAGAAAGGAAAGCTCTTTACAATGGTGGTAGGAAGAAGAGTTCTGACTGTGAATGTCCCCGAACCAGAAACTGGAGTTCCGTCGAGAATCTTTCATGGAAATAACGATAGAGTAAAGAAAGACTAGCAACGTCTCTTCTGTGAGAAAAACGGGTCGTAGAGAACGGAAGAAATCATCTCCCACTAGATTGCGAACTCGATTTTGAACTCTGTCTAGGCAACGGAGAGTGCTCCAAGCAGCGCATCCCCAGATGTGGCAGCAGTGCTCCATCTTAGGAAGTATATGACACTTGTATAGGTAGCGGATTGCATCAGGAGTCAGGTACTTTCTAGAGTCGTAAAATGAATCAACCCTTTTCCCAGCAATCTTAATAAAAGAATAGATATATGTCTGTCATAAGTGTACTTCCTGTTTGTTTCTTTGTTTGTTCACGGACTCCTCCTAGGCTTTTGGAGATAGATCTCCCATTCTTCTTCTTCATCCGATTTATTTTTGAACAGGCCTTTGATTAGTCCTCTATAAGAGGATGGGGTCTGCCTGCCAGTCTTGATCGAAGTCTTCCACTCCAGGCTCGACGGTCGCGAGGATCTAAGTTTGTAATCCCCAGGGCTGCACGGTCACGTTTACACAGCTCATTCCAAGAAAGCTTCGGTCTTCCAACCTGCTGACTTAATGTGATGGACATGTTTCTGACCCGAGAGATCCAGCTGGAGCTTCGCTCGACATGGCCAAGCCATCTCATCCTGTCCAGCTTAAGGACATCAGTTATTTCCTGTATACCAAGTCTAGAGAGAAAAGTCTCGAAGAGTGTTGTCTTCCTTTTGAGCCATAAAGCATAACACTCCTCACACAGCTGGTGTACACCTGTCCTCTAGTTGTGATCGCCAGATTCTTATTTGTCAAGATGGGTAGGAGTTCTCTAAAGCCCCTCCAGGCAGACTTGCATCGGGTAATAGAAGCAGTCTCACAACCACCATCGGCTGAAAGAGAGTCGCCCATGTAGCAGAACTCAGCTACAGCTTCCAGTTTGCTATCCCCAACCGCAACCTCTTTCACTGGCTTGCCGTCGATTGGTCTAGCTGTGTCCATACAGCAAGGACATCTGTATTGCTGATCCGTTCGTAGTAGGCCACTGATTCCACTGCATCTCTTGTGGACTCTGTAGAAACAGACGGGCAAAAGATGGAGTTTCTCCTTGTACCACTCAGGCAGACCACACAAGGGAACTTTCCTGATCTTTTCATAGAATATATAACCATATATAATCTGAAGCTACTTTATGCTTTGCTTGAACAGTATTTTTCCTCATCAGAAATTAAAACTTAAGAATAAAAATTTTAATAAAGGGTTGATGGTTAAGACGGGGGTACGCAGGTACCTTTAATGGTTGCCTAAAACGCCGGATGTACCTTGAGGGGTTAAAGACTATAAATTTCAATTTACATAAACTCTCTCTCTCTCATCCAACAATTGAACATGCAGCCATAATGCTTCTTATAAATCCAACAATACCAAAAATATTTTGAACATTTTATATAGTCTACATACTAATGTCTTTTGGGGACAACATTTCGCCATTTTCAATCTGACATGGTATTCTTTTACAATCGACCTCATAGATCTTCTAGGATTACCACTAACGGTGTGCTGTACTTGCCAAATAAATTCAAGTCTTCTAATGCTGTCAGTGTGTCTAGAATATCTCTCATGTGTTGAAAATGGTGATGCTTGTAATATTTATTTATTTATTTCTCATCTTTACATGTAAGGATAGTTTGTTGTTGATGATATATGTCTGCGGATTAAGGGAGCTGTAAGACCAATGTTACACTTTGTTTACTGTTTACTGTCTCGCTACCGGTCTCCCCTTTTCCGGTCTTCTAGGTCATGATAGTTCAGGATGGGTTATCGCCCTTTGATTGGAGTTAGTTGTACATTAAAATTCTGTTCCATCTTAAGCCTTTAACGCTTTGTAAACTTTGTAGACGAAAGATCAAGCGACTTTTAAAAATGCTACTCATTCTAAATTGCTATATTCAGCTTTTATAGTCATGCTAACTGTATCGTTTCATTTGTTGTGTAATTATAGGTGAGGAGATGCCATTGATGATTCTGAAACAGAAAATACAAAGGCAAATAATATTCCTGCTATAGTGAAACTAGCTGTACCCAACCGGAGTTGCCCCAGTAGTGTTTTTACTTGTAATGTCCTCCCCCTCCTCGAATATTATTTTTTGTTCCAAACAAAGGGCGGTAACTCTATATTCCAACCCGGTCAAAGTATTTTCTGAGGAAGGAATTAAATCAGATTGCATTTTATTGTTCTTAACAACATGCAGCTACGATTCACCAAAAGAATGGACAAACGAAAATCAAATATTGATTTTGACAGCTGCCATTGATGATTCTGAAATATAGAAAATATAAAGGCAAATAATATTTTTGCTATAGTAAAAATAACGTATGTCTTCAAATACCTTATGCACCTGTTACGATATGTATGTCAATTCTAATTTATCTAATACATAAAATTAAGTTGGTCGGAGTTTAGATTTTAGACCTTAAAACTAGACTTTGTTTCGTTTTTTTTTCTTCCTCTCTATTGTTTGCTCCAATATAATGTCTTTTGGTTCATTTCTTTCCGAGTAGGATTATTCCTACCTGAAATAATTATTAACTGGAGGAATTTTTCCTTATTGTTCAAGCTTACACCCTTAATATAAAAAAAAAGGTTTTTTTCGCCATTTTGTTATCTATTTCGTTTATCAGAAAAACAATTACATGTTTCCATTTTGATTATTCCACTGTTAATTTAACCTGACAATCAGCTAGATCCCATCGATTCACTGTGGAAGTCCCCAGATGACGGAGAACCTTCTACTCCAATAGCTTCTTTGAATGAGCTACTGGCTTTTGGAACTCCCTGACTGTACTGACATGCAGAAATTTAAAACTAATGTGAATAAGCATCTTGCTGCACAGCTCCGAACTTAGGGTGTAAGTTTTGGGGGGTCATCCTAATTCTCAGTAGCCCCTTACGTATACAGTGACAACGTGTGTTTGGGGTGAACTAAATTTTTTAAAAATAAAATCGAGTACGGCATCAAAATATAACAGTTTCCCTAACCACATGGAATGTGAACCTCTTTTTCATTTCCATTCCTTAGGGTTTGTTGCTCAAAATGTTCAGTTAACACCTGACGATCCTTTGGAGTAGGTGAAATAAATTATTACATCTGACCGACAGTGATTTTGTGAACCCCACACGTGCCGATGAACTGGTCAACCGCACACACAAGTGTTATATCCTAGTCGCGGTGCCAGATTGTAAACCCCACTCCCTGCACACGGTGGAGTCAACCGCACATGTGTCACATCCTGGTCGCGGTGCAAGATTGTGACCCCCCCCCCCCCCACTCAGGCCGATCGTTGTAGTGGCAATAAAAAAATATATAGATCGAAATTCCTCTAGGCCGGGATGGCGACGTCGCCGATCTTGTCGTCTCGTCCAGCTACAAACGCACTCCCACGTTGAAACTGTTTATATCAGCTGTGCTGCCTTCGTCAAAATGATAATTATCATCTTGCCTAGACAGCCAGTTTACTCGGAGTCACACGGAGATAAAGGAAGCAACAAAAACAAACGAATTCCATTTAAGAAAAAACCTTTATTCCATGTGAGACAGATAAAACATCTGAAATAAAAAATAAACAAAAAGGTAACTCACTACGACGAAGAAGAAGAAACAAGTATTCATAGATAAACGAAAGAAGAAAACGGGAAGCAAGTGAGTACAATAGGATAGATGACTTAATTTAACTAGGGGGGAGCGAGGCGAAGATGGGCTCGCCATACTAGGGAGGTAGAAATATCAGGAGACGACGTCGTAGGAAATCTGAGCGACGCCGGGAATGAGTTGTAGCATTGTTACGATGGGGAGACATTGTTAATGAATACATGAGAGGCATAATAAAGAGGATTGGCTAGCAAGGAAAGGAGAGAATTAATTTACATACCAAAGTTATGTTAGCGGGGTGGAAGAATCGGCTGGTGTGAAGCACACGTGTGTCTCGTTGAACGAACTGCAGGAAAATGGTTGAAACAGTTGAAAAAACCGCCAAAGGAGAACAAGTCTCGAGCAAATCACGCTGACGAGAGTGAGTGATAATTGTGATTAGACTAAATAAATCGAAAATGATAGATTAAAGTAGGATAAAGGTAGTTAAAATCCGCATAGGAGAACGCAGAATAAAAAAGGAATGAAGAAAAGGCGATAATAGAGACATAAACAAAAAGAAGAAGCGGTGAAGGGATGAATCTGTCCCTGATGGAAAGAGAGGCCGGGTACGAAACATGACATCAGCGAGCGATCACTGAGCGAACAGTAACCGGTTGGCTCTGTGGGGCGAAAGAACATTCAAAAAGGAAAAGAAGAATGTTCAACAATTCGGTCGGGGTTTTTTGTATAGAAGAGTAATTATTAATAAAATAAAAGAATTGATTTTGCATTGGATTAATGTCTACCGTACTCGTAAATGTCTTTAGCAAAAGTTGTGTTTTCTTTAAGTTATTCCGTTAGTTCTCTGTACACAAGTAATTGTTTAGTCACGATTAACTGGCGAAGGCAGGGATTTCGTCTGGTTTTCTTTTCTTTAACGCATGCCATCTTGGCGCGCGCCGGGCGAACGTCTAACTTTGTCTCCCGACAATTCAACTCTAACTGTGTCTCTTGTGGTCGTGCGTGAAAAACGCACATTCTAATATAAATGAGATCTTTTTCTTAGCTTGGCGTTATCGCCAAAACAAACGCTTTCTCATTCTGTCACACAACTGGGGGCGATCTGTGACCCGGTTCGTAATTAACGATTACAGGCCCAAATAAATCTCTGCCAAGTTAAAACAGCCTTCACAGAATCTTGATTCCAAAATGCGCCATTCACCCCAAACAATAATATCACTTTATTGACACTTAAGAATTAAATTTAAGATTATGGAATTTCATAATCTTTAACTCCCATCTGTCTCCTTGCCTTGGGAGGCATTGATTCTGACTATCAAACACGACCCACCGAGACCAGCTGATGTCCTGTTCCTATCGTTTGAATAAGTTTGTTTCTACGTCAATATATACTAGTTTTATATCTCCACCTCGTCTCGACGCAGGGCCCTCGGTTGGCATAGCATCACCACCAAGATGCATACTAGCGTGTCACCAGTGTACCCGATCCCCATGGTGCTCGGATACTTTGTCACATTTTGAAAAAGGTTTGAAACTTAATCAGGGAACTATTTACACTGACTTCAATGGGACCGTTAAAGCTCAATTTCACTGGATTAATTTGAAATAATAATCAACTTGTTGCCTCAGTCAAAAATAATGTGGCTCACAAATCATTGGATGTTTTCTCTCACTTGTCTCATTCGACTATCTTCAGACATTAAATTCCACGAAATGTTTCTGACAAAGGGGGAAGAATTGCTGTTTCTTGGTTGGAATCTATGCATCTTGGTTAGTTTTTGACCTTGAAGTAGTATTTTTTAGCTCCTTACATCAAGTGGCTTCATGCCTTGCCTGGAGCGATTTTCTATAAAAAAATTTTTTTTTTGAATATTCTCAACTAATTCTTTTTAACCAATGAAAATACAGATAATTCGTTCGCTCACCTTTTTCTTATTAAGGTGAATCTGCTTATTGCCATGCAATAAGTAGCCGTTCTGTTTCTCGTAAGTCGGGAGTTTGATCCTCACTAGTAACCTTTGATTTCGACATTTCCTTGATTTTCAAATTACATGCCAGGCAAAGACAGACTCTTTTATGGTGGGATGAGACAAGTCGCAGGCCAATTCAACTGCTCAATCCGGATTCAGCCTCATCACGTCTGTCACATGTTTTGAATATTTTTTTGCAATTCAAACCTACACACAGAAATAAGTATGTACACACTTTCTGTGAATAATAAAAGGAGAAAGAATACATTATACTGTTTAACGAAAGAAAACAAAAAACAAAAATTATAATTTTGCAGTGTAAATGTCTTTCTTTTATATTTTTTATTCAAATAAACAATAAACATAACAAAAAAACGATGGAAATATGCGACAGATCTGTGGTTCAATAATAATTCTGTTCTTTGATAAACAAATGAGCAGCCGTAGGCGAATGGAGACTTAAAAAAATCTACTAAATCGAGCCGAACGCTATATAGATAACTCATTTATTTTTGGATTCAAAGCAAGTCCATGCTCAAGCCACACCTGCATGACACAATCGATAAAGTGATCCATCATCTCTATGGTGTGGTGCGGTGTTGCCGCTACTCGCAGCTTCTCCTCTCCACGGGGAACGGTCGGGTAGTTGATTGCCTGGACGTAAATGCTGTGCTTAAGCATCAGGTCATTACATATAGATGTGGATAACTTCGGGTCCCCAACCTGGGAAAGAAAAAGAAGAGAGAAATTAATATTTAAGGACACAATTAAGAAAACATTTTTTTCATCATTTAAATAAAATATGCAATGGGCTTTTCAGCTTATAAATTATTAGAAAATTGTTGTTTTGCTTGGCTGTTATAGAAATCGAAATGTTAACAGAAAATTCTGTGCTTCTTGATATAATACTCCTCGGTAAATACGCTAAATAAAATTCTAATTTTAGTAAATATATACTTGTTATGGTGATTAAAAACTGGTAACCAGATTTTACAGAAAACATTCCAGTAGTTTTTTTTATTATTTAAGATATTCAAATTTTTTGCTTCATTAAATGACTTGAGAGCCGCCAATTTTCTTATTTATTGTGATAAATAAGAAAATTGGGGCAGCAACTCGTTTTTGTCGTTAAGGATTAATACTTTGGTGCAAATGGTAAATGTATGCGGCGATAGAAATTCAATAAAAAAACTACTGGATTGTTCCCGTAAAATTTAGTTACCGTTATAAAAAAACGGTAACAAAAGGATCCTAAAATAAGAATTATATTTAGCATATTTACAGAGAGAGTGTTATGTTTTAAAATTGAAATCTGTGGGTAACTAGAGCCCAATTATTGATTCCAATCATCGCTTATTGAGGATGCAATTAAAAATAAAAACCTATACTAAGAGCAAATGTTAGATAACAAAAGCCTGCAGTTCGGGTGTAAAGAATGATTGACAGATCAGGGTTTGAAAGAATTACCTTAGTGGGTAAGCAAAAGTTACGAATATCACGTGAGTTCTGGAGAAAGAGAATTCTGTCTCTTTTCTGGCAGAAACTCAAGTGGAGCAGTCACGAAAATGTTGCTCGTCCCTGAAGACCCCAGTGGAGGTGGGGGCAGGTGTACAACGTAAACTAGCATAGTGTAGCGGCCTAAGCCGTCTCTATCTCTTCCTAAAACAGTGACCCATCTCTTAAAGTATATCTCTCTCTGATCTCTAATTTGTCACTCTGTTTAGAGCTAATAAAATCTCCATTGAACAAAAAGCCTTATGCGTTCTTATGTGTTCTTATGCCGACTGCAATGTGTATAACGGGATTATACACATCTCAGAGATGCGACATCACAACACAAACAACTTTTTGCAAGTAAACTTTTACGACAAATCTGATGGTGGTATTAATTGCGTGTTTTGAGTTTTTATTAATAATATGATGGGGTCTACATTCACACTGTACACCCGTAAATTAAGTTCTAAAATAAAGATACAAATGGTAATATGGGGTTCAGGACTGGGAGCATGAGTACACAGGGTTCTCAATAATTACCAGTCATGGCTAGGAGCAAAGTGTAGTATCTGTTCTGATGCTGCACTTCATCTTTTCTGAACTTGGTCAGTGAAGTGGAGGTCCTTCTAGACTGAAGCAATTTTTATTTGTGTTCCAATCCAGAGTCCCCTTTTTTGGGGAGCTGGATTTTCTTCACATTAAAAACCAACCTTGTGTCTAACTCTTCCCTCGTGGGGAGACAAGTAAATAGGAACTTCAGTTTGTCCTGCCAGTATATAATAAATCAATGATGCACGTGATAGAAATGTTTGGTTTACTTACATGAATTGGTATGATGTGACTTGGACAAAGAACGGCTGGAATACCCACTTTGAGGAGACGGTCTCTAAGATATTTCACATTGGACTGGTGCTTCGTACGTAACTGTCTGCCCTCGTCACTTCGCAGGATGCGAACAGCTGTCGTGGCTCCAGCTAAAGTGGTTGGCGGCAACGACGTTGTGAAGATAAACCCAGATGCATAACTACGGATCATGTCTATGGTCAGTGCAGTGCTGGCCATGTAACCGCCCATGTTACCAAATGCCTTGCCTTTAAAAGGTGGAGGAGGGTGGAAAGAAAGAGAGAAAAAATAAAGTCTTAATAAAAATAAAATTCTAAAATTTATGAAAATTAAAATGATTATTGAAATATGATAGTATTTTCGTTCACTTAAATATTAAAAGAACTCAATTTTTTGAAAGCATTTTTGGTAAAAGTGTAGAATAGTTAACAGATGATAACTTGTACAAAAAAAAACAACACATAATTTACATTAAACTCATTAGAATGAAATTCTCTACATAATCCACCAAGTTTTTACATTTCTGACACATTTTATTTCACACTTTTTTGTCTATAAAATCTGTCTTCTCAACAATAGACTTTCAATGATGGTCAAAACATGCCTACATTTGTCGGATGCCATTGAAAGTTGATTTGGTTTGGTTTATGGCATATCAAGCCTCTATGGGTCATTTAATGCTGAATAAAGTTGTTAAATATAATTCTATACGTAGGATAATTATTTATATACCTAGAATACATTGCTCTCAGAATACATTGGTCTCGGAAAACATTGCACTACTCTTGGAAAACTAGAAGGAGATTTCACAGAGAGTACCATCATTACTCAACAAGAAAAAGGAGCACCTGTCCAGTAACATTACTCCTAGAAAACATTATTCCTTGGCATTAATAATATTCTTTGTTCTCAACATGATTGACCCTGAGCCACTGTCTTCTAGTATCTATAAGAAAATAAAAAGGAGAAATAAGGTTTTGATGTTTGTTAAGAATCAAATTGAATAATACGGTTTGGGATGAACTTATAGATACTAAGGCATGACGTGACCAGACAATTGATTGGATTGAACCTCTCTGATCCTCCGTCGAGCCTAAGTAAAGGCCAAAGTGAAAGAATGGCTCGGCCACCAGGATCCCGCCCTAAGGCATCATGAATCATCACCCATGGCCTAAAGGTGGCCCTGTTTTCGGGGAGGTTTTGTTTGAAATATGTGCTTGATTTGTAAGTTTGGAGCAAACACGTGATTCCGATTGGGATTTAACCAATCAGAGACAATCCTCTATGTGAGCAAAGCACTGGATCCCGAAGGTTATTTAAGGGAGTGCTCCGGTATGGTTCACGATAAACTGACCCACTCCTAACCCTAACCACTACTCAGCTATTATTGAAATAAGGAATAAACCCAAAGGCAGAGTCTGCTTACCTAATGTTCCTGTGATCATGTCCATCTTGTGCAAGACGTTATCCCTATCACCAATACCAGCACCATTTTCTCCATAAAGGCCAACTGCATGCACCTCATCTACAAAGGTAAGAGCCCCGTATTTGTGTGCAACATCACACAGTTCCTCTAAAGGACAAACAGCACCTGATAAAAAAGAAAAACATCATTATATGTAGAAAGAGATAGATAGCATTTAGAAAATCAAAATAAAATGCCATACCAAGATCTTGTTACAATTGTTTCAAAGGTGATTTATTTTTAGAATTTATATTGTTTTACAAATCTTATTTTCTTTAAGAAAATTTTAAACTATTAAAATAAGTAAATTAAAATTTCTCATCAGAAAAATTTTGAAAATCATCCAGAAACATAGACAAATAAATTATAAATTATTGGTCAAATGTCAACCAATCCTTTTTTTTTACCGGTAGAATCCATGCAAACATTTAACAAACCATCGTCATTCTAAGCAGAAAAATTACCATTAAAATTTAAAAAGATTTTTTTTTTTATGGAAATCGCTCCAGACAAGGCATGAAGCCACTTGATGTAAGGAGCTAACAAAAACAAAAGGATGATTATCCCAAAGACAGGAGATGCCTATTGACCTTAGTCTTGAAAAGACGAAGGCTATAGGTAGGAGGAAAACAGTCAGCAGGAAGAGAGTTCCACATGCCTGCAGTTCTTGGAAAGAAGCTACTGGAATAGGAAACTGTATTACAATGAGGTATCAAAACAGTGAATTGAGGGAGACCAAAGGATGCAGGGAATAGATCACACAATTCTGAAGAACAGTATTTATAGAAAAGACTGAGACTAGCAACATCACGTCGGTGAGAGATAGGGTGCAGAGAAGAAGAAAGGGTAGGGCCAATCAAATTACAGATACATTTCTGCACCTTATCAAGAACCCTCAAATAGGACAGAGATTCACCAGCCCAATTATGACAACAGTACTATTTATTTTAGAGATAATTACGAGCTATTGATAAGAGTTAATATTTTGTGTATTTAGGACAAAATTTGCAATTATCAAAATTATTTTTTCTCAGATTCATTACACATTAAATATTTCGAGACTTTGTTAAAAGATTTTGTAAATTTTGGAACCTGCTCTCCAATAATATTTTCTAAGCTTTTAATCAATTCATATCACACAAATTAACTCATTATTTCAGTAACATCATTTAAATATTTTTCTAATTTGTGGTAAGTTTTGCGCATTTAGTTATTTTATTGTAGAGGAAGTTATTTTCGGATTATTCGGACTACTATTCTCATCTTGAATGTTGTTCTCCACAGTGAATGGATGAAATTTAGCTGAATGTTGGGTTGGTCTAATGTATTTACGTCGAGGGAGCATCAGAGCAGCAAGTTCATCGGAGCACATTCCATTGAAGTACTTGTAAAACAGACACAAGGATAAAACATCGCGGCGATGGGACAGGGGCTGGAGCTTGGTTGATAGTGAGGGACCAATTAAGTTGGTGACTCTTTTTTGGACCTTGTCTAAGAGGGAGAGACTAGTGGATGATGCACCAGCCCAGATGTGGCAACAATACTCCATGCATGGGCGAATGGTGGTTTTGTAGAGATATAGGATAATGTCAAGTGTGAGAAGTATACTAGCACGGTAGACTGGTAGTGATTTCTCATTGGGTTGTTTGTGGCCGAGATAATTCTCACCAATAACCAACACAAGTCTATCCTCCGACCCACAAAAAAGATGTGGTTTATTATTTATCTTACAGGGATGCAAGTAATTCAGAAAAAGCAGAATTCCGCCTTTTTTTTTTTTTTTTTTTTTAAAAGAAAAGGATAAATCAAAAGAGCTTCACACCTTTTTAGCTTGATTTTATTTCTCTTTCTCTCTCTTTATCTTTCTTTCTCTTTCTTCCTCTCTCTCTTTCTTTCTCGTATTTTCTTTCTTTCTCTTCCTCTGTCATGTCTTGTCTTGCTTCACCTCTCTTTCCCCTCCCTCTAAAAATTCTATTTTTGCCATACTTCAAACGATTCATGGATAGAGGAGGTAGAAGACTCTTTCATCAATGAATGTCTCCCTGTCTCCTTTAAAACGTATCACTCGATACTTTCAGTATGATAACAAAACGTATTGTAGATTAACACCCTTCACTACCCCCCCCCCCCCCCCCCCCCAAAAAAAATTAGATTCTACGTTTTTTAGGTGATTATGAGTGAACATCATGAAAACCTTGGCAAAAAGAAAAAAAGAAAAGAAAATTATTTTAAAATTTAGCCTAAAATGACTCATCCTAGCGCTTTAGGTCAGTTAACCATTTTTTTATTTTTGCTATGGGAGATAAATTCTGTGCATTCTTTCTTTCTTTTTTTGGGGGGGAGGGATCTACATATTTAGGAGATTACGTGTGGCTTTACAAGATTATTTTCGGGGGGCAGGTGCCAATATTAAACCTTCAGTTAGTGGTAGGGTTAAGGGAAAAATTCTTTTAGCGGGCTTACTACTTGGGTTGGTGGTAGGGTAAGTCATTCTTTTTTTACTAACTTTTTTCAGCATGAACCCCCCCCCCCCCCCACACACACACACCAAAAAATAAAATGCACAGAATTTATCTCCCATAGCAAAATCTTTTTTGGTTAATGCCCTATAAAGCAAGAATGGCACGGAAACGGGGGATTATCTTACATTAAATTTCATAGTGAGGGGGAAATCCATCACGATTTCAGAATTTTTTGCCATTGGTTACTCACATACCAGATCTTAGGTACATTATTCGGGTTAGATGAGAGTTCTTGGGTTAGTAGATATAGAAGTTGAGGTAGCAGGATTAGTTGAGGTAGCAAGATTAGTTCACAGAGGAAGGCCAAGGAAGTGATAAGGATGTATTTGAGAGAATAAGAGATAAATAAAGACCTGGCCAGAGATAGGTTAGTTTGGAAGTCAGTTTCTATTAGCCTGAGTATTCTCAGTATAGGCATCCCAGCATTTAAAACAGACGTTAAACAAGGTGAAGATGAAAGAATGGATGAGTGTGTTTTGGTTAATAGATGTAGAAGAGTTGAGGTAGCAGGGTCAGTTGACAGGGGAAGGCTAAATAAAACATGGGCAGAAGATTAAATTTGGGCAGTAGAGGGGGATGTGTGCAGAACAGGAGACTTTGATGGTATGGCCACCTTGAAAGAATGGCCGAGATGTTAAACTGAATGATTTTCAATCAACTCACCCGTCATAGAATGCACCGTTTCAAAGGCCACAATTTTTGGTATATTTGGATCGGCTTGTCTGAGTAAATTCTCTAAATGCAGAGGGTCATTGTGTTTGAATATATGCTTCGGAGCACGGCTGTTAAGGACACCTTGGATCATAGAGGCATGGTTGCCCGCGTCAGAGAAGATTTGCACACCTGAAAAGTAAGACCAAATAAGCAAAATGAATGATATCTATTTATGAAGAGAAAGTTATATCTATATAATAATACACTAAGGCAATTTTATGTTCGTATGTACGTTATCACCCTCCACCCCTTTAATAAAAAATGGGATCACTGAAAGTGTAATGCAAAGAAGTAATTTTTAAAAATTTCGTCTGATGTCACTATTGTATCGAATCGGAAACTCGAACTAAAATACACTTTCTTGGCCTTTGGGCAAGGATCAAAGTATTGTATCTGTTCTATTCAAAGATGGTACCTTTATATTGCTGCCGGACGTCCATAGAATGGAAACATATCACAAACTCCAACAATGGTTTTAGAGATGAAACTGCTTTAACCATAGTACTTAGCTAAGAATGTTTTAGTTTGAACAAAGCTGGTACAATAATATTGTGTAGTCTGTGTTTGAAATCGAAATATTTTTAAGCACGGCAACAATATACAACAGATGAAGGATAGAACTGTTGAATTTCCAAGGATCTCGTTAGTTAATAGTAATTCTTCTTAACCCCAGCCCATAATTTTCCTCTCCTGATTGTCTGGGTGTAGCGATATTCGACAGGGTGCATAAAAACAGTGTTGAAAACAGAATATTCTAACCTGAGCTGGTCTTATCAGTGGATGCTAAGGCCAACTCCTATATATCATTTGTAATAACGAAAACCGTTGCACAAAATGAAAAACAAAACCTTTTTTATAACAACAACAACAAAAGGGTTTATTCAACTACCTATACCGTTTGGGTTAGGCGGAAGAAAGTTTGACAGTGTCCGAGTAAGAAAATGAAGAGTTCGAAAATTCAACGAGCAGCTTATCTTCGAGTGAAGATAGTTGATGCTCGGGAATCGAGATGACGACAGGAGAGAGGAAGGGGAACGTCCTTCATTATTACTTTCAGGAATCTCTCTGTTGTCTGACCATGATTCCCAAAGTGGCTGAAGTAGTTCTTAGGGGATAGATGAAATCAGTGCGCCCTGCAAGCTGATTGGTCAGTGTGTGACCAAATTGCATAACAGTGACATTTCTCCGAGAGAGAAAATAAGTCATTATTTATGACTGCTACAATTCCACATAAGGTTATATCAAGCAGAAAAAGTGAAAAATTCAATTAGGAGTTCAAAGATTATAATTAGGGCTACGTGTCAGGATATGACGTCATAGACAGGAAGTCCAAAGTGACATGGAACGATGAAAAAAGAAAAGTATTCCTCTTTGGTATACTTTGCTAAGTACTATGGGTTCAAACACCTTTTTTGAAGCTCTATCTTCGTTCGTGGGAAGCGGACGATGGGAAGCTCACGTAACGCATAAAAGAATAAACTATAAAAAAGTAAATATGTTTGTGGCGTTGTTTTTATTTGTTACTTTATTACAGAAACTTCAGCTGCTACATCACCACTATGGCCATCTTTACAACTAAACGTTATTACGCATTGAGCACAAGTATTTACAATGTGTTAACGAATGATGACTGCTGTTTGCTATCAACAAGAAGATTACAGGCCATCTGGTGCAGAAGAAAGAACTCTCCACGCAATGTTACATGGACACTTTGAAACAATTTGTGCTGTATTGGTGGATCAACTTGATTAACTCTTAAAATTCATTTAAATAAATGTATCATATATTTGTCATTAATCTCTTCCTTTTAACTTTTTAACAAATTACCCATTTTTTTTTATTTGCTCATTCATTCCTTTTATATTTGATTAAATGAATTTGAGAATATTGTTTTTTTTTAAATAAAATTATCAATATTTTGGAAGTTATATGGGTTTGAAATTTATGCTGTTATTATTAGCCTGAGTATTCTCAGTATAGGCATCACACACACACACACACAAAAAAAAAAAAATCAAAATGATTTAAATACTATACATTACTATTTCAGCAGGAGATACCCTAACCCAGGTATCCGGCTTACAATGATCGAATCAAAGTTTTCAGTCTCACTTAGTATTACAGAATTGAAGTAAAAAATAAAATGGAAATCTAAGTTTACTTGTTTTATTTGTAATCATTCCAAAAAAACTGTTTCTTTTACATTTCTCATGACATTAGTTTTGTAAAGTTAAATTTTACTTTCAAATGAAATCATTTACATTCATTAGAAAAAAGTTCTTTTTCCCAGTATCTGTTTCAATTTAGAATTTTGAACACGATACAGAAATAAACTAGTGAAAAAATATTCTTTTATTTTTTGAAAATAGTAACTAAAATACACCACAATTGCTTAAAAAAAATTTAGTGACTTGTATTTAGAAATAAACATGAGCAAAAAAACAAAACAAAAACAAAGCAAGACTTATCACAAAGAATTAAAAGTTCTCAAAACTCATAGAAAATGGGAAATTATCGGCGAACAAAGTGTCTTGGCCTAGTAAATTTAGTTTCAGCTTTATTCGAGATTGTATAAAAATGTTCAGAATGCTTATCCCGTGAATACTCGGGAGCATCAGCTTTTTAATTTTACTTAATTAGGTAATTTACTTAAAAATATATATTACTCTATTAAAACAAATCTAATTATATAGTAGATTTTAAAAAAATATTTATTGCCAATAAATTTCCAAGCGGGGAAAGATATTCAAGAATGTGTTCTATATTTAGAAATCCCGTTAATTATTTTAAAAGTCTTAAATAGCTCAGTACTCATTCTTCTCTGTAGTAAAGAAGTTAAACCTAAGGATTTTAACCTATTTTTATAATTGAGGAAAGGAAGAAAGCATCGAAACCTCGGCTGCTAGATCACCACTATGATCACCTTTATAACTAAACATTATTACCCAAGTACTTACAACATGTCAATGAATGATGACTGCTGTTTTTGTTATATTTTGAAATTAGTAACGAAAATACATTAATAGCAACATATTTATAAACTAGAAATAATAATAATAAATAATTTTAAAAAATTCAAACTTTTTCCACTTACCAGGGAGGTGTTTGCCTAACGTGCAAAGTGTTGTATCATTTGCAACATAACAAGACGTGAATAACAATGCAGCCTCTTTCTGGTGAAGGGACGCCAACTCTTTTTCAAGGGCTTCGTGTAGAGGTGAATTCCCCGATATATTTCGGGTGCCTCCAGCTCCGGCTCCATACTTGTGCAATGCTTCTCTGTTAACAAAGAAGAAGAATGAATGATGAGAAACTAGCAGACGTACCCGTCATAGGCTGGGTCATGATCCACAAAAATCTTTTTTGCCTGTCTTTACTTACTAACGTATGACATCAACAAATTCCTGGGTAGGTGGGCGACTGAACTAATGTACGCTATCATGGATTATGGAATCGGCTATGCCCAGTTCAAATTCAAAATGTATCCATTTATGTCTAATACTGTCGGGAAAAGGTATGGACCCACATTTTCTCCCCCTAACTATGGGTAAAATAGCAACATATCTTCAATTACTCATATGCAATGAATCATTTACAATATAACGGGTAGACAGATAATTTATACTAGACATACTACTACTCCAGAAAAGATTCAATAGGATTTGAACTCGGCATAGGTGATTTCATAATCTGCCTCGGTATCCATTACACTAGGCATGTACCACCCCACTACAGATGGGTACATGGTCAGTGACGGTTGAGAATTAATTATTGCAGTGACATTAAGTTTTCACTTTTCTCACATTCGTTTGCTAGCAGTTCAATAGAAAGCAATTTGAAAGAAAATCATTAAATGGTTCAAAATTTAGCGTTCAGTGTTCAGATTGAAAATCAATCGATGCGATGGCAGGAAGCATGTTCATCCCAATCTTTTTTTTTTTTTTGCTACTAAAATAATCTTCAGTATGAAAAATGATAAGAGAGGCAGATTGTTAATGTCAGATGACAAGATGAGTTACTCCCCTTGAATGATTATACAGGAAGTGGAGACTATTTAAGGCAGACATGCTAACTGCTAAAGGGGTGAAGTAAGTGGATCAGTAAATGTCTTTGGAGGCTGTGGAAGACATTAACATTTGGATCAATTATGCAGCACTCCGGATACAATGAGTTATAATTAATTTGTTTGGGTTTAAGGCACTTTAAGACAATTTCCATCTATTTTTGTATACACAGACACACTATAGAAGTAAATAGACACCCTTTTTATTATTAATAACAGAGACTATTGTCAGAGAGTCCTGATCGACCTAGGCAAGATGATATCATCAACAGCAGCAACAGCAGCAGCAGCTATCAGAGAGTTAGAAAATCATGATGCTTGTCTATTGAATAATATAATTACCTCCCACTTCCCCAGATCCCCCTTATGTTAGTTTATGAGTAACTTGAAGAGGTTGGCCGTGCATACTCACTTGACAGAATTTGTGACGAGTGGATGCCAACTCATCCCAACATAATCATTGCTGCACCAAACCGTGATGTCCTTCTTTTTTGAATCGCTGTACTCTTCGGCCCAAGGAAACTTGTTGCCTTTACGCAAGACCTTCTTGAACACGCGATAGGAATGGTCCTCTTTCTTTTTCCCAATCTGCTGCTCAAAAAACTTCTCATAGTTAAAGAACGTAGAACTTCCTGGGAAAAAAATCAAAAAAAAAAATAACCAAATTTTATTAAGATGAGAATTAGTAAATTGCATTTTGTTTTATATAACACAAGTAAAAAAAACTATTTGCATCCTGCAACTATTAATCTAGGTATAAGTATTCTTTTTTATAGTTACAGAACAGTTGTTCACCACTTTTATGTCTCCTTACAAAAATTAAAATCAACATATAATGCTAGTAAACCTTGCTTAATTGGTGTCTAATAACTATGGATCAAACTTAATGCAAATCTGAAATATTTGAATTTTTATATTTATTAAATGATTTAGCTGCGTTTGAATGAACTAGTCTTGTCTATAACTGGATACCAAATGAGCCAGTCGTGTGTAAATTAAGAAAAATGTATTTTTCAATGCTTCTTGGAGACTATTAACCGAAATGAAATGCAGACGTTTTATAAATTATTAGTAAAAACTTCAGTGGAATTGTCTGCATGTTCCCTGGCCGTATTTTTTATGCCAGCAGAAAGTTTGTCCCATGTAGTTTTCGTTCTCAAGTTTCTTTTCTCCGACATAAAACTTATTATGGTTCGCTCATCTCTTCAGCCATTCCATAAGTTTTAAAATTTTACAAAACTTGGAGGTACCTGAATTTTCACAAAGGGATTCCACCTCCTTCTTTCTCTCTTTGTATATAATTAAACTAAATATACTCCACATTTCCCACACGTACATATAGCAACTGTGTTCCAAAATTCATAATGATTCGTTAATTAGTTTCAAAGTGAATCCTGTACACATAAATATATAATATGTTATACCTAACTTTATATAAACAGAGATATGGAATCAAAAGGTCTGAGAGTCAATACTGGAAAGACAAAGGTGATGGTTAATGACCCAGAACTTTGAAAGACTCTAGTCAATACCCATGTGCGGTATGTAGAAGGGGGGGGGGGGAGTAGGAGCAATGCAATACAGTGCAACCACGTCACTCTATGGTGCACAAAAAGTGCAGCGGAGTACGTGGTAGGCTCACACCAAATCCAGACTTCAGATGTAATAAATGTCAAAGACTTGCATGCCCAATTGAGGGACGCTCTTACACAGAAGTTGAAATAGGCGAGAACCCCCTGGAGGTGGTAGACTCCTTTTTGCTACCTAGGAGATAAGCTGAGTGCTGGAGGTGGCTGTGAACTAAGTTCGACCATCAAAGTCAAGACAGCTTAGGTCAGACACTCTACTTGAGAAATTGGCCATCCCAAAACTTGATGTCCTAATTAGAGCAAACCGTCTTCGCTGGTTCGGGCATGTTGAAAGAAGCAAGAGGTATATCAGCAATTGCAGAGACCTAAGACTGGACAGCAAAAACAAAGCTGGTCGCCCAAGGAAGACATGGAAAGAAACAATCAGGCAAGACCGTAAACTAGCAAATGTACACAGTCAATCCCTACAATCGTGATTACTGGAAACTTAGCATGAGAACAGCCAGACAGCGTCAAACCTGTTGTCAAAGGGAACATAGATGATAAACCTGGATACTGAGTGAGTGAGTGATAGTTTCAGTCGTTTTAATTAAAGTATTTCATATCAAGCCAGATAGTTTACTATTTTAGTGATATTTTTATTTATGAGGTTTTAACTTTATTTTTTATTTTGAAGGTTAAGAGATGTGCAAGATTTTTGCCATACCTACTAACAAATGTACGAAGAACGATAAAATCAATGAAAATAATTGCTATGTTTTATCTCGGATTATTCTTAGCAAATCTTAAAATTCCTCTTATACTTTTTTCTAGAAATCAGTTAAAAAAATGTTTGCCTGAGTTCAGAGGCTGTCGATGCAGATGGTCCACAGACTCCATATAAAGTCCTAAGAACAACGAATAGAGACCTACAACCTATACTCGGTGGAGCATAGGTGGCTGCATGGTGACCTCATCCTCGCTTTTAACATCCTGTGCGATGACTATAATGTGCCACATAAACTCTTCTTTACACTGGTTCGTAGAAACTCACAGAAGATGATTTGGGGTCGCTGGGCCATGGAAGAAGTTACCAGAAGCCGTGGTCAGTGTACAGACATCAAAATAGTTTAAGGCGGTGCTGGACGCATTGCAACCATTGATCTTTGAATGATTACCCCTATACATAATGTGAACTATGTCCTGCTTAATTGATAGGAGAGGGAGATTGTTAATGTCAGGTAACATTTGATTTGCTTCCCTTGAATTAATATACAGTAAGTGGAGACTATTTAAGGCAGACATGCTGACTGCTCAATACGTGAACTGGACGAGTGAATGTCTGTAGAAGCTGTGGGATACATTAACATTTGGTTCTCAAGCACTTTGCATTTAAAATCCAAATGTTAATGTATCTACAGCCTCTACATACTTATGTATGTAGAGGCTGTAGATACATTAACAGCCCACTAACTTCACACCCTAAGCAGTCAGCATACCTGCCTTCAATAGAATCCACTTCCTGTATATTCATTCAAGGGAAGTAACTCCTCTGTCACCTGACACTAACACATAACCCTGTCCTCTCTTTCACAACTCGCTTTTACATGGCTCTAGCCATGTGATAATCTTTTGCAAATATATTTAATTGAATTGACACTTTTCAATAAGTAAATCAATTCCACCGATCATTTCAGATGCGCAAAAGCATCTATGATTTGTAAAAAGACAGAAGTATTACATACATAGAGGTGGAGATGATGCAGAGAGAAAATGTTAACACAGATGGAGAGATAAAAACGAAATAGATACATACTAAACTTACAAATCCATCTTCAACAACAAGCATGTCAGTGAAAAAGAGAAACAAAGAGTATTTATAACATACATCCAAAGGATTTCCATGCTTTCTTTTTAACTTAGTTCACCCCAAACAAGGCAAGTTGCCACTGTAGACGTAAGGGGCTACTGAGAATAAGGTTGAAAGTTTTGGTGGTCATCCTAAATTGGGAGCTGTGCAGCGAGATGCTTGTTCACCATGTATAGTTACCTGTCTCTCTGATATTATCTGTGACTGCGCTTCTCTTTGTAATAAACCTTTATTAAAAACTAAACATCGGCATCCGAGTGATTGTATCGACAGACAAACAAGAACCTAGGTTCTTGACGGCTATGAAACGAATGTATGATGGTTATACACGCACCGGTAAGCGAAACACATGCATGGGCGAATGGCGTCTTTATAACTATATAAGATACTGACAGGTGTGAGACGTCCAAATAATCCAGATTCGTTATGTATTTAACTTGTGTTCCCTTGCATAAATCACACGTACCAAAGTCTTTGCGATTAAATCAATGTTAATGTTTGGAAAAAGTGTAAATATCTTGGCTCCATACTAAACATAGAAAAAGGTTGGTTCTAGATGCATACAAGTCCGTCTTAAACTGCAAGCATGTTAGTGAAGAAGTGAAACCGTGAGTATTTACAACATACATCCAAAGGATTTCCATGTATAATTTGAAGTGTGGACACTGACCAAAACATTAGAATACAACATTGATGCTTTTGAAAAGAAAGCCACCGAGAAGAGTCACCCAAGAAAGTGGGCTAAGGACAGTCTCGAACAAAGACCTTTACAGTTGCGCTGAAGCAAAACCACAGAGTACTGTTATTCTCAAGAGAAGCCCATTATGGTTTGGCCATGTGCATGGCTTGACCAAGTGATAAAAGACATCAAATCACTATCAGGCTCCTACCTTGAAGATGACATGAACAATACCATCAATATCTTCAAAGTTAGGTCTTCCGATGGAAATGACTGGACATCTGTTGTTAACAGCATGATGTTAATCAGGTTAATGAGTATGCGTTAGATATTGACAGAATATGGTTAGTTGAGAATAACAGGAAATCAAAGGTCAGCCCAGATCAACTTGATGAACCCCTAGTGACAATTACTAGACTGTTGGAATTAATAGAAACAAATATGATGTCACATGCTCAAAGAGAGAGTGTTAGAGAGAAGATGACAGTCCATTTGAGAAAACGCAATGCGTGGACATGTAAAATGATATGGGCTGACAAAATATGATTAAACAGTTACTGTAAATCTCTCTCTTTCTGTCTCTGTCTTCCCTCCACTGGTCAATAATTTGGAGTGAAGATCAAGTTGAATAAAACTCAACCGTCTTCCATCAGTTTTGTTTTGACTTAGTCGTTTTTGAAAGTATAAATAAGGAGCTTTGATTTCAGTCTGGAAAGAGCACGTACAGGGAGAAGATGAATATTCCAAGGTATGAATACAATTTGTGAACTTTAATGTTCATGTAACGATTATGGCAAGTTGATTTTATGAGTGTATGACAAAGTTGAAACGTATGCAGTGAAGAAGAAGATCCCTGTGTACAACTATGCCGTCCCTCTCGACAATAGCTGACCGCAACGTTATATGTGCCGTGGTTTTCTGTTCGTCTTCATCTTTCATTCTGGTCGTACCGTCTTTAGCTCTGGCAATTGCCAAGGGTACAAGCATTGGTTTACAAGTTGAGAAAAATAACGCAAACTCACAAGAAACACAAACTCTGACACATTGTATATAAATCAGTCGTGCTCTGAGCGTATGTGTGACACCGTCGTGGAAAGGTGACCTCAAGCGCTAGCATTCACTCCTTAGTTAAGTTTCAGTGTATCTGTCAAGACCCAATTGAGATATAGTATCACACCTCTACAGCGAACACTCTTAGAGTGAGAGTGATAGAGAAAAGCAAACTTACCCTGCGATGATCCCCAGCCATTAACAGAACCTCCAATGTCATTTGCACTCACGCCATGACTGAACGACGGGGCTGAAGCAGCTGCAGCAGTTGCAGACTGGGCAGTGACAGGTGCAGATGTCATCAGCTCTATGTCAGCGGCCATCTTATCTGCATTCACGCTTGAAGGCACATTGGTGGGCAATATAGGTTCAGATTTAGTATTCACTTGAGAACCTATTGAAAGAAAGATAATCTCATTGTTTTTTTGTTTAAAGTTTTTTTTATTTTACTAACCAGTCACCATTTATAAAGGCTAAAAGCCACTCGAGGATAAATTTTAACGAGATTGATAGATTGTCTGTTGAATGATGAAAAAGATTGAAAATGATTGAAAATAGAATGAACAAGATTTGATTACTTATGAGGATGGTTTATGACAAGTATTTGATGCAGGAGAGATAGGGGAGTTGGGCTTATGGCAGAGAATCAAACTGGAAGAAGGCTTATGATATCGTATAAAAGGTTGTAGCCAATATAAAAATAACACTTGAGTGACCTGAGCCTGGAGCAAACCAGCCAAAGTCTAATCCTTCCTCATCATGATAAAGGCAGTGGCAACACGGTAATATCAGAGCTATCTGGCTAACATGGCTCTAGTGAAAACCCAGAATGAGTCAAGATCAGAATCTGTCATCCTCTCGTCATCTCTGCCTCTGGAAAGCAAGGACGTGTTAGGCTCTGAACTCCAAATCCATAACAATGTTACATCTTCACACGTGTAACTGTTATTCCTTTGTGTTCTGGACCAAACCTTCCCTGACTTCATATGCAACTACTGGGCCTTTCTGCTCTGGGTGTTAAGACCTGCAATCTTGCAGGTCTAAGAAACAGTTACGGTCAAGGTGAAGGACTTCATGCAGACGAGACAATCTTGTGGTACAATCAGTTGTCCGATTTACTTGAAATAACAATGAGCAGCAGCTAGAACAAAGAGGAAGGAACAAGGTGCGCATGTACAAGAACCCTAAAAATACCTCTTTATGCCGAACACAGGAACTTACACATAATTTCGAACTGAACCCTTTATTTAATAAAGGTAGATTGTTCTCGTTCCGTCAGCCAAAAGTGTTAACTTTTGTTATTCTTAGTTATTATCGTCTGCAGTAAAACATTCAGTTAAAAATTCTATATAGGTTCATGTGTTCGACATAAAGATTCACAAATTTGAAAAGATACACCTGAAGAATGTTGGAGGTTACGTCAGCAGAAATGTCTTCGATAAAAACAACCTGGATGAGAACAGTTTGGTAGTCAGAACCAAATTATTAACTTTCATCTTAAAAATTCTGAAACATAATATGAAACTATTCTCTATTTAAAATGCACAAGCAAAGTGTAGTATCTGTTCTGATATTACACTTTTCTGTCTTCAGTCAGTAAATGAGAAATCCTTCTAGACTGAGGCAATTTAAATTTTTGTTCACAATCTAGAGTGCCCCTTTCTGTATTTCTCTCACATTAAAAAGCGACCTTGTGTCTAACTCTGTCCTCGTGGAGAAGCAAGTAAATAGAGACTATGCCTCCTGGCCTTTCGACAAGAATCAAAGTGTAACATCTGTCTTGTCCCGAGTTGAAGGAGAAATTCTTCTTGACTGAGACAGTTTTTATTTTTCTCCTAATCCAGTGTGCCCTTTTTGGGGAGCTAGATTTACCCCACATTAAAAAATTAACCTTGTGTCTTACTCTGCCCTCGTAAGGAGGCTAGTAAATAGGGACATGTGTACTGATCATTCAAATAAAGCATTTAATTTTTACTGACCTTGGCTGAACACATTAATAGCATCTTGCTTGATGACGGAGCTGACTTCATGCACCCCCAGGGGTTTCTCTTTCACCAGGAATGGACAGTTGCTGGCTGGGCTGTCCACGGATGCAGCTGGAATATAGGAGGCAAAAAAAAACAAATCATTCTTCTTTTCATCGAAAAATCAATTCCAGAAACCTTTGACATTTATTAATCAGTCGTCTCTAGGTGCGCTTAGAACGCAGAGGTGCACATTCGGAGAAGATCAGAGAACGGCGATAAAACAAGGACAGCCGAGGATTAACTAAATAGAGAACTGTAATCCGAGAGTGAAAAATGGATGATAAAAAACAACAACAAAAAAAAAAGAAAAAAAAAGAAGCATTCAAACCTGGGGGACACCAGAGTTGCAAAGTCAGTAACCTAAACCACTCATTTAAAGAGTTTGACTCAACTCTGTCCTAATAGATATTTTTTTCCACGAATATCATCATATTTGGCTTAATGTCCATTTTACATGCTGGCATGTGTTGGTCGGCTTTTCAAAATTGACTTCCAAATTAACCTACATCTAGCAAGGTTTTAATTTGTCCCTTTTTCTTTCAGGTCAATTCTTATCATTTCCTTCCATGTTTTCCTTGGCCTTCCCCTGCCAACTGAACCTGTTTCCTCAATTGTTCAACTTCTACTAATCCAAGAACTCTCATCCATTCTTTCAATGTGGTCATACCATCAAAGTCTCCTGTTCTGCATACATCTCTCTATACTGTCCAGATTTAATCTTCCTCTAAGGTCATCAAATCTAAGCCTGTCTTAAACACAGATTACACATCCATCATATCATTTCTTTATGCAACGCATATCCTTTACTCTCACTGGTCAGGTTTCACTTCCATATATCATCACACAGCGTACACATGCTTTGGTCAACACCGGTAATGCTCTGCTAGTTAATAATGACAGAAGTACCAATCCTCTCACAGTGTTTATTATCCAATTGACAATCTCATTAACCATTATCCTCGAATGGCTTTTAGCCTTGTTAAGTGGTGAATCATTAGAATAAAAAAAATAGTCTAGAAGAATAAACTCCTATGGGTTAAAGTAGATATCTGACCATTGTTTCAGGATTTTTAATAAATTTTTTACTATTGTTTTTTTCATGTTAACGTAATGATTATTAACAACATTAAAACATTGTTTTTTTTACTATTGTTGTAAAACAATAAATAAATAACGCTCTACTGGCTAGTAATGACAAAAGTTCCCTGAACTTACTCCATCCACTCTTAACTCTTGCAATCACACTAGTGCCAACTCCTCCCTGTGCACCAATGGTATCACCAAGGTAACAAAACTTATGAACGACTTCAATAGCTTCGCCATCCAAATATACTTTTTTCACATCTAAGTTTTCATCTGTCTCCATTGTCTTACACTTATTGCACACAAACAGGTTATCATCTCTCAACCTACCAGTAATTCCACTACACTTCTTGTGTACCCAATGCTTACAAGTACCACAAAAGAATGAGTTGTACCCGACTCCCTTTCCACAAATTGGGAGTAATGATCAGTGTGTGTAGTGTTAGAACACTACACACACTGATCATTACTTTGGTCTTGGTAACATTCACTCTCAAACCGTTACTTTCCATACTCCAAGTCTTTAACTTAAGTAGGTCTTCCCTTGTTTCACAGACAAGTACTAAATCATCACCATACAGCCTCTCTTCCAGACAACCTATATGAAACTCCCCGTACAAAAATGAAAAACAATATACTCAGTACAGAACCATGATGTACATCTTCTTTAACATTAAAAACTGTCACAACTGATAATCATTGATATATCCTAACAAACAAACACCTGCCAACAACTACGAGAGGTTGTGTATACTCTTCATGTGTCAGAAGCGTGCTAATGTATGACTCCGAAACTTGGGCTCTCTCTGCTGGCACACTAAAGAAACTGCACCGTAACGACAGGGCAATGGTCAGATGGATCTGTTTGGTGAAGCCTGAACAAAGCATACATTTTGAATCTACTTGCATAAGTCAATTGAAAAGCCTCACTGACATCATTCAGAAAAGCAGACTGCATTGGTTGGGGAACATTGAGCGCAGCAATGGCTGGATTGCTAAAGTCTAACAGTTGAATGTGCTAGCAGAGAAGACCACCACTAGCGGACCCAAATTGTCTTGGGAAGACGTGGTCAAACGTGATAGGAAGGACATGAGTATGGATTCTGTCAAGCCTCACCAAAGACAAGAATGGAGAGGAAAACTTAGATTGAGACTAGACAATCAGAGGATTAATTGTGGCTTGATTCAACAAATAAACCGGTTCTTGTTGATGATATACATATAGGGTGCCCCTTCCCTAAAAAAAATGTCACGAATGGAATCGTTGATGAAATTCATAATCCTTTGTGCAACCCAACCATATTTGATACGAATAAACTTCAGCCTATGCGTAACTTGTCCGCCAAGTTTCAGTCATAAATGTTCAACAGTCTTTGTTTTATCACCATTCCATTATAAGCACACCTGGATAAGACATGCAAAATTCTCAATAACTCCGACACACTCCTTTCTTAGAACTGTCCCGGAATAGTTTGGGTATTGTTTATAGACAGTATATATATATATATATATATATATATATGGTGACTCCCCTCCCCCCCCCCCCAAATGCCACGTATAGAATTGTTGATAAAATTTAATCCTTTCTGTAATCAACTATATTTGGTACAAATTAACTTCGGTCTATGTTTGACTTGTCCATCAAGTTTCAGTCATAAATATCCAACAGTCTTTGTGTTATCGCTGTTCAATGATAAGCACACCTGGAATTGTAAATAACTCTTACATGGTCAGGGTTTCTAGTCTCCATTGCCTCATGTGTTACTATTATTATCACATGAACAGAGGATTAGTTTAATTTCATTTGTTACGAGATGGCTTCGCTATTGCTTCACAAAGTTTTCTATGTGAAAAACAAAAACAAACAAAACCTTTAAATAATAAACATTTCATTGTTCTAAACAAAAAACAAACAATTAATTTTGTTTCATTTGCTGCCTGCTACGTACTCTCTTGCTGTGGTTTGAAATCAAAATATAACTACCTATTAATGAGAAAAAAATAAAAAATAAATTAAATAGATATAGTTAAAATAAAATAATAATAGTATATGATTATCAACCCCCCCCCTCCATATTAAAAAAAAAAAAAAAAAAACAGATTCCAGAGTTTGACGAGATGCCCCTGAAAAAAGTCAGAGGTTACATCGGCCGAAACGTTGTGAGAATAGTAGTCTGAATAATATAAATTATCAATCCTCATCTAAAAAATTCTGAAAAATAAGGTGCTAGACGAGAAAAATAAAAATAAACAAAAACAAAGCACATATGCCACCTAAGTGTCTGTATCACACAAACGACGCAGAGTTAACTTATGCCACCAATGAGACATTGCACAATTACAAGTAGCACACTGAACCATCTCTATATATAAAGAAAAATTGTCTGTATGTGTATTGCGGCTTCATAGTTAACGGTTGATCTAAGAGCCAAACTAACCACAGATTTGGAATCAGCACTTTTGATCCAATGTCCTTATCGATGTCAGAAGTTTTTGAACCTTTTTTAAAACCCATTATTCAAAATTAAAAATAGGTAAAAATAACAGTAGAAAGAAAGCACCAAACCCTCTTCGCCAAGGTACAAAAAAGAATTTCTAACCTAATAGGTCCCGCACTATTTGTAAAGCTTCAGCCCCTGCTACTCATTTCCCCGACCGTACAGAGATGTAAATGTAATGTGAACAAACATTTTGTTACCCAACTCAGGTTGGACCCCCTATAAATCTGGCCCCCATCACAGTAGCCATTTAACGCTTCAGTGGTAATATGCCTTGTTTGGGGTGAACAAAAAAATCCAGCTTCTTTCATGTTGAAGGAGAGTGGGTTTATTTTTGGCAGCCTCGTAACTCTTGTTTCCTTTATTTTGTCCTTTAGTCCTCACATTCCATAACTGATGATTCTGACAAAAGGGGAAGAATTGCTGTTTTCTGGGTCGGAATCTATCCATTTAACACTTATCGTTGGCTAGTTTTTGACCTTGAAATATTTTATTTTAGCTCCTTACATCAAGTGGTTTCATGCCTTGTCTGGAGCGACTTCCATTTAAAAAAAATGTTAATGAGGCAGCATGATAGGTTGAGGAATGTCCTAGCTAATTTTAAATCCCAGTTTAACCCGGTTGTCAGTGTATGGTTTCTAAACGTGATTTTAAAGGAAATAAAAAAAGTCTTACCTTCAACCAAAGTTTCCTTAGTTTCACTCTGATGGCTTGAGGAGTAACGCACAGCGTGGCCCATAACAGGGCACCGGTCGATATAACTGAGCACCTGTGGGGCACACTGACGCACTAAACTCATCGGAATCTTGGTCAGAAACGGACATGATAATGCAGCCTTCATCTTAATGGACGAGCTATGAAGAAAAAAGAAAGAAAAGATGATAAAACAATTTATTTAAGCTTTGTATTTATTACAAAAAAACAGATTTATATGCTCCTGGGTAATCTCAATATTCCTGTATATGTGCAAGTCGTGGACCCGAACTACAGACCTTGAGTACTGGCCCACATCTTGAAGGTGCCTCTCAGAACACTATCTTGCCTTGACAAAGTACAAAATCGATTTCTCAATCTAATGGGAGATGATCTCTTCTCTTCCCTGTAGCCCCTTTTTCAGAGAAGAAATGTTGCTAGTCTTTCTCTACTCTATTGTTATTTCCATGATAGGTGCTTGACTGAGCTTCAAGCTCTGACCTTCAAAAAACCTTCTCAGTAAGAACTCGTCATACTACCAACACTACAATGAACTCTCCTTTCTTCCTCTGTGTACCTAAAACCAAAGGAACTTCCATGAACAAACTTCCCGACTGTAGAACACGTTACCACAGAAGTGTTTCCCTGCAGACTACAACATTATCATTTTCAAGTGCAATGTCAACGAATATCTGTCGAGTCATCCTGTGAATTAATCATAGTTCTCAATCCTTTTAGAGTATTGTTTCATCATCCAATTGAAAATCTCACTAACCCGTATCCTTGAGTGGCTTTTGGTCTTGATAAGTGATCAACCATTAGTATAAAAAAGGGCCACAGAGATGAGATGCTTCCAAAAGATCCTCAACATCTCATACAGCAACCACATTACAAATGAGAAAGTGAAGAACAGACTTAGACAAGCATTCAGGTCATATGAAGATCTACTAATCACTGAAGAATCGGAAAATGAAGTGGTACCTCCATGTCACACGATCATCAGGTCTTGCAAAGATAATCTTGCAATGAGCTGTACAGGGAGGAAGAAAGAGAGGTAGACAAAGAAAGAGGTGGGAGGACAACATCCGAGAGTGGATAGGGTTCACGTTTAGTAACATGCTTAGGAAGGCAGAAAATCAGGAGGGCTGGACAACTTTGTCGTCCCAATGATACCAAAGGCCAAATGAGATGAGAAATATTTATTACTAGTGGGACCCGAGTCCTGGGAAAATTGAGGAAACCAATAATCACCACCCCGAGAAGGGAAAGGACCGGAAAGACTCTTTCCACCTAAACTGCTAAGCTTATATCCACACTATCATGTTTCGGAACAATCTACCACCGTAGTTTAAATAAAGAGTTCAGTTAGAAATTCTCTACAGATTCTTGAGTTCGACAAGACACACCTGAAGAAGGTCGAAGGTTACACATGTCGAAATGTTATGAGAATAACATCCAAGATGAGAACAGTAGTCCAAATGATTCAAATAATCCAAATTTTATCCACGATATAAAAAAAGATTGATAAATATAACTGTTATAGTAAAAGAAAAACAATCATTGAATTAGAAAACGATAAAAACGAATAGTTAAATAATGAGATGCTCTTTTGTAAATCAATATGAAAATTAGTTCATCTCATGACGTTGATTGCATACACATGATCAGTACATTAGAAAGCCATTGTTATCGTATTTTGAATATAAATTTGGTGTTTTAATCTTACCGTCAGTGTGATAAATGGTCGAAGTTTATAAATATACAGATACCCCTTTATTTTAATCAATATTCCTATTTCAACTTTTAATGGAAAAAGATAATTATACGCTGAGAATTTTCATTTTCTGTGATCCTTAAAAATAGCAATCTCGTAGTCAACACAGAAAGAAATAGAAACACTTGAGAAAGGGGTTAGATTCCAGAAATATTGTGATATTCTGGCGTCATGCATATGCCTAGTGACTAAGGAGAAATCTGGAAGCAAGTAAGATATATATATATATCTTCATCATCATCATATTCGGTTTAACATTTGTTTTACATGCTGTCATGTGTTGGACGGCTTTAAGAAATTGACTTTCAAACTAACTTATCTATGGCCAGATCTTTATTTATCCCTCTTTCTTTCAAGTCCATTTTTATAACTTCCTCCTATGTTTTCCTAAACTGGACCTGCTACCTCAACTGTTCTACATTTACTGACCCAAGAACTCTCATCCATTCTTTCAACGTGGCCATATCATTGAAGTCTCCTGTTCCAACTGGACCTGCTACCTAAACTGTTCTACATCTACTGACCCAAGAACTTTCATCCATTCTTTCAATGTGCCCATTTCATTGAAGTCTCCAGTTCTGCACACATCTTCCTATACTGTTCAGATTTAATCTTCCTCTGAGGTCATCAGAACTAAGCCTGTCTTTAAGACTCACATTACACATCCATTGTATCATTCTCATATAATTTCTCTCCGTGCAACACATGTCCTGAACTCTCACTGGCCAGGTTTCACTTCCATACATCATCACATTGTGTACACATGCCTGATAGACACTTCCCTTGGGTGACAGTGATAATGTTCTCCTGGTTCGTAAAGGCAGAAGTTCCCTGAACTTACTCCATTATCTTTTATCTCTTGCAATCACACTAGCATCTGTTCCAACCTGTGCACCAATGGTATCACCAAGGTAACAAAATATTAGGTCAATCTAACAAATCAAAATCGAGTTATTTCCCTTAAAGCAAAGTAAGAGTTATCGCCCCTGAGATTGAAGGAGTCGTCTGCCGGACAGTGAAAAGTAAACAGAACGGTCTCACAATTAAACAAGCATTTCACGTTCAGCGGTTTTTCTACATTTTAATTTATTCAATGTGTTTGTTAAATAAATCTGTTAATGGTTCTACTTCGTACTTCCTTCATTTTTCTGAGTTGTAATTGAACCGAAACGTATAAACATCAAGACATAACACAAAACTTAGGAACTACTTCAATAGCTTCGCCATCCAGATATACTTTTTTCACATTTGAGTTTTCATCTGTCTCCATGGTCTTACACTTCTTGCACATAAACTGGTTATCCTCTCTTAACCTACCAATAATTCCACTGTACTTTTTGTGTATCCCATGCTTACAAGTACCACAATATTGGGTTGGCAACTAAGTTCCTGCTGTTTGTTTGAAATTTTTAAATCTATTTTTTTATAAATTCTATTTTACAATCATTTTGTAATCTATTTTGTTTTTCGAGTTAATTTCTGTTTATTTTCAGATCATTAAAATGGGATGTTAATAAAAATGAACATTTCAACACCTTTTTGCTTTTTGGCTTTCTAGCAACGGAAAAAATATGAAAATCTGGTTTAACATTGGGAACAAGTTGTAAATAACAAGGAAGAATAATTAGTTATTTTTTTCAAAAACCTTTTAAATTTAAAAACTGCAGGAATTTAATTGCCAACCCAATATATATATACATTCTATATATATATATATATATATATATATATATATATATATATATAGAGAGAGAGAGAGAGAGAGAAAGAGTGTGTCAGGTTGTATATGAAAAGAAATCAAATAAAGTGCTCGATCATATAAGAGAGCTAATATAATTTATTTAGATACTGTATATGTAATATACAGTATCTAAATAAATTATATATATATATATATATATATAAATCGCCTTGTTATTAAGTATTCAGTTTTCCTTCTTACAACCTGGTATATTTCTGCACTATTATTAGCCTTCCATAAAGTACCGATATAGAAAATTATGTTTCCACATGTGCAAGCTGGTATGTCTGGCATAGAAGTGTGCATTATACATAATAAAAAATATAACCGGATCGACCATAGTCGAGGGTGACCCTGAAGGCTACTACATCGAGATGTAGGGGAGGATGCCACTATTTTCCCCGGATTATTCAACTTACCCTTGATCCATACTTATAATGCTGAGTGTTTAGCAAGGAGACATCAAGTCCCATTTTTTTTAGTCTTTGGTAGAGACTTGACCTAGGATAGAAGCCAACTCTCCATACCCATTAGCAAACACTAATCATTATGCACGATGGACTGGTATACATAGTCAGATAGCAAATACAGAAGTTCCATTTAAAGCCAGTGCTTAAGTATATATATATATATATATATATATATATATATATCTCATCATCACCATCAGGGTTTTGATCACTCCTGGAGGAGGAACCCACCCCTCCCTAGTTTCCGACCACCTTATTGGTTATTGTCATTCAGGGTTTTTTGCCATAATCGCCATGCTAGGCACTGCGGGTTGCCCACGCTATTTGCCCATAGCTAGGTACACATACATACATAATATATATATATATATATATATATATATATATGATGATTGCCACTTCTTTACAGAAGAAGGCCATTCCTACAAAGATTTCATTGTCCAATTGTGGTCGCACATATTGTTCGGCAGGCCTGGTTAATTTTTACAGGTCTCCATCGCCGTAGGTCTTGTAGGGATATCTGTACATGTAAGATAGCCATGCTCTGCATTTGTATGACATGCAGAGCACGCTCTCCTTCAAAGTCTGGTTTCAGTGACAAGCTGAACCAAGATAATTGAGACGATGTAGAGCGCAGGTTTTATATCAAAGTTTCCGTCTCCTAGATCTATGATTTAACAGAATCTATGGGCCCATCTTGCCGAGTAGAGTAGCATTGTGCCTGGGTACTATACCAGGTATTCCTACGCCCCCCCCCCTCTCGCATATATATATATATATATAATTTAAAAAAAAAAAAAAATAATAATTAGGAATTCCACCGCTTCGAAAAGGCAACACTGTAATGCATATTTACTGAACATTCTACACAATTATATGACACTTGCACCCGCCTATGGGTAAGTGTACGCTAATTTCAATTACTGTCTGTGGTGTTTTCTCGTGGCCGCGTAGGCATAAACGTCAGGCTCGTAATTCTAGACTGAATCTACAAACTGCGTTCGATCATATATATAACCGCCTGCAACCGCCACTCCTACACCGATGATGGTAAAAAACCCGAAATGATATCGTCTGTAGGTACAAAAACACTTTAGTATTTAAAAATATTTACAGTATATATATATTATACATATATATATACACACACACAATCATTGTCCACATAGACGATCCTAACCCAGTTTTAAAGGATGACATCATCCTTTGTTACTACAGCATTTATGAAGTCATAAAGGTTCTTTCCAGTGTCTTCAACTTGTTTTAGTGGATGACGTCATTCCTTTGTGATGTAATAAAGGATCTTCCTGGTGTCTTCCATTAATGTAACTTTTGTGACATCATCCAGCATGCACGGAGACAAACAAACAAACATACAAAGTTTTAGCAGTATATAAATATAGATGTTATGAATTCAGGTTATTAAAAAAAACTTTCTTCTGGGCCTTTTGGCTGGGATCAAAGTGTAATATCTGTTCTGATGGATACTACACCTTATAGATCGGTATCATCTTGGCCTTCGAACCTTGATTCCGCCGTTTTGGGGTATTGTCCTGTGCAGTTCTAGGAGGTCCATCCTCCCAGGCTTTGCCTTCTTACCCTTTGAGAAGGGGTTAGTTTATTGCTAATCGCCTGAGGCACCCCTACCGGGAAATGCCGATGGGGCTGCCCAGCCATTTTTTGTAGGCCAGAGTGTTCCTATTCTCAGGCACTGGCTTTCCAATCCCACCTTCCGACCTTGTGTCACATCTTTCTGCTGTGGGAGGGAAGTATATAAAAAAACAAAAAAAAACAAAGTAAATGCAGATGGCTTGCAACATCATAGCATTTCAGCCAGTGAACCATGCAACAAAAATACATTGCAACATCATGAGGATGAGGAAGATCGTCGATCTCCATCGGATGTAAACGAGGATGGAGGATGAATTGAAGGCATTAGTTCTTATTGGTATGGCATTCACCCTAGGTGAGTTGAGCCTGCTTCCTCCTTCGCCCATACAACATCTCTAACTATAGTAACCCATGCATGGTGATCCTGTGCAAGCTCAGCTGAAATCGCAATTCAGTCTCTATTCCATCAACAAAGACCAACAACCTGCCGGATGGAGATTTTAACAAGGTTTACCTTGATGGTAGTTGCCAATTGAGCAGTGGAGATAGAAGGAAAATGTCTTGGATCAAGTCTTCTGTTTGACGTCAAGCAACATGAAAAAAATCCACTTAAGACGTCTCTGCAACAGTGCAGAGGATTGTGATCATAAATTCAGTTGTTGACACAGGACGTTTATTGGCACTCGATTGATGTGACAGCATTAGTTGAAGCAGGTTCATGCAACAAATGTTTGAGAACTTGCTGAAAAGTCAGGCATAACTTATCTCTCAGGAGTCGGAGCTAGACCTTTTTTTAACAGTTCAGGAATCATAGTCAGATTTTTTTAACAATTCAGGAATCATAGTCAGATTTTTTTAACAGTTCAGATGCCAGAGTCAGATCATTTACCATTTAAATTGAACCATTTAACTTTTCAGAAGTCAGAGTTTGTTGTTTTGGCTGATGAATCTACAACTGTGGCTGGTGAGTAGGGTAGGTTAGGAGAGCGGCTGTGTGGGCAGTCATCGATTGGCACAAAAATGTATTTCCAGTCAGTTAAGTAATTATCAGTCGAGCGTGCATCAATTCAATAAAGATGCGACCCGTTTGAATAATGGGTCTGCGCTGATGAGACAGGACACGTTGATAAGATCTCCATTAAGAGAAAAGCCAAGCTCACAGAATGTTACAAAGGATCAGATGTGGAGAGACGGGTAGAGTTATTGAGAGTAGCCAGAGACAAAATGTCTACGTGAGCTTTGTCACGTCATGGAGGAAAATCATGGCATTGCATCTCCTCCTCCTTCGGATGAAACCCTCTCGTAATCTGAGAAGATGACATATTTATTAATTCTTTGATTTATGTCATGTTCAGCTCCAGTTAAGCACCCAGAAACAATAAAATGGTATTATTAGTCATTATGAAATGACAATGAAGATGAGGACGACGATGGTGATGATAGCAATGTTAAATAAAAAAAATAAAAAAAACAGGAACAGATGTTGGTAAGCTGTGTCCATACAATCTGAGCATTAAGCAATGAAAATGCTATTTCAAACTCAAGCATGACAGACTGACGAAAATGCTATTTCGTTCGAACTTAAGCATAGTGGACGAAAGAAAATGCGATTTCAAATGTAAGCATGGTGGACCAAAAAAAATGCAATTGCAAATTTAAGCATGACAGACTGACGAAAATGCTAACTTCAAACTGTTAAAGGTATATAAAAGAAAAATTGTTTTGAAAAATTTCTGTTTTTATTTTGAACAGTAAATTATTTGTGTAAATTAAACGTTTGATCACCCAGCTACTCTGGATGGATGGTCAAAGTTAATTGGGAAGAGAATAAACATTTTCGTTTCGTTAGCCTGACAGTCATATATATATATATATATATATATATTTCTTCTCTACAAACTCTTGCTTGATGTGACAGTTTATATATGCCTTCCCTTTAGGTTTCTGAGTGAATGCAGTTAATGGCCGCATTTTACTTGTTGAGAAACAATTGTAAGACCACAAGCAATTCTGCCATGCAAAAATTAAAATAAATGATTTGATTAAAGACTAAATTTTTTGACCATTCAAATATAAACAATCACTATATATGCTCTGAAATTTGTAACCTAATTTTCGTCGAGCTTGTAATTTGAATAATTTGGGACATCCATTTTATTTGCTGCTGCTTGTTTTGAGCTGGTTTTCATCCAAATTGTTTAATGTTTTCCAAGAAATAAATCACTTTATCACCTAAGAACATAGTTATTCCTGACCACAAGTCATTCATACTGGACATGATTCAGGCTGTCAATTCATTCATCAAAAGAATTCGATGGAAGGTTTTATATTATCGTCACAGATAGAGGAGAAGAGCGGATAAGTGAGGGCAGCTCAAAACTTGAGACCCCCGGACTACACTTTAACTATAGACACCAACTCTCTTGATGTTTTGTACTCAAGATTTTACAGGCTTACATCTCGTAAGGGTCCACCTCCTATCCTGGCTTTGGATGCATTTGAACAAGACATGATTAACATGGTGAAGAACATTAAAATTAAAAACAAAAATCAATATCTGAACACCACTATTGACAATATTAACAACACTTATAAAAAAATTAAAAAATACCCCTATAGTACCTGCAGATAAAAGGATGAATACATATATCATGAGCTTTGAAACTTACAATTTAATTCTAAAAGAACTTCATAAAAATTATAAACTAGCTCACATTGGAAATATGTGCGGAAATAGGCATAGAAAGAAACATAGAAATTTACATCCCTAAAAATCCAAGATTTACCCTTAAAGATCATAAAGCAGATTTCTTTCTAAGAACTTCTCATCTGTGGAACACATTACCAGGGGTTGCTTCCCTGCAGGCTACAACTTTCTCATCTTCAAATCCAATGTCAACAAATACTTGCTATAAACTGTCCTCAGAAGAATTCAAATTTTTTTTATTCCATGTATCATTTTCAATCCTCTCATAATATTCTTCATTATTCAACTGACAATTCACCCATCTCATTAACACTTATACTCAAGTAGCTTTTGGCCTTGATAAGTGGTGATTCCTTAGTAAAAAAAAAAATTTGGAAAGGAAAAAATTTTTCCTAATGAATGATCACTTATCAAGGCCAAAAGCCACTAGAGTATAAGGGTTTAATGAAAGAGATAGATAGTCAATTGAATGACGAATATTATGATAGGATTGAAAATAATGAATGAAATCGTTTGTTTTACGGCATATCAACCATGTATGGGTTATTTAATGTCGAATAAAGTTGTCAAATAGAATCCTATAAGTAGGATAATTATTTTATATTCTTAGAAAACATTACTCTTAGAGGGAAATTTTACAGTGAGAGTGGAAACATTACTCTTAGAAGGAAATTTTACAGTGAGTGGAAACATTACTCTTAGATAGGATAATGTGGATTTGGGAAAACAAACAGAAATGAAAGAATTATGCATGCAATGGTGATTTTGATGCTATCAGAAAGTCACATTAAAACACAAAAAGCCAAAATGTCAAAATAATTCTTTATGCATATAATCTAGCATGTAAAGTCATGTCGTTAGACTCTTCCAGCACGTAAAGTCATCTCGATTGGAAAAAATTCATTCTCAGACCAAATAAACAATTGAAAAAATTTAATTCACAGATTAAATTAACAATTAAAAATAATTAATTCGAAAAAAAGTTTAAAAACTTAGGAAACCAGCATTTTTGCTATTTAGTAGGTTATGGACTAAAGAACCTTCAAAAACTATGTTGACTGTAAATGATAAATACAAATATGGGTCTCAACTCGCATGTTAGATCAACTCATTGCATGACTTGAGCATCGGATCTGCATAATTCTTTCAATTTTTGATACAACAGGCGCATGTGTTGAGAATAAGGTATTATCAAAAGAAAAAATGACAAAATCCATCCATACAAAAGAATATACCAATTTTATTGACAACTTGTTAGGACAACCAAAAGTAAAGAGTTGGTAATGAATGAGAGTTTAGTGTTTTCCAGGAACGTTCCAAATAAAGAAGGAGTTTGTTAGTCTATAAGGAGAAGATGTTTGTTTCGGCTGACACTGTGTGAGTTTGCAAGTGACAGTGTATATATGCTGTCGCTGTGTTTAGTAGTTGCTCAATGTTACTTGTTGTGTCTGCTCAGAGCCTTCAGCCCAGGGCTTAGTCTGGATTTACAATGTACTCTCATTGGTCTGAAAGGAACACAAAAAAGGGGGAAAAACTGTATGTGTGTTTTTATATTACGTGCAAAATTTGAAGGTGAATATTTTTGTGCTTATGATTGCGGTATTGTAGAGTGGACACTTGTAAACAACATTCACTGCTGCTTCCTATACATGTAAGAAAATAAATGTTTTCTTTTAGTTTAAGAACAAAAAAGAACCATAACACTTGACATTTTGGGGGAATATCTGATGAAATATTTAGGAGAATTTGATCTATATATTCATATTATACCAGACTACATATGACCCCTTGGGTCACAACTACTACCATGACTTATTCTACTTTGATTTCATTTGAAAATTCATAAACTGTGATATATCTGTTAAGAAATTCTTCATGAATAATAAAAAAAAAATCTCTATACTATCCTTATGGATATTATAGAAGTAACGAGTCCTATAGGACTCGTTACTTCTATAATATCCATAAGGATAGTATAGAGATTTTTTTTTTATTATTCATGAAGAATTTCTTAACAGATATATCACAGTTTATGAATTTTCAAATGAAATCAAAGTAGAATACATACATGTTTACGGTGTGTACAAACAATATGTAAATTAACGGAAAGAAAAGAGTCACTCTTTCTTTAAATGCTCACAGAAATATTACAAACCATTAGAGAGTGGTTGAATCAACATACAGTGAGAGAGGGCGAGAGAAATACATAGATAGCTAAGTGAGAGATGGGTGACTTGTTCAGTTAATTAAAAGATTATGGCAAATAAGAATTAAAATAGATTTAAAAAAAAATATAACTCAATCGGAAAACCAAGGAATATTTTAGCATGTATTTCGTGTGATTAAAATATACGAGATACCCTAGGGAAACAAAGTTAATTAACTCAGTTTTAGTATAATAATAATTATATATATATGTCAGATTCTTGATATTAGACCTAAATAGCATTTCATCTGACAAATCGATATTTGATTCTGCCTAGCCAATGACTTTTTTTAGTATGTGTTTTTTATATATTAAAGAAATAAATTCCAATCAATTTCATTGATTACATATTCTACCCAGCCTGATAATTCTTTCGGTAGCACACACTTCACAAGATTCACAATTTATTTTCATTGGATAATCAACATATAATACATAATATATATAATAAAAGATATTCTGCAAGATTAATTTTTTTTCTTCAAAAGCTGATATGATGTTATTGATTAAAACAAGAGATGGCCAAAGAGTATAATAAATAAAAATAAAGGCTTCAAAATTACTTTCAATTCCAAACTTTCATGATGATAATAAACAAAAGTCAGCCATTTTAATCTATTATTAATAGCTTAATAAATTACCTACTTGGGTTAACTATCATAAAAGTTCAAAATTTTAAGGTAATTTTGAAACCTTTAAACTGATGAATAGAACATAATTTTAAGCTGTAATTAAAGGCAAAAGGTCAAGTATTACAGTTCTCTTGTGCTTTTCAACCAAATGAAAACATTTTATAATGCCCATCTGTTGTATCAAAGAACACAATCTTTTCAGTTTAAAAATATCATTCTGTGGAGAGCGAGGTGTGTGTGAATTGAATAGTTGAACATCGTGAGAGAGAGAGAATTGGACAGTGAGCGAGATGAAACAGAGAGAGGGGAGACAGAGTGTGGGGGAAAGAGAGAGTGAGGGAGAAAGAGAGAGAGTGAGGGACAGGTGAAAGAGAGAGTGGAGAGTGAGGGAAGAGAGAGGGAAGAGTGAGGGAGAGAGAGAGGGAAGAGTGAGGGAGAGAGAGAGAGGAAAGAGTGAGGGAGAGAGAGAGAGGAAAGAGTGAGGGAGAGAGAGAGAGGAAAGAGTGAGGGAGAGAGAGAGAGGAAAGAGTGAGGGAGAGAAGAGTGAGGGAGAGGGAAGAGTGAGGGAGAGGGAAAAGTGAGGGAGAGGAAAGAGTGAGGCAAGAGTGAGGGAGAGGGAAGAGTGAGGCAAGAGTGAGGGAGAGGGAAGAGTGAGGCAAGAGTGAGGGAGAGGGAAGAGTGAGGCAAGAGAGAGAGAGAGAGGAAAGAGAGAGAGAGGAAAGAGTGAGAGAGAGAGAGGGAAGAGTGAGGGAGAGAGAGAGGGAGAGAGAGAGGGAAGAGTGAGGGAGAGAGAGAGGGAAGAGTGAGGGAGAGAGAGAGGGAAGAGTGAGGGAGAGAGAGAGGGAAGAGTGAGGGAGAGAGAGAGGGAAGAGTGAGGGAGAGAGAGAGGGAAGAGTGAGGGAGAGAGAGAGGGAAGAGTGAGGGAGAGAGAGAGGGAAGAGTGAGGGAGAGAGAGAGAGGAAAGAGTGAGGGAGAGAGAGAGAGGAAAGAGTGAGGGAGAGATAGAGAGGAAAGAGTGAGGGAGAGATAGAGAGAGAAGAGTGAGGGAGAGGGAAGAGTGAGAGAGAGGGAAGAGTGAGGGAGAGGGAAGAGTGAGGGAGAGGAGGGAGAGGGAGAGGAGGGAGAGGGAAGAGTGAGGCAAGAGTGAGGGAGAGAGAGAGAGGAAAGAGAGAGAGAGAGGAAAGAGAGAGAGAGAGGAAAGAGAGAGAGAGAAAAGAGTGAGAGAGAGAGGAAAGAGTGAGAGAGAGAGGAAAGAGTGAGAGAGAGAGAGAGGAAAGAGTGAGAGAGGAGAGTGAGAGAGGAGAGTGAGGGAGAGAATAGCTAGACAGTAAATGAGGGGGGAGATGGACAGACAGAAATAGAGTGAGATAAAGAGAAAGGAACAATTGTTTGGCTTTATTTAAAAAAAACAAAAAAACATAAAAGACATTCCACAGAGTTTAATTTCAAGTCATGACATGAGGTAAGAACACTAAAACATCTGTATCATACTGTACGCATTAGGTTTTTCAGAAAAGATTGGCCGATTTTTTTGACTCGCTCTTAAAATATTGATTTACGTTTTTGCAGTGTTTTAAAATTTTACACGCTCAATAATTGCTTTTTAATAAATTTACGATTTCTTTCAGAATTCAATTTTGAATCATATAAGCATTTAATAACAAAGATGAAATGAAAGAAATGTCTATACGTTTCTTGCATGGGTTCAAATTGTCATAATGCTCTATAAACAGTCAGCAATAACAACAAAGCCTAGAGAGAAAAGTCCACTAGAGGTCAGAAAATACCAAAGTGATTTAAGAAATTCAATAGCGTTAATGAGAACCTTGAAGACGAAGAAAGTAGGGTACGGTCATGCACTCTTGAATGTTTGAAAACAATTGTTGAACAAAGCGCACATCAACGTGTAAAAGAAATGTCTAAGGCACTTAATGTTAGTATTTCAATGGTGTCCCTATTTACTTGCCTCCCCATGAGAGCAGAGTTAGACACAACGTCGGTTTTTGATGTGGGGAAACTCCATTCTGGATTGGGACAAAAATTTAAATTGCTTCAGTCTAGAAGGATTTCTCTTTCGTTGAATAAGGACAGAACAGATTAAGTTTAGTATAAAAACAGATACTACACTTTGCTCCTAGCCAAAAGCCTGAAGAATGGAATGCAAAGAATGTAAATAAATTCAATAACGATTTTACAGTCCGACACAAGATCACTAAAGAAAGGTGAAGTGCAAAAACTTCCGAACGTCACGATAACACCAAGCCGACAAACCAATTTGAAAACTGCAAATAATGAATATTCCTCAATTCACGTTTTGTCAATTTTATCTTAATTGAAATTCTTATATTGGCCAAATATCCACTCTTTATGAATTTCAAAAACGAAATGATGCACGCACACCAGCAAACTGCATCCAAAATACTTACAGTGATTGTGTAGGGCTGAAAGAACACACAGGAGATCATTTTCATGATTTAGAAACATCGTCTAGAATCTTTGACACGAATCAAGAGAATGGCTCTCATTCCTTTCTTCTTCCATGTGCCTAACATCAAATCGGTTAAAATTCCATGATGATTCCCGAGTTTAACACGAGACACTTGAAGAAGCTCGTAGGGTTAAACGGCTAAAATTAGGAAATCATCATCATCGGTTTAATGACAGTTTTACATGCTGGCATGTGTTGGACGGCTTTTAGAAATTTACTTATAAACTAACCTATCGTTGGTCAGGTCATTATTCAAACTACATAATCTGAAATGCAATAGATTTTCTTTGGAAGTCATTTCCTTAGTTGAGACAAGATTTTTTTAGGGCGGATGCCTTTCTTGACGCTAACCCAGTTGGTGATGGGGACCAGTGCTTTTATTGAGACAACATCTTTAGGTAATTGTCTACCAATGCTTAAGAGCGCTCTACTACGAAAATTGTAAATAATAATAATAATAACAATATATATATAGATTTATATTTTTATAGGAGGCAGGGTAACTCGAGGAGTGGACTGCCGGTTAGTTTCCTTCACAACCACCACTTTGAACAATCTACGGAGGTTGGGGATCGTTCCTATGAAATTTCATATTCCATGCTCTAAAAAGCCTAGAAGAAATTAGCAGACTTTTGTTCATACCAGTCGAGGATACGTCCTCGACAATCAGTCTGGCAGAGTTTTGACCATTTTGAAACCTTGCTTTCGTCGAGTTGAGGTATAGTTCTGTGCAATCCTAGGAGGTCAATCCTCCCAGGCGTTACGATCACTCTGCTTTGAAATAGCATTTTCGTTGGTTAGTCATGCTTAAGTTTGAAATAGCATTTTCGTTGTTCAGTCATGCTTAAGTTTGAAATAGCATTCTCGTTGTTCAGTCATGCTTAAGTTTGAAATAGCATTCTCGTTGTTCAGTCATGCTTAAGTTTGAAATAGCATTCTCGTTGTTCAGTCATGCTTAAGTTTGAAATAGCATTTTCGTTGTTCAGTCATGCTTAAGTTTGAAATAGCATTTTCGTTGTTCAGTCATGCTTAAGTTTGAAATAGCATTTTCGTTGTTCAGTCATGCTTAAGTTTGAAATAGCATTTTCGTTGTTCAGTCATGCTTAAGTTTGAAATAGCATTCTCGTTGTTCAGTCATGCTTAAGTTTGAAATAGCATTTTCGTTGTTCAGTCATGCTTAAGTTTGAAATAGCATTTTCGTTGTTCAGTCATGCTTAAGTTTGAAATAGCATTTTCGTTGTTCAGTCATGCTTAAGTTTGAAATAGCATTTTCGTTGTTCAGTCATGCTTAAGTTTGAAATAGCATTTTCGTTGTTCAGTCATGCTTAAGTTTGAAATAACATTTTCGTTGGTCAGTCACACTTAAGTTTGAAATAACATTTTCGTTGGTTTTATTTACTCCTCCCCAGGAGTTAGGCACAAGGCCAGTTTTATCTTACTCCCACAAGTAAGATGTGACCCAAGATCGGGTCGGGAAAGTGGGGTTTGAAAAGCCAGCACTCGAGAGGTGAGCACTCTGGCCATTTAAAAATTGCCTGGGCAGCCCCGTCGGCATTCCCCGGTAGGGGCGCCTCAGACAGCAAGCAATAAACTTACTCCTCCCCAAAGAGGGGAGGCAAAGTCTGGGAGGGTGCACCTCCTAAAACTGCACAGGACCGGCAACCCCCAATAGACCGGCGTAAATCCAGACCCAAAGGCCCAGACAATACCGAATTATAGCAACAAACCCTTATAACTTCCAAAATATTGATAATTTTATAAAAATTATTCTCAAATTAACTTGATCAAATATAAAAGCAATATTAAGCAAATAAAAAATCTTTCCTTATTTTGGAAAATGAATGTTGATGTTTTTCCTACATTTACATATGATCGGTGTTGCTTATTTTTCTACTTTCACGTTTTCTTAGTATATTATACATTGAATGAATCATCGGCTTTGACATTTATTCTTTTAATTAATGTACTCTAACGCATAGACGGGTGACAGGGATAAAAAAATCTCAATACAGTGGTTTATAAGAATGTCCATGTCACGCTCCAACTGATTGCTTATGTTACGAATGAGTGTTCATTAATGAACAAATAAATGTCATTATCATCAATTCATTGGATTTAAATATGTGGTCTGTTCAAAAAGTTTTAAGTCTCACCCAGAAGGAAGAGCCGTAACTGAGCACTTTTGTTGTAGCAAAACTGCCACTTCTCATAAAACTAGAAAATCTAATCCGGGTTTATGTCTTAATTCCTGTGTAGTTAGGCCTATCGAAAGCAGCAGCAGTAGCAGCAGCAGCAGCGAATGTGGTTTTAAAGTATCGACTCTCAATTAGACAATCTCTTTCAGCCAATCACAGGCAAAAATATTCACCTCGGAATTTTTATACATAATATAAAAACTCAAACACTGGTGTTCTCTTCCTCGTTTCCAGTTTTCCTTTCAGACTCCACATATATGAGTATGTCCCAAATCTAGTCTAGGCCTCTCGGCCGAAACATCTTAGACGAAACAAGAAACATTCATGAACTACTAAATACAGCAACAGCAGATACACACTGGTTATCGAATTCACATACACACTAGTTCGCACATACTCTCATACAAGCTAAATTCTACTTCTCCTATTACCCACTCAGTCACACATGTGTTTCACATATTAAATTCACACATACACTGACTAAACAAAGGGAAAACATACATATGCACACCGCCTGCTTCGTCTACCAAACTTACACATTGTCACAAGCAAACTAACGGCAACAGCCGAAATAAACATGCCAACTCATCTTATTCTCACAGGCTAAACGACTTCTTTTCACTTGGAACGTTCCTAGACACTCTGAACTCTCATTTACTACCAACTCTTTACTTTTGGTTGTCCCAACAAGTTGTCAATAAAAATTGATATATTCTTTTGTATGCATAGACTTTCATTTCAGAATTTTTGAGATGAGGATAGATAATTGGTATTATTCGGACTACTGTTCTCATCTTGGATGTTATTCTCACAATGTTTTAGCCGATGTAACCTCCGACCTTCTTCAGGTGCGTCTTGTCGAACTCGGGAATCTGTACAGAATTTTGAACTGACCCCTTTATTTAATCAACGCGGGTAGATTGTTCTTTTTCTGTCAGCCATGAATGGATAGAGGTCTTAAAGAATTCGTAATTATATTCTTAGTATCACCTGTACTAAGGATTGAACCTTCAATCCCCAGAAAACTGTCACTTAGAACTGATTATTACTTAGCACTTTATCCGTTGCACCGCAGGTCCATGTGGATAGAGTTTGTAATTCTACAGGTCCATACAAAGTTTAGTGATGTGCGACAAATTTAAAAATGGAGAAAACAGAGACTGAGCAGTCATAAAATATCTGTAAAAGAAAGGTATGACACCTGACGACACGGTACTGATTCTGGCCGAGGGTTCCCCTTCCGATGCGACTATGAAGGAGTAGGTGACAGAATTCAAGCAAGTCAGACACAACAAAAACCTTCTAAGGGTAATTAGTTTCAACTTCTAACATATATGAACCATAGCTAAATACAATTCACTAATTATTTTTAAAGGATTCTTTTAGCAATTGTAGTGTGTTTTAGTTACTATTTTCAAAATATAAAAGAATACTTTTTCACTAGTTTATTTCTGTATTGTGTTCTAAATTCCAAATTAAAACGGATACTGAGAAAAAGATTTTTTTTTTTAATGAATTCTAAATGATTTTATTTGAAAGTAAAATTTCACTTTAGAAAACTAATGCTGTGATAAATGTAATTGGAACAGTTTTTGGCATAATTACAAATAAAACAAATAAACTTAGATTTTCATTTTTCCTTCAATTCTGTAATACTAAAAGAGACTTAAAACTCTGATTCGATCATTGTAACCTGAATACCTGGTATCTCCTGCAGCCACAGTACTGTATCGTATTTGAAGAAAATAATAAATATTTGACTCTTGTATGACATACGATTGAGCATTTTGATAGGTTTTTTCTGCAAACATAAGACACATACTATATAATATATGTATATGATCAAAAATCCTGATGATGATGATGATGATGATACATATATATAATATAATAATTTACTAAATGTGTCCAATTTGTTTCAAAGAAACATTTTATTCATACAATTGTTTTTCCCCATTTTCAAAACATATTTTCTCTTAACAAACGCAAGATGTTTTCAAAAGACTTATTATGCAATCACTCACCTGCTCACTCTGAGAAAAGACATTTCTATGAAGAAGCGATGATTATGTAACAAGCCAAACTGACAAAAAAGACATGACCGCAACATATGAATACGAAAACAAAACACACTAAGATATAAAAAAAACAACAACAAAAAAAACAACAACAACAAAAAAAATGGAGTGATCCATGTCAGTGATTTTTCCCCTCAAGCCAAAGAACAGAACTGTGAAAATGAAGAAGCCTTTTGAAAACATCTTGAGTTTGTTACTAAGAGAAAAGGTATGGTTTAAAAATGGGCAGAAACAATTTTATGAATAACAATTTCTTTTTGAAATAAATTTGTAACATTTAGTAAATTATCATGCTATATTTTGAGCTCTCGTGATTTGTACACTATTGAGCTCTTAACCCAACTTTTGTGTGAATTTAAATATCCATGTCAATGAAACCATGGTACGTACGTCTCTGGAATATGTAACGTAGTTTTTAAATAGACACTTAACTGTTTTAACTTAGTATGCCATCACCTGCTCACTCTGAGAAAAGACATTTTTATGAAGAGGCGATGATTATGTAACAAGCTAAACTGACAAAAAAGACATGACCGCAACATATGAATACGAAAACAAAACACACTAAGATATAAAAAATAAACAAAAAACCGCACTGATCCACGTCAAGGTTGCTAGTGGGTGTAGTAGCTTTCAATGTTATCTGGAAGACAAGTTAAATATGGGAGAGTGGTATGCTCAAGTTAATGTTTACGACTGACTGAACTTTTTGAAATGCGGCCATACCAAGCATTTTTCGGCAACGGTTGTTTCATCAGCCGTTGTTAGTATTATTATTATTGTTGTTGTTCTTGTTAATGCTATTATTATTATTATTATTATTATTATTATTATTATTATTATTATTATTATTATTAATCTCTATTTATAAAATTATTGGATGTAAATAGCTTCCAAAACTTTCAATACATTACGATTTACTAAGAATTTTAAAACCAGTTTAAATTACTTTCTATTCGACAGTTTAAATGCTTTAAAATTCCTTTCAAATTTCGAGGGTTCACGAAGTAATTCATTCATCTTTTTTATATTGCCATTACTCCCAGTTTTATCCTGACCCTGGCGACCCAGAGTGGCAGTACCTGTAAGTGTAGCATCTATGGGTTAAAAAGAATTTATCAACAAATTATTTATTTACAAACTACAGAACTACCAAACAATTGAATCTATCAACTATTTCGGATCCGAAACATTTCTGAAAAAATATTTGGAAATGTTTAAAACTTGAAGCATAACAACTTTTAACCAAAATGATTTGATTCGATATCAGTCAGAGGAGGAGAAATCCTTCTTGACTGTGGCAATTTAAAGTTTTGTTCCACCTAGAGCAGCTGGATACCCCACACATAAAAAAAACGACCTTGTGTCTAACTTTGCCCCCGTGGGGAAGCAAGTAAATAGGGATTGGATTCGGCATTAAATAAGCTAAAAAGGGTTGATATGCCGTAAAACAAAACAACCAAACTTACTTTAACTTTACAAACAGCAAGTCATTATTTACTTGCTTCCCCACGAGGGCAAATTTAAACACAAAGTCGGTTTTTAATGTCAGTGATATCCAGCTACCCCAAAAGGGCCTCCCTGGATTGAGACAAATATTAAAAAAAAACAAAAAAAAAACTGTCCCAGTTAAGGCTTTGTCTTCCACTTACTGAGGACAGATATTACACATATTTTGTTCCTTCAAAATTATATAATTAGGCACAAGGCCCTCAAAAGTGTGAGGAGTCAGTCATCCTGTCTATCCCACTTTTAACTAGACTCATTAGCAGTCACCACAATACCACATTTACTCTATGGGCTATTCTTTTTTTAAAACATTTTTAGTACCATTGTATCACCACTTATCAAGAGTGACTCGAGGATAAGGGTTAATGAGACGGAAAGCCAAAAGATGGGGAACACTATGGGAGTACTACCATTGGTCAATGGTATGAACTGCGTTTGATTACTTACGGGACAGTTCATGACAAGAATTTGTTTACATTGGATTTGAAGACAACCAACTTGTAATCAGCAGCCCCGCGACTTAAACTATCCCACACGATACTACACTTTGATCTTAGCCGTAAGACCGGGTTATTTACCAGACTCTCACTGCAGCAAGGTTATGCATGAGGTCAGTTTAACGTGATGGAATCCAATTACTCTAAATGGGGGGGGGGGGGGGCACACACTCTGGGCGGATGCAAAATTTGCTGTCATCGGATCCGTCGCCATTCTTCGGTAGAGGTACTTTACGCGATCGGCGATAACCCCCTCCTGGAGGAGGAGGTAATGCCATGGAGGATGGCCTCTTAGTACCGAACACAACCGAATCATACTTCACTCCGATCTAAAGGTCGGATCTTCTTTTAACTCCAGCCATCCTTTTTAATAACAACGACATTATTATTTATCGTTTGATGAACAGCAGAGAAAGAGTTGTTATTATTTTGTTTTTATCGATAAAATAGTTAAAATTCCGTTTTTTTTGTATGTTTGTTTTTTAATTTCCGCCATACGCAAAAATGTAAATAACACGTATTCAAAGGAGGGGAAAAAAGTTAATTAAAAAAACTAGAAAAGAGTTGGACGTGTCATACAAAACTGCAAAATAAAAAGAATGTTTTTTTTTTTTTTAAATTAATAAGAATTTAAACTTTCTTTGAAAGTAGAAAAATATATTTGTTTTTCTTACCGTTTCTGTGTCTCTTTTTTTGTTCCCGATATAAACAATGAATATAAACAATAAATTAATCCGGAGATAAAAATTAAGATTTTTACAACTAAACGAGCGGACACGGAAAAGGAATGAATCCAATTTTTAACCGAAGTGAACGGCTTCTTCCGTCTAAGGCGAGCGACTGAAAAGATGTGCAGCCGTTACTAATGGAATGATATCATCAACATCGGACGGACGAGCGAATCGCATGGATGTGCGTATGCGTGTGTGTAATATCTTTCTTTATAGTGTGATTATATATATATATATATATATATATGGTTATGGCTACCGTGTAAATATATTAGCGACAGTGTGTGTGTATATATCTAAAAATGCACGTGAAGAGAATACAGTGGCTACGAGTGGATTCTAATGAATGACCTACGTTAGTGAACTTACGTGTATGGGTTGAGAAATAGAGACACATATTAGCGTGTGGGGGAGGGGGTGTAAAGAAAGAAACGGTACAAACAGGTTGAGAAACACTTGAAGGAGTCCCCGTTTACTTGACTCCCCAATGAGAACAAAGTTAGACACAAGGTCGTTTTTTTAATGTGGAGGGATCTCCAGGAAAATCCCTATTTACTTGCCTCCCCCAAAAAGGTAAAGTTGAACACAAGGTCAGTTTTAAAGTAGAGGAAATCCAAGAGATTCCATATTTACTTGACTCCCCACACAAGAGCATAGTTAGACACAAGATCGGTTTTAATGGGGGGGGGGGGGTCCGTGTTTACTTGACTCACCTACGAGGGCAAAGGTAGACACAAGGTCGATTTAAATGTGGAGAAAATCCAGGAGAATCTGTATTTACTTGACTCCCCTATAAGGGCAAAGATAGACACAAGGTCGGTTTTAATGTAGTGAAATCCGTTCTATTTATCTTCCTCCTACAAGGCAAGGTGTGACACAAGGTCGGGAAAGTAGGAAAGAACCAGCGCTCGAGAATTTGAGCACTCTGGCTTTTTAAAAATTGACTGGGTAGCCCCGTCGGCATTCCCCGGTATGGGCGCCTCAGACAGTAAGCAATAAACTTACTCCTCCCCAAAGAGGGGAGACAAAGCCTGCGAGGGTGTACATCCTAGAACTGCACAGGACCGGCAACCCCCAATAGACCGGCGTAAATCCAGACCCAAAAGCCCGGATAATACAGGTTTTATTAGGCGGGGTAAAAACCCCTGGTTGAAATCCGTATTTACTTGACTCCCCTATGTCGGCAAAGGTAGACATAAGGTCGGTTTTAATGTGGGGAAAATCCAGAAGAATCCGTATTTACTTGACTTGCCAAGGAGGTCAAAATCTCTATTTACTGATCACCCCAGCCAGAGTAAAACATTCAATATGGATTTTTTTCCAAACATAACTCAATCCCAAAACTAAGGTTATTTCAACCAGCATTTTCTGATACAAGGTCGATTTTAATGTAGAGGAAAATTCAGGATAGTCTCTACTCACTTGACTTTGTAACGAAGGCACAGTTTGACACAATGTCAGTTTCTAATGTGGGGAAATTCTAGGAGACTTCCCTATTTACTTGCCTCCCCAACGAGGGCAAAGTTAGATACATCGTTTTTTTCATGTGAGGAAAATCAAGGCAACTATTTACTTGACTCTCTAATGAGGGAAAAGTTAGGCATAAGGTCGTTTTTTTTTTTTTTAAGCAGGTGACAATCCAAGAAAATCCCTATTTAATTGACTCTCCAACGATGGTAAAATTAGGCACACGGTTGGTTTATAATGTGGTGAAAATCCAGCTCTCTGAAAAGGGAAACGCTTGCCTAGGCCTTTTGCGGCCAAAGGCCATCGACAAACACAACAAATGACACACACGAACTACTAAACATAGCGACAGCTTATACACATTGCTAAACGAATGGATGTACACAGTTCATACACGCACCCTCTCACTAACAAGACAGGCACATTAATATACACACACATTTACAATGACTATCCCATTTATACAGTCACACGTAAGCGCACACGGCGCCAGCCGAAATGAACATGTCTACTCAAATTCTCCTTACAGACAAAACAACTTATCTTCACTTGGAATGTTCTATGACTCTAAAGTTTTGTATTTTATCAACTCTGTATCTTTTCTTGTCATAACAAAGTTGTCAATAAAAATTAATAGATTTTGTATGGATAGACTTTGTCATTTTTTCGTTTGATATTTTGCCTTTCCCTCTATCAAATGTACAAATCACTTTTAAATTTTGAAAGGATTACAAAGTAAACACATGCTGGTTACTTTTTGATGGATTAAAATGATTGACTTGTTTACTATCGTGACCTTTCGAAATCAGAGAATGATTTTCAAGACTTAATTAAAACATCTTTTTTATTATTTGGACTACTTTTTGACTATGTGGATTATTTGGACTACTTTTAGATTATTTGGGCTATTTTTGGATTATTTGGATTATTTTTTGTTACCTTGGTGATACCATTGAAGCACAGGGTGGAGTAGGTGCTAGTGTGATTGAAAAAGTTAGAAGTGGATGGAAATAAGTTCAGAGAACTTCTGCCATTACTAATCAGCATAGCGTTACCACTGTTGATCAGTGTTGAGTCTATCAGGCACATGTACGCAGTGTGATGATATATGGAAGTGAAACCTGGCCAGTGAGGGGTTAGGAAGGACATACATTGCATGGAGAGAAAAATCCAATTATTACAGCAGTTACTGAGACAACATTAGCACGATGACCAGTGTCGAAATCCAGCTCTGAATTTATACGGAGAGAACAAGCAGACAATCACAACCTCAACAGTGAATGCACACAAACAAGTTCATACTAGGACAAAAAAAAACATGCAAAAAAGACTGGAGAGTACAACAGTCGAAATGATGTGAAAATGGCAACAATCAAGATTTCAAGGATGCTATTACTACGCATTTCATTTGCACTTGTAACCACACGTTCACAACAATTGGGAGAGGTGATGGTGGCTAAGTGGTTACCGACACGGACTGACAACCTGGGTGTGCCAAGTTCGAATCCAGATAGTTTCATATAAACACTTTCACTTAGAATGTTGGCAACCTTCACGTGGTACCTCTCATAGGTACACAATGTCTTTCTAGAAAGAATTCCAACTAGGAAGATATCAGAGGAACTGTTACAGTGCGATGGTGATCTATCCTATTTCGGGAGGAGATGGACTCTTTCAGAGACTATGAATAGAGTTACAACGAAGTGTCATAGCAGTCATAGCCACAGTATCGGATGTAGACTTTCTGTGACATACTATTTCTGTACTTCTGTACATACACTCTTGTAAATATACCACCGTGTTGTGTTAATTATAATCGGGCCTTCAAGGGAACAATAGAATCATCTGATTCATACAAAATGAATGAATGAATGTTCGTGTTATATTAATAGTGTAAATGTTGCTGAAAAATATTTTTTTCATAAGGGTTGAATTGCAGATATAGTTTAAAAAGGAAAAGCCAAAAAGGTCATAACAAACAAATAAAATGAAAGCGTTAACTTTGTTCTCATGTAAGACGGTGACATGCAAACAAGATTTTTTTTTACGTTTATTTATTTATTGTCGATAACAGCCGCGACTCAACCTCGTCTTTACTATTTATATCTTTCTTTACATTTCAAAGTTTTGTTGGGATGCTCCCGTAGTCATATTGGTTCGAACTTCTAGTTGCATTATATTGTCAATAACATGGCACAACAATAACAAATGAAAATTGGCTAGTCAAAATCAAAGTTTGATTTGTCAGTTTAAATGCTATTTAGGTCCAACTTCTAAAATCCAGACAACTTAAATTTATATATTAGATGTATAAAAGAAAGAAAAAAAAGAAAAATGTTGTCATTGATTGATTCAACTCTCAATAAATTTGCAACATTCATGAGCATAAAATTATAATAATTTCTACATTTTTTTTGTTTCATTTTAGTTTAATTAGTTCTCAGAGATCAAGGAGGCTTCATCCTGGGGCTAATACACTTGATTTTTTTGTTGAGTTACATTGATATCCGAGGGCTTTTTTAAGGATTGACGCTGTCCCTTTTGGAGCTGTTATCTGAACTTCGCTACAGCTTGGTCTTCCAGAGTCTGTGTCTAGATATTTAAAAAAAAATTTTTTTATTAGACCAGTTGCCCCTACCACAACATATGACTTCAAGTCATACCTGTTTACCATCGTATGTAAGTAGTGAGAACAGTTGTAATACATAGATTGATTATTTCACACCACTTTCGCCTATGTGCATGTTGCTGTTGAAATTTTTAACAGCTGGTACATATTAATATGTCAATGAGATGATCTGATTTGGCTAAATATTATGATTTGAATCAGCATATTTTTATTCAATATTATCTTGGAATCGATTTTTCTGAGATGCTAATATTGAAGATTGTATCACCAATTCTTTTTCTATTAGATCGGTAAGAAAATAATGTTCTTATCTATAAACTTCAAATATTTATAAAACAGATTAAATTGAAATTTATTAATCGAAATATTAGGTTGATAAAATAATGTCGATCTTTTTGGTGAAGTTGGACAAAGTAAAAATAGCAAGCAAAACTAATAACTTAATTCATGTCTAAGAGGAAATTATAATTACAAATAAAAAAAATAATATTAATAACTAACAAAATCTGCATACCTAGAGCAGGAGTCGAAACAAAAATGCTAAACTTATAGTAAACCAAGAAATAAAAAGAGAAAAAGAAAAAAAAAAGAAAAATTATAACATATGAAAGGAGGCGATTGTCTAGAGCTGCTTAAAAATGAAACAAAGCTAAGAGCACAGAATTTTTTTGACTTTTGATAATTAAACTTATTGCCGAAAGTGATAGATGTAATTTTCCCTTTCACCTGGCAAATATATCTATGATGTGAGAGAATAAGAAGATTGAAAATGCCAAAATGACGTTCACATAAGGCCATGCCTAGAACAAACTGCTTCATATCATCGACTGGTACAGATCCCTTTTTTTTCTTTCTTAAACCACAATATGCAAATCATGATCTGTTGACAAGCACAAATTCTCTAGAAAAAAAAATCCACATTGAAATAAAAATCACTCCTTGAAATATGCATTTGCCTTTGTTTATTCTAATTTGTCAATAGTTGACAAATTTATCAATTAGCTCATTGTGGTTTTGTATCATTTTGTATGTAAAATGCATAAAAACATCAAAGTAATCTCACATGGGAATTTTCGCTCTGTTTTTAACTGTTATATCGATTATCTAAGAAAATTTACATCGCCTGCAGTATAAGACTCCAGTTGCATGATCGCCTGGCCTCTTCTATGGATGGCCTTGCGTTCAAACCTCTTGTTTGGGCTTGTCAAGAAATTAGGAAAATAGAGGGAATACCATATATTTTTTCTTTCTTTTATAAATCCTAAGAGAATATGTCGGAGTCAAAATTGTCATTAGCAACTTATACGGCTTGAAACATGGCGGCGTGGTGTCCGTTTCAGAAAGAAGAAGCATCGTGGCAATGGCTCTGTTACTCAAACACGAAACATAGAATCGAATGAGGATGTGTAATGAGATTACCCTGGAGTGATGGGAAAAGACAGGATAGTGAATGAGTATTATAACTTAGATGGTAACGTAATGTTCGTTAGGGAGGGGGGTGTTTGGAATGCAATTGTTTTGATAAGTGCAAGTTAGAAACTGAAATGGAAATTGTAAACATTTTATTTTTTTTATTTTTAAGTAAATATGCCGAGTGAGGAATGTATCATATCCAATTGCAAACGTACATCACTGATCGAGAAAAACATCAGAAGAACGACTTGACGATCGAAGTGAGCAGACTTTTGCTTCTCAACCACTGGGGTTTGAGGAGTGGCTGTAACTATTAATTGGAGTATGCAAAAAGCAATGTCGATATTCTACATGCAATATATTGTAATCTATATAAAAAGAACAAACACTTTTCTTGTTTCTGATACCTTCATTTGTGCTGCAACACTTTTTGGGATTTGAGCACCAATAAAAGAGAGGGTACACTGTTACATATAAAACCAGCTGTGACGTATTGTTGCACTGATTGTGATAAACAAAAGCCTAAAACAAATGATTAGAGGTGGAAATAAATCTGAAAGAAAAGAAAATCAGTGGAATAATTGAAATTACAGTAAAACTTATATGCTATGAACTTCCTCTGCTATGAACAAAATTAAATATGAACTTCCTATGCTATTGTAGCAGTTACCTCCTCCTTTCAAAACATAACTGCACCTGTTGGCCGTTAGGTGTCGCTTTGTCACTAACAGGTGGCGCTGGAAAGCAACACCAGAGTTATCTGCCCTTCGGACTATAAAACCAGGTGCAAACAGAAATTCCCTCTCTTCTCTTGTCAACTGGTCTCGGCATAAGAACTACCAACACACGTTTCTTCCGTCAGCACGTGGTCAAACAACGGTAAGAGTTCTCAACTCATTTTCTTTGTGTATGGCTTTCAAAGACTTTCCCCACGCCGGATTCATTTCTTCTTATACCTTTTCAAGAACTGTTTTTCCATCGACACACATGCATACATCACACACTTCATCATTCCACGTACACACACGTTCAATAAACGTTATTTGAACTACCTCATTTTGTTTATTAATTATTACTCTGTCTTTGCATGCAACATTGCTTGATTATACCGAACACGTTTATAATCGGGGGAACATGACCCTCGATCCGAACACTATGAACTAAGCTTAACAATTAAAAAAAGCAAATTATAAAGTTAATTGATATATTTCTATAGGAGAGTAGAAAGTGGACCTTGGGTTTACTTTCAGTAGCCTCGTAACTCTTGCTTACCCTATTTTGTCTTTTAGTCCTCACATATCATGAGCGATGTTTCCAACAAAGGGGGGAAAATTGCTGTTTTCTCGGCCAGAATCTATCCATCTAACACTTAACGCTGGCTGGTTTTGACCTTGAAGTGGTATTTTTTTTTAGCTCCTTGTCAGGATTGTTTTTTAATGTCCCCCCACCCCCAGTCAATATTTCTTTGCACAAAATAATACCAGCTATCAAATATTATAATGAATTACTAGCGGGACCCAAGGAAATTCCAGAGTTGTATCTTTCATCTGTTGTATATTTGTTAGATATTGAAAGGTGCCAGATCGCCGAGACGGCCAAAAAAGTTTTTTTTGGGGGGGGGGGGGGGGGGGAAAATGGCAAACGGAAGTTACGTCACTTCTATTTGAGGCCAGATACGGATTCTTGGCCGAGACTGGTGTGAAAAACGACCGCTGCTGCCAGCAAGGCAAGCCAAGGGAGGGGGTGGGAGTGAATCAATAGCCCAGAATGACTCAAGTAAATCTCTTCCAGTAATTCCTTTATCCTTTCTCTCTCTTTCTCGCACTCTCTACTTCTGACTACACACGCGTTATCTGGTTATGAGAGTCTATCTCCAAAACTCTTGTAAGTGTGGTGTCTAACTCAGTCAGAAGACACATCGTTGCAATGGCTCTGTTACTCAAACACCTAAACATAGGATTCGAATGAGGATGGAACCTAGACTAATGGGTCAGAAATGAAAGTCAAAGACCTCCATTCTTGGAGTGACAAACTTAATTAAATCTCCAAAGCTGAAACATCTGTGCAAATTTCATATTTATGAAAACAGCTGTGACTTATTGTTGCACTGAATGTGATAAACAAAAACCATAAACAAATGATTAGATTTGCTCAAAGCAATGGAAACAAGCCGCGTATGCGTGGTCCCCCTTTGTATGAGACTCGATGTGGCGAGTGTAAAATGCAATAAATTTGGGCAATTTGGGGCATTTTTGACCCCCATTGTACCCCCTGGGGGCACGAACCAGAATTTTTCTGAGGTCAAGGATGCTCATTTTATATCCAGAACAATTGCCTCTACATTTTGGCCAAGTTTCAGAAAAATTGAATGGATGGATCAAAATGGGAGAAAAGGGTCATATTTTGCAATTTATGGGGCTTTTGACCCCCTGGGGGCGCGAACCAGATTTTTTCCAAGGTCAGTGATACTTATTTTCTATTAGGAACAATTGCCTCCATATTATGGCCAAGTTTCAGAGAAATTGAATGGATGGATGAAAAGTTATGGGGCAAAAAATGTCATTTTTTGCCATTTTGGGGCCTTTTGACCCCCTGGGGGGCTAACCAGATGTTTTTCAAAAATCGGAGAATGTCACTTTCTAACCTGACAAAAGTTACAACTTCATGCAAAATTTCAGAGAAATTCAATGGATGGTTGCGGAGAAAAATCCAGACGGACGGAAATGCCTCAAAACATAGGTCCCCCAATAAATCTGAACAAAAATAAAAGCAGGATTTGTTTTTAATGTTTTTCAGTCAAGATTTCTTTGCAATTCTTATAAAAAAATGCTAACTATTAAATATTATTAGTAAACCATTTGACAGTTCATGGAGACATATACAGGGTCCACCATAACTACATATTTTTTCTTTCAGCATAATAAATGTATTTATTTACTTCCTCTCCAGGAGGTTAGACATAAAGCCAGGCGAGATTTAAAAATACAAGGATACTAGTATAAGTTTACTCTGTCCTACAAAAATGCCTGAGCAGCTCTGTTGGCATTCCACCGGTAGGGATGCCTCAGGCGATTAGCAATAAACTAACCCCTTCTCAAAGAAAGTAGTTAAAGCCTGGCAGGATGAACCTTCTAGAACTATGCAGAAATATACCTCAATCTGATAGCTACAAGGGCACTGTCGGACTGATTGTTGAGGACGTATCCTCGACTGGTATGAACAACACCTACTGAAGCATCAAGCAATGTAACATGAAAGAAGAAATATGCAACTGCAATATAGAAACTAACAAAATGTACATGTTTTTTACAACATCAAACATGCTTTTTGCAACATAAAACATGAGGTTTGTTTGTTTTACAACGAAAGCTTGCAAAAATAACAAAATTAAATAAATGATTTTATCATTTAAATTGCACCATGTGTTGGTTTTTACAAAATTTCACTTAAATACATTTTCATGTGTGCTTCAAAGATGTTGTCAATTTCCTTATTCAAAAAGCGCCATCCAGTGCCAAACATCGACTGGACTCTACTTATTCGAACGTCCCTTACAACTTGACCTGTTTTTTCTGCCTCTGCCGTGGTTCGACTCTTTGCGGTTAATACCATCGAAATGAGAAAGAAGAAAAAAAACAAAAAACTATAAGACAGTCTCGCCTGACAAAGTTGTTTTACAACGAAAGCTTGCAAAAAAAAAAAAAAAGAAAAAAAAATTAAATAAATGATTTTATCATTAAAATTGCACCATGTGTTGATTTTCAAAATTTCACTTAAATACATTTTCATGTGTGCTTCAAAGATGTTATCAATTTCCTTATAAAACATGATGTTTGTTGCAGATATGCCGTTATCGAAAAAAAGACAAAGTCTATCCATCCATACAACATTAATTTTATTCAACTACTTATCAAAACGATGAAACATAAAGTTAGATAAAGTAACGAGAGTTTGAAATGTTCAAGAAAAGAGTTCAGAGTTTACGAATGTTCGGAGTACCCCAAGAAACGTTTCTGCATTAAAGGGTTGTTTTTATTGTAAGAGGAAATTAAGTACATGTGTTTGTTTTGGCTGTCACCTTGTGTGTTAAGAAACAATTGATTACATGTGTTAATTTCGGCTGTGTGTACACGAATAGGCATGAAGACGTGTGTGCACGTATAACATTACTGCCTCTGTTTAGTAGTGAGTGAAAGACTGCTTACTGAGGGGCCCTTTGCCTCAAAGAGGCCTGGGTAGGATTATGTCATGTGTACAAGGAAAACGTGGAAGGAAGTGTTAAGAATGGACTTGACAGAAAGAGAGATAAAGACCTGACCAAAGATAGGGTAGTTCGGAAGTCAATCTCTAAAAGCCATCCAATGCATGCTAGCATGTAAAACAAACATTAAACCGAATATGATGATAATGATGACGACGATGTACATATGTTGTCTCTGGAACAAAAGAGGAAAAAGTGCACGCTAATATTCAGTGTGAATATTTTCGCTTCTGATTTGCTGAAAGAAACTGCTGATTGGAGATTTTATCCAATCGAGAGTCGATACGTTAATACCAAATTCACTGTGCTACTACTCACAAAATGTTTATTAAAGCATTTATTAAAGCTCCTTATGCTCTCCATGAAGCTCAATGCACTTTGCGTCATACTTTAGCATACAGCTCCAATGGCATGCGAGCAATGGCAGCTTGGATTTGTTCCTGAAGTTCAACCATGCTATAAAATATATACGATTTCCGCTTTCGAATTACACGTGAAATAGAAGAAATGTTTAAGTATCAACAAAGTTACAAACAAAAGAAAATATATAGTTACTTATAGTAGACCCTGTATTAAAAACTAGTCTCACAAACTAGGGCTCGCAACCCCCACCAACCCTGATAATTCTTAAAACTGAATTTAAGTGCTAGTCATTTTCACAAACAGTTATAACAATTTTTTTTTTTGGGGGGGGGGGGGCTTAGAACAGTGCCTTCCCTTCTGAAGTTTTTTTTTTCTTTTTTATAATTAATTGATATACATTAGATACCAAACTTTAATATTGCCATGAAAACGATTAGAAAAATGTATTATTTTCAAAGTTTCCAGCCGAAGAGAGAGGGGGGAGCAGGTTCATTCAAGCTTATAGTAAAACAGTCCCCTAATGGAACCGGTTTTAACCTTTAGAAGTTAGAAGTTTAACAATGCATTTCATTTGTGCACCGTTTTTAACACCAAGTGTGCAAGGATGTAAAACCTTAAAATGTGATCCAGATTTTAAATATTCACATTCTCGCACATTCTATGTTTGGAGAGAACTTGAATGCCTACTAGACACTGCCCTCGAGTGTCTAAGGTCTCTCTGTACAGGGGTTTGTCAGGATAACCTGACATGAGGATACTTCCCCTACAAGTAAACCCTGACTAAATATTCAAAATAACATAGTATTCGCAGCACAAATAAGAACTCCTTGGTATGGCTACCCCACACTGGTTTGTACGAGAAATGGTGCACCTTCTCCAAGTAATGTTACCTAAAGTAACAGCACTTAGCTGGATACTCCACCAGACTAGATGAATTCTTGTCTTGGAATCCGGTAAGACCAAGACACAACAAAAAAGATATACTATAACATAGTTAACTGGTCAATTGGGGAGTAGAAAATTGATGTTCTTAATTTCTTTACTAACTCAACGTTTGACAGGTAAAGGAGAACTTTAATGGAATATTAGAATATCTATGTATCTCATATAGAGATCAAGTGTTAACCCCAGGAAGGAGCCCCTTGATTTCTGAGAACTTTGACCGAAGTAAAATGAAACAAAAAATTAAAAACAGCGCAAAAATAGATTGAAATTAAAGATGCAATGAAAGAAAAAAACATGAGTGATTATAAAATTAAATGCGCAACGGATAAAGATGCTTATTACAACCAGTTCAAAGTAACAGTCTTCTAGAAGTTAAAGGTTCAATCCTAACTACAGGCGATAATAACTAAGAATAGTATAATAATTAACACTTCTACCCGGTCATGGCTGACGGAACGAGAACAATCTACTCTTCTGGATTAAATAAAGAGTTTAGTTCGAAATTTCGTATAGGTTTCCGAATCTGCCATAAAGATTCGGGAGTTTGAAAAGATGCACCTGAAGAAGGTTGGAGGTTACATCGACTGAAACGTTGTTAAAATAACAAACAAGATGAGAATAGTAGTTTGAATACAGAGAAAAATAGTTCAATTGAATAAGGTACCCTATGTCCTTTTGCGCCCAGCCAATAACACTATATTACCCTTTTTATTCTTAGTTTTTACTTAATGATTAAAATAGTAGTCCAAACAATTCATTTTCTTTATGGAAGTCGCTCCAGACAAGGCATGATGCCACTTGAAAGCTAAAAAGAATAAAGGATGATTATCGCAAAGACAGGAGATGCCTATTAATCTTAGTCTTAAAAAGACCAAGGCTATAGGTAGGATGAAAAAAGTCAGCAAGAAGAGAGTTTCATAAGTCTGCAGTTCTTGGAATATTATAAAGTATCAAAACGGTGAAATGATGACGACCACTAGACCAACAAGCAGGGAATAAAATCAGACAATTCTGAAGAACATATGTCATAATACTACTTCTAGCAACATCACATCTGTGAGAGAGAAGGGGCAGAGAAGAAACGGTGGGGCCGACCAAATTACAGAGATGCTTCTGAACCTCATCAAGAATCCTCAAATTGGACAGAGTCACCAGCACAAATATGACAACAGTACTCCATACAAGGTCTGATAATAGATTTGTAGAGACAAAGAATAGCCTCAGACGTGAAAAAGTGTTTGGAGCGATAGAGAGAACCGACTTTATGGGAAGCAGAAAAAGCAATTTGTCTAATGTATGAATTAATACAAATTATCAAATCCTCATCTAAAAAATTCCGAAACATAAATAAAATTACCTTTTTTTTCATTTTACAATGAAGTCGTTAAACTCAAACTTAAATTGCCCCCCCCCCCTTATCCACGATCTCTTTACAAAACAACGTTCTCAAATTGGTGAAACAGATAGAAAAAGAACAAAGTTTCAGTTTTGTTGTCTTATCTAAGAAGATAAAATAGTTCAGAAATTTTAAATCGTTTCCTCGCAGTGACAAAGACGACCTCCCTACAATTAAACGAGGAGTTTATAAATATCATAAAGCGTGAGAAAAGTGTTTGTGAAAAATAGAAAAAAAAAACAACAAAAAAAAACAATCTGAAACTCTTAATTACTTTCAGTGGGAATGTAATTCATTTGCAGCAGTCAACGATGTTCAGTTGATATCAGCTATAAAAAAAATCCTCACTATTCTTGTTGTGGTCAAATCTAAAACCCCACCATAACCGGATATCTGTTTTTATTATCATTATACTAAAACAGAGTTAACCAATGTTTGTTTCCCCCCAAAACTTTTTCTTATATACTTTAATCACACAGAATACATGTTAAAATATATACTTTAGTGCTGGGATTGAGTCACTCAATCCCAACACTAAAGTATTAAATTATATAAGAAAGTATTAAATTATATAAGAAAAATGTTTTTGGGGAAACAAACATTGGTTAACTCGGTTTTAGTATGAAAAATGTTTTAATTGTTCTAATTAGTCATAATTTATAATTAATTAATCTTTATCTTGGTTATCTTTATGGACACATTGTGCAATGGATAAAGGTGTATATTAACAACCAGTTCTAAGTGACAGTGTGCTGGAGCTTGAAGGTTCAATCCATACTCCAGGTGATAATAACTAAGAATTGCATAATGCTTAATTAATTAACACTTCTACCTGGTCATGGCTGACGGAACAAGAACAATCTACCCCGTAGATTAAATAAAGAGTTCAGTTCTAAATTCCATATAGGTTCCCCGAATTCGACATAAAAATTTCCAAGTTTGAAAAAATGCACCTGAAGAAGACCGGGGGTTACACTGGCCGAAACGTTGTGAAAATAACAACCCAGATGAAAATAGTAGTCCAAATAATCAAATAATACAAATTAGCAAATCCTCATCTAAAAAATTCTGAAACAAATAAGATTAATTTTCTTTTTTTTTAGGGTTTTTGTCTTATTATCTATTATTATACTAAAACTGAGTTAATCAACGTTTGTTTCCCTAAGGCCTTTTCTTATATACTTTAATCACACAAAATATATACTAAAATATACTTTAGTTCTTGGATTGAGTTATGCTTGAAAGAAAATCTGTTTTAATTGTTTTAATTAGCCATGATTTATAGTTAATAGATCACTATCTTGGCTATCTATGTATTTCTTTTGCCCGTCTCGCTCTATATTGATTCAATCACTTTCTAATATTAAGTAACGTCTCTGTGAGCATTTAGAGAAAGAGCGACTCTTTTTTTAAGCATCATCATCTAATTCCGAAACAAAGAAATTAACTTCCCAATTAGCATGTCTCTGTGAGCACCTTACAAAACAACGGCCTCAAATTGGTGAAACCGATACAAAAACTTACCTTCTTAAGAATACTTCAGAAATTTCAAGATGTTACCTTGCAGCGCCGAAGACAACCTCCGTATAAGCAATCTCATTCAGAGCCGTAGAGTTTATATACCCATTCTTTTTAAGGATGGGATCGTTGTAATCAAGGAAGATGTTAGGCAACTTGAGTTGGCCATTATTACCACCCCGACCCAGAAGGCAATGACACACAGATTTAGAAAAGTTGAAAAAAAAAAAAAGGGGAAAAAAGACATCCTGTTTAATTTCGACAACAGGATTTGGTGTGAGAAAAAAACCCAATGGGAAATACCACTTTAGTTGTTTTTTGTTTGCATAAAATGTTGTAAGAACGTCAACGCTGATAGGTAATTGACTTATGTTACGCCTCTCGTTCTGCAGAATTGTTTTTTAAGCATTTATGGTGATTTTTTTTTTGTAGGAAATCTGAGCATTCATACTTTCTTTTCTTTCCATTTTCTTGCTTTGCCATATTTCCATCTGAACATTCATTTTTGGTGGTTGCAGCCGATACACTGGGTGTGTAAGATATTTGCGGTTAGGGGTTAGTCTAATTTACTATATAAAGTAAAGTCAGCCTATCTCGATTTTTGTCATCAATAACTTTCTTCTGACAAAATTAATATTTGATTCTGGTTTGTCAGTTCTTTTAGTGGATCGTTGTTGCATGTTGTTAAGAACAATAAAATGTAATTCGATTTAATTTTTTTTCAATACTATTGGGCCAAGAGCCACTCGAGGATAAGAGTTAATGAGATTAAATGTCAGCTGAGAGATGACAAACAATCAATGGTATGAATTATGTTTGATTACTTATGGGTCAGTCTATGACATTGGATTTGAAGATGACCATGTTGTAATCTGCAGGGAAGCAGTTATGTGGTAATGTGTTCCACAGGTGGGAAGCCCTTGCAAAGAAGCTCTGTCCATGGAAATTCCACCTGATGCTAGACACATGAAGGAAGAAAGGAAAGTCTTCTTCCATTGTAATAGCAAGACGAGTTCTTGCTGTGAATGTCTTACAAGGAACCAGAGAGTGAAGCTCAGTCGAGCACCTTCCATGGAAATAATGATAGAGGAGAGAGAGAGAGAGAGAGAGAGAGATGAGCAACATCTCTTTTGTATGAAAAAGAAGAGACCATCCCCACTAGATTATAATCTAATAAATAAAGTAACGTCAGCCTCTTTCTCGATTTTGAACTCTGTCTAGGCAACGATGAGTGCTTTCAGCAGCATCTCCCCAGATGTACCAGCAGTCCTCCATCTTTAGACGTACTTAATTCTTACATGCTTTCTTAGATTAGGACCCATGATAAAATTGACTTGGTGTTGGTAATTTCCGGACGTTTACGTAAACCGTCGGAAAGTACCGACGCCAAGTCAGTTGACTTACCTGCGTCCAAAAAATTAAAAACGAGGCTGGATTTACAAGTGGGAAAAAAACAAACATTAACCAACATTTAAAGCAAATAATTAAAGAAAAATAAATCAAATAGTACATTTAGTCAAATTGTATGAAAGAAACATTTATTTTTTTAACAAAGAAATAAAAATTATATTTTTTTAGGTGTTTTTTTTACTGAAAATTATTTTTGATTTGTAATCAGGTAAAAATAGCGTCGTTGGGGTTAGGTTTTTTTTTTTTTACTGAAAATTATTTTTGGTTTCGTTAGCGTTAAGATTTAAGATTAGGAGTTAGGTATTAAAGTGTTTTAAAAAAAAAATTTTTCATGCTAAACATTTTTTTTCTTTTGCGATCAGTTTTTCTTCCTGACAAAAGTTAATCACTCCTTCAGGAGACGCAACAGCAAGAGATAGCGCATTAAAATTTATTACAGTACTTTCACATTTCAATCAGTTGAAATGTTGACATGTCGTCTGCTTATTTTCTCGCAATTGGATTGGCTAACCGCTCTGGTACTTTTTGGCGATTTACGTAAACATCAGTAAAGTACCGACACCAAGTCGATTTTAACGTGGGTCCTAATCTAAGAAAGTACCGATTCTTATATAGGTACAGGATTGCATCGGAAGTCATGTACTTTCTGGAGCGATAGGATTATCGAACCATTTTTTCCATCGACCCTAGAAACAGATTGGATGTATTTGTATTATTTGTATGATTTAGACTACTGTTCTCATCTTGGATATATAGTAATAAGTAATAATAAATAGTAAGAAACTGTTTAAAAGATAAATATGCAAATTAGTAAAATTTAAGGCTGTTTATGGGGGTTTGCAGATTACTATATATACAGTATTTCAAACTGGCATGTTGTGTAATAGAATTAAATAAGCATTAGCTGTTTTGATGTTAATATAATTAGGACAGGTGGAAAAAACTTTTACATTTATTCATTTAGATAAGTAATAAGTGTAGAACATCTATTATCTCGGGGAACTTTTTCACGTGTGTATATTAAGATTGCAAATGGCTGCCGACATTTTCTATATATAGTTATCTGCCAGGGGCAAATAACTCTGTCCTGTCTTACTCAAAGGCAGATCACTCTACTTTCCTTATACATGCCCCTTCCCTCCCGTGACTACGGGATGAAGGGATGTGCTCATCTCTTCATTTATGCACCAGAGAACTCATGCGTTTTTCTACGCATTTGTGGGGATAAACATCGCAACCTCTCTCAGTCCACTCATCTCTCTCCACTGCTTCCGTGTTTGGTACTTATCCTGTAGGACTGGGAGTTAATCCTTAATAGCCGACCATACAGCATTAAAGCTGGAGACACGTCAAGGTCCTAAACGGGGTGTTGCGATGGGTCAGCAGTACTCTGACAGCACAATCATGGCATAGGCGTCCGCAGTTATCTATATTGTTGGCAAGCATATGCTTAGCTGTCTTTACCATTACCTCTGCGCGCTCATTGCTTTCCGTATCCTCCAGTTCTTCAGAAAAGAAGTCGTATTCCTGGGACTCAAATGGCAGTCCGCCATCCGATGAGATTTCTGCTTGAAGTTGTCGAGGTATCAAAATTTTGTTGCCTTTGATTACCACTCCTCGTGCATGGGCCAGAAAACCCGAGCTATGAATGGGAGGTTGTTGCATGACTCGGAAACCTTTTTTGCGCCAGGTCTGCTAAGGTCCGGCATTTTTCATCTGTGGCCGCGGCAACCAAGATCCGTTCCTATGTTATCGCCTTCAGCTTAGAGCCGCTTTGACCCCGGTGTCTATTATTTGGGACGGGCTCTTTGACATACTTACTGGGTATCGGGAAGCATAATCAGGTTTTGCATTGTGTTTTCCAGAGCGGTGTCTAATCCGGAATTTGTAAATCGGGCTTCGTTCTTTGAAGACGAGGGTTTTTAATGTTTTCGTTCTTTGAGACGAGGATTTTTAATGTTTTCTAGAGACTGATCAGAAAATATTTTTGTAAGTGGTTGGTGGTCCAGCATGACCAGCAAATCTAGGTATCCGAGTACGAACATACAACAGGACTCTAACCCGTAGATAAGGACCAAGGCTTCTCCTTCCACTGATGCGTAACGCGATTCTGTGTCATTGGTAAATCGGGATCCAGCCAGAATGACCCTCCCCGCAACTCATGTATGCTTCACCAGGGCATTTGCAATGCTTCTGAAACATGAAGTATGCAATCCCTGTTTTACTATAATCTTTTGTCAGGCCCGTAGTTCTGCTGATTTTGAATGTTTTAACCACATTCTCAATTTTCTTTACAATCACCCTCTTTGTATCTTGAAATAGGTGTTCCAGTGTCTCATCCCAAAAGAACTTCTGGTTCTTCGTCTGTAATAGTTCCCAGAAGGGGGCCATCACTTCAGCTTGTGAAAGGGTATATGACACCGGATTCACGAGTCCAAACCATTTGGACATTATTTTGATATTTATGAAGCAATTTAAGCATGAATGAAAAAGAAAGCCTTATTGCGACAACTCTCTCAATATTAAATTCCAGTCATACTTATCGGGACATCGTTTTTTCATAAAATGGAAATAAATATAAAAGTCTGATTTTCATAAATAAATATTTGTAGGGATTATTATTAAGCTGGACTGTAATTTGGCTTCTGAACACTAAATAACAAAAAATAAGAAATGGGAAAAATTATGCTCAACTGAAGAAGAAATGAGGCTCTACTTATCACACATTCAAACAGTAAAGAAATAATACAAACAAATAAAAAAAACAGCACCACAGGTTTCACACTAAATAAGGTGCACTATTGAGCAGTAATAGAAACACTGAAATCAAGAAAGTTCATATTTGTTTTAAATCTATGGTTTTATCTTATAACATTTACATTATCTCTATGTCCAGAAGCAGATGTGTTACATCAGATCAGTTCATAGAATATGACTAAAATATTAGCAGTTAAAAAAGTAAGAGAAAACTTTCCAAATATAAATAAAGTAGACCTACATGAAATCAAACATTGGTTCCCATCTTAAATTGAAATTATCAGAAAAATATTTCATTATTTATTCTATTTCTATACATTTTACTCAAATTAAATAAATCTTTAAAGAAAAATCAAATCTGCAAACGTAATATTTTTATGGATGCCACCATCTATTTCAAGGATGTGAGCCGCCCCAGCTCTCTTCAGGAATCATTTGAAGTCTTAGCCGTCACAGCGAAATTAATATTTTCAATTTTCAGAGAGAACTCTCATAAAAGATAAAAGGAAGGAAAGGCAAGACAAGACAGAGAGGAAGAAAGAAAAACAGGAAAAGAGAAAGAAAGATAAAGTGAGAGAGAGATAGAGGAAGAAAAAGAAATAAAACCCAGCCAAATAGTGTTGAAAAAATAAGGCGGTAAGGCTCTAGCGACTTGGCAGAAATCAGCCTTTTCTTATTAAAAAGAAAAACAGATTTCGACCAAAAAGCGGAGAACAGATGTATAGGAGACTCCAGTAATTTAAGCGGAAATCTGCTTATTTCGGATTAAAAAAGCGAAATTCGATTAAAAAGCTGAGAAGACACATCTCTGCTATTTTAATGTTTGGGTGCTTTGTGGGCATTATTATAATAGTGAGTGTTTTGTGCTGTCGTAGACACAGGCAAAATGACAGACCCCATTATAGTATTGTCAGATCAGTATATTCAGGATTTATTTTTCTTGAAAAATATTCAAGTTATCTGCCCATAATTATAATGGACAACATAACACATCTTGACATCCCAGGCATTAGGAAGCATGATAGACAGAGGAAGACCTTGCTCGAGTGTGTAAGAAGCAATATGACTGCACACAACTTGACAGATGTCAACCCTTTAAATTGGACCGCATGGAGAGTAGGTCTGAGATGTCCACTTTGAAGTCAGGGATACTTGCAGCACCCTAAATACCAAAACCGGACGAAGAAGAAAAAGAACAAAAGAATAAACTCTTCTGTTTAGAAGTACAAAGAAAGACTCACACCATGCATGTGCAAGATTAAAAAAGAGGCTTTTCCACTTTCTGGTGTTGACCTTGATGTTAGCCGGATGTGTCTAGCCTAGTGCTACATTTTTACATGGTTTTCACGACTGACACGTTTACCATAGACGTCTTATTACGGGTTGCAGCTATAGTTCACAGATATTCAACCAGGGTTCTTTTCTACTGGTTGCAGTATTACTTTCTCAGAATAGTTCCCAGACAATATCAAAGTAAGTTGTATCTACTTTACATCGCTCCCATGCCTTCACTAGAAATTGTTCGCCCTGGCAATTCATGTTTTTGTTTTCAATTGTATTCAGGACATTTATATAGAATTACCTTTAGTAATTATGCCTTATTTTCACCCCCTTTTTATTATGTTTTATTATGTCTTTCTTATGTTTGTCTTTGAGAAATAAATGTATATTTATGGAAATCCCAAACCGTCTCTTTATTATTACCATTTATTTCATCATTGTTTTCCGACCTTGTGTTATCCACGATAACACGACATATTCAACAGAGGTATTCTAATTTTATCTTATCACTCGAAGAACACCAGTCCCAGGACGGGTAAAATTAATTCGACTAACAGAACATTTTTGCACCACTTTTATGTTCCCATTATGAAGAATAAAATCAATATATATCCATACTAAATCTTATGTCTAGAATCCTTATTTCAATTTTGATAAAAATCCATTACATGATTTTGATTCTAGAAAATGTCTAAAATTTAAGGCGGAAGCTTAAAAGATCTTAAGAAATTTAAATTCAGATAACCTTGGTTATTGGTGTCTAATGACGATGTATAAAATTCAATGCAAATCTGAAATATGTTTTTTTTTTAAAAATTGGTGTAATTTTAAAATACTTCAAAGAAGCTGAAATTTGGGGAATATCTATTAATTGATGTCTAATACCTAGTGTTAAAATTACCCAAAAATCAGAGGTATCCAAATTTTTACAAAAAGCTTCTATCCCCTCCTAGCCTGTCCCCTTTGCGTGAAACTAAATTAAACTAAATATAGTCCACGTTATCCACCCTTACACAAAAATCGGAGGCATCTGAATTTTCATGAAGCGCTTCGACTCCCTTTTTATCCCCGTTGCATAAAACTAAATATAGCCCACATTTAGACCCCTTACGCTTGATCGGTTTATTAGTTTAGGAAAGAATACTATACCTAGAAATATACACATACCTAACTTCATATAAATAGAAGCATAATAAGTAATATAAAAGTGAACGTACTTGCATCCAACTCGCTTCAATAATCACACATGTAGATTTAAATTTTATGCGCAGAAAAAGAGATCTTAATAACTGATAATAATAAAAAGAAAGGAGAGAATTTCTTTCACTTATTATTTTTAATGCATTAAAATAAGGGGAGGGAGGGAGAGAGGGAGAGGGAGAGAGAGAGAGAGAGAGAGGTGTTAAAAGAAGGATGTTACATCCACTTTTTAACCGCTTCTATTTTGTTGTTTATGATCCCGGACAACGCCGAGTAGTCCTACTAGTAAGTAATATTTTTTATTACCATAATCGAAAAAAAAAAAAAATCGTCCATTCAAGGAACAATGATTGTTTGCATTTTGATGACTTATAATTAAGTACCTCCCTACCCTATACTGAACCTTTCAAACGAGAAAAAGTAATAAGTATATATCATATTTCTACTTACGTAATGATATGCAACATTAATTCACTTGTTTATCATGAAGAGCCGAAAATTAATTATAGAACATCGATGGAGTAAGTTCAGGAAAGTCATTTGATTACTAACCAGCAGAGCGTTACCACTGTCGACCAATCATGTGCATGCAGTGTGATGATCGTATCATTTTCATATCATTTCTCTCCATCCATCACATGTCCTCGAACGTCACTGGTCAGGTTTCACTTCCATACATCACACTGCGTACACATGTTTGATAGACTCTTCTCGTGATAAACAGTGGTAACACTCTGCTGATTAGTAATGCCAAAAGTTCTCTGAACTTTTCCCATCCACTCCTAACTCTTGCAATCACACTAACACCAGCTCTTCCCTGTGCTCCAATGGTATCACCAAGGTAAGAAAACTTCTGAACAACCATCGTAAAAATATCATGAATGGGAGAGTTATGGAAGATATAGTGACCAGAACATTTACGGGTCAGTTATGGTAAGTAGGATTTTAATAAAGTGATGCAGTTTTTAGTTAGAGGTAGAGAGATAGAATTGGGAGTCGGCAATATTTGCAGAAGTCAAATTTTTTCCGGATAGCTCCCCACCTCTGAGGTAGGGATTCAGAACTGGCAGTTGGCAATTTTTGCAGGAGTCAGAGTTGAGAGTCAGACGTGTTTTTTCAGCTGACTCCCCACTAGAGAGATCTGACATTGGAAATTAATGCAAGAGTTGGGAGATCAATGTCAGGTGGGTTTTTATTATTTACGAATGAATCACCACTTAGCAAGGCTAAAAATTACTCGAGGATATGAGTTAATGAGATGGATAGATCATCAGTTGAATAATGATGAATATCATGAGAGGATTGAAAATGATGAATGGAATAAACAAAATTTGATTGCTTATGAAAACGCTTTATGAGAAATATTAGGAGATGACCATGTTGTAGTCCACAGGAAACCAATCCTGTGGTAATGTGTTCACAGATGGGAAGTTTTGGGAAAGAAACTCTGTTCATGGAAATCCTTTTAGATGTTAGACACAGGGAGGAAGAAAGGAAAGTTCTTTGTACTTGTGGTAATAAGTTCTTGCTGTGAATATCTTACATGGAGGAACCAGAGATTGAAGTTCAGTCGAGCACCTTCAATGGAAATAACGATAAAGTAAAGAACGACTAGGAATATCTCTTCTGTAAAAAGGGGAATGTAGAGAACAGACAATGTCACCCCTCTCACTAGATTTCAAAGTCGATTTTGTACTCTGTCAAGGCAAGAAAGACTGCTCTGAGCATGACATACTTAGATGTGAGAGCAGTACTCCATCTTAAGACATATCTGACTTTTATGTAGGTAGAGGATTGCATCAGGAGTCAGGTAGTTTCTTGAGCAGTAGAACGATCCAAATTGAGAGTCAGGAACCAGCTTTTTTTTCAACCAACTCCCCACCATTAAGGTAAGGAATCAGAGTCAGGAGTTACCAATTTCGGAAAAAGTCAGAGTTTGGAGTTGGATTTTTTTAAAACTGACTTCAAAGTAGGGAATCAGGTTTTTTTTTGCAAATGACTCCCCGCCTCTGGTTTTAGCACAACAGAAAACCCAACTTACAAACCGAAACAGCGATAAGGGTTTTCCTATTTAAAAAGAAAAGATAGCAATTGAGTTAGTTGGTCTTAGAATGCAAGGTGAAAATCTTGTTTATTAGAAAAAGAAAGAAAGAAAATGAGTACAAGATGCGAGAGTGAAAAAAAAGTCAGGGAAGGACGAACTGCATTTAAAGAGAAGCGATCAAGTGCTCGGGAACTGGGAACAACGGGGTGGCCCACTTACGATAAATAGGATAAAAATAGTATCCTTTGTTAGAATAATCTAGATACGATAATATAACAAAATAAAAGATAGAAAAACCTAACTAACCCATAACCCAACTCTATTGAATATCATTAGCACATTGGATGCAGAAAAGTTTTAAAGAACATCAAAGGCAAGCAAATCAACAGATGTATTTTCAATCAGGAGAGAACTTGTTGACAGTCAGTGGACAAAGCTAAAAAAAAGGTACAGAGATCCTTCCCACAATTAGCAACACAGATCATTTGCTTAAAAAAAGTTACATTAGTAATCGGTATTGTTCCGCATAAGAAATTCTTTTTTATGTTTCGGAATTTTATAGATGAGATTACATTGGCCGAAACGTGAGAATAACATCCCTGAATAATCCAAATTCATTCTTTTTTAAATTTTAACTTTTATTCACACCAAACATGGCATATTGCCACCGACACATAAGGGCTACTGTGAATTAGGAGCAAGATTTATAGGGAGCATCTTAAGTGGTGCTGCGAGATAACACAAGATCCTCTTTCTAGTTTAGTTTGATTGTTTTATAGCATCTCAACCTTAAACTACGATGGACCAATACTTCGATACCAGCAGATTATCCGAACGGCAGCTCATCAAGTAAATAGTTGGAGTCTCGTTGTGTAGATAACACATAGCAGCCATTCGTTCTCTCCTGTCTGCTTTTTCATTGTTGTTCTTTTTTATGTGTGTTGATTAATAGAAGGGGATATAAATTATAACAACACAAAATCACTTGGAGTTTAGCAATCTTATGGGAGGTTTTATTTTCTTTACAGTATGCATACATAATACCCTAAAACCATCCTCTATAGGAGGATGGGAGCAACTCCTCAAAGCAAAACTGTTTTCTCTTGCCGTCCAGAAAAAAGAGGAAGATTTCATCAGTTTACTTGCTATGTATCACTAAAGACTTCCTGTTTGTGACGTCACATCAGGGCATGTAACCCTAACTTTAACTTAACTTCTCATAGAATTTTCCATTACTCTAACTTTATGCTTATTCTAAGGATTGTGAATTTTATTAACACAAGATTCTCTTCAAAGTTTGGTTTGATTGTTTTACGACATAGCAACCTTTTTCCAACTGTAGTACTATGATGTACCAATTCTTTGATCCCAGCAGATTATCGGAACAGCAGCTCACCACATAGGCAGCTGGAGTCTTGCCGTGTAGATGACATGTTGTAAGTTGTTGCTCAGTGTTTTGTGACGTCTCTGTTTCTTTCTTCTTAATTACAGCAGTTATAAAAGTTGTTTATAATGGTAACACAAAATCATCAGGGTTTTAACAATTCTTTGTTTTTTGAAATGTTTTTTTGTCAGTAGACAATATACACATAATATCCCCAACCCATAGAGGAATACACAACTGCTTTCTCACTCACCCACTCTTACAGTCCAGAAAAACGATTAAGATTTTATCAGCTTATCTGCTACATATCACTAATGACTTCCTGTTTCTTTCTCTCTTCTTATAAATGATAGCACAAAATCATTAAGGGTTTAACAATTCTTCTGTGTTTATTTTTATTCTCCAGTAGACAATATACATATAATACCCATAAGGCAACTGATCCTGACAACATTCCAGTCATAGTGCAATCAGTATTTTTCCACACAACAAATTTATTCTTCTAACATAAGATCTTCTTCGAAGTTTGGTTTGATTGTTTTACGGCATATCAACGTTTTTTTGGTTCTAGCACTACGGTGAACTAATTCTTTGATACCAGCAAGTTATCTGTATTGAAGCCTATCAAGTAAGTAGCAGAAGTCTCTTTGTGTAGATAACACCCCATCATAATTTTTTTTTTATTAACATGCAGAGTGAGAGGCATCATCCACACTGGTGGGCCTCCATCCAAGTAGTTGGCTAGCTTCACACATGGCAGATCTCACTCTACACCTCCAAGAAACTATCATCAGGATTAAATATAGAGAGCTTTCACGCTATGCAATCTCTCCATAGCAGTTCTCTCCAAGGAAACTTAGGTCGACTTCTTCCTCATCTACTGAGGACTTCCAAACCTCAAACTATCTTGATGGCCCCACTCGAGCCCCACTCTATTAATGATATCAATGTCCACGAGGCCAAGTTGTTCAGCAGATCATGTGATCGTACAGCTGCCACATCATCTGGCTTTACATTGCAAATCCATATAATCATTACCCTGTCGCTGCGTTGCAATCGTTGCAGGTCTGCTTTGGCCAAAGGCTAGGTTTCACTTGCATAGTGCATTGCGCTGCGAGTATAGGGATTATGCATGTAGCAGTAATTTGTTCTCTCTTGTCTTCTTTTTCATTGTTGTTCTGATGTGATTATGAATAGAAGAGGTTGTAAATAATAACAGCTCATAATCATTTGGGATCTGTCAACACGTTGCGATCTATTTCTAAATTGCAAGTGAAAAGCCAAATTGATTTCTTCTTTCTTTTCTTGATGCACACATTTAAAAGATAAATAAATTTGTATCAAAATTACCCAACTGTTAATATTTATCTATCTTTATGAATAAATTAGAAAGATTTTGTTTCATGTTTACAACAAAGTTATGAATGAAATGTTTATTATTTTAGATTAAAATTTGAAGTATTTCAAGTAGTGCATTTTGCGAAGCGATAGTGAGCTGGCAAATCCAGCTAGTATTTTGATAAAAATAGATAATATAAATGAAACCGATTGACTTACAAAATGCATGAATATAATTTTCTACTTGTCATACTTGTTTCTTCTTAATAGAAAGACAGTAGCACTACAGGGACCAATTCTTTGATCCCAGCAGATTGTACACAGGAGCTCATCACGTAGGAAACTGGAGTTTTGCCATATAGATGACACATCATAAGTTGTTGCTCAGTTCTTGTCCTTGTTGCAGTCATCTCTTCCTTTTTAATAACGGAAGTTGTAAAAGTTATTCAAAATGGTAGCACAATATCATTAGGGTTTAACAATGCTTGTTTTTTGTGTTTTTTTTTCTTCTCCAGTAGACAATATACACATAATACCCACAACTCATAGGGGAATACACAACTGCTTTCTTACTCCCTCACTCTTGCAGTCTAGAAAAAAAAAAAGAAAGATTTGATCAGCTTATCTGCTACATATCACTAGTGACTTTCTGTTTCTTTCTCTCTCTTACCTTAGTAACAGCGGTTGTAGAAGTTATTAAAATGGCAGCACAAAGCAAACAAAAGACTGTTGGACATTCAGGACTGAAACTTGATGGACAAGTCAGGCATAGACTGAAGTTTATTTCTACCAAACATGCTTGGATTGCAGAAAGTATTGTGAACTTTATTAACGATTGTAGAACCACGTGGTGCCCCACACGACGACCGTCAACCACAACGTTGTGTTTCCGTGGCCTTCTTCTTTGTCTTCATCGTCCAGCCGAGTCGTCTATCTACTGACGAATCGTCGAGGGCACAGCACTGGTCCACAAGTTAATTATAAAAGAAACACCACTCACGATAAAGAACGCAAACACATATATGTTGTGTATAATTTAGTTTGAACTATGAGTGTGTGTGACTGTCGAGGCTCCATTGTCGTTTCTCAAGTCGTCAGCTCATCTCATCATTTTTCCCGGTCCGATGCGCTCTCTTGAGAGGTTAGATCCTAACTGCTCGTCTTCTCTCTGAAAACTAACTCGTCAACTTTTTGTATTAAACCATACTGTCGTCAAAGTGTCGTAAAACTAACCTACCCCACTGTCGCAAAACACAGTCCGGTATTTTTCTGAGTAACCTGTCCTGAACAATGGAAATTGACCACTCCCATATTTCTTTTGTCTCTGTTGATTAGTCACGTCCTATCCTGTCTTTTCTTTTGTGTGCGTTCATGAGTCATTTCCTATTCCTGACCGGGCCCCGACCTTTGCGGCATCAATAGTGTCACACACCTCCCATGCCCAACTTGTCATTTATTACATAAATTACAAAACAAAAATCATATTACATAATTCAAAAACAAAGTCATACATTCATATTACATAGGTTAAGAAACGGCAGAAACATGACAGATAATCAAAAACCGACTAGGTGATCTCGGAACTGGAATCACAAGGATGCATTTAACCCTCTCTCCAGCCCAAGGGTATTTGAGTACCCTTAATAAAACAACAGCAAAGTAATTCCTTTTTGGACAGGCTTCTGTCCACTGGTACATGCTTCCCATACCAGAGAGAAAATCAACCTTGCCTCTCCATCGAGGTAGGAAAAAAAACTGGAGGAATTTTAACTCACCTTCCACAGAAGGACTTTTGACACACCTTCTACCAAAAGGATTTTCCAATCACCTCTCATATCAACAGGCATTCCGCCATTTTGCTTTCTCCCCTCCCCCTAAAAAAATAAATCAGGAGGATTTTTTCCACCTCCTACCAAGAGGACTTTATCCACACCTCAACTCTTCTGGCCTTCCGCCATTAATTTTTTTTTGAACACTAAAAACAACGTCTTTGTACAATTTTGCACGGACAAACATGAAACTGTCTTTTTGCAACAACAAATTACATTTTTTTTTTACATAAAAATACATCTCTACCGTTCCTATTTCCTTTTTTTTTAACATAAAAAAACATTAATCAAAACAATAAAACCCACAACCTAAAGAAAACATTACTGAAATATATAACATGGGTCCTTTTTTTTTTTGATTGTCTCTTTTTCTTTTCTTTTTCCAACACATAACAATGTTAATCAAGAGAATCAAACCCATATCCTAAAGCAAATACAATTTAACATATAATACATAGAAGTCTCTTTTCTTTTTATTCTGATTGCTCCCTTTTTTTCCAAGTGAGGGGGTCTCTCTCTCTCTCTCTCCTCTATCTCTCTCTCTCTTTGTTGCAACTTAATCGCTACCGGTAAAAAAAATGTTTCAATTAGAATTATAAAACATAAAGAGCCAATATTTTTTTGCTTGCGGAGTTAAAAGAAGAGAAACCCTCCTCACTTACCTGTTTCTTTTTATCAATTTCTTTTTTGTGGGAGTCCATGTGTGTTCCTTTTTTGTTTCTTCCTTTCTTTCTTTTTATCTCGTTTTGTTTTCGCCTGCGTTCGGAATCTTTTACTTTGTTTTGCTTTCATTGTTCGTTCTGTTTGTTTTTTCTTCTTTCATTTTTTTTTTTTGATCAATTTCTTTTTTCTTTCGCTTCAACAGAGGTCTGCTCTCTTCTACGCCTCTTTCTGTCTTTCTTTTCTCGTAAGGGTCGACCCAGGTCATCAGCGCCAATTGTCGAACATTTTTGTGTCTCTTTTTTTTTCTTCTTTTTATTTTTCATGTGAGCTTTTGCGTTTGCCCTTTCTCTTTGTCTTTCCTTGTTTTCTCCATCCTCCTGTTGTCTTGTTAGGCTCATGCCTAGTCACTGGCAACCAATTGTCGAACCACGTGCTGCCCCACTCGACGACCATCGACCCTAACATTGTGTTTCCGTAGTCTTCTTCTTTGTTCTCATCGCTTAGCCGTGTCGTCGAGGGCACAGCACTGGTCCACAAGTTAATTATAAAAGAAACAGCACTCACGATAAAGAACGCAAACACATATACATTGTGTATAATTTAGTTTGAACTATGAGTGTGTGTGACTGTCGAGGCTCCATTGTCGTTTCTCAAGTCGTCAGCTCATCTCATCATTTTTCCCGGTCCGATGCGCTCTCTTGAGAGGTTAGATCCTAACTGCTCGTCTTCTCTCTGAAAACTAACTCGTCAACTTTTTGTATTAAACCTTACTGTCGTCAAAGTGTCGTAAAACTAACCTACCCCACTGTCGCAAAACACAGTCCGGTATTTTTCTGAGTAACCTGTCCTGAACAATGGAAATTGACCACTCCCATATTTCTTTTGTCTCTGTTGATTAGTCACGTCCTATCCTGTCTTTTCTTTTGTGTGCGCTCATGAGTCATTTCCTATTCCTGACCGGGCCCCGACCTTTGCGGCATCCATAGTGTCACACGATTCCATGGGTAGCATTTTTGTGGGGGTCACTCTCTACTTAAGGGAAGTTACTTTGGCGATTGGTATTGTTTCACTTAGGCTGCCCATAAGAATTTCCGGATGTAAAACAAAATGTTCAGAACAGAAGGGGCAATCAAAATATACAAAAATAAATTATGATTTCGCTGTATTTTGTGGCTGTAGTGATGAAACTTTCTACAACATTCTTTAGTTTTTCTGAAACTGTAGCCATTTTGTTTGTTAATTTTTCTATTTTTACTAATGAATCACTGTTTATTAAGGTGAAAAGCCACTCAACAATAAGGGTTAATGAGATGGATGGATTGTCGGTTTAATGATGAAGAATATTATGAGAGGATTGAAACTGTAAATCGAATGATTTGATTACTTATGAGGACGGTTTATAACAAGTTTTTGTTAACATTGGATCTGAAGATGATCATGTTGTAATCTGTAGGGAAGCAGCCCCATGGTAACGTGTTCAACAGATGGGAAGTTCTTGCAAAGGTAATAGGCACATGGAAGAAGAAAGGAAAGTCCTTTTCAGTTCTGGTAATAAAACGAGTTCTTGCTTTGAATGTTTTACAAGAAGGAACCAGAGGTTGGAGCTCGGTCTATCTCCTTCCATGGAAATACCGATAGAGTAGAGAAAAACTAGCAACGTCTCTTCTGTGAGAAAGAGGCTGTAGGGTGGAGAAGAGGACATTTATTATATTGTACGATATGGTATAATCACGTTGACATACTGGTTCTCATTTGATCACCGACGTTAAGCAACGTTGAGCTTGGTCAGTACCAGATTGGTTACCATTTGAGAATGCCAGACACTGTATTTAGAAGGAGGGCGATGACACTTCCCTGCAAAAACTAACGTTGTGAAGAATCATCTCCCCTGACCGGGACATGGGGACTGCTTGTGAATTCAATATCCCCTACAATTTATATGGCTCTCACCCTGCACTAATCTTGTGCCATATATTGAATTGCAGTGTTGATTTGGTACTCTGTCAAGGCAAGGAAGAGTGTTCTGAGCGGCTCCTCAAATCAATGTCTTACTTTTTGGTGCTTTTTTAGATTAGGACCCATGCTAAAATCGACTTGGCGTCGGTACTTTCCGGATGTTTATGCAAACATCGGGAAAGTACCACTTAAGATGCCCCATATAAATCTGGCCCCTAATTTACAGTAGCCCTTATTTGTCAGTGGCAATATGCCATGTTTGGTGTGAATAAAAGTTGAAATTTAAAAAGAATGAATTTGGATTATTCGGATTACTGTTCTCATCAGGGATGTTATTCTCACAATGTTTCGGCCGATGTAATCTCATCTATAAAATTCCGAAACATAAAAAAGAATTTCTTATGCGGAACAATACCGATTACTAATGTAACTTTTTTTAAGCAAATGACCTGTGTTGCTAATTGTGGGAAGGATCTCTGTACCTTTTTTTTTAGCTTTGTCCACTGACTGTCAACAAGTTCTCTCCTGATTGAAAATACATCTGTTGATTTGCTTGCCTTTGATGTTCTTTAAAACTTTTCTGCATCTAATCTTAGAAAGTACCTACTTTTTATTCTTCCAAAAGTTCTGACTTTAAAGCGAAGTATTTATCTATCCTTAAATCATCATCAAAATCTGTAAGCGACAGGTTTCCAAGTAAAAAAAAAAATGGTGTGCACACATCATCATCATCATCATTTTCGGTTTAATGTCCATTCTACATGCTGGCATGTGTTGAACGACCGTTATAAATTGACTTCCAAACCAACCCATCTCTGGCCAGCTCTTTTTTATCCCTGTTTCTCTCAAGTCCATCCTTATCACTTATTCCCATGGTTTCCTTTGTAAACTGACCCTGCTATCTCAATTGTTCTACATCTGCAAACCCAAGAACTCATCAATTCTTTCAACGTGGCAATACCATCAAAGTCTCCTGTTCTGGACACATCTCTGTAAACTGTCCAAATTTAATCTTAATCTGAGGTCATCAGATCTAATCCTGTCTTTAAGACTCACATTACACATCCATTGTATCATTCTCATATAATTTTCCTCCATGAAACGCACGTCCTCAATCCTCATTGATCAGGTCTCACTTCCACACATCATCACACTGCGTACACATGCCTGATAGACTCTTCCCTTGATAGACAGTGGTAACGTTCTGCTGGTTAGTAATGGCAGAAGTACTTGATTTTATAGGATAGAGCATTCATTTATACTATATATAAAATATGGGTTGGTTAATATAAGGACTACTTACCAAAAGTATTTGATTAAATAATAGATAAAACTAATTGTATCCTTCCACTCTAGATTTTTACAGTATACTAAAAACCGAGACATCAGTGTTGCCAATATACATCAGACAGTAGGTGTAATATTTGAAAGACACTCCAATCTTTATGACTAACTATAGATATGTCTGAAAAATACAGATGTTGCTAAAATTTGGTTAATTGTTCTTTTGGTCCTAAAAAAAGGGGACCATGGATGCTAATGGGTGAAAGGATTAAAAATACAGTCTAAGACCGATGATAAATTTTATTCAAAATGTATTTATAAAACAAAGTGAAATAGGTGAGATTTCAAAATGGTCCCTATTGTAAAATTGAACCATTTTCCCATTATTTTATTGAGTCTCTTAGAAGCAGACATGAAAAAACTTGAACAAGGAAAAGTGGGGCGGGGGAATGACGTATTTGTATATTCATATCTTCATCCCCAAGAAATAAAAGAAAATCTTCAGTCAAAAAGAATCGATCGTTTGAAGAAGTGGGGGACAAAAAGCTGGAAATGCTGAATTCATTAACCCTGACCCGACTACTTACCAAAAGTATTTGATTAAATAATAAATAAAAATGATTGTATCGTTCAACTCTCGATTTTCACAGAATACTGAAAACCGAGACATCAGTGTTACCAATATACATCATCAGACAGTAAGTGTAATATTAGAAAGACACCCTAATCTTTATGACTAACTAGAGATATATCTGAAAAATAAAGATGTTGCTGAAATATGGTTAATTATCCTTCTGGTCCTAAAACGAGGACCATGAGATAATAAAAAAAACGTTTTCCTTTCCCTGTTTATTCATTGTAAATTCTTTAAAAATAAAAATAAATAAAACACAAGGATGTCTCCCTTCCCGGATAAAAATTTTAATGTTATAGCAATGAAGCGACCAACAAAATAACAAGTCATTTTATTTTGTAGCATTAAATTTGAATCAAATGTCTGAGACTGCACCTTACTTCTCCATATTGTATGAAGTATTTCCAAAGTTATGCCATGGATACGTTGATAACTCAAAGCACATTTATCTTGCATGATTATTAAAAAGCATCCATATATCAAGTTTGGAAAAATTGGAAGTTGAAATACTGCCAAAATTTTGACCATGACCGAACTAGTCAAGATTATATAAGATGCAGGACTTCATTGTCTACAATATGAGCCAAGTAGTGAGTCTCTATGATAGAACAGAACTGAAGTTATCACCAAAAGTGTGACGTTCATATCATGACCGAGATATCCCCAAATTAAACCAGTTCCAAGTTAGACAATGACTGATATTTTAACAAAGTTTGGTGACAATTGGTCAAGCAATGCCGAAGATAGGCTGTACACAAACAAACTAACAAACATAGTTACAAACTCGACCGAAAACATAACTTTCGTGGTGGAGGTAATAAATTATTACATGAATCAAATTTCCCCTTTATTTATATTTTTCTCTGTTTAAATTATGTACATTATATTTCGTATTGAATTGGACGCTCATATGGAATAGTCCTTATTACCATCATACATTCGTAAAGTCCATTTTTTTGTGAATGAGTTTTCACGATCAGACCATATCAAAGTTTGTTAATCTGAATGAGGAAAACCTTTGCCGTTATAAAAAAAAAACTAGCATGGCTACACGGCGTTGCCCGGGAGGAGCATGAACAACAAAATAGAAGATTTAAAGATGTAACATCTTTCTTTTAAAACTTCTCTTTCTCTACCTATCTATCTTCCCTCCCCTTCTCTTCTCTTCTCCTCTCCCTGCCCTTCTATATACGTTAAAAATATAATATATTACATTTTCAAATGTCAGAACAAAAAGTACAATTTCACATCAAAGGACAAAGGTAAATGAAAAAAAAAAAAACGCTCTAAATGAATGTCGAACCCCTCTGACTAATTTACTTCCTGTTTACCTGTGAAAGAATACCTAAAACTAAACGGAACTTCCATGAACAAAGTTTCTTTCCTAAATTTTCCCATCTATGGAACACTACCACAGGGCGGCTTCCCGGCTGATTACAACATGAACGTTTTCAAGTCTGATGTTAACAAATTCTTGTTAAGCCGTTCTCTTAAAAAATCAAATCCTGCCCATCTCACCTATCATTTTACAGTCCTATCAGAGTTGTTCCTCGTCCAATTGACAAACTCATTAATCCTTATCCTCGAGTGGCGTTTGGCCTTGATAAGAAGTGACTCGTTAGTATTAGAAAAAGATCTGTCCATATTCTGGGAAGGCTGACAAGGGAAGGCTGACAAAGAATATATCAGATTTGTGTAGTGTCTGACTTTTAGGTGGCCACACACACACACAAACTACTGCTTTTTATATAATAGAAGATATTATGGAATTTCTGTAACAGAAAAATGGTTATTTATTTATTAACATGTTTTCATTTCATCATACGGCTTCTTATCACAATTTCTTTTTTAAAAGTGGGGAACATTTTCATATTGCAACAGCATATTAAGTTACTTGTAATGAAATAGGATTGCATTTAAGAATCTTCAATTAGATTACTTCAAAATGTCTATAATTTTGTAAAACTCTAACTACGACTCCCAAATTATAACCTTTGCAAAAACGAACAACAATTGTACAATTAAGAGAGGTGTGTAGTTTGTTTGAAGCATTGTGTGCATTGTACAGCGTATTGTTATTGAAGTCTATGACAATGCATGGCAAATGATATATATAAAATATAAAAACATACAAAGGGTAACCAATCCCCCAAAATGCTACTTATGAAATCGTTGATAAAATTCCTAATCCTTTCTGTAATCCAACCATATTTAGTACAAATAAATTTCAGTCTATACCTAACTTGTCCACCAAATTTCAGTCATAATGTTAAACAGTCTTTGTTTTACCACTGTCCAATGATATCGTGGGGGGGGGGGGGATTTTGGTGATTGTAATTAGTATGGGGTTTGGTCCTGAGTGGGTTTCACAATCACCGGACCAGAAGCCCTCAAATTTTATCTGGGGTTATCTCAAAGATAATCTGTATCAAAACAATTCCCAGGCTATTTCTGAACTGAAGAAGGCCACTTTGTTTTATCACTCTTCCACAATATGCTCCAAATGTGCACTTCTGCGTTGTTAGCACACATGGATACGAACGATTTTTTTTAAAACGAAAATTCTATTTCATACTTATGCATGACAGACCTACAACAATTCTATTTCATACTTATGCATGACAGACCTACAACAATTCTATTTCATACTAATGCATGACAGACCGACAAAAATTCTATTTCATACTTATGCATGACAGACCGACAAAAATTCTATTTCATACTTATGCATGACAGACCGACAACAGTTCTATTTCATACTTATGCGTGACAGATGGACGAAAATTCTATTTCATATTTAAGCATGACAAACGGATATGCTATTTCATTAGTCTGTCTGCTCGAATGTTAGTGATAGACAATTTTAGGTTTGTGCATAAAAACATCCTGTTTTGACTAGGGTTATTTGAAACAAAAGGATCGTCAATTGTCCTATATCGTCAGGTTAGATTCAAGTGGAACGATAAAACAGGATGAATAAACATCATGTTACAAATGGACATTGATATTTTTAAGAGGCTTGTCAATGGATTAAGCAATATGAGACTATTTGCTATTTCTGAGAGCATTTAGTTTGGTCACCTTTGAAGAAGAAATAATCTTTGCACAATAATTTATATAATATTACAGAAATGTCCTATAAGCGTTTGCAAGATTCTTAGACATCAATGATTAATTAAGATTTTAATTAACTAAGTACACATAGAAAATCGAACACAACTCTGGACAAAAGCATAGCCAATCAAAACACATAACACATTTAATCAGTCATGACTAATCAACCAATGAAAATCACTGTAGCATTTTAATAATTGAAACATGGCTTTCTCAACTGTAGAAAATGCAATATATGTCAAACACTCTAAAATAATGTGTTATGGGTGCTCCTTTAGTTTCGCTACGACATGTAAATATTCAAAGAAATTTTTTTACGTGTTAGCTGAAAATAAGATTGTACAGAAAAACTACGCAAATCTTTCCAGTATTTATTAAATTATAAGAAAAAGAAAAACAACGATCTTACGTATCGCTAGACATTTTTTACCCAGTTCAGCTTACTGATTAGGCAAGGGAGATAACTCAAATTTTGTTTTTGGAAAAACTCAAAATTTAACAAAAAAAATGGCGACCGATAGATAAAATCGTTTTCTATTTTTAATTTAATAAATACTGGATGAATTTTCATATTTTTGGGGGTGTACAGTCTTCTTTTCAGCTACCACATAAGTACATAAAGTTTATACATTTCTTTAGCAATTTTTATTTTAAGAGAGGCCTAATATGTCGTACTGAAACTAAAGAAGCACCGTTTTATGTGTACTTTTCCATCTTCAACGTCCAAATATTCAATTCTTTGCGGTAAAAGATGGTCAGAGTTACTTAAATAGAAAGGAAAATAGATGGCAAAAAAAAAAGAAATAACAAGAAATGGAGAAAATGTTACTATTTGACCCCAATACTTTCCACAGAAAAGTAAAAAATAAGATTTTATTTTATTTGTATGATTACATGTCAACATTTTGGAAATACCCAGAAAAAAAAACAAAAAAAAAAAACAAACGAAAAAAATGTTTTAAACTTTATAATGGGCATTCATTTTACTCTATGTTGTGGCCTTGCAGCCCGGTAATAATGAAGACAAACACAGTGGTATAATTAACAAAAGTTTATTAACAGAAGTATGTTACAGTAGTACACAACATGCGCTTGGGGCCATAACTGCCACACTTCGCTGACGCTTAGATGTTACTGTATTTATTGTGTCTGGGTAAGTCCATTTATTCCTGAAATAGGGGGATGAGCTTATCCCATAACACTATAAATTTAATGTAACATTGTCACTCAGTTCTTGACAATATAGTGTAAGACAGAGCAAGTAGCCATCTTTTTTGTATTTCCAAAATGGACACCATTTTTAAATTAAAATGAAATTACTTTTCAGAACTACTGTATTTATTTTTTTCGTATTGCCATCTCATTTTTTAGCAGCAAAAAACAAAAAAAAAACAAAAAAAAAGCAAGTCCCTTAAAAAACATGATCACTGATTCTGTCCTATGCTAAAAGGTTTATAACTGGGTGATCAATAACATTTTTTGATCAGAAAATAGGTTATCATTTGAAATTATATTTATAGAGAAATGTTAACCTCCTCTATAAGGGCTAAAATATTTTATTTTATCATTTTTTCAATGTTGACTTGTAATTGCACAAACAAAATAGAATCTCATTTTTATTTTTCTATTGACAGCGTGAGGGAAAAGGGTGAGAAATGTCTTGACGATGATCTAACAGAGAGCTCTGTGCATTTCTCGATGTGCAGCACAAAGTTGTCCATTACAACCTTACAAACTGACCAAGTAATGGCTCTGACCTCCTTCCTGCTGAATTCCTGGAATTTTACAATTATAATTTAGTAAACACATGACAAGTTTGAAGTTAGTATTATCAATATTATCATTTTTACTAGCCGTACAACCTAGCATTGCCGGGATTGAAGGATTGAACCGAGTGTTCTTTCATGCTCAGCTAGTAACAGCAAATTTAATATTTTTCTAGTTAAAAATGAAATACATAAATATAGAACTAAAGAAATAGGCTAGCCTGAATAAAGTAGAGATATGTTAGCTTTAAATGCTATTTAGGTCTGACTTAATTTTATAGAGTAGATTATTTAAATAATAATTCTGTTTGTCCCTCCCTTAGATATTTACTAAATCAAAGGGAAGTAATCCATCAAAACACAAAGCAGTAGTAGTATTAATACAATTTTATTATAATTACGAGTTAACACCCAATTAAAAAAAATGATGAAAAAAAAATTATGATTCACTAGATTTCACACTAATATTCATACAAAATAACGCCTCAATCAGTGAAATTAAAAAAAAAAAGAAATAAGAAAGATAACGTCTCAAACAGGAAAGTTAAAAAAAGAAAGACAGAAAGAAAAGGTACTTCTTCAGATTAGGACCCGAGCTAGCTCTGACCCTAAGGATACCAAGTTGATTTTAGCTCGAGTCTTAATCTGGAGAAGCACCGAAAGAAAACAAACACATTAATCTGTATAAAAAGAAAAAAAGAAAGGTCTCATTATGGAAATAGAGTGAGAGATTTCTTTTTGAATTCATTTAAGACGGGGGGGGGGGGGTGCTATTTGCTTTCTTATTGATGCTTGTGCCCATATTATGGCCCCTAAAATACTACAAAGAAGCTGAAATTATGGCAATATTTATTAATTTATGTCTAATACCTATTGTTTAAATTTCACAAAAATCGGAGGTGTCTGAATTTTCACAAAGGGCTTCCCACCACCTTTGCATAAAACTAAATTCAACTAAATATAGCCAACAGTTGGACCTCTTACGCCTACCAGCTGCATTCTAAAATTATCAATGATCAGTTAATTAGTTTAGGAGTGAATCATGTACATACAAATATATAAACATACCTAATCTTATAAAGCTATATACATATATATATATATATATATATAAGTAAACAATAGTATGCTAAATTCCAGTGACCAAGCTTTCATTTTTTCTATGGTAAGAAAAATTAAATAAAAACTTGGTCACTGGAATTTAGCATACTATCGTTTACTTATATATGCTCTGTTGTTAAATGTTAACATTCATCGAGCTTTTAGCTTGAATAGTTTTGGCCAATTTTTAAAATATATACACAAATATATATTTTATACACTAATATATATATATATATATATATATATATATATATATATATATATATGCAGTGATAATTTAAATTCCAATGACCAAAATTCAGTCTTTACTCTTATAATTTCATGATGGTCTTACAATTGTTTTGCAGTGAGCAATATGCTACAGCTATATGCAATTACTCGCTGTTCTTCAGAAACCACAACAAAATACATTTACAAGATGTTATATCGAGTACAAAGTTCATGGAAAAAACAGAAAACAGACAACACTCACGAGTGTGACCCCCCCCCCCCCCCGGCAATAGATGACAGAATTCCAATCAGGTTGTCATATATATATATATATATATGAGAGAGAGGGATAGAAAGAGATTATAAGCTGAAATTCAGTTATCAACCAAACAGAGAATAAAAGACATCTGATTTAAGGAAGAAACAATGAAATAGTTAAAACCACTAGAACTGTAATACAAAACTTAATTCTATCAAACAGGATATTTTTGAAAAACTAGTCAGTCAACACTTGTCAAAGCTAAAAGCCACTTGATAATAATAAGATGGATTGATTGTCAGTTGAATAATAATGAAGTATATTATGAGAGTTTGATTACTTATGGGAATGGTTTATGATAAGTATTTGTTGACATTGGATTTGAAGGGCACCATGTTGAAGCCTGCAGTGAAGCTGTCCCATGTAGGGTTAGATAGATCCTTGACAATGTCGGCATTAGTACTGTATACTTCAGACTTTTACCCATCAACAACTACTTTTATAGACCTATCAGAAAGAAGGGATTTTATGGTTGAAAGGGCATTACCAGATATTCCATAGATAACAAGTTTGTGAAGCACCTTTTGTGCCCGATCCTATCAAAAGCCTTATAGAAGTAGCAAACACTTTAATGCTTCATAGCCAGCAGCGCCACTCTTGGAACCAGGCCAATGGCATCTTTATGATGATACCATACCAGCCACTTGGGCACCTTATCCCTGACTGATAACACTGGTATCGCGGTGCTCCCTCCAAGCTAGAGTTCCCATTATTTGATCTAGTGCTGACTATTGCCCTTTTTGTTTCATTGGTTTTCCTTCTTGTGATCTTATATTGCCATTAATTATCATTTATATTGTCTTGGTATCTCCTTTTTCACGGTTTCTATAATGGACATCAGATATCTCTTTCATTCCAGCTAGGATCATCCCATTTTCAGCCAAAACCAATGTGATTCCCTTTTCTCCTATTGTCTGTATTTCTGTTATCATCTTCCTTGCTTCTTTTTCTTTAAATCCAAATCGATTTTTAACTAGGTACAGAAAACTTTTTTCAATGTAACCTCTTGCTCCTATTCCAATATGGTAATATTACACCCCTCCATCCGTTGTCTTTGCAATCTTCAATTAACTTTTCTATATCTTATTTCTTTCCTGATTTCTGCACATTTTATGTTCTCTTCCCAACTTACTGTTAGCTCCATTATAATTACTTTCCTCTGATCTTCACTCCATATTACCATATCTGGCCTTTGCACTGTTTGAATCACAGGGAAAAACTAGAGGCTTTCCGAAATACAAAATCGATTTTCCATGCTCCTTCCCAATTTATGTCTTTGTCACTTTTCTATTTGTTGTATTTATCACTTTCCCTTCTTTCACAAAATTTATCTTCTCTAAGTTTTCAATCTGTTTTTTTTCCATCATTTATTTCATCCACTTTCTCTCCGAACCTTTTTCCTATGTCTTCAGCACTTGGTTGTGTCACCATGTTCGCCTATCTAGTCCTAGTAGACAATGTGACAAAATGGGTTTCACGGTTCCTTTTTGCCCGCACTTACATTTATCATCCTGGCTCTGCTTCCAACATGTTAAATTTTCTGGTGAAGGAAATACATCATAAGTCGATTTTATCAAGAATGATACTCTTGCTGCCTTCCACGCCAGATCTCTTTCTAACTAATCTTCTACCAATACTGACTCCCATTGTCTTACTATTCTGCACTAGCTTCACTTTCCGTTCTTCATTCTTCCGCATTTCATTCACAGCAGCTTTTCTCTTCTTCACATCGCTACTTGCATAAAATCGTTAAAAACCTCTTGCTCCAAGTCCTTCCCAATTTATTTGTACTGATTCGATGATATCTCTATGTTCTAACTGGCTTAAAGCTTCACCGATAAAGTGTTCTGCATTTGCGGTGGATCTTCCATGATCTTTACATCAACATTCTAACTTTTCTAGATTTACATTCTTCCATTATTGATGCAAAAGGTAGCTTAAGTGAAGCCGCATGTCCGTATAGTGCTGATGTTGTTAGCATTAGTTCTAGCCATTTTTGGATGTAACAGTTGAATCGTTGTTCAATTCTTTCTACTCTTGAAAGCGTAATGTCGCACATCATCATCGGCCATAATAATTTTGAGTACAACACCAACTGTAGACACCAACATTTGAATCTTCCAGGCAATGATATTTTATCAATCGCCTTCAATCCATCTTCAGTAGCTCTTTGTGCATCTTTACCTTGGCTTCTATTGTTTAGTGTTGTTTGAAAGAATCTCCCAAGACTTTTCGCTAGTTTTTCTTTAAATGTTGTGCATCTTTACCTTGGCTTCTATTGTTTAGTGTTGTTTGAAAGAATCTCCCAAAACCTTTCGCTAGTTTTTCTTTAAAAGTTGGTATATTTTCACCTCTAATCAAATACTCCACTAGTTTTTGAACTCGTTTCACCAACGTAACATTTCTTGATTTCTTCACCTTAAACTTCATTCTTGACCATGCCATCAACTCATCCAACCAGCTGCAATACGTTCCCATTGCAAATATCATCTTAAAAAATCGTAATACTTCCTTACCATATCTCTTAATTTTTTAGGGATCCAAAAGAATTTTTGATCTATAAGAGCATGTGGCACTGACCCGTACGTGTTGGCAGATCAAGTCATACTACCGACAAATCACTTTGATTGTTTTTAGCTTCCTGTATTTCATTCCATATAGAAAAGGCATGTTCAACACATCCAGTGTTACCAGCTATATCTGCCTTCTGATTTGATTCAGCAATATAACCATTTTCTGTTGCAAATGTGATGATTCGTTTTGTAAGTATGCCAAACAAAATGTTTCCGTTGATATTTAATAACGACACTGGTCAGAATTGTCCTAGTTCTTTTTGAGATAAATTTCTTCCGCTATACTTCACCTCTCGGCAACATCTCTTCTTTGCCACATTTTTTTCAAGAGTTCCTCTAGTTCCTCTTTCGAGCATTCTAGTTTTCTGTATCTCTTCTTTATTTCTTCATAGAAAGCTTTTAATCCTCCCTTTTCATGTTCTTCTGCTTTAATCCACTGTGATCATAATTTTTTCTTTTCCCTTTTCAATTTATTTATCTTTCCCTGTCTTCTGACTGTCCTTCCAAAATTATTTTTATTCTCTTTCTTCCGTTTCTCTAACCCGAATCATCTTTCTCTCTCTTCATATCTTGTCTCCACTAGTTTTTCCTTGGTTGTTCCTTTCAATTTTTTTCACTAACTTATTTACTTTGTCATCACATTTCTTCCAAGCTGCAGTTTCATTAACCTTTATTTTTGATATGCCAAGATCTATTGCCCCCCCCCCCATTGCTAAAGCTCATATTCACTGATCTTAGGCGAAATTACAGCCAGTACATTGGCTGTTGATCTTGCAAGATGAAATCCACATTGTGACTGAGTAGAGGTCTTTTGTTGAGGTGATTTACAACTTCTTGTTTCATCACAGATTCAAATGACGCGCAAAAAAACGATTGGTTTGTACTGAGATGCAGAAAATAATGGGGAGACCAACAAAATTTTTTAAGTAGATGGAAAGCACTTCTTTTTTAAGCAACGATTGAATAGTTTTGTAAGGATAAGAGCAAGTTCTGGCAGAGTGACAGACCAAACAAAATGCTATTTCAAACCAAAGCGTGACAGACCAAAGAAAATGCTATTTATAACCAAAATGTGGCAGACCAATTGACAGACAAAATCTCTTATAGTGATGCTCGGTCACATCTAAAAAAAGATGTGTCCATTCAATATGCATGTTTAGCGAAAAAAATATTATTTCAAACTAAGGGGTGACATACTGACGAAAATGCTATTTCAAACTAAGGGGTGTCATACTGACGAAAATGCTATTTCAAACTAAGGGGTGTCATACTGACGAAAGTGCTATTTCAAACTAAGGGGTGTCATACTGACGAAAATGCTATTTCAAACTAAGGGGTGACATACTGACGAAAATGCTATTTCAAACTAAGGGGTGACATACTGACGAAAATGCTATTTCAAACTAAGGGGTGACATACTGACGAAAATGCTATTTCAAACTAAGGGGTGTCATACTGACGAAAATGCTATTTCAAACTAAGGGGTGTCATACTGACGAAAATGCTATTTCAAACTAAGGGGTGACATACTGACGAAAATGCTATTTCAAACTAAGGGGTGACATACTGACGAAAATGCTATTTCAAACTAAGGGGTGTCATACTGACGAAAAGCTATTTCAAACTAAGGGGTGTCATACTGATGAAAATGCTATTTCAAACTAAGGGGTGTCATACTGACGAAAATGCTATTTCAAACTAAGGGGTGTCATACTGACGAAAATGCTATTTCAAACTAAGGGGTGTCATACTGACGAAAATGCTATTTCAAACTAAGGGGTGTCATACTGACGAAAATGCTATTTCAAACTAAGGGGTGTCATACTGACGAAAATGCTATTTCAAACTAAGGGGTGTCATACTGACGAAAATGCTATTTCAAACTAAGGGGTGTCATACTGACGAAAATGCTATTTCAAACTAAGGGGTGTCATACTGACGAAAATGCTATTTCAAACTAAGGGGTGACATACTGACGAAAATGCTATTTCAAACTAAGGGGTGACATACTGACGAAAATGCTATTTCAAACTAAGGGGTGTCATACTGACGAAAATGCTATTTCAAACTAAGGGGTGACATACTGACGAAAATGCTATTTCAAACTAAGGGGTGACATACTGACGAAAATGCTATTTCAAAGTGAAGCCTTACCATTCGAATAACAGACAGACAAAGCCTTTTATAGAGATGCTTGGACACATGTAAAATAAGATGCGTCCATTCAATCTGCACGTGTTGCGTTTCAACCTTGTGTCATACATGCAGAAACCCCAATTTGCCGTAATCATTACAGAACCATTAAAGTTCACAAATTGTATTCATACCTAGGGAGCCGCATGTTTTCCCCTGTATGTGCTTTTATATGATCCTTCCAGACTGAGGGAACGCTGACCAATAAATAAGCGTCTTTTATACGTTCAAAAAGGACTAACTCGAACAAGACTGATGAAAGACAGCAGACATTTATTCAATTTGATCTTTGTTCCAAAGCACTGCTCATTGAGAAGACAGAGAACAACAAAAATCACTAATTAATTATATTTTGTATGCCCATATAATTTTACATGTCGACATGCCATGCACTCCCAAATTGACTCTCCTGTTCTCTCTGACACCCTCTCTTTAAGCCATGTGACATCATATGTTTTTATTATATTCCCACAGCCTATCAATTCTAACCTTGGAATCACCAAGTTTACTCATTTCATGCTATTTAACTATTTTATATACTAGTGGAGTTACTCGCCCAATATCGAACACATGTTTAGCAATGGAAATGTTACTTCAAACTAATAACTCATGAGTCCACTTCCTCTTTTCCCATTTTTTGGACTATTTAAAACTAAAGAATGGCAGACAGATAAAGATTTACATAAACATGTGAGGATGCATCTAAATAGCAAGATAAAAAAAGAAACATGACAAAAGCATGAAGAGAGAGTGTAGCGATATTGAATGCGGGTGCATAAAAATAGTGTTAAAAACGGAAATTTCAACATAAGGTTAGAATGAGTAAGAAAAAGGAATTTTCCATTAAAGAGTATAATCAGAACAATGTGTACAGGAAGTAGCGTTATGGGAGGAAGTATGTAGCAAAGAAGCAAGATCATTTCTCTCTCTTGGGTGTTTGCCATCAATGCAAACAGACATCGGTTTTCGAGGCTCTGCCACCATCCCCACGTTGGATGTTAGTGGAGAAGATGCAGTTCATCTAGATGTATCCGCTGTAAATTACTGTAAAAAAGAAACCAATTCCCAGAGAAAATAATGAAGTTAATTGTTCGTTTTTATTTGTTACACTAGTGTACAGCCTCTGTCAGAAATGAGGGGGAAAAAATTATCATTTACCGTTGTTCGGAATAATATTCATATAAAATAATGTTTGAAAAGTTCTGTCTTTCTTTTTTTTTTTTTTGTTCACTTCATCAATGAAGTGAACAAAAAAAAAAAAAGAAAGACAGAACTAAAATGGAAAGTTTTTAAAAAGAAAACAGGGGAAAAACGTATAAATCGGTATAGAAAGCAGAAAGACAAAAAAAAGAAAGAAAATTATAGAAATAGATTGTATTTCTCAATCCCCCTAAATAAATGAATCGTTCGGCAGTTTTTTTTTTTACTTGCTAACTTTTGTGACAAGACGGATATATATATATATATATATATATACACACACACACACAAATAAATGCACATTTCTCTTTATCATAGAGTGGAGGATTATCACAGCTACAAAGAAAATGAGGAAGAAACAGAAACTTTGGATGCTATATCATCACTATGACCATCTTTATGAGAAGGTTACGGGCCATTTGGTGAGAATTGAAGATTACGGGCCATTTGGTGAGAATTGAAGAATACGGGCCATTTGGTGAGAATTGAAGAGCTCTTCATGCATTGTTACAAGTCGCTTATGCAACATTATAAGATAGGACAAATAACAAAAATGAGGATAACTGTTTCAAATGTAATAGTGATGATGTAAAATGAAAATTAAAAACTATGCATTTGAAAATAAAATCATGACACAAATAATTTTAGAATTACAGAATTTGATGATCGACAGAAAATAATTAGGTTAGAGAGAAATCAGAAAAACGATGCATTGTCCGTTTCAACACACATTTGAGGAAGTTAACCAAAATAGGTTTAGGAAAATTATGGAATTTACTAATTGAAAAAAAAATTAAAAAATTAGGTTTCGACACATTTAAGGATGCTAACCAAAATAGGTATTGGAATGTGTAATGAAAAAGAATTCACCAAAAAACGAAAGAACAAAGACACAAAATGTTTATATAAGGAAATAAATACATACACAGTCAGTCAGTGATTGTCACAGATCCAGACAAGCCAAGTAGGTGACTACACACACACACACGTTTTTGGGCACCACACTACATACACATTAGCCGGACAATACTGCGAGACCAACTGGTCGCATGTTCGTCAGCAAATCATCATCACAACAAGTTCCGAAGGTAAATAAAAAAAAATATATACAATTTTCAAATTGCATTTCTGTGTGTTTTGCTGTTAACTTCCCCCAGGAAGCTGCAAAGACGACGATGAGATCACCACCATAATAACAGCAACGTGACTCTCCTACAGTCCAACCTTTCTTCACCGTGGTAAGAAGTGGTGGCAACGTGGTAGTGTCAGAGCTATGCCATCTGGAACATGGCGGACATGTCTGGAACAAAGCGGTATTAGGGCCGCAACCCAGCTAACAAGGCTCGGGTGAAATTCCAGCATCAGAATTCGTCATCCTCTGGTCGTCTTTGCCTCTGCATGTGGCAAGCAAAGACGTGTCAGGCGCGGAACCGGAAATCAATGAAGCGAAAGTAGCAATGTTGCTTTTGCGTCATTCCTTTGTGTTCTGGACCAAACCTTCCCAGACTATGTGCAACCTTTGAGCCTTGCTGCTCTTTGTGTCGGGGGGTACAAACTTGCGATCCTGCAGATTTAACTAATAACTGTGACCAACGAAGGGGACTTCATGCAGACCAAACAATCATGAGGCACGATCTTCGTGAGCTCTAAGCAGAAGTCCGACTCGGCTAATAATAAAAAAAACAGAATCTAAGATCAAAGTTCACCCCGTTTTCTTAAAGTTATAGCGATACAATTAGTACCACATAACATTACATGTCAAAAAGATAAAAAAAGTAATTACAACTCAGACCTGAAAGCAAGTGGTAACGATAATCGAGACCACAAAGAATACAAGCTCTCAGTATGTTCGCTTTTTTTCTGGTGCCAGACTATTTTTTTTTAATGTTTTTTAAATTTTTTTCTTCACCAGCAAAAGTTGTTATGCTGTAGTAGAAGCAGCAGCAGTATCCGTTTCAATTCAATTAAGTGGTGGTGTGACCCTAACCCTAGCCCTCAGACAAATAGAGAGGCACCTAAAACAAATGCTGCAACTTCGAAACCACAAAAGAATCCTTGACTAACGTTACCAACGACAATCCAAACACACGCTAACGACGTTAGCTGCATGGCATCCCAAAACGATCTATCACAAGCAATAAATGTCACTCCCTTTATTGAACTCTTTTTGATTGCCAAAAGTGCCTGATTTGTGTAATCACGCACATTTGACTGTCGCTTCGAAAGCAGACAGTCTCCGCGCGCAGCCACTGTTTCTTTGCAGCGGGCACATTCCAGTCATGGCCGCTAACCCCTCGGTCTCTCCACACCGTCACTACAATACTGTATTTCTTTAAGCAAAATGAGTGTCACATTTCTCTATGGGCTTGGTAGCCATCATGGTATTCAGTGACCTCGGCCAGCCTGACAATATGCAACCCACCCAGAAATCTTTTATGATGATTATTTTTTAATTTCTCCCCTCAACCTTCCAACAACAAATTTAGGTCATATACTTGGTTATCCAAAAAGGTTTGAGATTTTTTCAAGGACTGTAATAAAAAAGATTTTTTTTTATATTACAATAATTTTCACTAAGGACAGTAATAAACCAAACAGGACAGTAAACAGAGCAATCTTCAAAACCAAGGAGAAGGCTGAGCAAGCTAGGTCTCCAAATAAATTGGGTGCCCCCCCCCTCCCCTCAAATGGGCCTTGCTTATTTTGTCATGTGCATATATATATATATATATATATATATATATACTAGCAGGGCTATCCGACGTTGCTGGGAGACATAGAAAAAAAAATAGAAGAGGTTCAAAAGTGTGTGTAACATCTTTATACTCTTATAGAAAATGAGACAGTCCATTTCTATTATTTATAACAACTTTCCTTGTCTTTGTTTACAGAGAATAAAAGTCTTTACACAGGTGTGGAAGTCCGACCATGTGTAAGTATGTTGGTTACTTTCTTAGATTGGTACCCGCGCTAAAAGCCCCTCAGTATCGGTGCTTTATATATATATATTTTTTTTTTACAAAAATGGTAATCACTTATCGAGGATAAGGGTTAATGAGATGGATTAATTGTCAGGATCAAGTTGGAATACTTGTGAGGACGGTTCTAGATAGGAATCTGTTGATATTGGCTTTGAAGACAGCCAACTTGTTATCTGCTGAGAAGCAGTCCCGTGGCAATGTGTTCCACAGAACAGAAAACCCTTTGCAAAGAAGCTCTGTTCTTGGAAATGTCGTCTGACGCTAAACACACTAAGAAAGAAAGGAAGGCTTTTCTTCATTGTGGTAGAAGATGAGTTCTTGCTGTAAATGTCTTACAAGGAGGAACCAAAGATTGGAGCTCAGTCGAGCACCTTCCATAGCAAAACAATAGAATAGAGAGAGAGATGAGCAATTCTTCATTAATTTATCAATCACCCTCATTTTGCAGAATATGTCACAAGCAACAGCTGTGAATACAGTGAGATCTCAATGGGAGCTCCATCAAATAATATACCAAATTCCTTTGATTTGCTCGTCTCTGTTTGGTTATACGTGCATTTCGCTCGGAATGTATTTGTTCTTTCTGTAATTTTCTGATTAGAAGTGTCTGCCTCCTGCCTTCAGCAGACCAAGAAAAAGACTGATTGTTTTTGCCTTGTTTCAGCCTAAAATAAAAGATGTTTCACAAATGCGTAAACATGTCTGCATGAATCTTCACTTCTGAAATTTGATTTAAATGCATTTATAAATTCATTCCACCCCCCTTCTAGTATTGAGCACTGTGGTAAGTGAAATCGCCAACTGCCATCAGCAGAAATGGAAAGCTCTTCATGTAAAGAAATGAAGCACTCTTTGGTAATTAACAGTGTTTATATAAACATTGAGATTTTGCTTACTCATAGCGAATGACGAACTACCGAATGGATAAAAGTACCAAATGTCTATTTGACGGTAGAGTTTTGATCTGAGTTTGAGGAACTTTCTTGTCTAGCCACACTGAAGAGCTGTGATACAGCGAAACAGTCTGTTTGTGGGTGGTTATATATATATCTCTATAAAGTTATGTAAGGGATCTAAACGTGGGCTATATGATTTTAATTTAGTTTTATGCAAATGGTGTAAAATGTTGATAAAATTCAGACACCTCCGATTTTTGTGAAATCTTAATAGACATCAATTAATAAATAGCCCCAAATTTCAATTTCTTTGGAATATTTTAAAGGGTTGGCACAACCTCCCATTTGAAAGTTCAAATATATCAGATTTGCATTTAAATTTATTCATAGTCATTAGACACCAATTTTTTTTTTTTTTTTTTATGGAAATCGCTCCAGACAAGGCATGAAGCCACTTGATGTAAAGAGCTAACAAGAACGAAAGATGATTATCACACAGACAGTAGATGCCTATTCGCCTTAGTTTTGAAAATACCATGGCTATAGGTAGGAGGAAAACAGTCAGCAGGAAGAGAGTTCCACAAGCCAGCAGTTCTGGGAAAGAAGCTACTGGAATAAGAAGCTGTATTGCAATGAGGTATCAAAACAGCAAACTGATGGAGACCACTAGACCAACGAGTCAAACGAGCTGGAACAAAGGAAGCAGGGAATAGATCAGACAATTCTGAAGAACACATGCCATAATAGTATTTATAGAAAAGGCTGAAACTATCTGAGAGAGAGGGTGCAGAGAAGAAGAAAGGGTGAGGCCAATCAAATGACACACCTTATCAAGAAAACTCAAATGGGACAGAGATTCACCAGTCCAAATATGACACCAGTACTCCATACACTAATTATTTTTTAATAATTAAGCAAGATTTTTTTTCTTTCTTTTTTTATTTAAAAATTTATCAGAAAGCGCATGGTTAATGTTAGAGAAGTCATTTTTTCCCCCCCCCTTAACATCAGATAAAATAATATCACGTGATCTAATGTTTTCAGGGCAGGATTTGGTACCGTTCTAATACCAGAGATCCACCGGTGGTTCTATTGTGTAAAGTTGAATTAACTTGCAAGTTTTCACTTTACCGTTGGCGGGAGATATGGGCTAACTTTTGCATTTATTCATTTAGAAGAAAATATAGTATAAAAGTTATTAGAAAATGTTTATATGCGAAAATCTTTTTATTCATTCCATATGATGTTTAGGTATATTATATATCTTCTCTAAGAACACTGCAATAACCAATAAAAACAATTACATAAAAATACATTAAATATTTAGGTGATAAATATCGAGGATGATTTATGATGATCAACTTGAACGAGTGTGGGTTAATTATTTTCTGTGGTGACAAATATTTACATTAGATCTATCGGGTCTCAAAATCAAAAATCTGTTAATTTAGAAGCAGAAAATGAAACAAGTCAACCATTTCCTGCTTAAATATTAACAGATATGCAAACTATCGGTTTCTACGACAACTGGTTCAGAGGCAGCAGGAGGTCTGGTCTGATCAGAAGAGAGTTTGTTTTTTGGTGTTTACTGACCTTTCAACCATTAGAAAGTCATCGCAGATCAAAAAGATATTCTTTTTTCAAAAGTGCTGTAGTAAGTTTCAGCAGGTTTCAGTTACCGGGAAAAAAATCCCAGTGGTTGCTGATAACTATGACTCATGTTGCAAAACGGCACCCACAGCGACCTGATGCGTTCACATGAAGCAAAAACTTTGCACCCGGTACCAAGTGAGCCAGTTTAGAAAATTGCTATGGTGTGGTAAAAAAAAGAGAAAATAGCAGGTCCGTATGCTTCTACAGGAGAGATCTACCAAAATGTAATGGAGATATTTTTGACTTTGATTATTGTCAGTTTTTACTATGTTTGTGTTTGTGAGGGTTTTTTTTTTTGAGTGTTGACTATTCATAATGTGTAAGTGATTTTGTTTGGTTTTTATATTTTGGTTTGCTTTTTTGCTTTTTATATGTTGTTTCAGATATTATTTGGGCCATTTTTTTTTAAAGAGAATTTTTCAAATTGTGATCAGAAGAGAGAGAATTAGCAAGAACTTGATCACCACTGTTCTTCAAGGTGCTGCTATAGACAGTTGTGCTGTCTGCAAACAAAATGGAGAACAGCAACATCCTACTTCCATAACTTGGTGCATAATTGATAATCACCTAAAGAAATTATTTTTAGACATGACAGCAAATACGTGTTTGTTAGCAGTAATGGTCAGCATGGCATATTCAGTCCTTTTTAGTTATAACCAATTTGCCAGTTGACTGGAACGTCGAAAGAGTTATAGCACAGCCATCACAATTGTTTATGATTATCTAAAAAAAAAAAGAAAAAGAGAGACGGCTGTAGCGAAGTGGATACCGATGCGGATGTGCCAAGTTTGAATCCAATCGGTTCCATAGCACTACTTTCACGTATGGATGTTGGCAACCTTTAAGTGGCCCCTCCTGCAAGCAGTGATGCTGATAGCTTTTTCATTTAGTAAGTCCTGGGACCCACGCATTTGATTTTATGAGTCTCCGTGAAATTTATGTTACGATTACCCAAAAAAAAACAAAAAAACTTTGATATCTAATAAATAAGAAAATAGTCCTTATTTAATTTATGTAGGAAAAGACATAAAATATATAATAGTATAAATGTGAATTATCGATTTCGACACTGGCTATAGTGTTAATCAAGTTGTTTTGCACACTGTTGTAACAAAAAGCATTTTCCTTCCAAACGAAATCACAATTCATGTTTAAAACAAGCAACAATGTTTTATTTTGAGGTTACAATGACACCCGTCAAACGACTTGCAAATCAGGAAACGGCAACTGATAAGGCTTCAGAACTATTTGCTCAGCGTTTTGCCGTAAACTCTACTTTGGACTTTTTGCCAAATTTCCCATTGTGGACTGAAGCCACACCCCATCTCATGCCCGGGATATCATAAAAAACCTTGACACTTTAAAAGCATATGGGCCTGATCTTATACTAGTAATAAAGAAATGCTCTGCTGAACTGGCCCCTGTCCTCTCCAAACTCTACAACAAATGCCTTACTGAATCTTGCTTCCCTGGTAGCTGGAAAATTGCCTCTGCGGTATCAGTCTTCAAATATTTTGGAGATAGAACTAGCCCTCAGAATTATCACCCCATCAGTCTACTCCCGCTCTTCGCTAAAATCTTTGAATCCTTAATCAATCTAGCGATAGTCTGTCATCTTGTTAATGCTAAACTTCTTTCTGACATATAATGGATAAGACAGGTGAAGCTAGGGTCGTAATGCTTGATATATCCAAGGCCTTTGACAAGGTCTGGCATAAAAGTCTTCTCATAAAAATTAATTAATATGGTATTACTAGATGAATATTTAATATAATTAGATCCTTCCTATCAACAAGAAAGATCCAGGTTTTCCTCGGTGACTGTTCATCCAAACAACATGACATAAATGCAGGTGTACCCCGGGGATCGATCCTTGGACGTTTATTGTTCCTGATTTTCATAAACGACCTTCCTGGTGACATTGTGTCTGAGATGGGTATATTTGCTGAAGACACCACACTCTATTCACGTCATGTGGGTAAAACGGATGCTCACATATCCGAGGCAATGGCTGAATCCTTAGAAAGTGACCGCCAGTCTGTAGTGGAATGGGGTAATAAATGGATGGTAACATTTAATGCTGCTAAGACAAAGCTCCTTTCCCTCAACAACTACAAGAAACCTCTTCAACCACTGATTGCCATTGCAAATAAAACCCTACCTGAGTCCAGAATTCAAACTCCTTGGCCTAACATTAACAGGTGGCATGAATTGGAACAAATACATAGTAGACATTGCCAAGGCTGTTCAAAGAAAATGGGCCCCTCTACCGTGCTAGAAAACTTCTCACACCTGACATTATCCTATATCTCTACAAAGCCATAATCCGCCCATACATTAAGTATTGTTGTCACATCTGGGCTGGTGCGCCACCCACTAGTCTCTCCCTCTTAGACAAGGTCCAAAAAAGAGTTGCTAATAGGTCCCTCACCATCCACCAAGCTTCAGCCCCTGTCCCATCGCCGCAGTTGTTTTACAAGTATTTCAATGGAATGTGCTTCGATGAACTTGCTACTCTGGTGCCCCCTTCATGTAAATACACTCGACCAACCCGACAATCAGCTAAATCCCATCCATTCACTGTGGAAGTCCCCAGATGTCGGAGAGTTTTCTACTCCAATAGCTTCTTTCATCGAGATGTCAGCCTTTGGAATTCCCTCTCTGCTCCATGTTTCCCTGACTGTACCGAAATGCAGAAATTTAAAACTAATGTGAACAAGCATTTCACTGCACAGCTCCCAATTTAGAAAGAGCCCCTAAACTTTCACCCTAATTCTCAGTAGCCCATTACGTCTACAATGGCAACTTGCCTTGTTTGGGGTGAACTAAGTTAAAAATAAAATTAAAAAAAAATATCTTCCAACCGAACGCAAACAGTCCATCAACTTAAGGCCCATGCTGGAATATATATAGATATTGCTGTCATTTGAGGTAAGTCACCCAACAAAACCACTTGAGAATCATGGGCTGTTTTATCATTGGACATAAAAAACTTACTGACCAGGATCTCTTATGTAGAATCAACATTAATTCTATAATATTGGTCTTATCTCCCAGCATGAAGCCCGTTCTAATGAGGCAATTACTTTTTCAAAGAGTCACGCTGATTTCTTGGGTGGTCTGCAACATGCATTTATGCACATTTACTAAACGTGCAGTATTGTGCATGTTTACATGAAGACAATACAGCAATCAGCAAAAAGGATAACAAACAAGAATTAAGTTGAATATAAATATAGTCGGTTTTATTTGGTCAAAAGGTACAATTACAAATGGTTAGGTTCAGTCATTGGCATTACAGGAACATCGATGCTGAGTGTCTGGTCGACTTACTTTTTTAATCATGGTCGGGTGTTGATGTCGTAGTTTCAATTCTCTTGGATCAGTATAATGTTCTTCTAGAAGAGCAATCTACAAAGCTAAGGTGAAAACTAAGCAAGCTAGGTTTCCAGATATATTACAGAGATTACCAGAAGAATTACCTGGTGCTACCTGTCTGAAGATATTGGCTTCCTGACCAAAAATGCACCAAACACTGATATTGTTTTTTTTCTTTCCCTTTGAAAAACTCAATCATGTTCTGCAAAGCCAAAAACAAAATTTTTCCTCTAAAAAACAACCAAACCAAACCAAACACCATGAATAAATACTTGAACATATAAAGAACTTGAAGCATAAAAATTTCTATAAAAATGACCAGATTCGGCATTAAATCACCCGAAAAAGGGTTGATATGTCGTAAAACAAAGAAACAAACAATCAAACCAAAAGAATTAAGTATTCAGGATAGCTAAACAGATGGCAAATACAAATATGGAGAAAAGTGCATTCGAAATGACAATGGGGTGCTAACAACAAATGAACAGGACAAGACGAATGCATGGAAATGCTATTATGTGAGATTGTTGAATACTGCGTTTTCATGAGACCGAGAAAATCTAGAAGTTGCAGAAGCAGTATCTGGACCAACCATAAAAATTGAGGAAGAAATGGTACAAGAAGCTGCAAGATGAAGAGTAAAGCTGCAGTACCGTTGGCTGTTGTTGCAGAAATATTGAAGGATGTGGGTGAAACAGGCATGAAGATGATCACAGATATGACAAATCAGATGATGAAAGTCTGAGTTGTTGTGAAAGACTGGGATCATAGTACAATTGTAAACTGTTACAAAGGTAAAGCAGGAGTTCTGGATCGAGGTAATTACAGAAGCTTAAAGTTGGTTCTGAAGAGAGTGAGGGAATAAGTTTGCAGAAAATAAGGAGTCAGATAAACATAGATAAAATGCAGTTTGGTTTTATGCTTGAGCAAAGTACCACGGATGCTATATTTATCAGTGTCTCAGGAACGTTGATGTTGAGTGCTTAGTCAACTGGCTTTTTCAATGATAATGGTTAAGTGTGGACGTCACACTGAAGTTGGAGAACAGTTTGGTGGGTCTGGTCACTTCTTCAATGATAGACGTCGTACTGAGGTTGAAGGACAGCTTGGTGGACTGAAACAGAAATTGTCCTGAAAAATGACAAGGTTTATTATGAGGAGGACAGATAGATCATGAATGTTGTAATCTTGTAGATTGCCCTTTTCAGGACAGAGTTTGTCCTGAGAAGGACAGATTGTCCGCAAGAATGGTTAGGACGTTGGTTAATGGTCTTGGTTTATGGCTGGTTGAGTGTGATGATTAAGATGCAGTTGCAGAGTTAAATGGCATCTGGACTAGTTGAGTCAACAGCTGGTCAAGTAGATTAGTCGACAAGTGGGTTAAGTTAGTCCAGTTGTGTTAATCAACAGCTGGACGAAATCACTATAGTTATGACCCTAACTGCTGATCATGTTGCTTACCGGACTAGAGAAAGTAGTCAATAGCAGGATGAAATATGGATTAGTTTAGTTAGTTATTTTTAGGTGATTATTTAAAAATGTTTCCTATTACAAGTCGTCTGGACCAGACTAAGTTTCTTTCTTTCTTCATTTAATGTCACTTTACCTTGTCCAACGGTCAAACGTTTTTTGATATTTCGCAAGCTCACTCTCCAGTCCTCATGATTTAGTAGATCAACTGTATCCAAATTCAACTCTGTACGGTCTTGTCCAATCACTTGCTTCCAAGTTTTCCTTGGTCGGCCAACCTTCCTGTGATTCAATACATCCATGCATCTGCAATAGATTATCCAGGAACGCTTCACATGACCGTACCAGTGCAACCAATTCATTGTTAAGATAACCTATATGCTGGGCAAATGCAGTGTTTTCAGAAAATCCTCTGATCTAATGCGTTGGGTTTGGTCAGATTTTATATTGCAGATCCATCTAATCATGGATTCATCATTGCACTACAGTCAGGCGAGAGAGACTGGATGACAGAAAAATAAATTGGGCCAGTAATTGAATACGGTTCCAGGGTAGGGGATCAGATATGAGCTGATAATTGAAATGCGATTGATGGAATTCCTGGGAGTTGAAACAGATACTTTATGATTAGTACTAAGTAGATGGGCCGAGGCGATTTTCTGTTCGCTAGCTGCTGAAATTATGTTTGAGAGTTTTGACGACTGCGATGGACAAAGCAGAAAAGAGAGGTGAAGGTACAACATCTGGTTAGCTACCAAGGGAGTGGTGATTGTAAATAGCTCACGAAAAAGCCTTTATGGAAAGAAGTAAGCTCTTTTGTTTTCGTTTGACTCATTTAAGTTTTGTTTCACATTAGCAATATCATCACTGATTTGATCAAATATGCAATCTAAAAATAAACATTGCCCATTTATAATGTGATAACAAAAACAGGCAAGTTTTTAGGACATGTTACATATATACAGACATATAGGTCTATTTCGATAACGTTAGGTATGTGGATATGTTTATGGATTTCGATGTATAAAATTCACTCGTAAACTAATTAACCAATCATTATGAATTTTGGAACACAGCTGTTAGGCATAAGGTGGGTAATGTGGGCTATATTTAATTTAGTTTAATGCAAAGGGTTCAAAGAGCGAGTGGAAGCCTTTTGTGAAATTTCAGATACCTACGATTTTTGTGCAATTTTAACAATAGGTATTACACATTAATTAATAAATATTCCCCAAATTTCAGTTTCTTTGTAATATTTTAAAGGGTTTTTAGGGGACATAATATTGGCAAAACCATCGATCTAAATATTTTAGATTTGCATTAAATTTGATCCATAGTCATCTGACATCAATTAAGCAAAATTCCCTGAATTTTAATTTCTACTTAAGACCCCTTAAGCTTAAGCTTTAAATTTTACACATTTTCTAGAATCAAAATCATATAATGGATTTCAATCAAAAGGATTCTAGACATAACGTTTAGTATCATTATATCTTGCTTTTTAAGGGACTATACAATTGTGCCAAACTGTTCTGTTTGAGGGGCTTACTTTTACTTATTCTGGGATGGGTATTTTTCTAGTAGATAACATGGCCAACTAACTCCTCTCTGCTGGAATATATATTACTGGGACCACACCAGAAAGACCACCCAGATATCCACTTGAAAAGGCTAATCTGCTACAAATCTATGGACATAAAAAATCTTATGCCTACAGGGTCCACATATATGGCCTGCCATTATTTTTTGGAAAACCTCAAGTGGGTTATAACCACAGCAGGGCACTTTGTATCTGTAGAACCATTATTTTCTCAAGTGGACAAATCGAATTCTGGGTGGCCAAACCTAAAATCAGAGATATTTTCCATATCTTAGATGATTTCTCTTTTCTTAGTTAAATATTTCTCACTCGCAGCAAGTCTGTTATTCACATGCATTGCAAACATGCAGCCCACTAAACATGCAACCGCTTAGTGCATGTTTACATACCAAATAGATTTTATCCATTACAGACTATGTATTTTCAGAATATACGTCTACAATACAAATTAATCCACGAACCATTCGTATACAAAATAGAATCTATTAAATGTATTATTATTTCGATTATTCAGACTACTATTCTTATCTTTGATGCTATGCTCACAATGTTTTGGCTGATGTAACTTTTGACCTTTTTCAGATGCATTCGTTCAAACTCGGAAATTTTTATGTAGACTTGGGAATCTGTACAGAATTTCAAACTGAACACTTTATTAAACTTCTGACCAGTTACAACCATTGTTACTTGATATTTCACTGTCCACCCGACAGACTCAATAACCCTTATCTTTGAGTGGCCTTTGGGCCTTAATAAGCAGTGACTCGTTAGAAAAAAAAAAAAATTCACAAGGGTAGATTGTTCTTGTTCCATCAACCATGACCGCGTAAGTAATTTTTAAAAAATTATTTTTAGTATCGCCTGTAGTGAGGACTGAATTTTCAACCTCCAGGAATTCACTTAGAACTGATTATGCCTTAACATCTTTATCTGTTGCACTATGTCGTTATGTGGAATACCACCCAAGATGAGAATAGTAGCAGAAATAATGTCAATTACCAATCGTTCAGAAACATAATATATGTAAATATATGAAAATAAAAAATTTTATACCAAAATGACTGGATTCAATATTAAAAATCTTAAAGGGTTGATATGATGTAAAACAAAACGACTAATTGAAAACCAAGGGAAGAGTCTATCAGGCATGTGTACGCAGTGTGATGCTGTATGGAAATGAAATGTGGTCAATGAGTGTTGAAGACCTGCGTTGCATCGAGAGAAATAATAGGAGAATGATAAGATGGATGTGTTATGTGAGTTTTAAAGACAGGCTTAGATCTGATGATTTCAAATCTGGACAGTACAGGGAGATGTGTGCAGAACAGGAGACTTTGTTGGTATGGTCACACTCAAAGAATGATTGAAAGTGCTTGGGTTAGTACAGGTAGAACAGTTGAAGTAGCAGGTTCAGTTAGGAGAAGGCTAAAGAAAACATGGGAGGAAGTGATAAGTATGTATTTGAGAGAAAGAGGGATAGATAAATACCATGCCAGAGATAGGTTAGTTTAGAAGTAAATTTTTAAAAGCGATTCAACACATGCCAGCTTGTAAAACAGACGTTAAACAGGATATGATGATGATGAAAGATTTGTGGTGGGCATACGGATTGGATGTTGGTTGTAATTCAGAATCCTCTTCAGCAAAAGTCGTTTTGACGTGTGGACATTCATCTTGTACAAAAATGCCTGGAATTTCATCTGTATGCTGATATCAACTCTGCTCTTCTCTTACATTCCCATCCCAGATCCTTCGGCTTGTTTTTTTGTTGTGTATTGGCTATAATAACGTGTGCAGAACAGGAGACTTAGTTGGTATGGTCACATATTTTCTTACCACCAACCAGTGACTAGCAGAAAGGATCATTGCAGGTGTTCTGACTGTGTCCGCACATCAAAGTTTATAGAGAAGCTGTAAATAAAAAAAAAGGCGCGACAAGATCTCGGCAATGCAATGCAGACCTATGATAGAGAGACGGACGTCGGAGTGGCGACTATGAAGAAAGCGCTAAATGAAGATCTTCATTAATCCTCATACAAGAAACACAAGGTCCAACTTATTCACCACCAAGAGAACCACCTCACTAAAAATGAAGAAACTCCTCAACAAGGTCAAGTACCCAGTCGAGCCAGGGATATTTTGGATCAGTTGAATGTCGGTGAATGTAAGAGAGGAGCAGAGTTTATATGAGCACAGATGAAATACTAGGCATTTTTGTACAAGATGAATGTCCAGACATTATGACGAGTTTTGCTGGAGGGGATTCCAAATGCTCAGGATGTTCGTTCAAGTTGTTGGTAGTGTTGAGTCTGCCTTTTATCCATCAGGGATGAAGTCAACGACTCAGTATGTTAACGACCGTTTCAGAAAGGTGACTGTTTGAAATCATGGTGGGTCAGGTCAAGTCTGCTCAGTTGATTTTCTTCTGGAGAGGCGTACAAAGAATAACCTAATAAGTCCCACACTGTCTGCCAAGCCCCAGACTTTGTTGCATCCTTGTGTGCTTGTTTTACAAGTACTTCCACAGGATGTGCTCCAATGAACTTACTGCACTTGTAGCCCCCCCCCCTCCTCATAACATTAATACCCCCGACCCATCCAACTAGCAGCAAAATCCCACCTCTTCACTGTAGAGATCCCTAGATGCCGAAAGATATTTTATTTTGATAGCTTCTTTCCTCAGACTGAATACCTTTGGAATTCCTTCCCTACTCCCTCCACCGCCGTACCAACATGCAGAAATTTAAATGTAATGTGAACAAACATCTTGTGACCCAGCTCCCTAACCAGGTTGACCACCCCCCTTCTGCTTCAATGTCAATATTCCTTGGTTAGGGTGAAGTAAAAAACAAAAAGCTTGTACATCAATTGTCAGTTCATCTATGCATTCTGCGATTTCCTTGCCTGTGTATCAGATCAGAGCCATCACTTGTAGTAATTCAAGCATAGATACAAGTCGATAAATAAACAAGAATATAGATATACACATACAAATAATTCTACATGCTTATTCATACCAAACCAGAAGTATGTACGTTATACATATACAGAGGTATATACATATACACAGAGGTACACACATATACACTGAAGTACATATGTATACATAGACATGATGTAGGTGTGATAAGAAAAAAAAAGGACTAAGAAGAGTAGAAAGTAGACTTTTGGTTTACTTTCGGCAGCCTCGAAACTCTTGCTTCCCTTATTTTGTCCTTTAGTCCTCACATTCCATGAGCAATGTTTCTGACAAAGGGGGAAAATTGCTGTTTTCTGGGTAGGAATCTATCCATCTAACCCTCATCATTGGCTAGTTTTTTTTTTATCTTGAAGTAGTATTTTTTGTTTAGCTCCTTACATCAAGTGGCTTCATACCTTGTCTGGAGTGATTTCTCTTGGGAAAGGTATGAATCCATATACATCCAGCTATGGATTAATTAGTAGGGTAAACTAAACTCTCAAGCCTTGGTTGTGCAACTAGTCTAGGAAAAGGAAAACACCAATCTTTCTCTGCTTATCCCAGCATTGTTTTCAGTTGCCACTGGACGCAAGTAATGCTGATTCAGGAGGTGCAGTTGTATCTTGTGCAACCCTTGTTTCACTATAGACTTGCCATGCAGGCACCTTTACAGGGTATCCATTGCCTGTCAAGACTGAAAAGAGGCCAATATAATATAAATATATGACATTCACAGCAAGAACTCGTCTTCTACCATAACTGCAAAGAACTTTTCCTTTTTCTTAGTGTGCCCAATAAAACGGAATTTCCATGAACAAAGTTTCTTTCCAAGAACTTCCCATTTGTGGAACACATTTCCACAGGACTGCTTCCCTGCAGACTATAGAATGGTTGTCTTCAAATCCAATGTCAACAAATATTTGTGATAAACCGTCCTCATAAGTAATCAAATTTTCCTTGCATCATTTGCAATTTCTTCATCATTTAACAGACAATCTATATATCTCATTAACTTTTATCCTCGAATGGCTTTGATAAGTTGTGACTGATCAGTAAAAAGAAAATCGAATTCTTATTTTTTTTGTAGTCTTTTAAGGAAATGAAAGCATTCTTTCTCAATTGATTTACTCATGGCACCCCTTCGTGGGGAGGCAAGTAAATAGGGACTCCCCACTCCCTCCTCTCCCAGGTAGGTAATCAAAGAGTCAAGCGCTTGTTTAACCTATCATAAAACACTTCATATTTTCCTGCCCTCCTTAGAAGCTGACCTACATATTCTATGTTTAAGATACTTTTTTTTACTGGTTGTCTTATTCGGTGAGAAATGATATATGCTACGTGGGAAAATCGGTTCCTTTTATCACTTTTTATAGCTTTGTTCATAAAAAGAAATTCTTTTATCAATGTTTAATATTTTTAACAATCGCAAATCGATCAGCATTTAACTCTTCTTAAATGAACACGAGGATGCATTTACGTAGATCATCATCAGTTTAACGTTCGTTTTATATGCTGACATGTGTTGGTTGAACGGCTTCTAGAAATTGACTCCTAAACTAATTTTGGTTAGATTTTTATTTATTTCTCTTAAGTCCATTCTTATCACTTCCTCATGTTTTCCTTGACTTTCCCCTGCTACCTGGACTGTTCTACATCTACTAACCCAAACACTCATCCATTCTTTCAACGTGGCCATACCATGAAAGTCTCCTATTCTGCGTACATCTCTCTCTACTCTCCAGATTTAATCTTCCTCTGAGGTCATCAGATCTAAGCCTGTCTTTAAGACTCACATAACACATCCATCATATCATTCTCATCGTTTCTCTTCATCCAACGCATGTCCTCAACCCTTACTGGCGAGGTTTCACTTCCATACATCATCACACTGTACACATGCCTGATAGACCTTACCCTTGATCGGCAGTAGTAACACTCTGCTGGTTAATAATAGTAGAAGTTCCTTGAATTTACTACATCCACTCCTAACCCTTGCAATCACACTAGCACCTGCTCCACCCCGTGCTTCAATGGTATCACCAAGGTAACAAAACAACTTTAATAGCTTCGCCATACAGATATACTTTCTCCACATCTGAGTTATCATCCATCTCTGCAGTCTTACACTTCTTGCACACAAACTGGTTATCCTCTCTCAACATACAAGTAATTCCACTGCAAAAACTCAGTTAAAAACTTGCCTTCTTGGAATTGGTTAAAAAATGAGTGCAAAAAAAGTAACTTTTATAGAATTTGTAAAATGCATTGTTTTTTTTATTTGTAAAAAAAATAAATGAGTTGGCGTATATATCGAATGAGGTGATAAGCAAGTAACAAACTGTAGAAATAATTAACACAAAAACATACTTAGACTAGTATTCACTTCTTCCAATATTTTAACCTTGTGACACGTCTTTTTCACAGAATGAATTTTATCAAGTTGAAGTCGGCTTAAGTATACAAAGAATGGGCGGGGTAGAAGTCGGGGGAGTTGAAGGGAGAGGTTAGATAGAGGAGAGTATGAAAGAATGGAGTAAGGAAAAGGGAGATAAAAAGTGTGAAATCAGTTTGTAGAGGGAAAATTATTTCTATATAGTTTGCTCATTATTTATCACCTTATTCCATTAATTTGGACGGTATTACTGGGCGAATACAATCCAGGTCGTTCTTGATGACCGTATATCCAAACAACATCACATTAACGCAGTATTTGGAGCTTTATTATATCTGATCTTCGTAAACGACCTCTCTGATGCAATCACCTCTGGGATGAGGGTATTTGCTGATGACAGCATGCTCTATTCTCGATGTGCGGGCAAATCAAACACGCACGCACATATCCAATGCAATGGCTTAATAGAATGGGGCCAAAAATAGATGGGTACATTTAATGCTACCAAGACAAAGCTCTTTTTATTTAACAATAATAAGAAACCTTTCCAATCACAAATTGCCACGGCTGATAATCCCAACGTTCAAACTCCTTGGCCTAATATTTACAAGCAATATGAATTGGAATAGAAGATACTGCTAAGTTTGCTGCAAAAAAGGTGGGCTCCCTTAACCGGACTAGTAAACTGCCAGTATCCTATATCTCTATAAAGCCACAGTTCGTCCGTGCATGGAGTATTGTCATATCTGGTCTGGTGCACCAACCACTAGTCTTTTGGACAGGTTACAAAAAAAGAGTTTCTAACCTAATAGGTACCACACTGTCTAGCCCCTGTTCCATTGTCACAATGTTGCATCCCTATGCCTGTTTTACAAGTACTTCCACGGAATGTGCTCCGATGAACTTACTGCACTTGTATCCCCTCAACGTAAATACCCTTGACAAACCCGACTAGCAGCAAAAATCCCACCTCTTCACTGTAGAAGTCCCCAGATACCGGAAAACTTCCTGCTCTAATAGCTTCTTTTCTCGGACCGTTTGCCTTTGAAATTCCCTCCATGCTCGCCGTTTTCCTGACTGTACCTACATGCAGAAATTTAAAAGTAATGTGAACAAACATCTTGCTGCACAACTACACACTTAGGATGCCCCTTATAAATCTGGCCCCTAATCACAGTAACCCTTAATATGCCTTGTTTGGGGTGAATAAAAGTATAAAAAAAAAAATTTTTTTTAATTAAATTTCCTTTAAACAACCTCCCTCAAAAAACTATTAAAATTCAATCTTATCCCACCCACCCCCACCCCAAAAAAAGCTTTAAAATCAAATTTTGGTTGACTGAGAATCAATAAGAATTTGATTTTCAAATTTTTTCTTACAAAAAAAATGTGTGTTGTGTGCAAAATCAAACAACTACCCCTCAATTCTAAAATTTGAATCTAAATATCTCCAATTTTATTAGGTATGCTGGGATTGCATTTTTTTCCTAATACATGTAGTCCCAAATCATATGACAGTCAACCATTTGTTGATTTAACCATGTGGTCACCCATAACTCAGAAATCCTCTTCCTCTTTTCCCCTTTTTGGTTTAATCCTTGAAGCAACAACATCGTTGCCCACTGTACAAAATATTTTGTGACATCTAGTCGGTTTCCTCACCAAAACAGACCAGTTCTGTCGACGTGCTCCTACACATCTTGGTAAGTCAATCTTTTCATATATACTCGCATTAGGAAGATTGACATATGTGAATTATTTCGGTGTATTACTTGTCAGCACAAATAAATCCTGTTATGTTTCAATAAGTTACGTTTTTAGTTCCTTTTTGTTTATATGTAAAAACAATTAAGAAAGTGATAATTAATCACTAATTTTAATAATAATACAAAAAGTTCTGATGGGAAATTATAATAAAGATGGATCTATAGATCTTGTTAGATCATTCATCTAGGAGACGGAAACTCTCTACCTCGTTTGGCCAGTCATCTTGCCTCGGCTTGTCAATGAAACCAGGCTTCATAGAAGGAGAGCGTGTTGTGTGTATCGTACATGGCCAAGTACAAAACGTAAATGGAGAAAATAGATTTTCAGGTTTCGGTGATGGTGTGTGAGTTTGAATTCAAACAAAATTTTGGGATAAAAAAAAAAGTCATTTTTTTCTATCTACTTTTTGCTATATAATCATGACAGAAAAAATTGCCTTTAACAAGACTTGTTTTTAAGGGCTCTGCAGCATTGAACATGAGTACCAAAGAACTTTTGCAGCAGTCTAAATCCATCCGTGTGAGTATATCATTAGGTTCTTGACACAAACTTTCAAACAGGAGATTGATAATGATGAACTCCCAAATTGCCACCCATGGAATCGTTAATAAAATTCACAATCTTTTCTGCAATCCAACCATATTTAGTACAAATAAACTTCATTCTAAAACTGACTTGTCCACCAAGTTTCAGTCATGAATGTCCAACAGTCTTTGTTTCATCGCCGTTCAATGATATGCGAGGACACTTCGATATTGTTTAATCAGTAGGCAGTGTGATCCTGAATGGGCTTCATATTCATCGGACCATAACCCCCAAGATTTTTATTTGTAGGTTTATCTCAAAGACAATGTCTATCAAATCAATCCCCAGACTATTTCTGAACTGAAAAGGGCCATCACAGCCAAAAGCCAGGGCAGTGTCAAGAGAGGAGTATCAGAGTTATTGACATCTTACACGTACACGTTGTATCCAGAGGTGCTTATAATTGAATGGCAATAAAGCAAAGACTGTTGGGCATTCATGACTGAAACTTGGCAAACAAGTTAGGCATAGCTGGACTATTTTTGTATTAATATGGTTGGATCGTAAGAAGCATTGCAAATTTTTATTAACGATAGGTGGCATTGAGAGGGGGGGGGAGTTAATACAATATGAATAAAATAAAACCCAGTTATGCTATAATTTTTTTTAAACTAGAGAGAAGGACACATCCCTTATAAAAAAAAGTATTTTTAAGAACAAACAACAAAAGCAAGAAAATCAAGAGGAACACTAATAACATTCTAAGATGGCCAGGAAGAAAATTAAATCAACCAGTAAGTTAGCCGAAAGACACAAACAGCTAGTGGAAGAAATGAAATGAAAGACAAATATAAAAACTGAGCAAGCAGTTTTGAAGTAGCTAAACTACTTCTCAAGGGGATAGGGTGAATGTAGAACAAGGTAAGTGGGCTTGTTATGAAATATACATTCATGTTTCCAATTCAAATGAATGGGTTAAGCAATTTGAAACAGAAAAATAAAATGATAGGTTCATTTTGTTATAAATCAATTTATTCGTTGAAAATTCTAACTTTGAAGAAATGATCCGTTTTAAAACAACTGGTAGGCAAAAAGAATGTTTGATTTCAGCTAAATCTGGAATGAGCATTTGACTTTGTCGACAGATGTCTGAAATTGTTATTGTGACTTGAAAAGTTGGTGACTGGAAAATATGACAATTTCTGGGGAATAAGATAAAGTGAGCGTTCCTGATCACACTTGTCAATCAAAATATCCTGGAAAAGATAAGTAGTTGGAATTCCCCACATATATTGTTGTTTTGAGGCAGACAAGATGCCATGAGGGGAAGGAACAGGCAAATTGAAATTCTCTGATCTACACACAATCTACACCAGTCTAAAATTATCTCTATTCAATTTGCTATTAAGAGTTTGAGATTTCAAACCCATGTTTCAAGTCACTAACCCCACAAAATAATGTTAGACCTAATTGAACATTTTCAAATATTCTATATTTATTTACTATTAATAAATCAGCATTATTAACTACTAGCTGTCCAGCAAAAACTGTCTCCATTTTACAAATCATCTGGACCGAAATAAGTATTTTTAGAAAGAAACTAAAGTGAAATACATAATATGCCTGCAAAGAACATGGTTTAAGGATAAAAAGAAAGAAATCAGAATCAAATATCGATCTGTCAGATGCAATGCTATTTAAGTCTAAAGTCGAAAATCCAGCTGACGTCATTTCATATATTAAAAGATTGGGCCTTATCCTTCTTTCAACAAAAAAACGATTTTCTTTTTTTCAGTCAAGATTACCACGACTTACTGAATTTAGATAAAAGAACACCCTATTTTCATCGTCAGTAATAAAATTTGTTGTTGTTTCTGTTCCTATTTACTTCCGCCCACGAGAGCAGAGTTAGGCACAATGTCAATATTTAACGTAGGGGAAAATCCAGCTCCCCAAAAGGGGCATTTAGCATTGGAACTAAAATTTCAATTACCTCGGTCTAGAAGCATTTTTCATTCACTGATCGAGGACATAAAAACTAAGTGCAGATTCAGAACAGATACTACTAATCTTTTTAAATTACAATAAAAAAAATAGATTCTTTTTAAAAAAATATTTTTAAAGTCTTTTATAATAAAGGCGAAAAGTACAAAGTACCCATTTCAAATTACTCAGTAATATAAAATTGGTTTATTTGACCAATCGACGTTCCAGTCTTATGTCTTTTCATTATATAACCAGTTTATAATAGGGAATTCATTTTCATGCTGAAACAAAATAAAATTCCTCGACTTTGAATATCATAAAGACCATATCAATTAACCTTTTTGTTGTTTTTTTCCTAAAAAAATACAATTTGACTATAGTGGACCCATACAATACGATAAGACTGATTTTTATTTTTAATTAAAATTATACTTGATAATTTTTTGGTGTGTATACCTATTTTTGTCTGATACATAAGTATATCAAAGAGTATTTCTGTTAATTTATTTGGAACTGCGATTTTCACCTGTGTAACTGCGATTTTCATATGTGCTCTCATCTATATAAGCACCAATCATTGTCCAGCGATGTAACAAACTGGCTTCTCAGAGTCACCACAACACTACCTCCCCTATTCTTAACTATTCTTGTTTTTATTTAACAAGATGTTTGCTTTTCTGTATTGGATTGAAATCAAATAAAATCCAGGTTGGGTTTTTTTTTTTTCTTTTCTACAAGGGATTATGGAAAAGTTTTGAGCATAATCCAGAAAATGGATATCAAGGAAAGCCAAACGATATTTTCGTATTTTAATCTATTATTATATTAAACTAATTTTATGTTTCTAACTTAAAAGAATCCCTTATCTCTATTCATAAAATTACCTGATCAGATATTGTGTGGAAATACGAACAAGTGTGATCTGTAACAAATTTGTAATAAAAATTGATTAAATATTTATATAAAATACTTATTTAAAAAGAAAAACGTAATGAAAAAATTTTAATTTCAAAATCCTATTGGAAAAAAATTCAATAATTTCAGAAAAATGGACTAGCATGCATTTGCCTTTTAGTTTCTTAGCTTTTGTTAATAGTTGAAAAAATAACAAATTACTTAGTGATCCTTTGAAATTTGAAAGGAACTTGAAACGGTTGAATAGAAAGTTATTTAAACTGCTGTTAAAATTATAGAAAATGAGATAAAGTCCATTTCTAATACATAAAACAACTTTTGAGTCTTCCTCGTTAGTATGTGAACAAAAAGGAAAGCGGTTAGTATGTCCATAAGTATGGATGAAGACAAAAGTAAAGGAAGCCCATTACTTTAATTCCCCATAAATAGGGAAGAGAGAATAGTTCATAATATATTATGTTTGTACACTGCAACGATGTCAGGACGCGCCCATGTGTGTATGTAAGTATGTGTGTGTGTCTGTATACAGTTGTGAAAGTCAGTTCACATGTAAGCAGCTATGTGTGTGTGTTATATTAATTCTATGTGTATGAGGCAGTAGCCATTTTGGATTCTTGTCTTCTTGTCGAAGTCGAACCCAGGGCCGAAGGTCCAGGAAGATATCTGTTGCATCCACAGAGAGAGGTGATGTGTGTTTGGCTGTGCCAAACAAGGAAAGAGAGAGAGAAGTGTCTCATGCCGAAGAATGAAGAGAGAGAGAGAGCGGATGATGCTCAAGTGTTTATATAGTTATGCTAGCCATCCGAGATTCGCCTAAGAGAAGGCCACTGATTGGTCAAGCCAAGGAGGAAGTAGATTGCCAGAACCAATCAGCGGGCAGCTAAGAAGTCATTGAAATTTAAATAATATGGCGGCTGTGCGCTGTCTTGTAGCAAACTGCTACAAAATTACTAACAAATTCTCATGTATTAAAAGATTAAAAGTTTTAGAAGCTATTTATGTACATCCAATAATTTTATTGACACTAAAACAAAATTGGTTATGATTTTATAACAATTTGGTCCACTTAATAATTTAATGACTAAATGATAACCTAATAATTAAATTTAACTTTCAAAAATCCTATTAAAAAAATGGATAAACAGCATCGAAAAAAAAATAAAGAAAACAACAGCGAAATAAAAATAATAATAAAATGACTGTATAGTTCGTAATATATAGATATAAAACAAGTTATTAAAAGGTTTGGAGTCTTAACCAGAAAATGGGTATCTTGACAATTAATCAGCATTATTATTATTATTATTATAATTATTATTATTTTTATTATTATTATTTTTGTTTACCAAATTTATTTCTATTATTTAGATTATTCAGACTACCGTTCTCATTTTGGGTGTTATTCTCACAACGTTTCAGCCGATGTAATCTCTAACCTTATTCAGGAGGTATCTTGTCGAACTCGGGAATCTGTACGGAATTTCGAATTTAATCCATGGGAGTAACTTGCTCTTGTTCCATCAGTCATGAACGGCTAGAAGTCTTAAGTAATACGTAATTGTATTCTTAGTGTTTAACCTTCAACCTCTGGCTTTCACTTAGAACTGATTATTGCTTAGCACTTTATTCGCTATGTCACGGTTCCTTACGAACACTAGTTTGAATAATACAAATTATCAATCCTCATCACAAAAATTCCGAAACAATACCTAATTCATATTTCTACCTCTTTTATTTTTGCAGATTTGTAAAGTTAATAACGTCAGTGATTTGTTGAAAATGAAAAAAAGATCAGAGTTTCATGCTGCAAGCAAATATCTGTCTCCAAGGAATTTCATCATCTGAAATTGACCAAGATATGGACAACACTTTAGAAGACAATGCCATTTCAAACCAAATGCTGCGTACAAGAATTTAAGTGTAAGAGAGGCAGTGCTGAACATGAGCCGAGGCCGGGGAGACCATCAATTGCAACAACCAAAGAAAACTGCATTGATCTAATGAATTATTGACTAAATTATTGGGAGTGAGGAGAGTGTGATGCCTGGCGTTTATCGGCATTCTTATGTAATGCATGTACGGATGCGTCTCGTTGATCGTACATTTGAAATGAGCCAATTAGTAAATGATGAGCTTTGTCTTGATGAAGTCAAAACTTGTGTTATGTGGATACCGATTTTGGACTTGTGATATTGCTTACATTGCTGGACTTTTGATTTGGAGACTCACAACACGTCTGTTATCCTTAACCAATGCTTTCCACCCTCTGCCGCAATCTTTTAACCAGGAACACCAACCATTCATTTTTACATTGTATTCTTACAAGTTATGAAAAATAAGACCTGCACATTAATGGAAACAACAAGAACAGACATTCTTAAGATGTGTCCATTCAATCTGATGGTTTTAGTGAGAGTTGGACAGACGGAGCCTCTTATAAAGATGCACAGTCACATCTAAAAATGTTATTTCAAACTTAAGCATGACAGAACAAAGAAAATGCTATTTCAAACTTAAGTATGGTGGATCAAAGAAAATGCTATTTAAAAATCAAGACAAAATCAGAACTCAATTGCAGAAAAATATCAGTATTTAATTACAAAATGCAATTGATATCCAATATTCAATGAAAACAATAATGATTACTCATCCATAAATACAAGCTTGACATAGCATAACTAGAAACTACAGAATCATCCTGGCAATAATCCGTGTTGCACAATAATCAACCAGTGTGAATGTGTGTCTTTGTGTGGGCACTGCACAGGCTTAGGGTTAGGGTTACGCTTGTTGTCTTCATCCAAATTAGGGGCATGTTTCTGACACTGGCCATAGTGTTAATCAAGTTGTTTCGCACACTGTTGTAACAAAAAGCATTTTCCTTCCAAACGAAATCACAACTCAAGTTTAAAACAAGTAACAATGTTTTATTTTGAGAGATTACAATGATGCTTGATTTCTCTACCGAACGGCAGCCTGACGAACAGGACAAACATCTCTTCCAAACAAACAGCCCCGAAGGCCACTGTCTCCCAGACCAAGCAGACACCAAAATGACATCCTTTGCCTGTTTTGCTGGAATATATATATAGATAGATATCACTCATTTGCCATACAGCCAGTCCATTTGAAAATGATGGGCTTTTTTATTACTGGACATAAAAACTTACTGACCAGGGAGTTTATTATCTGATGTGGACATTAATTCTGCATGATTTTAAGTAGCTTGTTTCCTCAGCATAAACCTCCATTTTCAAAAAGCTATTATTTTTTCAACGAGCCCAGCCGATTTCTTGGGCAGTCTCTTCTGTTAGCTAAATATTTTTCCAGCTGCAGGCTTGCCGCTTGTAGCATGTGTCTATGCACCCACACAAAACATGCACATTGTGCATGTTTACTACACACTAAGTAACACCATTGTCAGTCATTTCTATTAAATGTCGGTCGTCCATGCCATTTTCCAAAGGAAAGAGTTCAAACACTGGTGTCAACAGTGACACACCCTTCGGGGTTGGATCAAAATGTATTAAGTCGTTACAAAAATGATGGCCACCTGAAGAAAGTATTTTTGAAGCATAAAAGACCCTCAATGATGAACATGCCAAAATATGACCTTCGTTTTCTTATGTTGTACGAGTTCAAACTTGGGCACAATGCCTGCGAAACTTCTGCCAATATCAATAAAGCAATATACTCCTTATAAACGCTCATTATTTTACGTGCAATTCATGTTAAAACCCTAAAATCTTTGTTTGGTTTTTGTTTTATTTCTTTTTACTACCAACTTTTTCAGGTTGTTTACATGTAATCACCTAAAACCAGTAGAATCTCATTTTTATTTCTGAGCGAAAGGCTTCAATAATATGGAAAATGTTGTATAATTTTGAATTATTCAGACTACTATTCTCATCTTGAGTGTTATCATAACAACATTTCAGTTTCTGTAACCTCCGTCCTTCTTCAGGTGTCTCTTTTCGAACTCAGGAATATTTCTGTCAAACTCAGGAATTTGGACAGAATTTCAAACAGAACCCATTATTTAATCCACAGGAGTAGCATGCTCTTGTTCCGTCAGTCATGACTGGGAGAAGTGTTCAGTAATTCTGCAATTATTTGTATCGCCTGTACCGACGATTGAACCTTCATTGAAACATAATGGATCCTCTTATATAGATTCTTGACCACATATACCAATGCCAAAACCAAGATTTCATCCAAGGAAGTCCTTGCTTAGCGAACGGTGGAACAGAAAACGTGTCGTCAATAACTTATCAGAAACCTGATTGTGTGATTGAAGCATTAAGTCGAAAATGTCCTGCTTTCGTAGACAGAAAACGTGTTTATGTTGAATATATTTTTAGTTCACGTTTTTGATTGTAGAACCCGTATTAACATTTCTATTCTCATTTTTTTTTTTATAATTTCCTAAAGAAAAGAAAGTAAAACACTGTATTTCATTTTCATGGATATCAAATGCAAACCCTACAATAATGTTGTATCCACTTTGATCAAAATGAAATATACTTATCCAAGTATCCTGGGTGATGTATTAGGTTGGTGCAAAAACAATGGCGTTTTCTCACATATGTTATATTTATATATGTTTTCTGAATTCATTGATAAATATAGGTTGTTATAGGTCATTTTAAAGCGTGTTTTTCGCTCTATCGAATCGTGTTGTTTGTTTCCATTTTTAAATCTCTTCATTTATTGTTTTTACGCACGATATTCTTGTTCCAGTTCAAACTAGTCAAAAAGCTACCGAGACAGCTCATGACATCAATGATGCGTTTTGCCCAGGAACCACTAACGAACGGACGGCACAAAGGTGGTTCAAGAAATTTCGCAATGGTGACAAGAGCCTCGAAGATGAAGACGGTCAAGGCCGGCCGACTGCGGTTGATAACGAAGATCTGAAAGCTTTAATTGAAGCCGATCCTCGCAAAACCACACAAGTGTTGCTGATGAACTCAAGGTCGACCACTCAACAGTCATTCGCCATTTGAAGCAAATAGGGAAGTCAAAATAGCTGGATAAATGGGTGCTGCACGAATTGAACGATAATCAAAAAAATCGTCGTTTTGAGGTGTCTTCTACACTCTTGCTGCACAACAGAAACTGCCCATTTCTCAAGGGAATTGTAACGTGTGATGAGAAGTGGATCCTCTATGACAATCGGCGACGTTCGGCACAGTGGTTAGATGCCGGCGAAGCTCCAAAACACTTCCCGAAGCCGAAATTGCACCAAAATAAAATTATGGTGACTGTTTGGTGGTCTGCGACCGGTCTCATCCATCACAGCTTCTTGAATCCGGCGAAATGATTATGGCGGAGAAGTACTACCAACAAATTGACGAAATGCATCAGAAGCTCCAACGTATGCGTCCGAGATTGGTCAATATGCAGGGACGAATTCTCCTCCATGACAACGCTCGCCTGCATGTTGCACAACTAATCCTGTAGAAGCTGAACGAATTGGGCTACAAGACTGCTTCATCTGCCATATTCACCCAACCTCTCGCCCACCGATTATCACCTTTTCAAGCAGCTCGACAACTTCCTGCGCGAGAAATGTTCGAAAGCTGAGATGATGCCAAATCGGTCTTCAATGAATTCATCGCTTCCAGAACTCCGGATTTTTATGGTAAACTTATTTCCTGTTGGCAAAAATGTGTTGATTCTAATGGTTCTTACTTTGATTAATAAAGTTTGGTATAAAAGAAGTTATGGTCTTTTGAAGGAGAACTTCTAAAAACGCCATTGTTTTTGCACCAACCCAGTTTCAGAATATATATGCTTACGAATAGTCTATCTTCAAAACCCTACAAGAAGTTCGTAAACAGACAGGAACTGCAACATTTGCATTTTATTACTCATCATTGCTTATATATCTCTCTATATAAAGTTAGGTATATATATAAGTATAAATTTTTATTTATACAAACATTATTGGTTACATATGTGCATACATGTTTCGGTTACACTCTTCGCAGAAAGTCAACCTCATCAGACCAAGGATTCAGAGAAATGGGATGGATTTGTAGACCTTTCTTCCCCGAATAAATCTTTGTTTGGGATTGGTTATTTTCTATTTCTTATGAATTAGTATCAGATTACCTATTTTACTTGTTGACTCTTTTCAACCTTTTTATGACCTGCCTATCCTTTTTCTTGTTTTATTACCTCTTTAGCTGTGGTTACCTTTCAACCCTGTTTAACTTCCCCAGTTATACAAACACATTTAGGCATAAGTATCTTGTCTATCAGTAAAATACACACATGTAAACAGATTTAATAGATACACAAGTACATATAAACAGACATCAATATACACACACATCTAAACATGAACACACAGTATATAAAACAGTTTCAATATATAAATTAATTTAATACAAGAAATACACACGCTTGTACAAGTAAATACATAAATACACCACACATATACATACACGAACACACATATATATATATATATACATATGTACATCCACAACGCGAACATATATATATATATATATATATACACACACACACACACTTCAAAGTGTAAATAGTTGCTATTAAAAATATGTACTTATACATACACATACATATGCCTAGACCACACACACCCATATACATATATCTACACATATACATAAACATACATGCATACACATACAAAGCGTATACCAATTAATACATAAACATATACAAGTGCGTACATAGAATATACAGGGTGTTTCAAAAGTCTTGGGAACATTACAAATGCGTATATCTCATGAACTATTCCAGGTAGAAAAATGAAACTGGTGCCATTTTAAAGCTTGCTTAATCAAGTTTTTGGTCATACTAATGATTTTCGTGTTATCTTTCCAGGTGCAGTAATGGCGTTCTCTAAACAAGACAAGGCATTTTGTGTCCTCCAATTTGCAAAGACTGAATCGTGGACATGTGTTCAGCGTGCATTTTGCAGGAAATTTAAAAAAGAAGCCCCTGAAAGGAAATCCATTGTCAGATGGCATGCTAAATTTGTGAAAGATGGGTGTTTGTGCCCAAGTAAGCGAACAGGTCGCCCTTCAACTTCAGAAGATGCAGTTGAGCAAGTTCGGACAGCCTTTCAGCGGAGCCCCCGTAAATCAGTGAGAAGAGCCAGCAGGGAACTTCAGCTTGCTCCAGCAACTGTCTGGCGTGTCTTAAGGAAACGACTGCAAATGGTACCTTACAAGCTCAAGTTGGTCCAAAAGTTGAAGGACACTGATAAGACACTTCGCCGTGACTTTTGCATTGCAATGCAAGAGAAGTTGGAAGATAACGGCTTTGATGACCGGCTTGTTTTTAGCGATGAGGCGACCTTCCATCTGAATGGCAAAGTTAACAAGCATAACACTCGCATATGGGGTACTGAGAATCCTCATGAACTTCTTGAGCACGAGCGAGATTCACCAAAAGTGAACGTGTTTTGTGCAATTTCCAAGAAAGGTGTCTATGGACCGTTCTTCTTTGAAGAGGCAACTATCACTGGTGAATCCTATCTCAACATGCTGGAAGACTGGTTAATGGCTCAGTTGGAACAAGCAGAATCTGATGACTTCATTTTTCAACAAGATGGTGCACCACCACACTGGAGTCTTAGAGTAAGGCAGTTTCTTAACACAAGGCTGCCTGGTAGATGGATTGGGAGATCTGGGCGAGGTGATGACGTTCTCATGCCCTGGCCTCCTAGGTCTCCAGATCTTACCCCGTGTGACTTTTTCCTTTGGGGCTTTGTCAAGCAACAAGTCTATGTGCCGCCCCTTCCAAGAGATATTGACGAACTAAAGGCTCGAGTAACGGCAGTTGTGGGAACCATTGACGTCAAGATGCTAGAACGCGTTTGGCAGGAAATGGACTATCGACTAGATGTCTACCGTGTGACGAATGGTGCTCATATTGAGCAACTTTGAAGATTCCCCACAAAACTTGAAACTTTAACCTTTCCAACGGTACCAATTTCATTTTTCAACTCCTAATAGTTTTTGAGTTATTAAAAATCGTTATGTTCCCAAGACTTTTGAAACACCCTGTATAACCCCAACTATACAAATATGAAGACTAAACACAAATATATACGCGTACATCCATAGCTGGATATACATACACATTATGTATATATAGAATTCACTTATGTAATTACATGCGCTATATTTTATTAGTTTGCTTGTCCTTATGGTATTTATCTTTAAATGTAAGTAATCTAAGCTGAGATCGATTGGAGCAATAATAAATGGTTTTAATTACTGAATTATGGATGCTTATGTACATGTGGTCCTGTTTTGTGTACATGTGCAGATGTGTGTGCACGGTGTCTGTATGCATATGAAAGTGTACGCGTATCTGAATATTTGTGTATCTATTAAGGGTGTATACGTATATAATTGTATGGTTTATGTATGTATATATGTTTATGAGTGTATGTATGTATGTATGTATGTATGTATGCGTGATTAGATCGAAATATATGTGTATGTACAGGGATTGATACTTTAACTGATATCTTATTTGTCCGAGTATGTTTATACTGGTGAAAATTTTTAATTTTATTTTTATATTCATTTGTTATTTTCATTTTTATATTCATTCCTTGTGTACGTATAGGTGGGTAATGGGCATATTTATTTGCCTATGTGTTTACTTTATATACGTTTATATGTGTGTATGTATATATATATGCATTGTGTATGTATGTTATGTATATCCAGCTATGGATGTACGCGTATATATTTGTGTTTAGTCTTTATATTTATATAGTCGAGGTTATATATTCTATGTACGCACTTGTATATGTTTATGTATTAATTGGTATACGCTTTGTATGTGTATGCATGTATGTTTATGTATATGTGTAGATATATGTATATGGGTGTGTGTGGTCTAGGCATATGTATGTGTATGTATAAGTACATATTTTTAATAGCAACTATTTACACTTTGAAGTGTGTGTGTGTGTGTGTATATATATATATATATATGTTCGCGTTGTGGATGTACATATGTGTATGTATATATATATATATGTGTGTGTTCGTGTATGTATATGTGTGGTGTACTTATGTATTTACTTGTACAAGCGTGTGTATTTCTTGTATTAAAATTAATTTATATATTGAAACTGTTTTATATACTGAAAGTATATTCATGCGCACGCACGTACATACTTTAAATATATTTTTTGCTTGAAAATGGATCTGTGTGTGTGTATATTGATGTCTGTTTGTTCATATGTATTTGTGTATCTATTAAATCTGTTTACATGTGTGTATTTTACTGATAGACAAGATACTTATGCCTAAATGTGTTTGTATAACTGAGGAAGTTAAACAGGGTTGAAAGGTAACCACAGCTAAGGAGGTAATAAAACAAGAAAAAGGATAGGCAGGTCATAAAAAGGTTGAAGAGGAGTCAAGTAAAATAAGTAATCTGATACTAATTCATAAGAAATAGAAAATAACCAATCCCAAACAAAGATTTATTCGGGGAAGAAAGGTCTACAAATCCATCCCATTTCTCTGAATCCTTGGTCTGATGAGGTTGACTTTCTGCGAAGAGTGCAACCGAAACATGTATGCACATATGTAACCAATAATGTTTGTATAAATAAAAATTTATACTTATAAACAGCTCTACTTGTTATTGAGCACTTTTTATAAACACTTGAGGTTCAACAGATTTACATCTACAGAAACTAATACAATACATGTACTATATATATATATATATATATTTTATATTAATGATGACGGCTGTGAGCCAGAAACACGTGTCCATGGATTACGTTTATGTACGTATAAAATAAATAAAAATATATATTAACGGAAAAAATATGTCCTATGAAGTGAAGGGCGACTAATAATGCAATTTTCTGCATCCTAATCACTTAGGAAAGTGAGACAATCGAAAAAATAGTAAGCAAAATAACAACGAACGCTACAATCACCAATAAAAATAATTACATAAAAATATATTATATCATGTATACACATATTATAAGGAGCTATGATATATTATGCACCGATTTTCAGTATTTACTTCAAGAGTGTTCAATATGTGAGTAGAGCTAGGCACTTAGCCTGACAATTCCCTACAGGGATGAAACGTAGACGCCTCTGTGTAGCCTTATTTCCATAAATGTTTTTATATCTTACTATATATATATATATATATATTAATTAATTTATAAACCAATTTATTGTATACAGAATTTTATAATTAATTTACAAATTAATTTTTGCGTGCACGAACAATAACAAAAAAAATCAGTATATATATATATATATATATATATATATATATATATATATATACATACACACACACATAGGGCAAGGCAATTCTTAATATGTATAAGTATTGCCATGGTACAGGGTAATCTCCTAAACTAATAAATGAATTATGAAATATTCTAGACAACACAGTGAGTAACAGAAAAACATTTTTTTTTAAACTTTACCATTTAGAGAATGCGCCCACCCAAACAACTTTTTAAATAAATTAGATACCAAAAATTTAATAGAGAAAAGAATTACTCTACACCAAATTTTGAGTTCTATTAAGTAATAGATTTTTAAAAGGATTAGTGTACTTACATAATATGTATGTACAACTCGGTATATGTTAACCCCAAATTGAATCATCCACATAGTGTAATTAAGCATATCCCAATATCAATTAGTCATAGAATTAGTAATAATTCCTATAATGAGGAAATTTTTAATAGTAATACATATAACAACACCTTAAGAAATAGTGGTTATATTAACACCAACATTGAATACAAAGATAGAAGGAAAAATAATTTGGTATATGCCCCCATTTAATCTAATTAAATCTAAAATTGGACACTTGTTCCTTAATCTTTTAAATCAACATTTACCAATAAATTACCCACTGCATAAAATATCTAATAAAAACACGATTAAACTTAGTTATAGTTGTACAAATGACTTGGAAAAAATAAGAATCACAATAGTCATATATTAAAAAGTGATGATAACAATAGAATAAACAACTTACAAAATAATAACAATAATGAATGTAGTTGTAGAGATAAGAATGAATGGCCATTACAAAAAGTGTTTAACCAAAAATATAGTTTATTTAGGAACTGTGTTCTCAGAAAACAATCCTAATTTTTTAAAATTTTACATAGGAGGTACAAGTACTGACTTTAAGGCCAGATACAGTAACCACAAATTCTCATTTAATAACCCAGATAATAATAAAATGGGCACTTCACTATCCAAGTACATAATATCCCTTAAAGATAATATAGGCCCTGTAATAAAATGGAGCATTTAAAAAAAGTCTTTAGCACTTACACTACACAACCCCACTCGTTTTGTCTTAGTGAAAAGTTTGCCATTGTTATGTTCCCTGATAAAAGTTGTCTATTTAATCAATGAGATGAGATAGGTTTTTAACTGTAGGTACTTCAAATGGTTAACTCTGAATAAGTGTGTGAACAGTGTAGAGAATTTAACATAAATAACTTGACAATATAGCATAAAAATAATGCATCCCTGTATAAGTATAATTTGTTGTAATATAGTAGAATTTCAGTAAACTAATAAAATTGGAAGGTTCAGTCTTAATTAAACTAAAAAATGAAAAATAAATAATACAACTAGGATTATTTGTAAGCCCTCCAATACCTTAATAAGGGGTAAATTTTAAGAGAAATATGTTATAATATTACAGGTTTCAATCAAGGCCTATTGTTGTTGTTTTTGTTGTAATAATAGTAGTAATAATGATAGTGACAGTAGTGATAATGGTAATAAGAGTAGTGACAGTTATAATAATAGTAATAATAATAGTAGTGATAGTAATAATGGTAATAATAATAACAATAGTGATAATAATAATGATAGTAATAGTGATGATGATGATGATAATAGCAGTAATAGTAATAATAGTAGTTGTAGCAATAATAAAAATAATAGTAATAGGGATAATAATAATAGTAGTGATAATAATAGTAAGAATCATAATAGTAATGGTTATAGTAATAATAATAGCAGTAATAGTAATAATAATAGTAACAGTATTAATAATAATAATAATAGTGGTAGTAATAATAATAATAGGTTTGATAGTAATGGTAATAATGATAATAGTAGTGATGATGATAATAATGAGTGCTACAGTGGTTTATTTGTGGGACCTACACTTATTCAAATTATAGTGCTAACTCATAGTTATTGGTTGGTTACATGGTTCTATCTCACTCAGACTGCTAGTAACATACTAATTAAAAGTCTTATGATTTCAAGATATTTATTAATATTATTTAATATACAGTTAAATCTATTGATCAAAATTATTCAAAGATGACCTTAGGTTTTATGTTTTATTTAAATATTTAGATGAAATGTATTTTATAGTTCTAAATATCAATTAATTTTGAGTCTTTTTAGCTTTTTTTTCTCATTTTAAAAAATTTATTTTTAAAATTTTATTTATAGATTTATTCATTTTTTTTCTTAACTACCTCTTGCCTGTTCTGTCTAGCATATTTCAAAATGATAGTTATATCGAGAAGGGGAGGGAGCGTTCTTTAAGATAGAAGAGTAAGTGATGGGTTCATTAATGCAAGCATTAAAAGAGTTAACAGACAGTGACTAATATTTGGCTGACACGACTTTGGATGGATTTGATTTTGTCTTTCTTTTTTCTCCTTTTCTTTACATCCGGTTTTTTTTTCTGGCGAAGATTTCAATGCAAGTTTTTTTTTTCACTTTTTATTTTTATCCAGTCTGAAGAGATGTGATTGACTGAAAAGCTGGTTGATTGGTGTAGACAAATAGTGTTTATGTAATTTTATATATATATAAACTTATATAAACATAAGTATATTATAAGTATATTTTTATAAAGCTCTACTTTGTATTGAGCACTTTTGAAAAAATATTGGTTCATTTTATCAATATATTTGAACTTATATATATATATATATATATATATATATATATATATGAGGATAAACTACACAATATATCATAAAATGAAAGTTTGTGGAGACAGGATGTGTGAAAAAAAAAAAAAGAAAAATAAATTAAACACAGGAATAAATCATCAAAAACGAGAGCTTAACCAGTTTCGTTTAGATCTACGAACGTCTTCATAAAAAAGTGAAGATTTTGAAATAACAGTAAAAACAAAACATTAATTTGTTTTTCGTTTTGTCCACACACACATATATATATATATATGATTGCTTCATCTTGACAAAAGTTTGCCATCTCTTCAATTTCTTGTTGTGTAGCCGTATATATATATATGTTCTTGTAGATAAAGTTCTTTCAGTTGACTTACTCTTTTTGCATTCTTTGCAATAGTCATTTTGGGGTATGAACTCCATTCTCGGCCCAACAAAGCATCCCTATTGCTCACCCCCTTCATTTTAAGACAAACACATGATATAAAAAAAAGCCGCCTTAATGTATGAATTCACTGAGTAGTTGCATGAATGAAGGGCAACAATGCTAATGATATGGATGTTGTCAATAAACAAATAAACATGATGTCAGGAAACTTACCTTGAGTCAGGTGTGAACGAATGACCTATAATACTGCTGAGGCGACTCTATATAAATAGAAAGAATGGTTTGTACAAGTCAATAAGCGTGAGGTACACATCACATTCGGTATTTTGGAACAGAAAAGAAACATTTCTCTTTAATATTTCATACAGCAAATAGCTCACAGTTTTACAGAACTTTTAATATGTACCAATACGTAATCATGACTAATTACTTAAAACAAAAATGTGACAAACTTATGGCAAAAAAAAGCTGAAATAGAGATGAATTTCCTAATAGGGGCAGGGCATGGCTCCCGTGTGTGTGTGTGTGTGTGTGTGGAAGGCAGTGCAAAAAAACAACGAATAAAAACAACTGAAAAGACACTTAGTGCACATGTTGGGGGAAGGAGACATGAAGTCATTCTTTGATGAAACAAAAGTCATTTTACTCCCCTACCTTGTCATCATGAACCGTTTGAAGTCTTAGCCTTCATAAAAAATTAACATCTCCATTTTTCAGAGAGAACTGTCATAAGAGAGAAAAGAAAGACACAGAAAGAGAGAACAGGAAAAGAGAAAGGAAAATTAAGCATAAGAGAAGAAGAAAGAAAAATCCGGCCAAATGGCAACAAAACAATAAGGAGGTAACGCTCTAGTGATTTGATAGAAATCACCTTTTTCTTATTTAAAAAAAAAAAACAGCAAATTTTGACAAAAAAAGCAGAGAACTCATATCCACGGAAGGCTCTCATGATTTATGTAGAAATCCGTTTTTTTGTGGGTTACAAAAATTGGAATTCCACTAAAAAGCGGAAAACTCACATCCCTATTAAAATCTTGGATTCAGTGGCTTTTGTCCAAGCTCACAATGGATGAACGATCTACATTGCTGCTATTGTTTGAGAAAAAAGATTATAGTTCAGTAGATAGCTGTGATGACATGTGACCTAGAAATTCAGAAATTTATCCAAGGCTTACTTACTTGAGCCAGCTTCTTCCCTGGTCTACACTACGTCCCAAACAATGACAGTCTTGAGCAAGGTCGCAAGAGATGGTTAACCAATTGCGATTCCACCATTGAAGAGTAACCACTTGTGGACCCAGAGATCTCAGCCAATCCCCTCTGATGGTTGTTGCCAACATCCTCAGCTGCCCACCAATATGCCAGCCAGGAAGAGAGGCTGAGAGGATTATGTCATGAATTAATTCTTCTTGGCGACAAGATGCATGCCTGAACTATCGAAGATGTCACTGTAACAAGATGGATGGCATAGAGTTTAGGTTGAGGCATTGACGGATAACAGCAGTCGAGACATGGTCGGCCTGCCAACAACACAGAATACGATGGAGGCAGTCATTGTCGAAAACTTTCAACTTCCGCTAATTGGCCATGTTTTATAACCATAGTGACCGATCATCCAGATGATAGATTGGTAGACATGCACAGATTCTTCTTTTGGCTAGCTTTACTTTATATATATAAGATTTGTAGTTGTGGCCTCTTGGTTAAGAGTACGCAGTGTGATGATGTATGGAAGTAAAACCTGGGCAGTGAGGGTTGCGAACATGCGTTGCATGCAGAGAAATGATATGAGAATGATACGATAGATGTGTAATGTGAGTTTTAAAAACAGGTTTAAATCTGGACAGTATAGGGAGATGTGTTCCTAACGAGACTTTGATGGTATGACCACATTAGAAGGATTAATGAGAGTTCTTGGGTAGATGTAGAACAGTTAAAGGGCAGGTTCACTTCACAAGAGAAGGCCAAGGAAAACGTGGGAGGAAGTGATACAAATAGACCTGAGAGAAAGAGGGATAAATAAAGTACTGGCCAGAGATAGATTAGTCCATTTATTAAAGCTTTTACAGTTACAGTATAAGTTAGTCCATTTATTAAAGTTTTACAGGCTGGCATGTGTTAGACACACATGCCAGCCTGTAAAACGAATGTTAAACCGAATATGATGATGATAATGATGATGATGATGAGTATTATAAAGACTTCAAAATCACATTCAAATTTCTCATGAACACTGTAAACATTGCTCTCACCCATGTTTGATTTCATTATACTATTAAAAATAAAAAGGATTTTATGTGACCATAACAAATTCCAAGGTGTTGAAGTCTTTAAATCGATGGTTAGAATTAATGTTTAAAGGCAAATGTCAAGTAGTATGGCTCATTTGAATTATTAAACTAAATATAAACAGTATTTCTTTTGGGAGTTACTGATCTAGAAAAGAACTAAGTTCATGTTAGCTCAGAATCATCAGGAGTGATCTTCCTTGGACCAGATCCAAGTTATCTCCCCTGAGTTATACTGAGTAACGAAAGAAGACATTCTCCTATTTCTTGAAATTAAGAATATCTAATCTCCACCCATGTAGGGATATAGAAAATTGACTCAGTCTCCTGTCTCACATGCCCAAGTCATCAGATGTTTCTCCAATCGGCCTTTCATCAAGCTTGACAGAGACACTGTATGCCATCAAGCATCCTGCTATTATTACGACTTCAACATCTTACAAATGTGTCAAAACCATTCTATTTTCTATCAAGGTCGGATGCCAAGGTTTCATTGCAAACTCAACCTCGACATTCTTGACTAATCTTGGTCTTTCCCCCATCAGAAAAGAGGAAATATATAGAGAAGATACAAGAGAAGGCTCTATCTGCATTAGCGTTGATACGAAAATCCCACAGAGTGACAACAATCCAACAAAGTCTGGTAGTATCGTAAGATATGACTGGGACGCTCTGTGCTAGTGGTAATGATGCTTCGGCCCCGAAACCATACCTGACCCAAAGTTATCATCTGATGAAGGCTTTGTTTGGAAGCAATTCTGCTGTAGAAGCAACTACAATAGTATAAAGATTTTATGTGTAAATTCAACTCTTCCTTAATTTATGCAAACTTTGTGTGTATATTCAAGAAAACGCATCAAGATGATGGCTTCATGTTGGAGAAGAAACTCCAACATGCATATTGCTAAAGAAAAAAAAATAGAAAAGAAAAGGCTGATAGCACCCTTTCTGAAAATCCAACATTAAAACAAACTTTTCAGCCTAACATTCCCAGGTAATATGAATTGTAATAAATACATAGAAGATACTGCCAAGTCTGCTGCAAAGAAGGTGGGCTCTCTCTACTGGGCTAGAAAACTTGTCACACCTATATCTCTCAAAGCCACACTTCGCTTATGCATAGAGTATTGTTGTCAAATCTGAGCTGGTGCACCAACCACTAGTCTCTCCCTCTTAAACAAGGTTAAAAAAAAAGTCTCTAACCTAATTTGCCAGGCTGCAGCCCCTTGTCTCATCGTCGCAATGTTGCATCCCTGTGCTCGTTTTACAAGTACTTCAACGGAATGTGCTCTGACACACTTACTGCACTTGCGCCCCTTCAACATAAATACCCCCTCCCCCCCAACCAAATCGACAAGCAGCAAAATCCCACCCCTTCACTGCTGAGGTCCGCAGATGCCGCAAGGCTTTCTATTTTAATAGCTTCTTTTCTGGAACCGCTTACCTTTGGAATTACCTGCTTGCTCCCCGTTTCTCTGAAAGTACCAACATGCAGGAATTTAAATGTAATGTGAATAAACATCTCGTTGCACAACTCCCCACTTAGGATCCCCCTATAGATCTGGCCCCTAATTCACAGTAGCCCCTTATGTCTCGATTGCAGTGTGCCTTGTTTTCGGGTGAATAGAAGTTAAAAAAAATGTGAAAATACAAATATAAGAAATTTGGTTACTCTTATAGATGCCGCACTATGTTGTCATGACTTCGCATCGTCAACTTCGCGCAGGTTACAGAATCGCCTGAGAGTTGATGAGGCGAAAACTACCAAACGCTAAATGGAAGACTGGCAGCTGATAAATTACGACAAAGAAAACCAAACTAAAATACATATATAAAAATAAAGAACGAACAAATCATATCTAAACAACTGTTAGTAATTAGATGTTTATTTTTGTGTTTTCTTTGTCAAATGAACCATTGTTAATCAAATGTTTTTAGGTAAAATGTTTTTTTTATTTGTGCACCAGAAAGTTTAAAAAATGATTTTGTTTGATTTATTAAGCAAATATATTTTTAATATCTTTTTTCAATGTTTTAGTTTTACATTTTTTTCAAAAAACTCAATTAGTTCTTTGGGAGATTTAACGAGCTGTCAGAGATTATAGAAATTCATTTTTTGTTATTGAACGCGATCAATTTCTTCCAAAAGTTATCGGCTGCTTGGTTAATAGTTTTATCAACTCTTGGGCGATTCTGAGACCGGCCCAAACGTTGACGACGCAAAGTCAGGGAAACATGGTGCATCATCTATAAGAGTACCCAAATTTGTATTTTACATTCTCTTTTTTTAGAATTAAATTAATGAATAATCCATCTAAAAAAATGACTTATGGTTTATATTAAATTTTGCATGAAGTTGTAACTTTTGTCAGGTTAGAAAGTGACATTCTCCGATTTTTGAAAAAAAATCTGGTTAGGCCCCCCCAGGGGATCAAAAGGCCCCAAAATGGCAAAAAATGACATTTTTTGCCCCATAACTTTATATCCATCCATTCAATTTCTCTGAAACTTGTGGAGGCAATTTTTCCTAATAGAAAATAAGTATCGCTGACCTTGGAAAAAATCTGGTTCGCGCCCCCAGGGGGTCAAAAGCCCCCAAAATGGCAAAAAATTACCCTTTTCTCCCATAACGTTTGATCCATCCATTCAATTTTTCTGAAACTTGGCCAAAATGTAGAGGTAATTGTTCTGGATATAAAATGAGCATCTTTGACCTCAGAAAAATTCTGGTTTGCACCCCCAGGGGGCCAAAAATGCCCCAAATTTATTGCATTTTACACTCGCCACATCGAGTCACATACAGAGGGGGACCACGCATGCGCGGCTTGTTTTAATTGAAGAATATAAAAAATTGCCTCCTTATAACTAAAATTATATTTCTCTTTCTGTATAAGTTAAAAAAATGTGCAAAGAAATAAAAGTTAAAAACTAAAATGATGTCACTGCATCCAAAGAAATGTTGGGTAAGTAAAGCTAATTGTATATATTTTGATTGTTTTACTTTTTTGAACATTCCACATAAACTATGAAATAAGACAACACGATTAAAATAGTTTATAATTTTATTTGGTTGTTGAGTTATATAGCATGTTAACTGTTGTGTAGTCATTTTATGCCAAAGCCATACTTACGTTTTGTATACAATTGGCTTTTAGATTAATTTTTTTGTAGGCGTATTGTTTTTTTGCAAACAATAGTTTCTATTTAACCCATAAATGGGGCCCCAACTCTCAGTCAGATTGGACTTGGGGGTAATGGCAACATAGGGGGTTATTCCACACTCCCCAAAACTCTTAAATTGGGGTCTCACCACAGAATGCACTTTAAGATCACACTCAGTGTTAAATATTGGACGAGTAAGCCCACTAGTATATAAATTTGTTAGTTGAAAATCTCGAGGTTAGGATTACTAGATAATGGGAATTGAAAGAAACGGACGTGACGTCACATGGCTCAAAGAGAGAGTGAGGGAGAGAAGTCTTCAGTTCCTTGGAAGCACTACACGTGTGAACATGTTAATTTAAAAATGTTCAGATAAGATGATTAAACAGTGATTATCAATGTATCTGTCTCCCTTCCATCCCACTGGTCAATGATTTGGAACTAAGATCAAGTCGAATGAATCTCCTCAGTCTTCCAACAGCTTCGTCTTGACTTAGTCTTTTTTCGAGGTATGCAAGAACTTATTTGCAAGTAGTGTTTCCCCTTGGTCGGAAATGATTATGGAAAGGGCGCGTACAAGGAAAACATACAGCAACCAAGGAAGGAACATAATTTATGAATTTTCATGTGTTTTTGTAATAATGACGACAATGTGGTTTTCTGCATGTATGATACAAGGTCGAAATGCAACACCAGGACTTGAACATTTTGGATAGTTGAAAAGAGAAATGAATGTTTTCATATTCCAGTGATTGTTACTTTAGTAATCTATACCTATCTTTTATCAACTGTATTTATCTGCCATTGACTAGTTGGAAATATATTGTCGGGTGGACGGCTTAGAGAAAATCAATTCAAATTATATATTAAGAGTCACATTTTATTTCAAGATACACAGCACTTCCATTCTTTAAGAAGAGTAAGAAGAATACGTTTGGTTGATGTAACCACTAACCTTCCACAGGTGCATCTTTACGAAGTCGGAAACCTATACAGAATTTCAGACTGAACATTTCTTTAATCCATGGGTTAGATTGTTCTTATTCTATCAGCCATGATCAGGTAGAAATGTTACTTTTAGTTATTATCGCCTGTAGTTAGGACTGGAGCTTCGATCTCCAGAAGACTGTCACTTAGAACTGATTGTGATTCACACCTTTATCCGTTGTAGCATGGTTCTCGAGTTTGACAAAGACTTCCAAGTTCGACAAGATGCACCTGAAGAAGGTCGGAGGTTACATCGGCTGAAAGGTTGTGAAAATAACAACCAAGATGAGAATATTAGTCCAAATAATCAAAATAATAAATAACTTAGTTAAATTGTGTGGAAAGCGTTTTAATTGGTTTAGAAATCATGATTAACACTTTGGTGTGAACTCGTCTTTCCTAAGAATGATATTCTTTCCACTTTGTAGGTGTTACTGTAAGATGGGGAAAAAGAAGGAAATAAAGATAAGGAAAGAGTGAAATAACACGAGAAAAGAGGGGAAGGCAGTAGCTTAGCATGCCAGTAATCTATGTTGCTTTCTCTTATCATACGTGTATTCAGAATTGAACTCTTTTCGCATATACCCCTCTCCCCACTCTTTACCATGTACCTCAGTAGTCAAAACCAGCAGGATTTAAAAAACATAAAAATTTTCTATTTTGTTGCTGTTCTCAGACAGTAATGTAGCAATTCTTCTAGACAAAGGCAATTTAAATTTTATGTCTCAATCAGAGTGACCTCTTTTGGGGAGCTGAATTTTCCCCACATTAAAAATCGACCATGTTTCAAACTCTGCCCTCGTGGGGAGGCAGGTAAATAGGTACACGCTTGATTAACAAATAAAAATTGTATACCAATGAATATTACTTAATCGCTAAAAAAAAAAAAAAGGGAGAGACTTCACGTAGAGCAAAGAAAATGAATATGGAACAAGGGAAGTTATTCAAACTGGCAAGAAAACGTAGTTTTCTCCCTTTAAAATAATTTTATTTTCCTCATTTCATAGTATTTTCACCTCCATGCATTACTCTACTGGAAGAATAAGCACATGTGTAAACATTATTGGTAATCACGTCGTTTCCAGCCGTGACAATTTTATCGGAAAGGCGAGAGGCAGTAGCTTAAAAATTGTATTTTGTGTTGAACGTCAAAATCAATTTAGTATGAGGAAAATAAAACAACAACAACACTTTAAATTAGTAAATAAGCCGACATACTGACATATTTTCAACATGGCCGCCTGTTTAGCGAGCAAAATTATCACGTCGGGAGACGATGTGATTAATACATTATTGATTCCTTAATTATTTGGCGCTCATGTGGAGCACAGCACTAATGCAAGGGAAATTACTCTCGTCGATTACGAGTTACCAACGCAACTTAGAAGAATAGTACTTGTTATTAAAATGTTGAAAAACCGACTACTTTTTTTTAATGAAACAAAGTTTATAACATTAATAACAGAAAATATTAATGTCTAACATTACAAAAGAAAATGAAAATGTTTTTGTTTAATAACAACAACAAAAAAAAAAAACGTCAGCAGTTTTAATATAAATTCCAATTCTTCTGTAACTATCGTCGCATTTCTTAAGTTGCGTTGGTTTTAGCATCTCAAATTCTGGGGGGGGGGGAATGATAAATCTCTTAGTCAACAAGAGTTGCATCAGTACCGTACTTTATAAGCGCGCCCGATATGAAGTAGTTTATTTTATCATGGCTGAATAAAAAAAAAATACTTACCCTTCAAATAAGAATATCCTTTTGACTGATAAACTGAAACGAGTTGTCTCCCTTATCTTTGTCATAACTAAAATGTTTTTATTAAGGGCATTTTTCAACTGCACAATCTGTCTATATACTAAAACACTGATAATCTTGCTTGTTTTGGTAGTTTCTATGGACCGAATGAGACGAGAAGTAGTGGGAGAAAGGGGCTGTATGAAAAACAAAATGTCTTATAATCTGAAGGCTATGTGTTCAATCCCTGGACAGGGCAGTAGATTTTCATTTTATCTTTAATCACACTCCAAAATAAACGTTAGTGTTATATAGATCGAGTCAAGACCAAAAGTAACAAAAGTTGAATAAAGTTTTTGTTAATAACGGGAAACGTGTAAGAAATATTGTATATAAGAATGTTTGGTAAATAGTTATACAATTTCTTCAAATCTAATGTATGCTTCATCAACAAACTACCAATAAATAAATGTACTTTGTAAATATATATTTACCTTCACAATCGGTGTTTGGCACTAACTGTATACACTACATATGTAGTGTAGTCATCTTTAAAACGATATTCCTTACAGTAAATCTTGAAGTATTATTTAGGAAAAAAAAATGTATAAAATATCACTAGTTATTATATTCACTTGTAAATCTATATATGTTTTGCACGCCTGGGAGGATAGTATCATGATGAACGAACATATAGTACTCTGCAAACGAGGAGGTAATGCCCGGGAGGATTGTATAATGACTAACGAACATATACTATACAACCCCCAAAGGACGATGGTCATGACAACCAAACCGATACTACACTGCTCTCCCCCCAAAAATGTAGATTGCTCTGCCCGGGAGGATGATATCAGGGCTGCAGAACAGATATTTCAAAAAGAGTAGGTAATGCCTGGGAGGTTGGTCTCATTACAACAGAACAGATACCCCCCCCCCAAAAAAAAGAACGAATTAATGCCTGGGGGATGCAATTATGACAACAGAACAGATACTACACTACCACCTTTAATTGAACATTGAAAGTACATTAGTCGGACATAGTATACTAGTATAATTGAATTGAACATTAAAAGATAGTAATAGTATAGTTTCGGCTTCAGACCGAAACAAAATCTCCATTCGTAATGGATGTAGTGTTGCATCAGTTTTGACATTTTCGACATTTGTATCAGTTTTGGATGAACATCTGCTTTGACAGTTCGTCACCCACAAAAGAATGAATCACTTAAACCCTGTTTCTGTACCTTTCCATTTTACCAACAGCACTCACAGAAGCGCTTGAATATTGTAGCAAAAATAACAAATAAAATATACACTTACAAAGTTTACATCATTGAGTTCAGTATGACTTCAACCTGGTTATGGTTACTATGCTAGACACTTTAAAATGGGTTGACTAGTTTCGTGATTCAAATTATTGATTTTGAATAATAAATGATAAGTTTAACTGCAGCTTCATGGCATTACTGATCATCATCAAACAATTTACTGGTCTCTAACGTCTGACATTAATTAAAAGTTAAGTATTAAATTTAGTACAATTTATTATTATTTATTTTTTATATAACTCTATGCAAAAGGATATCGATCCCTTTCTCCAAGATCAGCTATCTTAATTCAGTTTTGTTCTGATATTGAGAGGTTAGTTTTATTGTCATATATTGTTTTTTTTTACTTGTCTTTTTTTTACTTTTTCAGTCTTATTTTCATGTAAACAGTGATAATACTTCCATTATTCTTATTATTTTTTGCAGAATAATTAATCATGGATAATTTTAAACCTCTATATTAGTGGAAGAGACACAGCATTCTCCTTGGAATCGACACCAGAGAAACAAATAAGAGATTTTAGACTTCCTTAGTGTCAGCAGGAGGATGGTAGAAACAGTCAGAAAGTCGACTACAAGGTGACATATGAGTGAAAATGTTATGATCGACAATCTGACACTGTCCGAATGGTTTTGTCAGCAGTGAAGATGACATCACTTCTTTTGTGAGACATGAACACCGATGGCTGTATCCGCATTTGGAGTGAAGTAATGAAACACTGAATCAGCCAGATAGGTGCAGGTAGACCATACATGTGACAGCAAGACACAGCGCCTTGTCATACCAGTCGGAAGAACCAGGGCTGGTTGTCAGAACTTTGTCGATCGAACTTCGCCTAACATCTGGCCCCCCAGCTTGCCTGACTGCAACCCTCTCGAATTCTTTGTGTAGAGGGTGGTAAAACTAGACACTAACAGCTGTAACACAAAAGACGAGCTAAAGGTCAAGATCATCAGAGCTATTGGGAACCAAAGTTGGAAGACAGTGACAAAAGTCCCTGGTCGGTTGTGATGCTGCCTCGAGGTTGTCATCAAAACGAAAGGCGGGTTCAGGAAAAGTCATGAAGACAAACTGATCAAATAGAAAATCCTTAATTAGATAACTATAAAGATCAAGCAACAACTTGCAAATATTAGCAGCTCAATAGTTAGTGGAACAGAGCTTATATATATATATATATATATATATTACATACATTAGAGTTGGGCGGTTTTGAAATTTTGGTTTCGGTATCGGTTTTTTTTCCTTAAAACCTCGGTTTACGGTTCGGTTTTTCGGTTTTTTGAAAAAAAAATTTTTATTATGGAATCTATTCATTCTCTTGTGTGATGATTAGTTATTATTCAACGTTTAGTTGAATTATGCCATTTTTTCGATAATTTTGTGACTGAATCATTCGCCATGATATGAATCATATAAGTTTTAAGGTGTTGACTGTTGTAATCAAAGTTCTGATACCTTTTCAACAGTTAACTCGTTAAAACAGTGACCAGAGATTCATGAAAGATTTCTGAAGAATAAAACTGAGTTTGAATATACATTCTATCTAATTCTTTAACCCATCAGAAGCTAAAATATAGGATGAGGAGAATGAGAAACATTTAAACAAAAATCTTTAACATCAAAAGATAGCGTTAGAAAATGAGCAGTCACAGACATATGAATCATTATTCAAAATAAATGGACCATTCCTCATTTTTTTTAAATCACCCAGCTTAATCCTTATGCCACAGAAATTGGTTTCAACAAAAAACAAAAAAAATAATCAATTTTATAGCGTTTCTGTTTTGCAGACATGAGTTTTCTCCCTTTAATTTTCTATAAATAAATAATTAGCTTGGATTAATGGGACGCATTTGATCGATTTTGAAGATTAATTTAAGTTGGGAATTAGTTCAAAACAACTTTTTACAACTTATTTTTTCTTAAACTCAAAATGCGTGAGGTGTTAAATTAAATCAGCAATGTTTTTACAATAATTCTATCATGTTCTGTTATTTCAACCAGGGCCTACAAAAATACTATGTCATGTTGTCTGTCGTATTTCTCTTTTTTTCATTTGAAAATTCAATATGTTAATGATAAACAAACTGTAAACAAAGATTTCTTCCTACAAGTCAATTAAATGTTTTTATATATTTGTTCAATCTGACGAAACCGAAAAAACGCGGTTTTTCGGTAAAACCGCCCATCTCTAACACACACACACACACACACACACACACACACACACACACACACACACACACACACACACACACACACACACACACACACACACACACACACACACACAGACAGATAAATTCAAATCAAGTTCCAAATAAAAAGCATACACAAATACATTATGGTTGTTTACAGCTGTTTAATGGCAGCATTTATTTTAAGTCATATATATAAAAAAAAATGAAACTACTGTATTATTTATTTCCGAGACCGTAATCTTGCCAACAAATATCGTCCACACCCCATACTCTCTGATGAAACAGACACCTGCACTGATTGGGACATGTAAGAATGTATGACGATAGGATTCAAACAGATCTCCTTTTCCCCAGGGAAAAATTCAGAGGAGGCATACCGTAGTTGCTTTTCAGCGATCTTTGCAAAGAGATGTGAAGGCCTTGGACATCGATCACATAAGATGGAGAAGCCTTAGCCTCTGTTCATCCTGCTTAAAACCAAACTTGCAGCAAGATCGTTTCAGGTTAAAAGAGACCCTTGCAAAACAGACTAAGCAAAGAGGTAGAGAAAAAAAAGAATGACAGTGAACCACAAATGGATTAGATTAGTTTCGAGTATGTTTGTGAATTTTTAAGATGAGTATTGATAATTTGTATTATTCGGACTACTGCTCTCATCTAAGATGTTATATTCACAATGTTTCGACTGATATAACTTCCGACCTTCTTCAAGTGTATTTTGTCGAACTCAGGAATTCTAGTGTTATGGATAAGTTACTAAGTAAAATTCAGTTCCAAGTGACAATTTTCTACAATTGCGAATTACTTAGGACTTCTACTTGCTGACAGAATAAGAGCATCTTAACCATGTAGATTAAAAAAATAAGTTCTGTTTGAAATTCCGTACAGATTCCAGTGTTCGACAGAAAAATTATAGAGTTCAACAAGAAGGTCGGAGGTTACATCGGCCAAAATGTTGTGAGAATAACATCCACGATGAGAGCACTACTCCGAATAATCCAAATAGTTAAGATTAGTCGATATGAAAGATCTGACGTTTTATTAATATTACAAGCTGTACCTACTTAGCGTTGCCCTGGAGTCATTTTACTTTCATTTTTGATTTTCTTATTACGCTGCATAAATGTTAAGTTATCTCCTTTTTGTATTAGGATATGAAAGTTCTGTTCCTTTGTGATAAGTTCTGAGAGTGATCTCCCTTGCTGTTGCTGTTGTTGTCAATTATTGACTGGGAAAACAAAGATAGCGGTTGGACAAACAGGCATGTGTCTATGATTGGATTTATATGATAAGTAAACTAATATTATGTACGACATGAAAAGAAACTGGAATCTTAAATTCCAGTAATCATAGGAGCAACCAGGCTCATGAAAAAGAATTTCAAAAACTACACTCAGCTACCAATATTAGTTTACTTATCACATAAATCCAATCAATAAATACTTTCAGTTTTTTATTTTTGTTTTTTTTACTCTTAAATTTATAAATAATGAGAAGCTAAGAGTCACTGGTGGCAAATTAGCAAGTGCTGATTACCTCACGAATACAGGGAGGATGAAACTGGCTACGTAGTGTCAGTCATGTATGTGGTAAGTGAAGTAGAAAAGAGAGTGAATATTAATGAAGCTCGAAATAGGATTTTTGAAAAGTTCGTTTTTGTTTACATTATTGCATTTTTGATTTCAATAAATTTTTTATTGATAGTAAATTAAAAATAGCAATTCAATGTGTAATTATCAAAGTTATGTTGACGTGAGAAACACACACACACATACGTGAAGTTGTCTCATAATTTTATTAGGTTTGGTTTGTTTTACAGCATATCAAATATCTATGGGTTATTTAATGCCGAATAAAGTTGTCAAAAGTAATTCTATAGGTAGGATAATTATTCATATTCCTAGAATACATTGCTCCCAGAAGAAACTTTTACAGAGAGGATAGGAGTATTACTCTCAAACAACACTACTCTAAAAAAACACTACTCCTGAAAACATTACTCCTTGGCAGTGGTAATCATCTTTGTTCTCATCACGATTGACCCTCAGCCAGATCCTTCTAGTATAAAAAAGAGAAATAAAGTTTTGACTTTTAGAAGAATCAAATGAAATAATATGGTAGACGATGAACTTGGGTGTGATGTGACCAGCCGATTGATTGAATTGGGCCTCTCCGATCTCTCGTCTAGGCAAAGTAAGGGTCAAAGTGGAAGAATGACTCAGCCACCATGATCCCGTCCCAAGCCATCACGGGTCACTACCCACGGCCTACAGGTTGGGGGTACTCCTCTGCATGGGGTTGCAGTCGGCGAATTCGTGACCCCGCCGACAATGCAATATAATTTTATTAAAAGAGATTAAAATGAAAAATAAAATATTTAAATTGTTAAAATTTCTTTGGCCACATAAATAACGTTTTGGTCAATGAAATCTTCCTCAACACCATATCCTGAGGAAGGTCTCATTGACCGAAATTTCAGCTATATGATCCAATAAAGAAATTGTAACAATTTAAATATTTTTCTTTTTTAGTCTGTGTAGGTGTTCCTTCATTAGTATGTATGTAATCACCTTCAACACCAATTAAAAAAAATGAGATTATCTGATAGACAAAGAGTAACTGCTGACTATCTGGTGTCACTGTGTGCCAAAGATTTAGATTTTACCCATTTCAAAATTAATTGTACCAAAATCGAATCAGATGTCATAAATAGAATTCTGTCCATTGTTGTTGAATTAAAAGTGACATTCCTTTGATTTATTCAATGGATATTTAGCTGACAATTATTTTTATGGTAAGAAAGAGTATTTTTTAAATATTTAAATTTTTACAATAAATGAATTGATCAAAATGTTCATTTTTTTTTTTTTAATAATTAAAAAAAAAACAACATTTAGCTGACAAATATTTTTACAGTAAGACGAAAGAGAAACTGGTAGGTAAGCATTCATGGAATTTCTACGGGGCCGTGTTAGTAATAATAATAATATGCTACGTTAATATGTAAAAAAAAAAAAAAAAAAAAAAAATTCAGCGGACAATTTGGCATAGTGGTTGGAATGCTCGCTAATGGGCCAAGAGACCAGAGTTCTTCGGTCAAGTCATACCAAAGACTCAAAATAATGGTACTGGATGCCTCCTTGCTAAACACTCAGCATTATAAGGTGGGAATCAAGGGTAAGTGGAGCAATCCAGGGAAAGGAGTGGTCCTTCAAGCTCAATAAAAATATGCTAATATAAATATCAAACAGATGACAACTAAATACTCTTGCTATTAATAAATTGTTGAATTTAAAATGTCAGTTGGAAACCGAATCCTCTACTCTATAATAAAGACCAATGTGCATTTATTTGCAAATAAGTAAATATATATTCGTCCCTTCACACAAACGTGCCTTTTTCTAACCATTTCAGTGGTGAGGGGAAGCGAGAAAACAAATAAGTCAGATATTTTGCTTGTTTACACTACACCTGCTGGTGGTAGTCTCCCTTTATTTTGAGATTGTATCTTAGCTTGCTTAAATTTAATCTGAGTTATGGCTTCAAAAGTAAATTCAAATGGCAGCCGTGGTGTTAAATGTAAATAATGGTCTATGGTAGCAGGGTTGCAGAGTCAGAAGTTTGGGAAAGAGTCAGAGTTGGAGTCAAAAGAATGCTTAGAGTCGGAGTCAGATTTAAAAATCTGACCCTGATTATTATTGAATATTGGAAGACATTAAAATAAGGAGTTGGAGTCAGATATTTCGGAATTCTAACAGTCTGCGACAGACTGTAAATCTGAGTTGTAGTCAGAATTTTGGGCATCCTAGGATTAGGAGTCAGAGTCGGACCTTATATCTTCCGACTCTGCAACTCTCCATGACAGATATATAATTATTGGGCTAGGGGTGTGTTGATGAATTATTATTCAGGTAAAATAGGATGGTGCTGCGCAACGAATAATCTGGCAAGTCTTTGGAACCAAGCGTGCCAGCAAATATGTGTTGCACCTGCATCTAAAAGTACAGTCGTTAGACTTTTCACCAAATCCACCAAAACTTGTGATTGATAGTTGTTTGCATTACTCAAGTATTGGTAACCCAGGGTAACCACTTGTTTGCACAAATTTAACATTTTTTTTTTCAAATATCAAAAAGTACATTTATCATTTTTCATCAAATCCAACAGACGAAGTAAAAAATAAGTTAGTTCTTATTTTCAGCTCAAAAATTGAAGGAATTTTATGAACGTGGCCTTAAAAAGCTTATTGACAGATTGAAATAGGTCATAGAAAAGAAAGGTGATTACAAAAACGATTAAATAAATGTTTTTTTTTTATTTTGCAAAGCCGTAAAAACGAACAGAAATTCTTTTTATGACCTGATACATTGAAAACCTTTCAAAATGTCTAAGAGGGAATAGTTACTTAAAAATTGAAAATAATTTTTTAAAAATTTGTCCGGAGGCTAAAATAAAAGCATCTTTTTTACTTTCTAACTTTTGTGTGACCTGATGGATATATTATATTTATTTATATAAGAACATGCAAATAAGTATAATTTTAATCTTTATTATCGTTGTCGGCTTGCTATTGCTTTGCAAAGTTTGTTATTTGAAAGACCTGAAACATTAATTTAAAACATTTCATTCATAACTTTGATGTAAACCCGAAACAAAATATTTCTCATTTATTCATATAAATAGATAGACATTAACATTTTGGTAATTTTGATGAAAATGTATTTTTATATTTTTTAATGTGACCGTAAAGAAAGAAAATGAAAAATCAATTTACCTTTTCACTTGAAATTTGGAAATAAATCGCAACTTTTTGAAAATCAAGTTGGTCCCTCTAAAGACAGAAATATTTGTTTGGGAAATAAAACAATATTGCGAAACAGAACTATTTGTTATATTAAAATCAAAAGAATCATTGAATGAAAAAAATAATAAATAATAGTTTATAATGTGTTTTTTTTCAAAGTCAATATGCAAATTAATTAACCTTGTGACTGATATCTCATATACATAAGCAGTATATAAAAAAATGTGCGTCTATTGTGTAAAGTTGAATTCAATTGAAATATGGCGTTTTCACTTTACCGTTAGTTAGTGCAAGAAATTGGCCCAACTTTCACATTTACTTATTTAGATTATAGAGTGAAGTACCTGTCAACACCAGGTTTTTCAAACCTTTCTCTTCTGTCAGTTTATATGAATAATCATTTTTTATTTTATTTTTATTTTATTTTTTTTTTTACTTTAAATCAAAATAAAACAATAAAAAAATAAACAAGTGCGTTATACACGTTTATGATGATCGATATCGACTAGGAAATAACTGAAACCTTATAATTAAGGGGGGGGGAAACAACAATTGTCTAGTCTGAAATTCAAACCCTCAAAGATGGCATAAAATATTGGAACTGAAGGAGAATGCTACAGCCACCAATCAAACGAAAATATTTTTTCTTTGTAACCTACTTAAATTGTGTAGGAGTTCGGCATAGGGATATAAACTCTGCATAGATATAAAATATGTTCCATTGTTTTAAATTAATAAAGAAAAGTTCCATTTTTTTAAGAAACAAAGAGAAAAAAAAGATGTTGAATATGTATGATGATTTGACTAAAAACAACGACCAATCTTGACTTGCTTTTATATGTTTATTTTTCTTACTGGTAGTGAAAAGGATCAGAAGTATGTTGTTCGGTTGGCTTAGAAAAGGAACACTAAAAATGTCGGAACATTTGTTTCTAATTTTATTTTGATGTACTTTTAATTTTGAATAATGAGTATTAAAAACGGTGCAAGGGACATCGGATCGAAGGTGCCGATTCCAAATCTGCAGTTAGTTTGGCTCTTAGATCAACCGTTTAACTGTTAGGCCATGACACACATACAGACAACTTTATATATAGATATTCTCAATTCAACAGAAATTATTATTAACAAAAGTTTTAATTATATGAGCAAAATGTGGTGTTCGTAAACCCATTCAATTTGCCTTCAACAGTGAAAAAGGGTTTAAAAAAAAACAAATAAGTTCTCTCCTGTGAATAGGGTGACAATTTAATAGAATTTAACTTGTCTCCCTACAAAATTTGACCTTTTAAGTACAGTTTGGATTAGAAATGCAACACACTGTCGTCGACCAGTGAAAGGGGGTCGCAAGGTCAGAAGAGTGTCAAAACAAAGATCAAGATTGACATGAGCGTCCCAGAAAAATGAATATTTTTCTTGGAAAACAGAGACAAAAAATACAAGAGGGAAGAATAAACAACTTTAGGCCAACGATATGAAAAGACAAAATTTACATTTACAGAAATTTTCAAGTTATAGATGATCAGTTACTAAGGATCATACACACAGTGTGTTCTGTATATATGCACACACACACATATATATATATATATATATAAAATATTTGTTATTGTTTATTATCTATGTACGTATACGTTTCATCCCTTTTCAATCGAGACTCATCAGCATATATTATATATATATATATATATATAGCTAATGCTGATTTGTTATCTGCCTGAAGCCGCAGTTATGGTTCCACTTCTATAACAATGATGTTCTCCTTGTGCATATATAATATATATATACATACATACATACATACTAGCGGGACCCGTGTAAATTACACAAAATGATGTTTTCAATACTAATTATCTTGTTCCTAACCTATACATGTTTGAATAAAATATAAGATTTGACTTGTATATTTATTTTAAAAAATGAATACATGAAACAATATACAAAGCTTCTTTATATACAATATTTCTAGTGAAGGTAATATTTCGACGACTAAACCTTACTTTGTAAATGCTTTAGATTAAATCAAATTTGGCTCCAATTCATGAGTAGCATACAAAGAGTCGGGAGGTCGTTGCTTTTGATGTAAGCGTGACACACAAAACACACTATCGTATTAATATGTGTCTCCACCCCCCCCCCCCCCCTTGATGTAGAAAAAAAAATCTTAGAGGTTGGTTGGGATCAAACTTTATAGTTCGATCCCAACCAACCTCTAAGTTGACCGATGTCAAAATCCTACGTCGCTAACCCTATCGCCAAAGGGAAATACTTGAAAATATTACGAAAATTAGGTGACTTGAATGCCTTTCCAAATCTAGGTGCGGCACGCATGCACAGAGCTTTTGATGTAATCATGACACACGAACACACACGCTATCGTATTAATATATAGATAAGTTGGAAGTTTTTCAACCATTAAAACTATAAAAAAAGACTTAGTCCCAAGTCCTTCGTTAGAAAAATACTTTGCTTGTAAGTCAATCTTTTGCAGTCACAACATTAGTTTGCTTCCAAGAATTTACGCTAGTCTTGATATTATTGTAGGGATCATCAGTTGTTTACCATGAAAAATCTGTTTCTAGAATTTAAAAATAAAACCGTATTTTATCTCATGGTTTCCCAGCAGTGTTGATAAGACACCACTTCCCTTAAAAAACAAGAACAAAAACGTTCCGGATCTAGTTTTTTTCTCCACATTTATTTTTTTGCTAACCTAATATATATATATATATATATATATATATATATATATATATAAGTTAGGTATGTGTATATATTTATATGTACAGGGTAATCTCCAAGACTAATGAACGGTTCATTATGAATTTTGAAATATATATTGTCGACAACCCAGTGAGTAGCATCAGCATATTATTTTTATTATAAACTTTTTAGGGGGTGCGCTAACCCAAACTTGCACCTGGCCCCCCAAAACATTTAGAATGATTTAGATACAAAAAAAAGTAATAGAGGAAAGAATTGCTCTACATCAAATTTTGAGTTATATTAAGTAATATATTTTTAAAAGGTTCGATGTGAGTGTCAATAATATGTATGTGCTTGTGTAAAATCCTAACCTGTTGAACTTATTACGAATTATAAAATATGTATTCTAGGCAACAGGATGAGTAATGTGGGCACATTTTTTTTGTAAACTTTACTATTTAGGGAGGTGTTACCAAACTGTACCATATCCTCCACAGAAAGAAAGACATTAAAATTTAAAACTAAATGTCATATTTATTGCTTTTATCCATCCTATTTATTGTTTATACTGGTGTATACACACACACACATATATAAGATTATATATATATATATATGTATATATAATAATAATAATAATAATAATCCAAGTAAAACATCCACAGGGTAGTAATCCAAGGAATTTCAACCTGGTTTATAAAAAGTGCTTAATATCAAATAGAGCTTTTATATATGATTATTTTTATTTACAAAGACATGTAGTGTCACAGAGTTTGTACATGTCTGTAAATAAAAATAATTATATTATATATATATATATATATATATATATATATATATATATATAAGTTAGAGGTCCAATTATGAGGTATATTTAGTTTTAGGTAAAAGGCTTAAAAAGAGAGTGAAAGCTCTCCGTGAAAATTCAGATACCAATACTATCAGACATCAATTAATAAATATTCCCCAAATTTCAATTTCTTTGAGGTAAAAAAAAGTAGCCTAAGAGTCGACATATTAGCTAACATAAAAATAACTAACTTTTTTAATGTCACTCTCAACTTAAATAAAACTACACACGAGCCGTATTTAAAGGATAATGCTAACCCAATGTATGTGAACCTAAAGTTCAACAACCTCACCATCAATCATAAAATATTTTTAAATCTATCGAATGTAGTCTTAGTAATAACTAGTAACGAAACGGCATTTAAGAATCCAAGTTACATTTACAACACAGTTCTAAATAGTGGGTTTAATAATATCGAAATCAAATATAAATAGCAAGATACCAATAATGTTAGGTGGCTACATATCACATAAAAACAATAATGAAACATTTTGTATTTAAAAGGGAAGCAACTATTTGCCCATTGTTATCTCTTGTGAGATAATATGCATTTTGAAAAACAGAGTTCTGTCCCTTTCATTCCAGACTAGACAACATTTTCATGGATGTGTCTCACACAGCAAGTTGAATTAATACATCTTCATTATGAAGTAATTCTTCTTCCGTTGTAAATATATAATAAATAATACTTGTTGATCTATACAGAAGCGTTTTTTTTATTCAATTCAGTCTGTGTTCGTCCCTTAAATCTCACAAATACCACACCATCAAATAATAGAAATAAAAATAGGAGGAAAGAGAAACATCCTTCGATTCATCCAACTTGGCGAGAAATTTTAAAATCTTATCGAAAAACATTTTTCTGTAACTAATCCCTTACATATTCAATAAAAAATAACTTAAAACTGTTCTACAGTTTCTGTGAAAACATAGAAATGATACCAAATGAAAAACAAAAATAAAACATGTAGAAAAAGTAATAACAATAATAAGAACAATAATATAACCACAAGAAATAGTAACAACTTAGATAATAAAGCAATTACCCAAATAGAAATATTTGGTTGTTTTGTTTTATGGCATATCAACCCTTTTCGTGTTATTTACAGCTGAATACGGTAATTTTTGGTAAAAGTTTTTATGCTTCAAGTTTTATATATCTTCAAATATTTATTGATGGTGTTTGATTGTTTTATAGAAGAAAATTATTGTTTTAGGCTTTACAGAACATGATTGAGTTTTGCAAAGGGAAAGGGAAAAAACATTAACATCAATGCTTCGGAATTTTTTAGATGAGGGTTGATAATTCGTAGAATTTGGTATATTCGAACTACTGTTCTCATCTTGGGTGTTTTTATCACAACGTTTCAGCCGATGTAACCTCCGACCTTCTTCAGGTATACTTTGTCGAACTCGGGAATCTGGACGGAATTTCGAACGGAACCCTTTATTTAATCCACAGGGATAGCATGCTTTCGTTCCATCTGCTATGACAGGGAAGAAGTCCGCAAGGACCCGTGGCGCAGTGGATATAGTACTAAGTATTGTTCAGTTCTAAGTGACAGTCATCTGAAGGTTAAAGGTTCAATCCTCAGTGCGGATGATACAAAGAATTGTGAATTACTGAAGACTTCGCTGGGTAATATTAATGATAGATATGTAAAACAGATCTTTGTCCGTACAACGGTGCTATTTTACCTCGGATACATTTCTTTCCACCAAAATGACCTTGATTTCTATTCAAAAACACGTTCTCTCATCATAATAATCCTATTATTTATTTAAATGTAGCTGTAATTCGCACTACATAGGAAGGACATCACAATAATTAGATATCAAAATCAAACAACAGGTGCCCACAAATATTTGTCAGTCAAATTATTTATAGTCAGATGTTTTGAATAATACACGAGTCTTCAATTGTATGAACACCTTATAAATAGCTGCATCTGTGCCTCTAATTTCAGTGTTGACTTATTTTCCATTCTCAGTAAGTCATACTCTATCATCTAAAAATATATATATATATATATATATATATAACGTGCTGTTTCTCTACCTCTCCTCTCTCGTTCCAGACAATGTTAACATAAGCCATACATAGTAGTATTAGTTTCAAATTGTTTACATTTGAAAAGTGGAACGTTGACTCATTTTCTTTCCCATCTATCTATTCTTTTTCTAAAGATGACATTTAACAACATTATCTTACGCTGTGCAGGTCTGTTTTAGCAATAATGCACACGTGTAATTAGCAAAACAAATTTCAAAGCAAAATGTAAGAGAATTAATACGTAATGAAGTATTTATGAATATTTATTAGTTTGGTAAAAGTGAAACTCGAATACTAAATTATAATAAGAACAACTATCTAAAAAAAATCACCGTTTTGTTTTCTTACCTCTTTTTTTTTTCTTAAGTAAAATTTTAAAACGTTTATTATCATATCGTTACTTTTCTTACCTCTTTTTTTCCTAAATAAAAAAGAGAAGGGTTTATAGACAGTTACATAATTAAGATCTATTTTGTTTTGCACTTGCATGTTTTCACTCACGGAGTGATTAGTGATGGGACAATTCCAAAGTTTTTCCTCATTCTGATACAATTACCGATTCTTTTGAAATTTCTAATTATTTAATTAGAGACTTGTTGCTTTTTTTAAATTTTCGAATTATTGTACCCCCCCCCCCCCCCGTTTAATGTCCGCATATATTTTTGCCAATGTAAAAAAAACATACACTTATGGGGAGGGGGCGTATATTACATAAGTAGATCTTTCTAAATATTTTTTCTCAAATGTTTCCTTGTAATTGATTGAAAATTGTGAGGCAACTAAAGATTTGTTTTCTCTTTCAAAACAAAACCAATTTGCATTAGTTCGTTGTTAGTTGACAAAATGTTATTTGAATTTTTTCATAAACAATTGAAAATAGTCAACGATTGGTATGCAAAATAAGAAGATGGTGTAGGAACAGAATAGTTAATAAAGCCCCCTCCCCATGTTAAGAATGAGTTTCTAAATAATAATGTTACTATTTAGAAAACCATTCTAAACATGAGAAGGGTGGAGTGGGAATGCTTTGTTAACTATTCTGTACCTTCCTCTATCAAAGAATGTTCATGTTTTTATCCTAATTGTAAAGATTTAGTCGGTTATTTCTACTGTCAATATAACAAATATGTAGTAGATTGTTTTACTGTAAAAAGAAAAACAAGATACAGATAATAATAATAGTAATAGTACTATTACTAATAATGGCAAATTTGTAAAATAACACCATAAATGAGATTACGTATGAACACCTCGAAAAACTTGGCAGAAAGAAAATAATTTTAGAATTTAGAGTGGGTGATAAGTTTCGTAAAATGGTCATCATTTCATTCTAACTTTTTAAGGATGTTGATTAAATTTTTTTTACCACTAACCCTAAGTCACACTGGCAAGGTCATAAAATTATGCGTAATCGCTTAAAAAAGTAGACCCCCTCCCCCCCCCAAAAAAAATAAACGCACAGAATTTATCTCCCAGGGGAAAAATAACAATTTTTGATTAACTGCTCTAAAACGCTAAAAATGTCTCAGAAATAGGAGCTTATTTTACGCTAAATTTATATTTGAAACTGATCCCCCACTCTAAATTCTTAAATAATTGATTTCATTTTTGTTTTTTTTTCTTCCCTTTAAGTTTTACAGGGTGTTCACATGTAATCGTCTAAAAGAGTAGAATCTCATTTTTGGGAGGGGAGATTTAGCTGAGGGTGTTAATCTACAATAATAATAATACTTATTTATAAGTTCTTATATAGTAAACGAATCTATTCAATTTCTACAAAGATAGATTAAAATATAAGTTTAAATATGAAATAAAAAATAACATGTTAGTAATTAATTTTTTTTTTGATAAACATGTCTTTAAAATAGTTTTAAAAAATACACTTATATTTTAATGTTGGGAAATTTTCACTGTCTTTCATGTGTCTTGTCAGAGGAAGAGAAATGTAAAAACTAAACTACCAAATGGTTTTAATAATATTAATAACCAAGAATCATTTTTCTTACTAGTGTTTGATTTTATTGCCTTCTATCTCCATCCCAACTCACATTTTATGACATGGAAAATCAAAATCAAAGAATAATTGGCTCCAAAATGTGTTCTAGTACAGCCGTGTGAAAATCTTTCAATTCATGAATTCATTTATTCCTAATTTAACTGAAGACCAAGCCTTTGAAAATGTCTAAAGTTTTTTTTATTTACACTTTTTGGACACATCTTTTAAGATTTGGCAACGCATAAAAAAACAAAAAAAAAACAGACAAAAGCCCAACAGCATAAAATAAATGAATGTAAAATAATTAAAAAACACATTTTATATTTTACTTTTAATTTAATTATCAATGATGTTTGACAGTATTTTTCTCCACAAAAATGTTTTATTTAATTTTTAAACATTTTTGAGAACCTTGTAAATTAACTGCATTCTTTTAAAAGTTACCTAGCGAATTTATGCAGTTTCATTTTTTTTTTATGCAAGTAAAATACATTTACATCATATTACATTCTAGATTTTAGTTTTACTAATAGTTTAAAAACAATAAATATTTATCATTAGTACCAGGAATGGAAATTTAAGTTAAAAAAAAATATTAAAAGAATCGTTTTGGAAATTGTGAATTGAGCTCAAATTTTTCCAATTTCGATACCTCAAAAAGTACTGATGTTTGGTGCATTTTAAGTCAGGAAGCCGGTATCTTCAGACAGCCTGATCTGGTAGCACCAGATAGGCGTATATGGACACACAAAAAGATCAACATGTCTATAAAAAAAATGGTGCAAGGGTGCAGAAAAAAATGTAAGACACAAAGGCGACGGTGTGATAATGTATGTTCCTGAACTTCCAGATAAATCAGTTAGTGAGAGGAGGATGTCCTGGAGACAATTATTTCATTATATAGATCGTATGTAGTTTAATATCATGGTTTAGGGCAACGGATAAAGGTGTTAATTAACAATCAGTTCTAAGTGACAGTCTTGTGGAGGTTGAAAGTTCAATCCTCGGTATAAAACATGGGATGTGTTAGGTGACAAAGAAAAAAAGAAATTTCGATTAGTAATTAGATAATATAAGAATAGGAAATATCCACTTGAAATTTACGTAACATGTTTAAGGAAATAACGTCACAGGAAGTTGTGAGTTAAGGCATGATAGATCGTATTGTACAGAATATGGAGAACACATTTGATGATGATATTATGAGTGTGTACTCAAACTTTTATGGTCAGACTATTTGTTTGTTTTATGCCATATCACTTCTTTTGGGGTTATTTAATGCTGAATAGAGTAGGTTTGGTAAAAGTTTTTAAGCTTCAAGATCTTAATATCTCGTTTGCTTTTAAGTAATTACTGATGGGGAAAATGTATGTGTATATCACCGGATACAGTTTTGTGACATTCCCAGGGCAGATTCTTTTTAAGCCATAGATGGGACATTGGTCGGTACTACCATTCCGGGTAAAAGTAGATCCAGGAGGAATGGCAACTAAGGGGTAACTCCTCACTCTACAAAACTCCCAAATCTGGGCCCCATCATCGGATGCAGTTTCTATTGACCCCAGCAATGGGACCCTGGCAGGATCTATCATTTCAAGTCAGAATGGACCTGTGAGCAATGGTAAAAAAAGAGGTGACTTCAATCTTCCAAAAGCTAACGAATTTGGACCTCACCACCATATGTAGTTTACTATCATGGTTTAGGGCAACGGATAAAGGTGTTAATTAACAATCAGTTCTAAATGACAGTCTTGTGGAGGTTGAAAGTTCAATCCTCACCACAGGCGATAATAACTAAGAATAATATAATAATTCATGGTTGACGGAATGAGAACAATCTACCCCCACGGATTAAATAAATGAAATTTAAGTTCGAAATTCTGTATAGGTTCCCAAGTTCGAAAAGATGCGCCTGAAGATCAGAGGTTACATCAGTCAAAACATTGTGAATATGACAACCAAGACGAGAATTGTAGTACAAATAATACAAATTATCAATCCTCATCTCAAATTCCGAAAAATGAACGAAATATATATATATTAAGTTTCAGCAAATATAAGAATTAGGCGACATAAGTAGGTTTATATGGTTTTATGGCGTGTATGGTTAATATAGTTTTTATGCTTAAATCAAAACAAAACAAAAAATAAAAACAAAAACATAAAGAACACCAGATGTTCCCCTGGGTCAAAATTCCCACACTTGGACTTCATGATTCAAGAGTTGCTCTCAGAAAAAAAAAAGTACAAAGTATGCGATAAGTATATATAAGTAAATAAATTGTATACCTCAAATAAATAATGAATGGAATGTCCATTTCCTTCTTTTTTGCATTTTTCTAAACTAGAGCAAATAATGGCAATCCCTAAAGATAAGTGGAAGTTTTGTGTGCAATATATATATATATATATATATATATATATATATATATATATAAATATGAGAGAGAGAGAAATAGGAGATCTTCATACTATTTTTTATTATTCTATTTATTACTAGAAATAATATGCTGGTCACAATATTTTTACTAGTATATATAATGTAAGTGCTGAGTTTGCTAATGAACAGCCGATTGTAACAATTTCTTCCCCAAAAGTGGGGGTGATCTCTTGACAACATAACAGATACTACACTACACCCTAAAGGAGGAGTTAATGCCTAGGAGAATAGTTTTGTGGCAACAGAACAGATACATTACCTCCCCTCTGAATTGAGCATTAAATGATAGTACAATACTACAGTATTAGTATAGTTTGGCTTCAGACAGATACCAAGTCTCCATTAGTAATAGATTTTACTTGCTATTCATTATTTATTATGTATAAAATGAAGTGAGATTTTCCTCGATTTCAATTCCTTGAATAGATTAATAAAAAAAATATCTGTTTTTGCATTGCAGTCCATCTTTTCAAAACCAAAAATTATCCTTTAAATCAATTTTTCCGATTTTGATATTTAGTCCCGCTTGGTATGTTCTCTTTACTTATCCATTTTTTAGAGGAAGGTGGCAGACTTTCCTCCTGTCCGAGATATACTTCAACTCTCCCACTTGACACTGTCACAAATATTTAATACGATAAACTTTCTGTGTGCACCAGCTGCAGACTCCGTATCTGATTGGATACAATCTTTATGTTCATTCACTGCAGAAAAATAAAAATGGCGTCCGATTTGTTGTTTGTTTTTTTGAAAATAAGTTTTTACTTTTTTTTTTTTTTTAAATAAAATGCAACTAATGTATATTCGTAAAACAGTACATTATATATATATATATATATATATATATATATATATATGTATATATATATATATATGTATATATATATATATATATTTTCATTCAAAAGAAGCTTTTAGTCATTTCTGCGAAATTTTAAAAGAAAAAATGCAGTTTAAATGCTAGGGATACGAACTAACTCTGTATGTTGTAGACTTAGAACTTCTATAAGCCGACTTATATATGTAAGTATGCAAACAATACAGACATTTCTTTTCACAATACATTCACTTTGCTATATGATTTTTTACAATCAAAGGAAATGTCATCTTCAACCCTACTATTTCAACAAGGGAGACCAACTAATGAGATGTAAATAGTTTCCCAAGCTTCTTTTCATAGATGTGGATTTGCTAAGAATTTTAAAGCCAGTTTAAATGACTTTCTATTTGACAGCTTAAAATTTCCATGGGTCACAAAGTCCAATGTAAACAAATTCTTGTTGAGTCGTCCTAATAACACTCAAGATGAGAACAGAGGAAGGCAGAGGTATTTTCACTTCCTACTAGGTAATTCCATATCAAATCATCCAGAAAAATGGAAATTTGTCACCCTTTCTTTCAGTGATAGGTATCATTATACAAGACAATCCTGAAAATCTGAACTTCTAAATCTCAGCATTAAAAAAATATGCCATTTTTAAGATGTTGTGTGACCTACGATTTGCAAAAAAAACCTGCAGTATTACAAAATCCTCTTTTCACTAAAATTTCATCAAGGCTAGAGCCATAAAAATTTGTACAAGAAAGTTTTTTGGGGGTAAGTAATATGAAAAAAACATAAAAATACCTATAAATCAACCATTTTAAAATTATACAACAATTTGAGTAACCTTTGACATGTTAAGAGTGGCATATTTTTTAAAGTGCTTAATTTTCAGGATTGTCATCTCTCAATGATATTTAACACTGGTTAAAACTTTTAAGAAAATCCGTGAGGTAAGAGGTACACGGTCTGGGTGATTTGATATGGAATTACCCTACTGTGACTCACTTGACACAAATATTTAATAGGATAAACTTTCGCTATGCACCGGTCATTGACTGTATCTGATTGGATACAAAATTTAAATACATTAAAAATAAAAATTGTATCTGATTTGTTTTGTTTATGTACTTTTGAAAATAAGTTTTCACTTTTTTGTACTAATATAAAACTGATATATATATATATATATCTCAGTTTTACTAATATCTATTACTAATGGAGATTTGGTATCTGTCTGCCTGAAACCGAAACTATATTATTTACTTCTATTAATGTACGATTATACTATCTTTTAATGCTCAATTAAGTTTACTATACTATTTCAGACTATTGTAACAGCTTATGTCATTAATAAAGAATATTTTTCAGAATTTTCCAATCTATTTTTGTTTTCAAATAAACAATTACATTTCTTTTTTTATAAATATTAGCATATTCATTTCCTAACATTACTTGATTGTTGTAATGATAGGTAAATATTTTCTATTTATATCAACTATGCTATTTTACTTTTAAGGAACCATGCTATTTTAGTTTTAAGCAACCATGATTACAAATGGCAGAAAACTGTTTTTAAGCCTTCTAAATGTACATTCGAAAGTAATTTTCGTTTATATTTACTGGACATATAAGCTAAAGTTGAAACAGTATTTCTTGGAGGAGACATTATTCTAGAAAATAACCAATATAATTAATTTTTATAAGACTTAATCGATATAGATACAAAACTAAATCTTTGTCTGTGCATGTGTGATGCTTGTGTGTTCCCTATAGAAAGAAAGGTTAGAGAATCTACATAAAATCTAACAGTGTATTCTTATGTAAAGTTTACTGGGGAAGTCAATGGAAGTGTTCTCGAATCTCTAAGTGCACCCTTAAGGGGCTATGAGGGCATAACCCCATAAACTTCAAATATATCCTATTTTTATGAAGTTTATATCATACGTATAAAAGATATTGTAAATATCATTTACAAGCGCCGATCCCATAGCTTAACGAGTAGAACTGCTGACTATCAACTAGATGGTTGTCTGGATATATATATATATATATCTATATTTATATATAATACAATAGTAAACTGAGGGTTACATGAACAAACCTAACTCAGCTTTTTTTTAACAAACGAGTCATCACTTATCAAAGCCCATAGGGCGTTCAAGGGTTATTGATTTGTATAATTTGGATTATTCAGACTACTGTTATTCTCACAACGTTTCGCCCGATGTAACCTCCAACATTCTTCAGGTGCATCTTGTCCATCTTGGGAATCTTTCTGTTGAACTTTGGAATCTACACGGAATTTTGAACCAAACCCTTTATTTAATCTACGGGGATAGCATGCTCTCGTTCCGTCAGCCATGACTGGGTAGAAGTCTTCAGTATCGCCCACACTGAGAATTGAACCTTCAACCTTCAGAAGACTGCACCTAGAACTGACTTAGTACTTTATCCGTTACGTCACGGGTCCTTGCAGACAATTTTAGTATGAATTTGGGAGCCGTAAACCTATTGTATTTTAGATGTGCAGTCTTACTATTTATCACTATAGATCACTACCATGCTACCCTTGGGTTCCGTTCGAAATTTTGTGGATTGGATTTGAAAATGCCTTGAATTACTAAGCAGATCAGCTTGTTCGATCAGGTTTTCATAGCACTTATCGTAATGTGTAATGTTTTGACACGTGAAGAAATGAAAACTCTATTTTTGCTTACTGTTTGAAACTGGAAGTGGGTTGTTTAATTTGAAAAAAATTATACATTTTAAGAAATAATACAGCTGTATCTATGAACCACAAAAAAATTAATTTGCATGAAGACACTCTTTTATTAATGATTATTAAGAAATGTGATCAGGATTAAATATTAAAATAGATTGAAAATAATTATTTTTTTGTTTTTAACAAGAGGCACTAATATTTAGTTTAAATTACTGATGGAATAGATTTAAGTATGTACCTTTTGCTAAGAAAACTTTAACGTCAATGAAATGGGTGAAAAACTCTATATACTGTTTCGCTATTGCTTCGTAAAATTCGCTACTTGAAATACTTTAAACATTAATTAAAAATAATAAACATTTCATTCATAACTTTGCTGTAAACACGAAACAAAACCTTTCTCATATATTTTTATAAATAAACATTAACATTTGGTAATTTCGATACAAATTTATCTATCTTTTAAATATGACCGTAAAGAAAGGAAAAGAAAGAAATCAATTTGCCTTGTCACTTGAAATTTAGAAATAGATCACAACTTTTTGAAAATCAAGTTAATGTTTTTAAAGAAAGGAATATTTAAGTACAAATGATAAATATTTGTCCAGGAAATGAAACAATATTGCGAAACAGAAATATTTGTTATATTAAAATCAAAACAATCATTGAATTAAAAAACAACAACAAATGACAATTAATTGATAAAATATCCCTTTTCAAAAGCAATATGCAAATTAGTTAACCTTGCGACTGATATTGCATATACATAAGTAGTATATAAAACTGATGGTGCGTCTATTGTGTAAAGTTGAATTAACTTGGAATAGATTGCTTTGACTATACTGTTAGTGCGAGAAATGGCCACAACTTTCGCAGTTATTCATTTATCCATCGATACACACAACTTTGTATATCTTTTCACATTATTCCGATAAAATTAGATAAACACAAAAATGCCAGAAAAAAATTTGATGAATGTAAAATTGCTTTAACATCTGCTGACCAAGCAATTTTCTATAATGGCTATTTACACAACAATGATTATTTTTCAACGCTAAACTATGAGTGTTTTAGTGAAAGCTTATATCTAAAACAAAAAAAGATAATGAACCACAGGGCCACCTCAATTGAGACTTTTAGTCTAGTTCCTGTGGAGGGATGTCAGAGTTTCATTTGATGGGAATATGTCTTATAGTTTTTCACCTATAAGTGTTTTTTTTTAAATTATTTGTAGTAATAGCATTAATAGGAGCAATAGCACAGTAGAAATAGTACTATACAAATTGTTACACTCCTATAGCATAGCTTTAATGTCAATAGTGCTTCATGCCAAATTTGGTGGAACTTTGCCTAGTAGTTTTTAACCCGTAAGTGTTTATTATTGTTACTAGCAGGAAGACTTAGCATTCCCCGGAATTCAATGAAAAATCTTAGGTTCTTTTGTGCCCGGCTCATAACACCATATTATCTTTCTAATTTTTATTTTTTTTTACATTTTATAATAATCAAGTTTAGGAGTGGGGAACAAAGATGTACTCAGCATTGATTGGGTGATCATGGATTTAACTGACATTAATTAAAATAAATTTAGATAAATTCAAAGCACATCTGGCAATCAATGAAACCTGATGTCTAAACATCTGCTCCAAACCCTGAACCCCTTAATCACATTTATACTTTTAATTTAAAAAAATTTCTATAAGGTACTTGTCCAGATTATGACTCGAGCTAAAATCGACTTGGCGTCGGTAGTTTCCGGATGCTTATGTAGACAGGCGGAAAATGCCAAAGCGCTTATCCAATCAGAATGCAAGAAAATAAGTAGACAACAAGTTAACATTTTAATTGATTGAATCGCAAAATTCAGTAATTGGAAATAAAAATTGATCAAAGCGATAATTAATTTTAACGAATCCTAACTCGTAACCCTAACACTTGTTCAGCGATATTTTTCGTAAAAACAAAAAAAAATTTACGTGTAAAAAAATTTTTTTTTTCCAGTTGTACATCCAGCCTAGTTTTGGATTTTTGGGACGTAGGCAAGAGACTTTTCATTCGTCTTTTTTGACCGTCTACGTAAACATCCGTAAACTACCGACACCAAGTCGATTTTAGCTTGGGTCCTAACCTGGACAAGTACCTTCTATAATTTTAAAGTTATAAACAAAATAAAGTAAAGGTGGCATTTCCGTTTTATCAATGTCAAATACATCACAGACCTCACGATAATGTTATATCCTATTTGATCAAAATGAAATATACTTATTCAAGTACCCTGACCAAAGTAGTTTTAGAATATATACGTTCATACACGGTCTATCTCTAAAACCTTAGGAGTTCATGAACAAACAGACAGAACGGAATTACAACTTTATTATATAGACTCCTAGCCATATCTATCCAGCGTTGCTCGTAACTGATTAATGCTATTTTATTTTTTAAATTTTGGTAGGGGAGGGGGGGCAATTAAAAAAACTCACTCACTATCCTAGTTTAGCGTATGTGTTCCCTTCGTCGAGTGTTCGACATGTCTGGCGGTCTTTATACATCGTCTCCAGTTAAAAATGGAATAAAATACATTTTTTTTGTTCTATTATTTCAATAAAATTTAGATTAGAAGAAAATTAATACAAATAATATGAAAGTCATGTATAGGCGAGAACACAGAAACATGCAGAGTTTTCACAAACTGGTATTAAGAGATCATTTTTTGCATGTTAAAATATGATTTATCCCCTTTTGATTATTTTTTAAGTCATCATTTAAAATTGTTGCCATCGTAACAATCTTCCTAGCTGGAATAATTATTATTTCAAATAAACTAAAGTGGAAGATATTTTGATATTTTTAAGAGCATGCTAGAAGAAAAATAAAAACACAAAATGGCTAGGCAGAATCAAATAATGATGTGACAGATGGGATGCTATTTAGGTCTGGATTCTAAAATCTGGCTGACATAATTTTATATATTAGAGTAATAGCAGTAGTAACAGTATTAAAATGTTGACCCATTCTGATATCATTGAATTTGTTCTAATCAGACACTAATACAATTGGGAAACGTATGAACCCACAATTGTCCTCAGCTATGGGTAAAATAGCATCATATGTTCAATTAATTGTTTACAATAGATATTTTGTTTCATTATTAAATAAACCAATGGATTTTCCATAAAACAGACAAACTAAACGTGTATGACATATCCGGTATCCCAAGGGTACTTCATGCAAAATTTGGTGAAATTTTGACCTATAGTTTTAGAACAATTAAGTGGTTATTGTATTTTTAGCAATGGCAGTCTTAAAAATTTTACTCAACCCTTGACACACCAAGCATCCCAATGAAGATTCATACCAAATTTGGTGTAATTCTATTGAATAGTTTGGCACACACACACACAAACACAATCAATTATAATATAAATTCTAAAATAGACTTTTAAGTAAAACTGAAATTAGCAAAAAAAATCAGCATTGCCCGGGATTCATACTATATTAAGGAAAAACTTTATGCATCACGTTAAAATAATGATTTATTATTCAAGAATTTATGCTTAAACAACAGCTATACTTCAAAATATAGACAATTATTGTTTTATGCCCTGCCATTAATTTTAAGATTTGGTCAAAGTACCAATACTTTGGCTTTAAATCGAATCATTTTTGACAGGCTTCTTCAACTTCTTCTATTCATTTTACTTCACTTTTTCCTTGTCAAGGGGTGAGACGTTTTTTTATATTTTGCAAGCTCTCGCTCTTCAGTTCTCATGATTCAGCTGGTCAACTGTCTCTAAATTCCACTGTACTGCCTTGTGTAATCATATGCTTCAAAGTTTTCCCTGGCCAACCAACCTTCTTGCAATCCAAGACATCCATGCTTCTGCAACGGTTTATCAAGGAGCATGAACACTCCACATGATCGTACCAGTGTAACCGGTTCACCCTTAGGAGAACCTCTATTCCAGGCAAATGTGGCGTTTTCAGCAAGAATCTGTCTCTCACTCTCTTTGTGCTGGATCTTGCCTGAGACATGCGTCTCTGAGGTTGGTAGGCATGACCCCTATCTCAGTCTCACCAGGGAGGGGGAGTTATGGGTATTTTAACAACCATTGTTCACTACTTTCATTTACTAGAAATATGAATAAACCCGTGAACAATATAAAAGGTGTTGTTGTCTCTTGATAAGCTTCTGTTACAGATTGACATGTGTGTGTTCTAATAAAAAATGACTGGCTGGAAGAATCAAACAACTATTAGACATTCAGAGAGCAATCATCATGGTCATCATCAGACGAGAGTAGAGTCAAAGCATAGAACGTGCTTGGCTATCCTCTACGCAGCAAGAGGAATTTAATTTATTCTGTACTTACTGTAGTATAATAATGAACGTGAGACTCGCATGAATTTAAAAAAAAGTCTATACACAAGTGAATTATAATAGTTACTAGGAAAAATGTGACCCGTTGGATCACCCACTGAGCTCGGATTAGATTGTTTTTTCTGATTCAAACAGAGTTTGTAAAGCCAGTTAAATATAAAAAAAATAAAAAGACAAAATCCCAAATTAATCTTTCTGCTTGCTATTTCTCTTTCTACAACTCTGGGCTATATAATATTACTATTCTTGGCGATATTCCCTTTTGTTTATAATGGACTATTCCAATCTTTTTTATTCTTTCCTTTCTTTATTATCTTTAACTATATATATAGATATATATATAGATAGATATACATATAGAGAAAGAGAGATAAAGTGTGACGGTAGCGAGAGTAATAGATAAAATAAGAGCGAGGGTGGATAGTAACAATGTACAGTAAGAGAGGTTGAGAGTAATAGATAGAAACTTAGTCACAATGTGTAATCAACTCACCAAGTCACTCATCTTTTACTAATTCTAACAATTGAAATGAAAGGTTTTTTTTCAAACATAATTCAATCCCAAAACTGAGGAATATTTTAGCATGTATTTTGTGTGATTAAAATATATAAAAAAGAGCTTTAAGGTAACAAACTTTGATTAACTCAGCTTCAGTATAATAATAGTGAATTGAAAAGAATAAATACTGTACTTATATTCAAACTAAAAAATAAAACAGACAAATTAAATCTGCCTGCATTTTGAGATGAGCACTGATCTATAGTGATACATAGTAAGACTGCACATAAAAAAATACAAGACTAGGTTTAAGGCTCCCACAATTCATACTAAAATTGTCCACATGGCGTAACGGATAAAGTACTAAGTAAAATTCAGTTCTTAGTACAGTCTTCTGAAGGTTGAAGGTTCAATCCTAAGTAAGAATATAACTTCTACCCAATAAAATAAATAAAGTGTTCAGTTCGAAATTTCGTACAGATTTCAGAGTTTGACACTGAAAAAGGTTGGAGGTAACATCGTCTGAAACGTTGTGTGAATAACATCCAAGATGAGAACAGTAGTCTGAATAACACAACTTATCAATCCTCATCAAAAAAAATTTAAAAGAGTGAGATGTTTAAAATGTAATCTTATAATTCATATGAACTCATCAAGTATGCATTTCCCTTGTAGTAAGTCAAATAACTGTTCAGCTTTGTGACAAACCCTAACACACTTTATTGGTGAAGTGGTTTTCATTTGATATGAGCCACCAATTGAAGACGTGACTCATTCCCATTATTCTTTCGAATTTGTTGCTCAGCACCACTTCAGAACAGAGTGAGTCTTTGCAAACTGTTGATGAGAAGCAGAGAACTGTCTTTTCTGATGAACCCCGTAACCCTGGTGCTTCTCAAAGACTGTGGCGTTCCAAGATGATCAGTGCGATGGGAAAATTCAAAGATAATCAAGGATTTAGAAACATTTAAACAAAAAAAATCATGTCTAGCTACATTGTTTTATACAGTTCTTAAAGTCAGTGTGCAATATAAACAATTTATACATATTCTTAATATTATATTATACACTTATTATACATATATCTTAACGTCTGTGGGCAATATAAACAATTTATAATTCATATGATACAGAATTACTTTATTCCTCAGTTTGAACAATTAAGACCGATAAAAAATACAGGTCTTTTCATTTGCTGGGCACACACACACACACACACACACACACACACACACACACACACACACTTGAAGTCAGTGTCCCTAATGATGCAGGATTGAACAGAGCAGAAAGGGAAAAGATTACGAAATAGCAAGGTCTTATGTACGACACGAAAAGAAACTGGAATCTTAGGAAAATCTCCATCATACCAGTAATTATAGGAGCAACAGGACTAATGAAGAATTTCAAGAGCGCAAGAGAAATACAAACAACTGCACTTAAAGGGATGGTTAGAGTCTTAAAACGATCTCTAGGCTGGAGTGTCTGAAATAGCCAGTGAATGTCTGGCATCCGGTAGGATGCCCCATCTCCAGCAAAAACAGAAAGATAAGAAAAATAAAAACATAAAGTGAAATATATAAGTTATGTATTTGTTATTGTTTTTACTGGTGATCCTTGTCTAAGTTAGCCATGCTGATGACGGCTTGATAGCCAGAAACAAGTGTTCATGGATTACTTTTATGTATGTAATAATTATAAAAGATATATATAGAGATTATTATTAAATAAGATATTATAAAATATATTTATAAATATATTTATTAAATAAAATATTTACATATCGGATTATGTCATACCAATGGTTTCGTGACGATAAATCGGCACTTATCAATGATGCACCAACTTTACCTTAAAAATGTTGCTGTTTCACTGTTCAGTGTTGAAAAACCGGTGTGTGATCTTGTTAGTCTCTTAATTTGAAAAGGTTCTGGTTTCTGTTTTAAGAGCAAAATGTAAATAAATTTATCTAATTTACAGCTATATATAAGTTAAAAAAAAAAAAAACAGAGATCAGGACCTTTTAAAACCAGGTAATTGAGCACTATAGCTAATTTTCTTCCAAAAATTTGTTTAATCCATTTTTTTGTTTTGTGTTTTGTTTCATTGATTCGAAGTTCTCAGAAATTGGGGCTAACACTTTATCTCTATACATAGATATTTGAATATTCCATTAACATTCTCCTTTATCTGTCAAAAATGTTGAGCACTATAGCTGTTAAGAATATTAAGTCTCCACTCCTCAATTAACCAGTTAACTATGGTATGGTGTATTTTTCTTGTGGTCTCTTGGTCTTACCGAATTACAGGACAAGAATTCATCGTCTGGTGGAGTATCCAGCTGAGTGCTGTTACTTGAGGTAACATTACGTGGAGAAGGTGCACTATTCCTCGTATGACTCAGTGTATAGCCGTGTTGAGGGGGATCTTATTTGAGCTTCGAATACTATATTATTTTAAATATTTGGTCAGGGTTTACTTGTAGGGGGAAGTATACTCATGTCAAGTTGAAAATATAAAAAAAACCTATACAAGTTATTGGCCCATAAGAGATTGTATTTCTAAAAATATAACAAAACCCTATACCAGATATTGGCCCATAGGAGATTGTATTTCTGAAAATATAACAAAACCCTATATAAGATATTGGCCCATAGGAGATTGTATTTCTGAAAATATAAATAAACCCTATATAGGATATTGGCCCATAGGAGATTGTATTTCTGAAAAAAGTAACAAAATCCTATATAACATACAGGGTGTCCATAAAGTCTGTGTGCGATATAAAAAATGTGGTACTCTTATAGCTGACTCACCATGTTTCCGTGACTTTGCGTCGTCAACGTTCGGGCAGGTCTCAGAAGCGCCAGAGAGTTGACAAAACTATTAACCAAGAAACATTTGCTCATAAACAGTTTATTTTCGTTAAAATAAGAAAAAAAAACATTTGCTAATAAACAGTTGTTGCAGTATTTATGTTAACAAGAAAAAAATGTAAAAAAAAATGTAAAAAAAAAAATTAAAAAAACATTGAAAAAATAAAAATAAATATAATAACATTTGCTTAAAGCAAACAAAATCATCATTTTAAACTTTCCGGTGCACAAACAAAATAACATTTTATTTAAATACATTTGATTAACAATGGTTCCTCTGACAAAAAAATAACAAAAATAAACATCTAATTACTTGCTATGGTTTGTTCGTTCTTTATTTGTATATATATATTTTGGTTTGGTTTTATTCGTCGTAATTTACCGGCTGCCAGTCTTTAATTTACCGTTTGGCAGTCTTCGCCTCGTCAACTCTCGAGCGCTTCCGTAACCTGCTCGAATGTTGACAACGCGAAGTCACAGAAACATGGTGCATCAGCTATAAGAGTACTAAAAATTCATAACTTGTATGTTGTGTGTGTCGGTGCATGTTGAAAGAAATCAACCAAGTGCTCGATTGTAAGAATGCGAGAGCTAATATACAAATTATTTATTTAAAACTATACATTACGGATTATCATAAAATCATTCATAGTTTTACTACTATTGGACACAATTCCATCGAATCAAAGTCTGACAGCTCTCCACAGGAGCTAGAAAAAGTCGTCATTTTGTTAGGTGATTGTTTTTTTTAAGATATAAGGTTTCATTAAAACACTCATCGTTTACTGTTGAAAAATAATCATTGTTGTGTAAATAGCCATTACAGAAAATGTCTTACTTAGACTAAGGTACTCCTATGTCCCGAGACACATGAGGCAGTCAAAGTGATCCATCTCACTAACATTTATAAAGAGGACTGTAAGTGGAGAAGAATCCAGTAGATATTTACTTCCTTGTTTTCAAAGTGGAGTAAAAATTTCAAACAACTCCATGCCGTTGTTTTTTGTTTTTTTCACACTTCTTTAGTTGTTTTAGCCATTATTATTATTATTATTATTATTATACTATAGCTTAGTCAATCAAAGTTTGCTTCCCTATAGCTTTTTTCCTGTATATTTTAATCGCACAATATACAAGTTAAAATATTCCTTAGTTTTGGATTGAATTATGTTTGAAAAAACCCCCCAAAAACCCAACAACAATTCAACTGTTCTAATTGGCCGTAATTTGCAATCAACTCATCAAGTGACCAATCTCTTACTAAGTTTCTGCCTATTATTCTCACTCTCATTCACTGCTTGGTCTTGTTTTATATAGAATCTATCACTCGATTCCATCACATTATATATCTGTTTATTAACAATCAAAAGTAAGAAAACTAACTTAACTATAAAACAGAAGATTGGAATACTTAATTATAAACAAACGGGAATATCGCAACAGCATTCATACTATTCAACCCATAGCTGAAGAGAGAAAGTAGTGGGTAGAAAGAAATAGAAAAAAGGAGAAAGAGAGAGAAAAAAGAAAGAATGAGAAAGAGAAAAAAGGAGGGAAAAAGAGAAAAAAGGAGAGAGAGCGCACGCAAAAGAGAGAGAGAGAGAGCGCACAAAAGAGAGAGAGAGAGAGAGAGAGAGAGAGAGAGAGACCAAGCAGGAGAGAGAGCGCAAAAGAGAGTGATAGCAGAAAAAGACTAATATTGGATTTGGGATTTCTTTAATTGGTTTTAACTAGGTTTATAACTTTACTTTTGCTGGATTCAAACAATTTAAAGAGCTCATTGGGTGACTCAACAGGTCACATTTTTTGTAAGTCTTCATACATTATCATCCTGCGCGTGCATGTTTTTAAAGGAAAAACAGCTGAAATAAATTAAAAGTTTATCATGGCCTTTAAGATCACATTGCAAATGTTTTTTTTTTAAATATTTGATTAGTTGGCTAGGTAACAGTCTATTTGGGGTAAATGGTTTAAAACTAGATAGACCGTATACTTGAAACGAGCCCCGATTATTATCGTACCTGACCGAAATGTTAAAAAGAACTGACCTTGCATAATTTCTTTTTACAGAGCATGTAAATCTTCGTTTTAGTCCGACGAGTCGAAAATGTTTAATTCATTTATGAATTTTTTGATACTTCTCGGCCTTTAGACTGGGATCAAAGTGTAGTTTTTTTTTAAGGGGTTGGGAAGGTCTTACTAATCTGTGTTAGATATCGAGTGAGCATGTTCCAGTGTATATAATTTAGTTAGTTGAGAATAACAGGAAATGGTGATCGCTGAGAGGTTAGCCAAGGTCAACTTCTTGATCCAGACTTGAAAATCTCTCTGGAGGTGCAGATGTCCTAGAAACGGATATGACATCAAATGGCTCATAGATAGATTGACAGTTGAATGATTATGAATACTATGACAAGATTTAAAATAAACACCACCCAACTCAAAACAACAGTCGACCCAGTAAACAGCAATTCTTCCCCCTTTGTCAGAAACATCAGTTATGGAATGTGAGGACAACGTAAGTGAGAAGTGAGAGTTACGATGCTGTCGAAAGTAAATCCAAGGTCCATTACAAGGTCTATAATAGCTGCGTAAATACGTGATGTTGTACGGCAATGAGTGTTGGGCCCTCATTTGCCCGACTCCAGAGAAATGACAGGGCAATAATTAGGTGAAGATTGGCTATCCCAAAACTTGATGTACTAATAAGGACAAACCGTCTTCGCTGGTTTGGGCATGTTGAAAGAAGCAAGGGGTATATTAGCAATTGCATAGACCTAAGGCTGGACAGCAAAAAGAAAGCCGGGCACCCTAAAAAGATATGGAAAGAAACCATCACGCAAGACCGTAAACAATAGAAAATGGACACAGTCAATCTCCACAATCGTGATCACTGGAGACTTAGCATAAGGACAGCCAGACAGCGTCGAACCTCTTTTGAAGGGAACATAGCCGATAAACCTGGATAGTGAGTGTGACTGATTAAACAGCATGTAAAGTGAAGAGCCTTTCAAAAGCTATGTGCCACAACTTTCTGTCACTGACAAGAAAATCTGGATATGCAAAATGAGAAAAAAAAAAAAAACTTGTATTGGAAAAGATTTCTTCTCCAACACCATTTATCAAGTCCTCCACAAATGTATACAACTCAGGGTATCCTTTCGGATTGTTTGTACAATTAAGCTTTCATCACAGTACATATATGTTTAAACAATACACATGCTCAATAAAAACTCAAAATTCTTAAATGAAATTAAATACATTTAGCGAATCATTTGTGATAAATTGAAAAATTATATAACATAAAAATCCGAAGATGAAATAAAAACCCTTCTTCATCTCCTGCTATATATAATTTTAAAAGTAACGAGACGACGACCTATGACCCATCGGGACAATGTTTGTACATTAGTTAGTCTGTTAAGAGTAGTAAATGTATACATTTACTACTCGTAACAGACTGTGAAGGTAAATAAGATAGATATTTTAAAAATAAAGTGGTCGAACAGTCGAAGGCGACCCAAAGGCTCCATTTTCATTAGTTATTACACTGAGGTGTAGGGGAGGACGCCACTCCTTTCTCAGGATTAATCCACTTACCCTTGATCCTTCACCTTATAATGCTGTGTGTTTAGCAAGGAGGCATTATGTACCATTTTTTAAGTCTTTGGTATGACTATCAAAGATTGAACCCCGATCTCCCGGTCTATTAGTGAAAACCCTAACTATTATGCCGAATGGCCCAGTAAATTTTTAAAATACATTTATTTATTGGTAGTTTATGGAACATGTATCTGATTTGCAGAAATTGTATTACTATTTACAAAACATTCTTATTTAAATTACTTTTTTTTGCATGTTTACCATTATTAATAAAAACTTTATTTTGCTGTTTTATGCCTCGACTCATCTGTATACCATAGTACTTCTTCTGTTTTTGTATAAGCAGTTACGGCTGACAGGTTGGTTACGCTGCTGCTGCTGATATCAAACAAAGTCCATTGATTCTTACTATTAGATGAGAAAAACATGTGACACAGGTCATCCACTGAGTTCCGGTTAAATTGTTCGAATCAGGAAAAGGTGAATTTGCAAAACATGTTCAAAATGAAACAATAAAAATGACAAAATTAGCATATCTGCTCACTATATATCCCTTCTCTCTAACTACAGGTTAAATAGTATTTACACCTGTTGTGATATTCCCTTTTGTTTATAATGAACTATTCCAATCGCTTTATTCTTTTATTTCTTCATTACCTTTGACTATTAATAAGCAGGAAGAGAGGGATGGAGAGGGAGGAGAAGGAGAGAGGGATGGAGAGGGAGGGGAAGGAGAGAGGGATGGAGAGGGAGGGGAAGGAGAGAGGGATGGAGAGGAGAGAGGGAGAGGGAGGGGAGAGGGAGGAGAAGGAGAGAGGGATGGAGAGGGAGGAAAAGGAGAGAGGGATGGAGAGGGAGGAGAAGGAGAGAGGGATGGAGAGGGAGGGGAAGGAGAGAGGGATGGAGAGGGAGGGGAAGGAGAGAGGGATGGAGAGGGAGGGGAAGGAGAGAGGGATGGAGAGGGAGGGGAAGGAGAGAGGGAGGGGAAGGAGAGAGGGATGGAGAGGGAGGGGAAGGAGAGAGGGATGGAGAGGGAGGGGAAGGAGAGAGGGATGGAGAGGGAGGGGAAGGAGAGAGGGATGGAGGGGAAGGAGAGAGGGATGGAGGGGAAGGAGAGAGGGATGGAGGGGAAGGAGAGAGGGATGGAGGGGAAGGAGAGAGAGTGACGGAAGTGTGTGTTATAGACGACATATAGAATAAGAGTGGCGGGGGGGGGGAGGGTAAAAATAATACGTTGAGAGGGTGAGTTAATCACAAATTACGACTAATCAAAACAATTAAAATGGAAGTTTTTTTCCAAGCATAACTCAATTCCAAAATAGAGGAATATTTTAGCATGTATTTTGCATGATTAAAATATACAGGAAAAAAGCCCTAGAGAAACAAACAGTGATTAATTCAACTTTACTATGATTATATAGATTGATTGCTTTGTTGTTATTTCTTTTTTTTAAAATTTGTTATTTATGTATTTCGTGAAAAGTGGAGAAATAAATGCAAAGTGTTTGATTTTATTGATAACAATAAATAAAATCTCTTAAAGCTCTTTATTTTAATCTTAAACGTTAAAGAATACTGGGATGTTATCCGTTGACATTGAAACGGCAGTTAACCTTGAAAATCAAGAGTGACTTTTATCAAAGTATGTTTTGCAAACAAACATTTTTGTTGAATACCAACTAGTTGTACCTACCCAACGTTACGTAGGATGCAGTAAAGTCATTTTAGTTTTTCATTTTTTATGTTTGCACATTTTAAAACTTATATAGAAAAATAAATAAAATTTTAGTTGTACAGCAGACAACTCCTATAATCCAGGTAAACAATGAGTTATCTCTCTTACATTATTTGAGTAATGCTTAGAAATGAAGACAGTTTACAAATGTGTCACATGACCCTTTTTGACATCATAAAATTTAGTTTTCAGATATTACCTATTTTTTCCACGGCAGTTTCTATTGGAATGAAAATATAATTTTTTTAACAGTTATTTAGTATTAAGAAAGAATGTATCAGTATTCTGTAATAATAGCTAAATGACTTCTATCTGTAATTGACATTTGATGTAGAAAAGAAAGATCCCTTTCCTGCAAAAAATATTTCGAGTAGGAAAAATTGTATTTGCAAAGAAATTACAGTGAATTAGATTTTTTTCTTTTTAACAATATGGACAAACGCTAAAGAAAAGTAAATGGCTATTCAGAATGAAATATTGATACTTTAGGATGGAAGCTACTTTTTTTAGGTCTGAAGTCGAAAATCCGTCTGACTTAATGTTATATATAAGATGAGTCTTTCAATAAAGATATATTCTAAAAAAATAAAAAATATATATGTTTTATTATTTCAATTATTTTATGTTTTATCATTTGATGCTTCTATAGAAATAACAGACATGAAAAAAAGCCGCATATAATAATTTTTTAAAAATAATTAATTTCAATTCAATAAATTTGTCAAAAAATAAAACTAGCAGACATCAGCTACCATGTAGGGAAAGGGGGGATTAGAGATTTACACAGAAGATGATACAATGTTCCAGCACCTGCCTAATTTTGCCTTGAATTGCTGCGTTGTTGGCGCATTTACTGCATCTCTAACTCCAACCCAAGGTCCAGTGATTCTGATTGAGAAAGTGGTCTTTCTCCAGTCTGATTGAAATCGACAGTGAAGCAGTTCCTAACAATGCCTATGCAGACCTCTTTCTGGTGCAGGAGTGAATAGTAGGTCCTAAGGGAGATCATAATGGCCATTGAGGAAATTGTAAGCCAAAATGAGATCACCGCGTAAACGTCGGCACTCAAGGGAGAAACGGTTAAGCTTCTTGAGTCAGCTTTTGTAGAGAATTAATAATGGAAATATTGCCGAAATTCATGCTGTATTTATTTTTAATATTCTTGTTTCTTTTATTTCAATTGACTTTATTTTCAATTCGTCTTACTGCCATATAGTAGCTAAATAAAGAGAATAGAATCGTCTGCTTTTGCAATAAAAAGAACAACTAATGAGATCTCACGGAACTCGCTAGCGTATACAATTGCTCACAGCTTAACCTTCGGGCTCGGTTAAGGTTAACTATTTACTGTTCAGTCTCAAGAGGCCATCCTCCCAGGCAGTAACTCCTCCCTCAGTGATGGCAATGAGGTTATCCCTTCATAGTTTTCTCCTTTAGGAAGGAAGATTGGTTTATAACCTATCACTTGAGGTGCCCTCACTGTTCACAGCTGGTTTTCAACCCGTTCAGAGTCCCCCCCCCCTCCTTGGGATAGCTGACCTTCTCACTTTAAACTAACCATGTAACATTTTGCCTTTAGTGTGGAGTAAAATACTGGGACTTGTTAGTTTAATCTAGCGATTGGTAAACTACTCTGTTCATCTTGTATTTTGTTTATTAAAACTTGTTTCATATCCTTAATACGCGTTTTACATTGAAGGTTGAGTATTTCAGCTAGTGTGAAATAATCGATCTTTCCCCATTTGTAACAGATTGGATGTCCTTGGGAACACTTCAAGGGACACCCTAGTTAGTGGTTGTCTGGCAAGGTAGATTTGATCAAATGTGTGAACAGAAAAACAGGAAGTGAAGAGAAAAATGTGAATCACGTGAAGAGCGATATCATTGAAAAAGATAGAAAAGATTTTCTAAAAAGGAAACCGACTGGGAAACAGATCGAGCAGGCGTATAAAAATGATTTCTTAAAAACGAGTAGTTAAAGCAAATTGCGATCCCCCTCACCGTGCTGACTTATGTCAGTAACTATGATACACTCTTGTCTTGGCACTGCCCTAACTTTGGCTGTGATGGCCCTTTTCACTTCAAGAATAGTCTGGGGGTTATTTTGAGAGGCATTATCTTTGAGATAATCCCACAGATTAAAATCGAGTAGGTAGGGGGGAGGGTAGTAGATTAAGGTCTGTTTTGAGTGAAGCGCATTCAGGAATACACCTACTAATGATTTGATCACCATTGAAAAAAAACTGATGGACCTTCATGATTGAAACTTGGCGGACAAGTCAGGTATAGGCTGAAGTTTATTTGTACCAAATATGGTTGGATTTCAGAAAGGATTATGAATTCTATTAACGATTCCATAGGTGGCATTTTTCTTTTTTGGGGAGGGGGAGAGGGGGAGTAATCTTGTATTTTAGTTAATCAAATGAAATATTCTCAAGTGTGTTGGATTTTTTTCTTTTTCCATATTTGAGTGGTTTTATCTGGACACCACGTGTAAACCAGTTCTGTTTCACCATCATGTTGTCATCTTCAAATAAGAGAGATTTTATTTATCTTTAAAATTTTACAAAAAGTTCACAGTGAAGTAAATTTTCTTTATAAAATAAGATGTGGCACAAGGCCGAAATTGGATGGGGTGGGATGGTGGTCAGCTGTCGGTCTATTGGCATACTCTCTAAAATAGTTTCAGTCACCAAAATACCACATTCACTCAATATGGGTAAACCTACTTAACATTATCCCCAATGGTTTGACATTTTTTATTTACAAAAATTATATGTACAAGTTCATCAGGTGGGTGAGGGGTGCTAAAAAACAACAGAGATTGCTGAAAAATAAAATGCTAAATGTGGTGATTAGTAGAACCTCCCAAATCTATCTAGGTATAAGCTTCTCACTGTTTTCTGGGTTGTTTCAAGAGCCGAAAACAAGCAAGACAGTTTCTAAGTGGGGAGAAAAAAAGGGGATTATTGGGGGAGGAAAAAGAGAAAAGCTGGATGGGATTCAGGGGCATGGATTGTGTGGTGTCCTCCAAGATAGGTACTGGGGGTGGGAAGGTTAAGGATAAAATAAAATTGGGAAGTGGGCATCTCGGAGGATCTCTAATACCGAAAAAAAGAAAGAAAGGGGGCTAGGACTCATTTGAACCACTAGCTAAAAGACTTTGCTAACTGGGATGACAGGGAACACGTACTCAATCTCGGTTCGTCCAAACACACATAAGCTAGCATTGTGTATCCCCCTCTTTTTAAATAGTGAAGAGTGCAATATCTTCCTATCATATCTGATTTTGACTTTAAGCTGATGTTTAAAGTGCAAAATCAGATTGTAATCAGGTGATCCCCCCCCTCCATATGTCTAAGCGCGAGGTCCACTCTACTAGTCTAGCTATGGCTAGGATCACGACAAACACCATTCCTTTCTCCTTGGGCCACGAAGGCATCACATTGTACACTAGGGGTACTAACTTCTTGGGGATGATGCGAGTCATCACCTCGTTGACATACTTCCAAAACATGCAGTTTGATGCAATTGAAGAAGGTGTGCTCGGCTGTTTTTTCCTCAACATCCGTACAGAGCAGGCAAAAACGGTTTAGGGTAGTTCTAGCTTTGAAGAGTTTGTCATTAAGGGGCAGCGCATCCCGGACCAATCGCAAGGTCAGAGAGAAGCAAGAGTTATTGAGTTGACTCTGGCCTGGCGCCCAACTCCACTGAGAGCAGATCTCCTCTTCCGACCATACCTAAATGGTAAAAACAAATAAATAATGTACCCACGTTACTACTCCTATTGCCTAGAATACAGATTCCATAATAAATTCAATACTTATTGACGTGCACTGATCCTTTAAAAAATGTATTACATAATATAACTCAAAATTTGATGCAGAGTAATTCTTTTCTCTATTAAAGTTTTTGTATCTAACTTACTTTAAAAGTTTTTTTTTCGGGGGGGGGGGGTCCTCGAGCGGCTTTTGAGCATTGATGAGCGATGACTCGTTATATATATATATATATATAACAAACAAAATTTTTACTTTATTATCTTAAATATTGTTATGATAAGTAACACTATATTAAATGCAATTAATTTGAAATAATACATTGAAATTTTAATGATTAAATTTAACACTTCGGAAATGCGAATTATAATTCTTACAGTTTAGCGCATATTTATGATTTTAAAAAATTAAAGCTTAAATTGTCGTTTCCCAGCCAAAATGGTGGACAATGAATCGTCTGCAGTTTTCTGATTTTTTTTCCAGTCTCACAAATGAGTAAGTAAACCCAAATAAATTGTTTTTAACTAAATTTCTCAACTGTATTTCCTTTAAAATAATTTAAGATAAATTTGAAATTAGTCCCAAACAATTTATTTGGGTTTATTTACTCATTTGTGAGGTTGGAAAACTGCAGGTATTTAATTGCTTCCCACCGCAGCAATATGTGACAAGGTCGGAAGGTGGATGAAGAGTCAAGCCAGCACCCCTAAGGGAGGAGCACTCTGGCCTAGCAAAAATAGCCCGGGCATCCCCGTTGGCATTCCCCGGTCAGTGCGCCTCAGGCAGTTAGCAATGAACTTACTCCCCCACCAAAGAGGGGAGGCAAGGTCTGGAATGGTGCACCTCAGTCTGACAGATAAAAGGCCACCGAAATGGCCCAGTTCCTGCCAGACTGATTGTCGAGAACGAATCCTCAACTGTTATTTTAGAAAATGAGACGAAGTCCATTTCTAATACGTAAAACAAGTTTATTGAGTCTTCCTCGTTAGTACGTGAACACAAAGGAAAGGGGTTAGTATGTTCATAAGTATGGACGATGGCAAAAGTTAAGAATTTCCCATGGTTATAATTCCCTAGTGGGGAAAAGAGATTGTTCATAATATTGAATGTTTGTACACCGGCTACGGTGTCAGGACGCGTCCATGTGTGTAAGTAAGTAAGTGTGTGTGTCTGTACACTGGTGGGAAAGTCAGTTCACATGTAAGCAGTTATGTGTTTGTGTGTTATATTAAGTCCACGTGTATGCGGCAGTAGCCATTTTGGCTTCTCGTCTTGTCGAACCCAGGGCCAAAGGCCCAGGAAGATGTCTGTTGCGTCCCCAGAGAGGGGGACGTGTGTTTGGCAGTGCCAAAGAAGGAAAGAAAGATAGAGGCGTCTCGTGTCGAAAAAGAGCGGATGGCGCCCAAGTGTTTATATAGTTATGCTAGCCATCCAAGATTCGCTTAAGAGAAGGCCACTGATTGATCAAGCCAAGGAGGAAGTAGATTGCTTTAACCAATCAGCAGGCAGCTAAGAAGTCATTGATATTTAAACAATATGGCGGCAGTGTGTGGGTCCGTAGCAAACTGCTACAGTATTACCCCATCCCGAAGTCCTCAGTCAATCGAATGGAATGGAGAATAGTTGAAATAAATAGTAGTAAGGTCTTTTAGTGAGTTATATAAAAATAATGTATTGCTAAAACACTAAAATTATGTTCTGAAACAAATACTTTTATAAATGTTTTAAAATTATTTGGCAATTTTATAAAATCACACCCACCGTAGTTTCCCCCTAAAAAATTAGGATTCTACTTTCTGCAAAGAAAAATTAAAAAAAAAAAATTATTTTAGATTTTAGACGGGGGACCACTTTTCTATATAATTTTAATGTAAACTAAGTACCCACTTCTTGGCCAGTTAGCACTGAATGACAAATAAAAATGGGGGAGGGGGTATTTTTCTGATCCAATTATGTTTAATTTAAAATATAAATCGGTGGGGGCGTTCTTTTCATGTGATTTTTTTTTTGTGCTTTTGAATATTTTTAAATGCTTTTTATTGCATGTTTTTTTTCGGGCACAACATTTTTCCCCCCATTATCCAATGTAGTTAGTTTTCTGTTTTAAAAATAAATTTAAGCTTATAATTTTAGATTTTATTGGGGGGGGGGGGGGAGGGGGGCAGTGACTAACTTTGGTCATTTTTTTCTGCTGAATAAAGTGAATTAAAATATGTACAAAAAAAAACAAAACACGTGGAGCATTATTTACTTGTTCTTTTAGGTCATTTAAAATTTTTAAAAATAGTTTCTACGTGTTTTTGAAATATTTTAAGAGTTTTTAATCTCTGTATTTGTATGTGTGTTTTAAATGTTTTTTGTTTTAAATGTTTTTATTCTATGCATTTTTTATTGTCACTTTTACTTAGCCAAACACGAGTATTTTCCATCATGGTTGATTTTTTTCTACACGTGTTCGCTAATTTCACATTAAAAACATGCAATTAATAGCATTTCAAAATATTAAAAAACACACAAAAAAAAAACACATGAAAAGAATGCCCCCACCCCATTTATATTTAAAATGAAACAAAATTGGATTAGAAAAATACCCCCTCCCTTTTTTTTCGCTATTCAGCGCTAACTGGCCAAGAAGTGGGTGCTCAATTTACATTCAAATTATATAGGAAAGTGATCCCCCCTCTAAAATAATAAAAATTTTAATTTTTTTTTCTTTGCGGATATTTTTTTAAGGCTGTTTACTTGTAATTTCCCCCAAAAGTAGAATCTTAATTTACTTATGGGGAAACTACGGTGGGTGTAGTTCAATAAATTTACCAATTATATTTTTATTAGAGATGGGCGGTTTTACCGAAAAACCGCGGTTTTTCGGTTTCGTCTCCATACCGAATCGGTTTTTTTTTTTTAAAACCGTAACCATTCGGTATTGTGTTTTTACTACAGTAAGCCACCATATACAAGGAAACACGGTTGAAAAGATTTTCCGATTTGAATAAAATTGAATATTACCAAAAAATGTTATATTAGTAAGAGGACAGATTGAACAAATATATGATAAAAACATTTAATTGACTTGTAGGAAGAAATCTTTGTTTACAGTTTGTTTATCATTAACATTTTGAATTTTCAAATGAAAAAAAGAGAAATACGACAGACAACATGACATCATATTTTTAGCATAAACTATTTTCAAATGAAAAAGAAAAAATCAAACGCGTTCCGTATGATGTCGAAAATCTATTTGATTCAACTCAAACTTGTAAAATAATTATTTATGTTTGTTTCAGAGTTATCTAAAAAAATAAGTTATTAAAATGAAATTTAAAAAAAAATACTTGTTGTAAAAGTAAATAAACGAAAAGTAGCGAGCGAGTATAAACATTTAAAAAGAAAAAAAGTAGTTGCCAATGCTAGTATCACTTTATTCGGATTTTAAAAATTATTTTAAACATTAGGCATTTCATTGTTTACTTTTGAAAAGCCACTTCATACATAAATTGTCATTTCTAGAGAACTATCTCTCAACTATACCGTTTTCTCTCCCAAAAATGGGTTATTCAAAAAGTAGACTATGCAACGATTTATATTTTACTAAATTGTTAATATGGTATTTATTTAGAGTTGACAATTTATTCGAAAGTTTAATTATTAAACTTTAATCCAAGTCATGAATTCTATGACTAAAATTACCATAAAGCTTAAAAAATGACTTTAGGTGAATTAATAATCTCTACTTTTTTTTAACCATCCTTCCTTTTCCCTTGGCGCGGTTTTTCGGGTGTACTACTAGTCTTTTACGCATGTCTATAAAGTTTTATTACCCTGTCTTAAAAACAAATATTAACCCCAACACGCACCAGTTGACAGAACTTCGAGCACACAAAATGACAGACATCCCAACAGTCAACACCGGCAATTTGAGAAGTATATGGTGTGTTTATTTTTCGACTCTATCCGATGACACGGACGAAAACATTCCAGCAGAAGTACAGCAAAGTAGTGAACCAAAAGGGGAAAAAGACTTTTGGAGTTTTCTCCGAAAGAAAGGTCAGGCAAGAACAAAAGAAATTGATACCAGCAGTAAAAAAATATCTCGGATTAAAAACGAGGTAGATCGATTTCTGTATGGAAAAGCCATCGACCCATCAGCCTGTCCTTTTGTCTGGTGGAAGAAAAATGGGAGGCTCTACCCGAATCTTTGTATTCTGGCAAGAGAACTTTTGAGTATTCCAGCTACCTCTGTAGCGAGTGAACGGATATTTAGTAAGGCTGGACTTGTCATTAGTGACCGGAGATGTAGGCTGAAACCTAACCATGCTGAGAATATTTATTTGAAAAAATTTCAAAATGTGGCACGAGGCCGAAAAGGGGGATGGGGAAAATGTTGACCTAACTAACATTCTTAACTTAACTAGTCACAATCACCAAAACAAATTTACTCCATGATCTACCTACTTAAAACCCCAAAATGACAAAATATATACATGAAATGGGAAGTGGGGGTATAAAAATGATATATATATATATACAATGACAAAATAAATAAAATTAAGTGTTAGTATAAGTACCTCCCACTAAAGAATGTGGCCGATAAGTAGTTTTGCCAGTCGAAAAAAGGCGATGCAGGTCATGAAAGCTTTATTCTGACACCTAGTTTTTCTCAATCACAACCTAAGAAAATGAGTAAAAACATTTTCACCTATTAAAAAATTAAAATTTTTATCTGTCAAATAATTTTGACAATATTTCATTTTCATCATCATTTTTGCTTAATTTTATTTGTAAAATTATTTTGTTTGTTTAAATAAATTTTCGTTTTTTAATTTCTTGCATTTCTGAGTTATATTTTAGCTTCTGATGGGTTAAAGAATTAGATAGAATGTATATTCAAACTCAGTTTTATTCTTCAGAAATCTTTCATGAATCTTTGGTCACTGTTTTAACGAGTTAACTGTTGAAAAGGTATCAGAACTTTGATTACAACAGTCAACACCTTAAAACTTATATGATTCATATCATGGAGAATGATTCAGTCACAAAATTATCGAAACAGTGGCATAATTCAACTAAACGTTGAATAATAACTAATCATCACACAAGAGTATGAATAGCTTCCATAGTAAAAAAATTTTTTTCCAAAAAAGGGAAAAAAACCGAAACCGATACCGAAACCAAAATTTAAAAACCGTCCAACTCTAATTTTTATATAACCCACTAAAAAGATTACTTCTTTTCATCTGGACTATTCTCTATTCCAATGTTTATATGTTGGCTTTAAAGGGTTTTTTTTTCTTCCTATTTCATACGTAATACTAAATTGATTTTAACGCCAGGATTATGACATGCTTAAAAAACAACAACAATTTTTTGAGCTACTGAATATTGTTCATCAGACTACAAGTTGATTGAGAACTTCGGGATGGGGTAATACCAGTCGAGGATTCGTTCCGGACAATAAGTTCGACAGGAACTGGGCCATTTCGGAGACCTTTTATCTGTCGCGCTGATGTATACTGTCCTGGGCTGTCCTAGGAGGTGCACCATCCCAGGTCTTGCCTCCCCTCTTTGGGGTGGAGTAAGTTCATTGCTTACTGTCTGAGGCGCTCTGACCGGGGAATGCCGACGGGGCTGCACAGGCTATTTTTGCTAAGCCAGAGTGCTCATCTTTTAGGGGCGCTGGCTTGACTCTTCACCCACCTTACGACCTTTTGTCACATATTCCTGCGGTAGGAAGGAATTAAATAGCTGAGAAATGACACCTTTACCGTATTTGCCACACGGCCCGTCTTAAGACTGGTCTTCCCTTTAATCCATACGGGCGCCATTATAATTTTGGCACTTCTGTAGTATATATGAAGCAGCAGATTTTCTGTCCTTCCACTGAAAATAAAGGGAGGTAATTCAACCGGAAGTGATTTTTTTTACAACATAAAAAAAAAATGCAAGACTGGTTTGTTTTTAGGTAACAATTAACAATTTCTTTTTTTTATTATATGAAGTAAAATAATTTTAAATAAAAAACCCTAACCCTAACATTAAGAAATCAGGCGGTGTGCCTGTAAAAAATCTATTGTTTTTTGCGGCTGGTTTATTAAATTACCAATGTCTCGAAGATTAATCTCATTTAACTCCATTTTCTAAATACTAAATTCAACTTCCGGTGAATTCTGAATGAATGGTACTTGGAGAAAAAAAAAACGGAACTCTTCAATTTCGATTTCTTAATCGGCAGCTGCTTCATATATACTACAGAAGTGCCATAATTTTTAATTCTTATTTGTTTGCACAGACAACTCTTATATTTATTCTTCAATCTAAAATAGAAGTTACCTCCTTAATAATTTTTATTTTAGACTATTATTTAAAAATGTTTCATATTAGCAGTTGTCTGGGCAGGACTAAGTCATTATTTAAATAAATTGTACCGAAGTAGGTTATTACGCTACAATAACAAATGAAAACTGGCTTGTTAGAAGCAAAGTTTGATTTGTCAGCTTAAATGCTATTTGGGTCCGACTTTGAATATCTGACGTGATGTATTAAACATATCAGCAGTTCTTATTTTTTTAAAACATACATTTATTACTTTTTATTATCACCGTATTTTATTTTACTCACTGTAGGTGTGACTTTATGAACGAACGAACGAATGAATGAATGAATATCGCATCGCGTTGCCATTGGCAACGCACCGCCTTTTTTTTTCTTACTACGAGTGCTTATAGGATAAAACGATAACTTTAAACTTACAACTTTGTATTTTGATTTAAAATAAATAACATGATTGCCAATTAATAATTATAAAATGCAAGACGTGCTTTAAAAAAATAATGCTACAAATAATTATCGTGGAAACAAAAAGGTTTGGAAGATTAAAAAAAAAAGGACGTGGAATTTCTTATCAAACCTTGAACACGTCGAGGTCAAAGAATACAGCAGTTTTGAACACTGACTATGTAATCATTAAATTTTTGTCCAAAACATAATCGGATGGGTGTATATTTTGATCTTGGCAGCAGATGTAAAATGAATATTTATAAATTAAATAAAAATCAATCTTTACGTTTTTATTTATTTTTAAATAGGTGTTTTTGTTGATCTTGTTGACGCTGTTTTAGTGTTTAAGAACTTATGTCCTGACCGCTAAGAAGGAAGAATTTTTTTAAAAAAATATAATATATATATTGTGAATATTTAGGTAAAAAATATTAAATATTTTTTGTGATTGCGTTAATTCATTTTTTAATGAATTAACGCAATCACAAAAAATATTTCAAACCAACAAGCAACACATAAATTAATTTTTAAATTAGACTCTATTCAAAAAGAACACATTTTATCATTGGGATTTAAATTTAAAAGAAATTAAACATTCCCAGTTCGAAAAAAAAAAAAAAGCACCTGAAGAAGATCGAAAGTTACATCGCCCGAAACGTGAACAAGTCAATTTTTATTTTATTTTTGTTACTGTTAACTGTTTGACACAAACTCATCTGACATTCAATGGTTTTAGTAAACAGAAATTTTCAATAACCCCTCTCCTAAAAAAAAAAAAAAAAAAGATGAGAATAGAAGTCCGAATGATTGGAATACTCACCAAATGAAAAATAACGAATTCTGACGCGTCCAAAATTAAAACAGCATTTCAAATGAATTAAAATACAATTTATTACAAAATTAGACATTGGCAAGGAACAAGGTGTAGTATATGTTCTCAGTGTTTTGATACTATACTTCAGCATTTCTGTCCTCGGCGAAGGAGAAATTCTTCTAGACATGCATTTAAAAATATTTTTGTCCCAATCCAGTGTGCCCAATTTTGGGGAGCTGGATTTTCCCCACATCAAAACCCAACCTTGTGCCTAACTCTGCCCTCGTGGGGAGGCAAGTAAATAGAGACATCAGTATTATTTTATGGTCCGGGTCCAGAAAACAGTTTTTTTTGTTTTTTTTTACACGTAAACCAAATGGGACCATATTTCGTATGCACGACGATGCAAATACAATAATAACAGTCATTGTGAGTTGTGTGGGTGTCTGCTTTTTGTGGCGTACGAACTCTGCTGTCATTGTTATTTTGACTACGTTCCGGCACTCGCTGAAATATATGTAAATAAATAACGTTGACCACTTACTTACCTATGAGCTGTTGACATTCCACATGTGGGGGAAGCGGACGCAAAATAATTATATTGCTGCCGGAAGTGACGTCATTAGTCTAAAAAGTAAATATGAAATTATTAAACAGATCTTTTTTTTCTTTCTTTCTTTTATTCAATTAAACATTCAGAAACCAAGCATTATTATTTCTTAAATTCTATATTATTTGCAAAAAATATAAAACCTTTAATTAAATAAGTGACTTTTATTGCCATTGAGAATGTTTCAGAATTTACTATGCTGTGCTAACAATTTCGCACCCTCCCACTAACAAGCAAAAAATGCAGGATCATAAACAATTCTTTTGAATTTATTTTATATGCATAAAAGAATACAATCTGGTGAGATTTTTATTTCGAATTAATACCAGATTTCAGTGCGAGTAAATTTTCTACCATTTTCTGTTTTATTTATTCAGAAATAAGAAAAGTCATTTAAGGTAAAATTAGAAACGGCGGGGTGACTGTTTTAGAGCACCTTATGAACGAACAGCGAAATTACTTCCTTTCAAGGTAGGTTTTAGTTTTTAAAGTTTTACACAGGGTAAGTTTTTTTTTCTTTCGATTTACTTTATCTACCTAAAGCATTTGTTTTCTATTCGAAAAAAGATAATTTAACTAAGGAATATATATATTGAAAACTTTGTTAAAATATTTTTTGTTGTTGTTATTTTAGTTAATATTTCTTTTTTAAGTTAAGAAAAATAACAAAACTACCTTTAGTTTATTCGGATGTAACATCTTAATTTTAACTTAAAACTTACCTTGTCACATTATTCCGTAAAGGTTTGTTCGGGTGATTTAGCCTTGTTTTTCAAAGATGCGTGGTAACAAAAGTCTTAGGAGGTACACCCTCCGAGGCATTAACCCCTCGCTCGTGGGAGGTGTTTGTTTATCGTCGGTCACCTGAGGCGCCCCTACTGGATATTGCTGACAGGTCCGTTCACGGTTATTTTTATTACCGACTAGAGCGCCCCCTCGGGGAGGGGGGGGGGCCCACCTTCCTGTTATGTGTCACATTTTGCAGCTGTGGGGATCAAATAAATCCCTACCGTCGGGCTTATATTTAAAAGTGAAGTATGCTTCTGCTCGGCCATGGGAGGGAAGCATCTTTCCAGGCATTACCTCCTTCTTCGGGAGGGAATGCTAGTTTATTGCCGATTGGCTGATGCACCCCTACCGGGAATGCCAGGCTATTTTTGTGACCATCCCGAATGCCCCCTCGGGGAGCTGGACCCACCGCGCATTAACTGACTTTGTGTCCAATCTTGCTGCAGTGGGAAGCCGGTAAATACTCAACCCCCCCCCCCTTTGAGTAGAGTATCGTTCTGTTCGGCCCCAGGAGGTCATCCTCACAAGCATTACCTCCTTCTTTGAGAGGAGGGATCGATTTATTGCCGGTCGCACTCACTGAGTCCGATCACCCAGAGTGATCCCCTTTTTGGGGGGTGGAGTGTTCTGGATCCTTTACGTTAAACCGACTCCGTGTCACATCCACGACCCGTAAGTACGGTAAATAAAACTGAAATCAGTTTGCTTCACAAAAATAAAAATAGCAACGAAATTAAAATTATACATATTTTTGCACCAAATTAAAATAAATAAATCTCTTCCCTTCAGATTCTGGATCAAAGTGTAGTATCTGTTCTGTTATCGGTCTAAGGAGAAGAAATGCTTCTTGATTGGGGCAATTTTTATTTTTGACAAAACCTAGAGTTCCCCACATAAAAAAATGACCTTGTGTCTAACTTTGGCTTGGTGGGGAGTCAAGCAAATAGTGACGCTTTAGGTGACGGTGGTTAAGTGGATAACGACGCGGACTGACGACTTGGGTGTGCCAAGTTCGAATCCAGTCGATTCCATGATACCAGTTTCACTTAGGGATGTTGGCAACTATTATCATTATGTGGTCCCTCCTGCAAGAATGCCGACAACAGGATCAAACCGGTCAACAAAGTTGTACCATTCTGATTCATACGAATTTAATTTTTATGACTGCTCATATTGGCTCGAATCAAAGTATAGTTTCTGATAATACGCTTCATCTTTTCTTTCCTCGGTCATTGTCCTTATTTACTTGCCTCCCCACGAGGGTAAAGTTAAACACAAGATCGGTTTTTAATGTGAGGAAAATCCAGCTCCCCACAAAGGGGCACTCTGGATTGTGACAAAAAATTAAATAGTCTGAGTATGGAAAAAATTCTTTCACTGACCGTGACCGAGGACAGAATAGATTAAGTTAAGCATCAGAACAGATATTACACTTTGTTCAATGTTCCTAGCCAAAAGGTGTTAGTAAACGAGACATCATTTTGAGGGTAACTACTAACTGGATATCCCTCACATGGAAAAAACGAACTTGTGTCTAACTTTGCTCTCGTGGGGAGGCAAGTAAATAGGAAATCCATAAACTCTGAGTAGAAAAATATTTTTATTACACAGAAAACAGGCAATCGATAGTCAGTTTGTTTACGTTGCGTCAATTATATTAAAAGAATTGGTGCTTCTACAGATGAGGGTACATATGAAAAACGCAGTTACACCGGTGAAAATCGCAGTTCCAATTAAATTAAGGCACATGTTCGTCTTTAATCACTGTCCGTTTTTCACAACTTTTTACTGATCATTTTTCTTTTCTTTTTTCGGTGTACACTTATCTATCAGGCTGCTAGAGAATTCCGGCGTTTTTGGAATTTTTTTTCAAATATTTTACATTTTAGGAGGGGGGATCAGTTTCCAATGTTAATTCAACGTAGACTGATCCCCCTCTTTTTGACCATCTCAAATTTGAAAAAAAAATCTTTTTCGGTGTACGATTACCTATCATGTCAATAGAGAATTCCGGGGGTTTTGGAAAGAAATTTTTGAAAATTGTGATTTTAAGACGGGGGATCAGTTTTCAATGTAAATTCAACGTGGACTGATCCCCCTCTTTTTAACCATCTCAATTTTTAAAAATTATTCTTCTGCTTACAATTACCTATCATGTCACGAGAGAATTCCGGCGTTTTTGGAAATAAATTTTAAAAAATTGAGATTTTAAGACGGGGGATCAGTCTTGTTCGTCTTTTACCATAGTTCGTTTTTCACAACTTTCTACGTCTTACATTGATTTTCTGTGTTTATGACCAAGAATATTTTTAGTTGAAAATAAAGAAAAAAAAAATTCGACCCTACCCCGATTTCTGTTGTACCCTCGCCCATAAATAGAAAGACCTGTAGTTTAAAAAGAAAGAAAATTTTTTTTTGTACCCCCCCTCAATTTTTTTATATTACCAGTCATTGAAATATTTTTTAGTTAAGAAAAAAAACAAAACATTTTTTTGACCGCCTTCCCCCAATTTTTTTATCTCCCCCCCCCCTATACATGTAAATATTTTTAATTAAAAAGGAAAAAAAACAAACCTAACCCTAACTGTAACGACGGGTCAAAGTTAGCGTGGGTCCTAAAATGAAAAAGCACCAAAAAATCAAATACAGTGAACACTGTGTGTGTGTGTTTAATGACCCTTTTTTAATTAAACAATTTGATTCTACAATCAGTTGTATAGTTTTCCAGTACAATGTGTTAGTTTATTGTGTTGACATTAAAGAAAAAAAAATCACATCTTTTTTTTTAATAAATAAAACATGGAATCATAAATTCTGTTGAGGTCGTGAAAAAATGATAATATTGGATATGAAAGTATTAAGAAATCAAATACAGTAAACACGAAAAGTTTTTTAATTCTCGGAAAGAAAAAGTTTACCTGAATTGTGTGTGTGTGCGTGCGTGCGCGCGCGTTTTTATGTAGTAATTTTTAAATCAATTATTATTTTAATTAAACAATTTGATTTCATAAGTTCGTGTTTTAAAACATAATGGCTAAGAATAAACAAACTTAGGACGGTTTTAAAAATGGAAAACTGAGCAGGGTGGATACCAGCGTTGTTGTTTACATATTTAACGTGCCATATTAACATCGGCTGCTTAATCAGATCGCGATATTTAATTACCGGAGGGAGGGAGGACACCACTGATTAAACAGCCAATCGGCTGCTTAATCAGATCGCCATATTTAATTACCGGAGGGAGGGAGGACACCACTGATTAAACAGCCAATGACTTTGCAGTTTTAACAGTACTCGCGTTGAAATGGTTTAGAAAACACGCCGGTTATGATGAAAATGGCTTTAATTAATTGTATGAATAATGTTTATTAATATAACCTTATCGGAAAATATTGTAAATACATATGTAAATTTAATAATAGCAGTTATAAGTGTATATTTGTAAATATGAATTTAATTGAAGGTTTAAAGGAATGACTTATGTTAATGGTAACACCCATTTGGTGTCTGAACGACTTTTGATGACAGTATATAAAGAATTTCAAAAAAATTAGTTTCAGTAAAATAGTCATACTGGAGTTTCGGCTTCAGACAGACAGATACATGAACTCCATTATTAATATATATATATATGAACATATGTATATATATATATATGAACATGATATGTATATATATATATATGAACATGATATGTATATATATATATATGAACATGATATATATATATATATATATATGAACATGATATATATATATATATATATGAACATGATATATATATATATATGAACATGATATATATATATATATATATGAACATGATATATATATATATATGAACATGATATATATATATATATATGAACATGATATATATATATATATATGAACATTATATATATATATATATGAACATGATATATATATATATATGAACATGATATATATATGAATATGATATATGTATATATATGAATATGATATATGTATATATATGAATATGATATATGTATATATATATATGAATATGATATATGTATATATATATATGAATATGATATATGTATATATATATATATATGAATATGATATATGTATATATATATATATATGAATATGATATATGTATATATATATATGAATATGATATATGTATATATATATGAATATGATATATGTATATATATATGAATATGATATATGTATATATATATATGAATATGATATATGTATATATATATATATGAATATGATATATGTATATATATATATATGAATATGATATATGTATATATATATATGAATATGATATATGTATATATATATATATATGAATATGATATATGTATATATATATATATATATATATGAATATGATATATGTATATATATATATATGAATATGATATATGTATATATATATATATGAATATGATATATGTATATATATATATATATGAATATGATATATGTATATATATATATATATATGAATATGATATATGTATATATATATATATATATATATATAAATGAATATGATATATGTATATATGAATATGATATATGTATATATGAATATGATATATGTATGTATATATATGAATATGATATATGTATATATGAATATGATATATGTATATATGAATATGATATATGTATATATATGAATATGATATATATATATATGTATATATATGAATATGATATATATATATATATGAATATGATATATATATATATGAATATGATATATGTATATATATATATATGAATATGATATATGTATATATATATATATGAATATGATATATGTATATATATATATGAATATGATATATGTATATATATATATGAATATGATATATGTATATATATATATATGAATATGATATATGTATATATATATATATATATATGAATATGATATATGTATATATATATATATATGATATATGTATATATATATATATATGATATATGTATATATATATATATATGAATATGATATATGTATATATATATATGAATATGATATATGTATATATATATATATGAATATGATATATGTATATATATATATATGAATATGATATATGTATATATATATATATGAATATGATATATGTATATATATATATGAATATGATATATGTATATATATATATATGAATATGTGTATATATATATATATATATATGAATTTGATATGTGTATATATATATATATATATATGAATATGATATATGTATATATATATATATATATATATGAATATGATATATGTATATATATATATATGAATATGATATATGTATATATATATGAATATGATATATGTATATATATATATATGAATATGATATATGTATATATATATATATGATATATGTATATATATATATGAATGTGATACATGTATATGATATATGTATATGATATATATATATATACATGTATATGATATATGTATATGATATATGTATATATTATATATATTTATATATATATATGTATATGATATATGTATATGATATATATATATATATACATGTATATGTATATGATATATGTATATGATATATATATACATGTATATGATATATGTACATGATAGATATGTATGATATATATATACATGTATATGATATATGTACATGATAGATATATGTATATGATATATGTACATGACAGATATATGTATATGATATATGTACATGATATATATATATATATATATATATATATATATGTGTATATGATATATGTACATGATATATATATATGTATATGATATATATACATGATATATATATATATATATGTATACTATATATATACATGATATATATATATATATATATATGTATACTATATATATACATGATATATATATATATATATATGTATACTATATATATACATGATATATATATATATATATGTATACTATATATATACATGATATATATATATATGTATATGATATATGTACATGATATATATATATGTATATGATATATATATATATGTACATGATATATATATATGTATATGGTATATGTACATGATAGATATACATATGTATATGATATATATATATATGTACATGATATATATATATGTATATGGTATATGTACATGATAGATATACATATGTATATGATATATATATATATATATGTATATGATATATATACATGATATGTATATGATATATATATATATGTATATGATATATATACATGATATATATATATATGTATATGATATATATACATGATATATATATATATGTATATGATATATATACATGATATATATATATGTATATGATATATATACATGATATATATATATGTAAATGATATATATACATGATATATATATATGTAAATGATATATATACATGATATATATATATATGTATATGATACATGTACATGATATATATATATATGTATATGATATATGTACATGATATATATATATATGTATATGGTATATGTACATGATAGATATACATATGTATATGATATATATATATGTATATGATATATGTACATGATATATATATATAAATGTATATGATATACGTACATGATATATATACATATATGTATATGATATATATATATATATATATATGTATATGATATATATCTGTATACTATATATGTATATGATATATATATATATATATGTATATGATATATATCTGTATACTATATATGTATATGATATATATATATATATATATATATATATATATATATATATGTATATATATGATATATATCTGTATGATATATGTATATGATCTATATCTGTATATGATATTTATATAATATATGTATATGATATATATATGTATATGTATATATATGATATATGTATATATAATATATATGTATATATGATATATATATATGTATATGATATATGTATATATATATATGATATATATATATGTATATGATATATGTATATATATATATGATATACATATATGTATATTATTGATATATATATATATATATGTATATGATTGATATATATGTATATATATGATATATATGTATATGATATGTATATCATATGTATATGTATATATATGATATATATGTATATGATATATATATGTATATGATATATGTATATGATATATATATATGTATATGGTATATGATATATATATATGTATATGATATATGTATATGATATGTATGTATATGATATATGTATATGATATGTATGTATATGCTATATGTATATGGGATATATATATATATGTATATGATATATGGTATATATATATGTATATGATACATATATATAATATATATATGTATATGATATGATATGGTATATATATATGTATATGATATGATATGATATATGTATATATATATGTATATGATATATATATATTTATGACATATGTATATGATATATATATATATACGTATATGATATATAATATATGTGTGTATGATATATCGTATATATATATATGTATATGATATATATGTGTATATGATATATGTATATGATATATATGTGTATATGATATATGTATATGATATATATGTGTATATGATATATATATATGTATATATATATCTATATGATATATATCTATAAATGATATATCTATATCTATAGATTATATATATATATGATATGTATATGATATGTATATGTATATGATATATATCTATATATGTATATGATATATATCTATAGATGATATATATATATATCTATATATGTATATGATATCTATATATGTATATGATAGATATATCTATAGATGATATATATATCTATATATGTATATGATATATATATCTATAGATGATATATATATCTATATATGTATATGATATATATATCTATAGATGATATATATATCTATATATGTATATGATATATATCTATAGATGATATATATATATCTGTATATGATATATATTTATATATGTATATGATATATATATATCTATATATGTATATGATATATATTTATATATGTATATGATATATATATATGTTTAGGATATATATATGTATAGGATATATATATATATGTATATGTATGTATATGATATATATATGTATATGATATATATATATCTATATGTGATATATATCTATAGATTATATATATACGTATATGATATATATCTATAGATTATATATATACGTATATGATATATATCTATAGATTATATATATACGTATATGATATACATCTATAGATTATATATATACGTATATGCTATACATCTATAGATCATATATATATGTTTATATATATATATATATGTTTATGATATATATCTATATATGATATATATGTAGATGATATATATCTATAATATATATATATATGTTTATGGTATACATCTATATATGATATATATGTAGATGATATATATCTATAATATATATATGTATATGATATATATCTATAGATTATATATATATATGTATATGATATATATCTATAGATGACATATATGTATATGATATATATCTATAGATGACATATATATATGTAGATGACATATATATGTATATGATATATATCTATAGATGATATATATATATGTATATATATATATATCTGTAGATGACATATATATATGTATATGATATATATCTATAGATGATATATATATATGTATATGATATATATCTATAGATGATATATATATGTGTATATGATATATATCTATAGATGATATATATCTATAGATGATATATGTATATGATATATATCTATGTATATGATATATATCTATAGATGACATATATCTATGTATATGATATATATCTATAGATGACATATATATATGTATATATATATGTATAGATGACATATATATATATGTATATGATATATATCTATAGATGATATATATATATATATGATATATATATGTATAGATGACATATATATATATGTATATGATATATATCTATAGATGATATATATATATATATGATATATATATGTATATGATATATATTTGTATATATATATATAGTATATATATCGATAGATGATATATATGTATATGATATATATCTATAGATGATATATATATATATGTATATGATATATATCTATATATGATATATATATATATGTATATATATGTATATGATATATATCTATATATGATATATATATATATGTATATATATGGATATGATATATATCTATAGATGATATATATATATATGTATATATATGTATATGATATATATATCTATAGATGATATATATATATATATATGTGAATATATGTATATGATATATATATCTATAGATGATATATATATATGTATATGATATATATATCTATAGATTATATATATATATATGTATATATATGTATATGATATATATATCTATAGATGATATATATATGTATATATATGTATATGATATATATATATCTATAGATGATATATATATGTATATATATGTATATGATATATATATATCTATAGATGATATATATATGTATATATATGTATATGATATATATATCTATAGATGATATATATATGTATATATATGTATATGATATATATATCTATAGATGATATATATATGTATATATATGTATATGATATATATATCTATAGATGATATATATGTATATATATGTATATGATATATATATCTATAGATGATATATATGTATATATATGTATATGATATATATATCTATAGATTGATATATATGTATATATATGTATATGATATATATATCTATAGATGATATATATGTATATATATGTATATGATATATATATCTATAGATGATAAATATGTATATATATGTATATGATATATATATCTATATATGTATATATATGTATATGAAATATATATCTATAGATGATATATATGTATATATATGTATATGATATATATATCTATAGATGATATATATATATATGTATGTAGATGATGTATATATATATGTATATATATGTATATGATATATATATCTATAGATGATATATATATGTATGTATATATATATGTATATGATATATATCTGTATATATATATATATATGTATATGATATATATCTGTATATATATATATGTATATGATATATATATATATATATATATATATATGTGTATATATATGTATATGATATGTATATGATATATATCTGTATATATGTATATATATGTATATGGTATATATCTATATATATGTATATATATGTATATGGTATATATCTATATATATGTATATATATGTATATGGTATATATATATATATATGTATATATATGTATATGATATATATATATCTATATGTATATGATATATATGATATATGTATATGATATATATATATCTATATGTATATGATATATATGATATATGTATATGATATATATATGTATATGATATATATTATATATGGTATATGATATATATATATGGTATATGATATATATATATATATGTGATTATATGATATATATATGGTATATGATATATATATATAATATATATATATATATATATATATCTGGTATATGATATATATATATGTATATGATATATATATATGATATATATATGGTATATGATATATATATAATATATATATATATATATAATCTGGTATATGATATATATATATGTATATGATATATATATATGATATATATATATATATGATATATATATATATATATATATATATATATACTGGTATATGATATATATATATATAAGTATATGATATATATATATATGATATATATATATGTATATGATATATATATATGATATATATATATGGTATATGATATATATATAGTATATGATATATATATATGTATATGATATATATATATATATATATATGTATATGATATATATATATATGATATATATATATATATATGATATATATTATATGATATATGATATATATATATGATAAATATGATATATGATATATATGTATAGATATATATATGATATGATATATTGATATAGT
>OY744519.1:140542763-140617763 GCA_963556195.1 Sepiola atlantica
TCATATTCATATATTGTTTAATTTCATTCTACCCTTCCTAAAAATGTCTCAAACGTCCGTATTTCTCGCGGTTATCATATATATATATATATATATATATATATATATATATATATATATATATATATATATATATATATATATTCATATATATTTTTGTAGTTTTATTTTAAATAGTTTTTTTTGGAAAAATAAGTAATCAAATAGGGGTTTTTGTAGTTGTATTTGTTACAAAGCATTTAAATATGAATTTTTCTACAATCATATTATATTTTATTAAAAAAAATCCGTTCTCACTTCATATTTAATTTTCATTTTTAAAAGATTCATCAGCAAGTTTTAATCATTAAGTTTTACATGAAAATGATTTTGACTTTTTAAAAATCATGACCAGAGAGACAGTCTATTGATTGTGGCTTCCTATTATGAATTAGGAATGGCGGCACGCTGACTCAGAGTTGAATGTTTTTCTGGAGGGCCAATAAATAAGTGGATAGATTTTTACAATTCAAAATATTTTTCAAATCAAGTTCATACACAATGGTAAGGCATATGACACCATTGGTCACGGTTGGTAGTGACCTGGCACCAGTGTTTCGAATCTTGAGGTTGATGAGTCGCTACTTCTACCTACACTGAGTCATGAAACTACGAAACAGCTGTCATTATGACTATATATATATATATATATATATATATATATATATATATATATAATGGGTGGGTCTATTACCGTTTCATATATATACTTATATTATAAGATATATTACGTATATATATATATTGTTTCAGTTTTTACTTAAACAGTACTAAATACATGAGTAGAGCTTAGTAGTATACACATATCAGGCTGACTGTTAGCCTGACGAATTCCTTCAATGGAATGAAACACAAACATTTTAGTGTAGCTCACTTGACATTAGTATATTTTATACTACTACTAGGCTTTACTCATGTATTGAGCACTGTTGAAGTAAATGCTGAAACCAAAAAATATATATGTAATATGTTATCCCATACGTGTGTGTGTTTATATATATATATATGAAACAGTCATATAAAGAACACTCCCATTAAAATAAAAAGTGTAGACATTAATATAGCAGAGCTACCCTGTGTTGGCCGGCTTCCTGTCTAAGAAAATAGAAGTTTTAAAGTCTTTCTCTCTGTCCTTCTATTCGCCATCTTTATCTCTCTCTGTATCCACTCCCACTCTTTCTCCGAATTACTACACACTAACATTAAAAAAAATCACTCTCCACACCCTGACTAATGCTGTTTCTGTTGACCCCCAAAATAATTAATATTACATAATAAAAAGTGTCTATATTTTGTTCGAATCAATGGTTAAAAAATATTAGCTTTGTGAATGTGTCTTGTGTAATTTTTTACATTGGCTGAACACTCACACTCACAACTTTCCTTTATATAATAGACTGGACTCTCCAGTTTGTCTATATGTATATAAGGGCCCAAATTTTAGTATATATTATATATTAAATAGTTTTTAACGCCAATACGTAGTTAAAGCAAAATAAATTGTTTTGGACTATTAAAAGAATTTCCAACGCTATTGGTAATGTTTAACCATTCATTTATTTATTATCGCTTATGTTTCAATTCATGTTTTGGAAGATGACTTAAATAAAATATCTATGACGTCACGTCAACGCTATAATTATTTTGTTATGGTAATGTTTTAAGATATATTTATAAGAAACGTACTTATGCAATTTACGGACCGAGCTGAAATAATAACATTATTATTTAGAAAGCCATTCTTAACATAGGAAGTGGGTTTTTTTTTATTAACTATTCTGTACTTATATCTAACAATTTAGTAAACAAAAGATACCGTAAAAATTCAATTTAACTTTAAAATCCTATCTAAAAGATAGCCCGGTCCATAAACTCCATAAGAAAATCTAAATAGCTCAGTTCGTAGAACATCAGACTGAAGATCTCACAGTTTCGGTTTCGAGTTCCGGTCATGGCATCCGTTTTATTGGGAATTTATTATTTAGTATTAATTCAATATTTTCCATATCTAAAAGAAGTTAAAATATTTCTTTAAAAAAATTGCGACAGACAGACCCACCCTTATATTATGAGTGGATTATTTTTGTTTAAACCCTCCACCATGGTAAATAGAGATAATAAATAAATGAGTGCCCTATTTTCCCTCAAAATGACAACAACCCTGGACAAGGTACTTTTTTTAAAGTTAGATGACCTGTGACATAAATAACTTCGTCTTTATAATCACGCAAATTCAACAAGTTACCGATCGGGCCATGATCCCCACCCACACCAAACACATTAAACAACTAGTGTGCGCGTACAAACTTCAATCGTGAACCAACGTTTAATTAAGGTATCCATGTATTTAAACAAATACTTGAAGCCATTTTTATGCTGAATGTTTTTTTTTTTTTTTTTAGCTTATATCGTTTTTCGAGGAAACGATTTTCTAAAGTTCTTTTTGAGGAGAATTAATTTGTCGTTCGATTCATTCACAGTCAGTTCCCAGTCCAAATCAAGTAAATCAGAGTGGGTGGGGTCGACATTGTTACAAACTAGGTAGGTGTAGTGCATACCAGTCGAGGATACGTGCTCGATAATCGGTCCGACAGAGCCTAGGTCATTTTAAAGTAGGTGATGACCTGGCTTCTGTCGTGTTGAGGTATGGTTTTGTGTAGTTCTATACCCCCTCCCAGGCTTTACCTTCTCTCTAATTGCCTGAGGCGGCCTTACTGGGGAATGACAACGGGGCTGTTCGGGCATCTTTTGTTGGCCAGAGTGCACACGGCTCTTGTGCGCTGGTTTTTTCAACCCTCCCACCTTTCAGACCTTGTATCACATCTTCCCTCGGTGGGAGAAAGGTAAATACTTAAGGAAATACTTAGAATCTATATCTGTGTTTAGCAGATAAATCCTTTTTTTCTTTCCTTTTTTTTAAAAACTAACCAAAGTTTTCCATCGCATCATTCTGGCAGCCTAGAGACTACCTTGCTGGTAATCTTCGTCGGTATGAGGTATGGTTCTGTTTGAGCATTTCGAGCATTACCTCCTCCTGAGGGGAGGAAGTAATTGCTGATTGCGTGAGGCGCCCCTACCAGAGAATACCGACGGTCCGTTCTTAGTTATTTTTGTATCCGACTAGAGTGACCCCACCCCTCATTTGGGAGAGCTGGTTTTCCCCACCTTCCAGCCTTGTGTCATATCTTGCTTCTGTGGGAAGCACGTAAATCTCTACCAACTAAAGTTCTTCTTGGCATCCATCCTGACAACCTAGGCGTACTTGAACCATCGGACCCTTCTTTGTCGGATGAGATATTGTCCGGCTCTTTCCTAGTAGGTGCATCCTCTCAGGCATTGTTTCCTCCTTCGAGAGAGGGTAGTTTATTGCTGATCGATTGAGGGGTCCTTACCGGAGAATGCCGATGATTATTTTTGTACCTGCCAGAGTGTCCCCACTCGGGAACTGGCGTCACTCACACGAAACCGATTTTTTTCCACGCCTTGCCGCAGTGGCAAGCTCTTAAACACCAGCTAAAATCAATACCTGAGATTCCAAAAAAATAATGAAAAATAAATTTTGAACACTAGTTCATTGCTTAAACTAACAATTTAACAACATATTCGGGCATTTATATAACGACAGCTAAAAGGAGTGGAAAAACCCAAAATAAGTAACAAATAAATGTTACCAAAGGCAAAATAAATTACTCTTCTATCTACCTGGATAAGTTTATTTGTGTTTTAACTTATTTTAAAGCGTATTTTTAGTTTTATTTACAATTAGTATCATTAGTATTTTTTTTTTCAAATTTGAATCGTCGATTATAACCGCGTTTAGAGCACAATTACCGAAAAAAAAACAAAAAACAATTACACATCGTGGAGGGTGAACTTGTTATACGTTCATTATAAAATGGACCCTGACATTATAGCGAGTGTAACTGAAACCCCTTATTTAAAATGCAAAAGGTCGTTTCCGCTGTCTTTATTTATTTGCCTCCCAACGAGGGCAAAGTTAGACACGGGGTCGATTTTTAAGGTGGGGGATATTTAGCTTTGGGCTGCCTAAAGAGCATTCTAGAGTGGGATAAAAATAAACATTGTTCCAGTCAAAAAGGATTTCTTATCTAGTCGAAGACAGAACAGATACTACACTTTGATCCCAACCCAAAGGCAAGGAAGCCCATATTTATATCCCCACACACACACCTCGAGGGTAGGATGTGACATATCCATAATATCCAGCTCTCCCAAAAGGGCCACTATGAGTTGAGAGCATTAAAAATAAACATTGCCTCGGTCGAGAAGAATTTCGTCTTCTCTGACTGAGTGCAGAACAAACACTACACTAGCCCGAAGGAACGTAGAAATTAGAGATTTCAGTTACACCGGTTGTAAAGTCCTTATTTACTTGTCTCCCCACAAGGGCTGAATTAGACGCGAGGTCGGTTTTAAATGTGGGTAAAATACAGCCCCCCCCTCCCCATAAAGGGCCACCCTGGATTGTAGCAAAAATTAAAATTACCTAATATAATAAAAAGCATCAGAACAGCTGCTACACTTTGCTCCTAGACAAAAAATAAGGCTAGTGTTCATTTAGAATGGCAAAGTACGCCCCCCCCCTCGATATTTAAGGTTTTTTTTTTCGATAATCATGGGAAACGACAATTTGTACTTTTTTTTTGTTTTGGGAAACATTTTTTTTTAAATAGCTTTTAAAATGAGGCAGTTTAGGAGAAAAAATGTGGCGCTTGTATAGTTTAACATACCCGACAAATTAATTGTTTTAATTTTAGGAGAGTTTTGTCCTCGGCAAAGAAAGAGTTACCCCCCCCCCCACCATGTTAAGAATGGCTTTCTAAATTTGTCGGGAATGTTAAACTGTACAAGTGACAAAGTCTTCTTTTTTTTAAAACTTAATTTACAATTTAAGCAAACGAAAACTTAAAAAAGTGAATATTTTGTGGTCTTTTTAAATAAATACATTAAAAAAAAACATTGACTGTTTTTCCTTTCTAACAGGCTGATTTTTTTTTCTCCTTTACAGGTTTAAACATTTTTTTAAAGAAATTAGGAAAAGCAGGAAAGAACTGGGCGAACAAGAAAAAGATTTGCCCTCAAAAGAAATATGTTGGACACTGCTTTGTCTCTACCCGAAAACTAGAGTCGAAATTTAAAAAGAAAGCGACTCTAAAAAAAAAACAACCTACCAACCCCCTCACTCTTCTCTCCCAAGAGCCGTTGCGGCCGCGTCTGTGACAGACCAAAACCCAGGAAGGGTGAGAAAGAAAAGGAGAGAAAAGCGAAGCCCTCCCACCCCCTCGGCCTGGAACTACCACTTCTGTGGTTTTTTTTCTTCTTCACCCTCTTCTTCTTACTCTACTTTTTTTTGTGATCATTCTCAGTTTTTTTTTTGTGTGTGCACAACTTGCCTACCCACGAGCACTTGTGGTGCCGGCGAGAAAAAGAGAGACGGCTATCGAGAGTTGTTAAAAGCTCCATTCACACAAGCAACATCTTTTATTTGAATGGTGTGGAAGAACGCTTTGGGATTCTTCAATTGACACCCCCAAGGGAGTACCCTCAACAATGAAGTTAACTCTACTTTGTATCATTCCCTTATTATACATATGGGGTAAGTACCTTTTTCTTTTTAATTTTCAGATTTTCTTAGTAAAAAAAAAAATATATATTTAATGCATTTAATTTTCTTTTCAGTATTTCCCATAACTTAAAAGTATTTTTAGTCATTTTATAGAATCACTCCCGTCTCTAATGCGTTTATGGTGTTTTCAAGTGCCCTGAGAACGATTTTGGCATTCTAACCCTAATTTAAATAACATCCGTTTCTAAACATTTCCAAAATACGTAAAAAGAAAAAAAAAAAAAAAAAAAAATCGTATTTTTTTGAAAATGACTTAATAATTGCAAAAAAATACATAATTGAAATGTGTTAAACTTTTAGAAGTATAATTTTTAGCTTTTTTTACTCATATACGGGATGTTAATTCTTCATAAAAGTAAATAAGTGTTTAGTTCCGTTCTTTTTGATTAATTTAATTAAATGAATTGTAACGTTTTCATCAAATTTAACTTCGATTTATTTACATTTTAAAATAACACAAATCATTTTAATATAATTGACTCGAAATTAATTTTTTCCACTATTATATCTGAACGACTTAAAACTAAACCGATTGGAATTATTTTCTTTGGGAATTTTCGGAATGGATTTTCTTTTCTTTGTTTCTATTAAAAACAAACTCATTTTGGTACTTGTAAGGAATGGGCACCCATGGGATTTCAGTTCTTATGGAGTCAATTTCGAATATTGATGGAGAATTCGAGTTAGTTCCGGAAATGGCCGAAGCAGTTTACGATTTGGAAACTGCGAAAACGATGTAAAAAGACAGAGGACCCCTAAAAAATATATACTAGCCCCTAAAAAAACCCAACAAATAGTGGCTTTCAAGTCGTAAACTTCTTCGGCAATTTCCGGGATTGGCTCGAGATTCAACTTCGATACTCGGGACAAATCCGCTGGGAGCCTATTCCTTAGAAGTATCATATTTTTTAACCAAATATAGTAAAATGAAACAAAGTACTTTCAATAGATCAGTACGTAACATTTCCTGACAGTTTAGTTAGAATCGGACCCGAAATATCGGAGCCTTAAACAATAGAACTAATGTTTCCTAAAGTTATGTTACGGGTTTAAATGAACAAACATAATCATTTTTTTTCGCTAAAAAAAGCGACATTATAATTATCCAATTATTAAAGATTACGCATTTTCACAGATTACGAGGAAGTACCTTTGATCCTTGCTTTCTGAAGATCTCCCTTTTTATATCTTTAATTGGTGAATTCCTATTGTATCGTTTAAATGAACTAAATTCTTACAATTTCATGGGTTATTCTGCCCCCCCCCCTTCCCTCTTTCTATGTTTTTCACATTCTGTCAGATTTATTTTAGCCTTAATGGTCAATGTTCATGCACATAAGTTGTTCCTGTCTGTTCACGAACTCCTCCTAGGCTTTTGGAGATAGACCCCACAAAACTATATTCTGTAACTACATTACCAAGGATACTATAGCTATATTTAATTTTGACGAAAACATTGTCGTGAGAGTCTGCGTTCGCGCTCGACATCCATTACGGCTTTTCTTTTTACTTGATTTTATTTATAACTTGAAAATTATAGAAATGAAGAGGGGGGGGGGTGATTGAAATCTTAAGAGGTTCTCATTGATTTCCTTGAAACGTCGAGTGTGATTGGGTGTGTGTGGAATGGTTAAACACTTAATTTACCGACACTTGATTTATTGTAATTCTTTTTATTTACCCCATCTCCCAATTAATGCCGAGTACATCCTTGGGCCCTACTCCAAAAATTAAATGTTATAAAATGTAAAAAAACCCAAAACAAAACAAAAATAAATTAAGGAAAAAGGGATATTGTGTAAAAGGACACGGTGTTCCTCATTCAATCCCGGGTAAGGCTGGGTATTCCTGCTCGTATACGATATAGTTCTTTATTTTAATATTTACTTATGACTTTGTTGTATTTTATTTTGTAAATAAAAATAGTGCATGAAATCATAAATCAACGCACATCGGACCCCCCCCCCCCCCAAAAAAAAAAAATTTTGAAAACATTTTTAAAGTTGGTAGACCCCCAAAACTTTGCTCGTCTCCAAATAATTGCTACTTAAATAATTTAAAACCTAATCCTTAAACGATGTTTTTAGCCATAAAGGATGATACATTTAAAATAAGTAACACTTTTGGGGTTTACGATTCTTTGTTTAACTTTTTTTTTCTAAAAGTGGAATTTCAATTCTGAGAATTGAGTTAATGCCTGCCTTTGTGTCTTCACGTTAAACTCCCCTTTTCTCTTAATTGCCTGAAATGTCCGTATTGGTTTGTTCACGTCTTTTACGGTCAATAATGAGATATCCTCTCAATAATGTATTCAAAGGACTTCAAGTTAGTTTCTGTTGTTTATAGTATTATAATTATAATAATAACGCAAGTACTAGGCATTTGAATTAAATGCCTGTGAATGTTTCCCATACTTATTTTAAAAAAATTTTTTTTTTTTTCAAGAAACCTTTAAAAATGTTAAGCTAAAAAATATAACATGTTGGTGAGTACCCGGCACTAGTGCAGTTTAACATCCTCAAGCAAATTTAGGAAGCCATTCTTAACATGGTGGGAGGGGCTTTGTTAACTCCTTGTCGCGGACGGAATTCTCCTAAAATGAAAACAATTAATTTGCTTGGATGTTAAACTGCACCAGTGCCGAGAACCCATATCGATCCGAATGTTTCCAATTGCAATTTAAGGAACAGAACAAACTGAAAATGGCCGAAGCAGTTAAACTGAAAGCCGCAAAATAAAATAAAATTTTTTTTTTAAGGCAGAGGACATTACAGTATAAGAATGCAAAACAAGCTTAGGATTACCCCCCCCCCCCCAATAATGTTTAAAAAACTTTCTATAAAAAAATTAAATAAAGTTGATTCACTTAGGGATTTGGAGGAATCTATTAAACCAATTCTAAACACGGAGAGAGGCTATAATTGACCCTAACCTTAAAAAAAATGAAAAAGTGGTTTCATTTAATGTCTGTACTAATTGACTGTTTGGCAACGGCTCAGCCATTTCCGGTCTGTTTCGTAAATCGCAATCGGAAACATTCGTGTCCTCTCCTATAGAAGTATTCACTTGTCTTAAAGAGAGGGAGAATGGGTGTGCAGAAAAGCAACTAAAAATGTGGACCCGGTGAAACATGAAAATTTGTGTGAGCACTTTTCGTGTATTTCTCGCCTCTAGGTGACTTACATTTTTTAATTTATTATTAATTTACTATCTATTCGAATAAAAGAATTCAATAGTTTAAAGTAACACAAATTAAAACCCCTATTTAAAAAAGTAATTTAATTACGAAATTAAATCTACCAGAATTGATTTCCATTTAAACGTCATTTCTGGCTTTAAAATTCTTTGTAAATCTTTACACATTAAAAGATGGAAAGAGTTTTTGAAGCTATTTTCATCCAATAGTTTTATGGAGATTAAACCATTAACTTAACAAAAATTAGTTATAGTGTAATTTTATTGAAAAGACGATATGCAGTAGTTCAAACATTGTATTTTTTAAAAAGATTATACCATGTTCAACGTATTAGCATTAAAATCAATTTAGTATTACATATGAAATAGGAACAAGCCGCACGTGCGTGGTCCCCCTCTCTATGTGACTCGATGTGGCGAGTGTAAAATGCAATAAATTTGGGCAATTTGGGGCATTTTTGACCCCTTGGGGCGCACCCCCGGGGGGTCAAAAATGCCCCTAATTGCCCAAATTTATTGCATTTTACACTCGCCACAACCAGAATTTTTCTGAGGTCAAAGATGCTCATTTTATATCCAGAAAAATTGCCTCAACATTTTGGCCAAGTTTCAGAAAAATTGAATGGATGGATCAAACATTATGGGAGAAAAGGGTCATATTTTGCAATTTTAGGGGCTTTTGACCTCCTGGGGACCGAACCAGATTTTTTCCAAGGTCAGCGATACTTATTTTCTATTAGGAGCAATTGTCTCCACATTTTGGCCAAGTTTCAGAGAAATTGAATGGATGGATGAAAAGTTATGGGGCAAAAAATTTTATTTTTTGCCATTGCGGGGCCTTTTGACCCCCTGGGGGAGCTAACCAGATTTTTTTTCAAAATTCAGAGAATGTCACTTTCTAACCTGACCAAAGTTACAACTTCATGCAAAATTTCAGAGAAATTCAATGGATGGTTGCGGAGATTTTATAAATCGGGGGACCAAAAATAAAACACTTTAAAATTAGTAAATAAGCCGACATACTGGCATAGATTCAACATGGCCGGTAGTCTGTATAAAAATGGGAATGGAGATGACGTCAAACGAAAAGTAGAGTCTTGTAGTGAGTTATATCAAAATAATTTAATTACAACAAAACATTTATAAAAATATTTGTTTCCCAACATAATTGTTTTCACATATCAAAAATTTCTTTTTTTTCGTTTCACCTCTTCGTTCTTATTTTTATATCGACTACCGGCCATGTTGGAGCTATGCCAGTATGTTGACTAATTTACTAATTTAAAATATTTTTTACCGTGAGGATGGCACGGTGGTTAACGACGCAAACTGAGGACTTGAGTGTTCAAATCCAGTTCGTTCCACAGAAACACTTTCATCAAAACCCACACCTGACCTTGTGTCTAACCTCCTGGAAAGGAAGTAAATAAAATACTGAATTGGTTTTAACGCCAATACGTTCAGCATGTCATAATCTTTTTTAAAAATGCAATTTTTTAGCACTTCATCTCGTTTTTTCTGATAAAATTACATCTTGTGAAACGTGATTACCATAGTTTTATAACAATTTGGTTAAATTAATAAATTTGTGATCGAGCGATACTGTAATAAGTAAATTTAACTTTCAAAATTCTGTTTTTTTAAAAGAAAATCAAACGGTATAGTTAAAAAATAAAAATAAACATGAAAGTAAAGATTCCCTTGCAGGACAGTTCCAGTAGATACAGCTGGGTCATTTATAAAACTACTTTTTATTTGTATAAATTGGAGAGTACTGTGAATTGGGATGAGGAAATGGTTGCTCCATAGATATCCATTCTCTGACCATGATGGATATGAAAAAAAAACCCGGGTTACTATAGTTTGGTTATAAGGAGAAACTTCTACAGTTTAAATCAATTTTATTCATACAGTTTCATCAACGTAACAGACATGGTCGGGAAAGAGTTATGTAGACAAGAATACAAAAATATGTTGAGTCAGTAGACACGCATGTACTATAAAAGTGAGTTTGAGTCTGGGTCTTTCATCTCGTCTAGCTCAAGTCGTTGAAAATGACGACAGGCATATGACCTCTTGTCACTGACTGTTCAAAAAAAATGTGTGAAATTTTTTTTGACGGAAGTGTCTCCCATGTATAAGTGTTCTGGTCGAGCAACATATCAATCACTCCATGAGTGAGAAAATGCTAGCGTAAAACAAAATAGATTATAATTATGTAACTGCTACAAAGTAATTATTTACAAATAATCCAAGAGGAATGTAGAAATCTTTTTTGGAAAACCACAAGACTTTCATTGTTAAAAGTTTTACCGATGCGTTTCTTTAGAGTTCAGGACCCCAAAGATGATGAGGTTAGTCAGGTTTCACGAAAATTGAGCCCCCTTCCCTCTCCCAATCTTTAATTCTGAAGAAAACCTTTATTCTCACTGTATTTAATTCAATATTCATGCAGCAGCATGTTAATTGTGACCCTCTGACATCCCAAAACATATTCATGCTAAATTTATTTAGTGCACTTTTGCACAATATCTTTGGAGGTTGTTTGTTTTTTGTGGTTTTAAAATTTCTCCCCTCCTATGACATACCAGCATCTCACAGATGATTCATGACATGCTCCTAGGACTGACTTTCATTCCAGATCTTAAATGGAAAACGTATATCCAATATCTTGCTGAGGTTGTTGGAAAAATGTTTGGATCATTCTATCGACCCAGAAAGTAGCTGACTCCTGATGTAATCCTCTACCTAAGAGTCAGATAGTCCTAAGATGGAGTACTACAGCCACATCTGGTGCTACCAGATCAGGCTGTCTGAAGATACTGGCTTCCTGACTTAAAATGCACCAAACATTGATGTTAAATTTTTTTCCTTTCCCTTTGCAAAACTCAATCATGTTCTGCAAAGCTAAAAACAAAAACATTTTTCTCTACAAAACAACCAAACCAAACATCATGAATAAATATTTGAACATATAAAGAACTTGAAGTATAAAAACTTTTACCAAGATGACCGTATTCGGCATTAAATAACCCGAAAAGGGTTGATATGCCGTAAAATAAACAAAAAAACTACTGCCACATCTTGGGAGGTGCTGCTTAAAGCACTTTCTTGCCTTGACAGAGTACAAAATCGACTTCACAATCTAGTGGGGGATGATTTCTGCTGTTCTTTATAACCCCTTTCTCACAGAAGAGATGTTATTTCCATGTAAGATGCTCGACTGAGCTCCAATCTCTGATTCCTTCTTGTAAAACATTTGCAGCAGCAAAAACTCTTCTTACTATCACAACTGCAACAAACTTTCCTTTCTTCCTCTGTGTGCTTAACATCAAACGGAATTTCCATGAACAGTTTCTTTCCAATAACTTCTCACCTGTGAAACACATTACCACAGGACTGTTTCCCTGCAGACATGGTCGTCTTCAAATTCAATGTTAACAAATACTTGTCATGAACCGTACTCGAATTTCGTTGTTCAATTCATCATTTTCAATCCTTTCATAATATTCTTCATCATTCAACTGACAATCCATCCATTAACTCTTATCCTCAAGTAGCTTTTGGTCTCGATAAATGGTGACTCATTAGTGAAAAAAAAAATAGCAAATTTGAATTTTTAGGCTAGTTTTGGAGCCTAAAAATGACCGCCAGAAAGACTATAAAAGAGAAACTCAATTATGATATATATTAAAACTAATCATTTCCAATGAAGGAAATAAAGCTTTCTCTTCTACTTTGCCCTCTCTCTCTTCTCTTTTCTGAGCCACACTAATTAAGTGTTGGTAGACCTAAAACCACAAATGAACCGACTACAGTTATGTTTTCTCTTAATTAACAAGTATCTAAGGTGGATAATTGGTTTGAGATGTTGCAATAATAGGGTGACGTAAACATTAGTGAAAAATTATTTCTTTAATTAAGAAAATTTCAAATAATAATAATATTAAAAGATTTGTGAACAAAAGGTACATACTTAAAACTGTTGAGTCAGTTTCGACAAATAGTTGCCTGTGTTTAAGTAGTCCAACATTTTAAACTCCTTGGCCTAACATTCATGGGTAACATGAATTTGAAACAAATGCATAGAAGATACTGCCACGACTGTTGCAAAGAAAGTGTGCTCCCTCTACCATGCTAGAAAACTTCTCACACCTGCCAGTATCTTATATCTCTACAAGGTCACCATTCGTCCATGCATGATATATTGTTGCCACATCTGGATTGGTGCACCATCAACTAGTCTCTCCCTCTTAGACCGGGCCCAAAAGAGTCTGTAATCTAATAGGTCCAACGCTATTTACCAAGCTCCAGCCCTTGTCCAATCGCCGCAATGTTACATCCCTGTGCTTGTTTTACAAGTACTTCAATGGAACGTGCTCCGACGAACTTGCTGTTCTGGTGCCTCTTTGCCGTAAATACAGATGACAAACCCGACAATCAGCAAAATCCCACCCATTCACTGTGGAGGTCTTTCTACTCTAATAGTTTCTTTCCTGTTTCCCTGATTGTACCGACATGCAGAAATTAAAATGTAATGTAAACAAACATCTCACTGCTCAACTGCTCACTTAGGATGTCCTCTATAAATCTGGCCCCTTTACGTCTCCGTGGCAATGTGCCTTGTGTGCAGTGAATTAAAGTTAAAAAAAAAAACAAAAAAAAAACAGCCAGATGCCGAGATCATAATAATATTCAGTTTAATGTCTATTTTACATGCTGGCATGCGTTGGACGGCTTTAAGAAATTGACTTCCAAACTAACCTATCTCTGACCATGTCTTTATTTATTCCTCTTTTCCTCAGGTCCATTTTTATCACTTCCTCTCATGTATTCTTTGGCCCTTCCCTGTGAGCTGAACCTGCTACCTCAACTGTTCTGCATCTATCAACCTAAGAACCATTCTTTTAATGTGGCCATACCATCAAAATCTACGCTGCTGCACACCTCTCCCTATCATGTCTAGATTTAATTTTCCTCTGGGGTCATCAGAACTAAGCCTGTCTTTAAGACTCACATTACACATTCATCTTATTCTCATATCATTTCCCTCCATGCAACTAATGTCCTCAACCCTTACTGGCCAGGTTTCACTTTCATATATCATCACACTGCGTACACATGCCTGTGAAACAATGGATGATCTACTTAAGTTAAAGACTTGGAGGAATGTCATGAAAGTAAAGGTCTGAAAGTTAATGTTGCAAAAACCAAAGTGAGAATCGGTGGTTGGAGCATTGGAAAGCTCCCAAGAAGAGGAAGTTTCTCCTGCTCAGTCCATGATTGAAACCAGGGCCTTTACATCTTTAGCCAACTGAGCTATTTGTGCTCTCTATATGTCTTGTAATTGTACTAACTTAAAAATAGAAAGCTGCTGCCGTTGCTGCTATTTAGTTAAGTTGGCGTCCATTTGAAAATAAAACAAGAAAAAAAAAAAACTCCTAGGCAGAGAATTTCTATTTTGAAAGAAATTCAATCAAAATGCATTTCTCAAGAACGGAGACCAATGATCAACAAGAACAAAAAATGATGAATCGGAATTAAATATGTATTTTGGTGAAAGAACGCTATTAAACAAAGATCCAAGAAAGAGACTTGCTTTACTTTATTATATAGATTAAAAAATATTATACCCATCAGAATTCATATACAATTATTCACGATAGTTATGTTTTGGCAGTAAATGACCCAAAAGGGTTGATATACCATAAAACATTTTTTTTTTCTGGAAGTTTGCTAGTAAAATAGCAAAAAACTTGTTCTTCGAAATATTTCAAGCTAAAAGTAATCATGTTTGGATGAATGAATTTAAGAGCCTTTTTTTATTTTGGAGAAATAGTAACAAGGTTTTGAGCCATAGGACTAAAACAGTGGAAATGGTTTCTTAATGGCGCGATATACCTTATTGTGTGAAGGCTTGATTATAACTTAATGAAATAGTAATCAATCGAGGTGTATGTGAACATGAGTGTTTGTGAAATTGAAAACCAACTGTTCAATTCCATTATAAGTATCCTTAACATAAGTGTTAGGTGGCTACATACAACCTAGAAAATAATTAAATATTTAAAAAAAAAATTGAATATTTTATAAGAAAATAACTTTATATAATAAATAATTATATTTGTAAATCGATACAGATACATTTATTCTTCATATTCGTGTCTTACCACTCACAAAGACCACATGACTTCAAAAAGAAAATTTCATTAATAGTGTGATATGGATGACTGTGTGAAAGTTTACTTTGCAATCAAATGCCAATGTTTCAGTTGAATTGCAGAATACGTGCAGAGGGGTGGATGGGGCAATCAGGGCGCGGCATCCAAACAGGCAAAAAAAAGCCCCTCATAAGAGAATGCATGTGTTCTGCGGCATTCCCCAGGGAAGACAAGAGGATTCTAACACGTCTCTGATGATTAACACCGGCGTTAGCAGAGACTCCTAATGTCTTTATTTTTATTGACTGTTTTCAGAGATATATATATATATATATATATATATATAAAAATATTATATATATATATATATAATATAAATATTTATAGTTAAAAGCCCCTTTAAAGATGTAAGTCTTAAAAGTAGAGCACCGTGAAATTGAGATAAAGCGAGTTCCGTGATATCTTCCGTAGGTAATGAACACTTTAATATTTAACACAAAAAATATTATATTTTTTTCAGATCATAATTTAAGAAGTTCAGCATTAATTAATCAAGTTTTGGAGGCTAACCACACTTTCAGAAATGCCCATAAGCTCTTTATTCCTTATTTTGGGTTAGCTTACTTGCATGCTTCAGAGAGCTTCACCACATGCTTAACAACAAAATTCCACCACTTACCACGGTCTTTGGCCAATCTTTCAACTGTCAGGTGCAGTAGACAGAGTATCAATCTCAACTGGTCGGCAAATCTTTTTGGTAGTTATCCTTTTGATCTTTCTTCAATTAAATTTTTATATGATTTCTTTACATAGCTGGAGTCTGGTATTAGTGGAAAACAGTTTTTGTTTTGATTACTAATATCATATAGGGAGTTGGAGACGCTAACTCCTTCCATAGCTCCAAGTCCTCTTCCTGCCACCTAAATCACTGAGTACTAATAAAATATGAACGAGTATTCAGTTCAGTCTCCATTAAGAGATACTTATATGTATTGACCATAGTTCGTTTTATGAGTTCATGTTGGCCAACATTTTAAGTAGTTTTTTCTTTCTTTTTTCTCCATAAAATACCAACCTGTGTTCAACTAATCATATACTATAAATTGTTGATATTAGGAATTATTTTAGCTATAAATGGCTCCAAAAAGATTTATATGTTGTAAAATCAGGGTTTTAGTCAAGAAGTTGGAACTGGACATTTTTTTTTTTCTTAATTTCAGGGGTTGGAGTCAAGTTTTTCTGCATCATGTAAATATTTTTTAAAAATATGAATTCTTCAGTTTTCACTCAGTACGAACACAAAACGTTTAACTAGCATGAAGACTTGGAAAACATGCCCATCCTATTTAAAATCAAATCATCATCTGGTTTGGGTATATAGGGTGTCGCGAGTCTCCCTAGACTCCGAGGTGAGCAATACAAGGCAACGTCTCCTGCCGCCTCTCCATGCGGTTCAATCCAAAGGGTTGGCATCAGTTAGGTTGCATGCAGTCATATGGCTTCTTCTATGTCATCCTCCATCTACCATGCTCTCTAGTGCCTGGGATATCCAGGCGTGTGGCTGATGCAAAAGGTGGCACACTGTATATGGCCAAACCACTTGAGATGTCGAGCACATAAGGTATTCATAATCCCACTAATACAAAGTTTCTGATGAAGGGATCCTTTCCTCCAATTTGCAGCCGTCCATCTGTTCATGGCATGATCATTATACCATAGTCATTGGAGTTTTTCTTTTTACTCAAGAGTCACCGCTCATCAAGGCCGAAAGGCCACTCGACAATGGTTAATGGTTTGTTTCATGGTGGATGGTGCGACGAACACCTTGAGGATTGCAGCCCTGATTAGATCTGGGTAGAATTTGACTACTTAAGGGTACGACTCAAACAAAAATTTGTTAACATTGGACTTGAAAACGACCATGCTGTAGTCAACCGGGAAACAGCCCCGTTGTATTGCGTTCTGCAGATGTAGAGTCCCTTGGATAGAAACTTTGCTCATGGAAGTTCTGTTTAGCTCAAGGTAGACGGAGGAAGAAAATAATTTTCTTTTTTTTTTTACAGTGGTTAGGTTTGATTATGAGCATATTTTAAAGAACTTTGCTACATGTTCGAGAATAGTCTTACTAGGGGTCGATTGCTTTATCACATGTGTAGATTAGCAGGTTATACTGAAGTATACGACTCTCCAAAACCTGTACACTTTCATGGTTGCTGTTGTCGAGACCGATTTTCTGCAAAGCTGCCATCTTCTCTCTGCTGAGGCTCCCATTTGTCGATGGTCGTCAGAGAAACTAGCTCTACCCGGGACTTTTGTTCAATGTTTACTCCATGTTCTGCCTACACCTTGACCTGTTAGTGGGGCCACAAATTCGCCGACTGCAACCCCATAAGAGGGGTAAAATTCCCCCGAAAACAGGGCAACTTGTAGGCCGTGAGTGGCGACCTATGATGTTTTGGGACAGGATCCTGTTGGCTGTGCCATTCTTCCACTATTGCCCTTACTTCAGTTAGACGAGAGGTCGGAGAGGCCTGATCCATTCAATCGGCTAGTCACGTCATGCCCTAGTATCTATAAATCTATAAGTTCATCCTCAACTGTATTATTGAATCTTATTCCTCAAAAAATCAAAACCTGATTTCCTTTATTTCATCTCCAAATAGATACTAGACGGCGGTGGCTGAGGGTCAATCATGTTGAGAACAAAGTAGTAATTTTTATAAAGAGTAATGTCTTCAATTAAAAGAGTAATATTTTATGGGAGTAATGTTGTAATGTTTTCTAAGATTAATGTTCCCACTCTCACTGTGAAATTTCCTTCCACGAACAATGTATTCTGAGAGTAGTGTTTTTTTGTTATTTTTTAGAGAGTAACGATGGTATACCCTTTCCTTCTAAGAGTAATGCAATGTATTTTTAGGGCAATTTTTTTGCTCAGAGTAATGTTTTCTGGGAATAATTCTCTCTATCTATCTATCTATCTCTATCTCTCTCAAAATTGCTTCTGAGAGAGAGCAATGTATTCTAGGAATATAAAATAATTATCCTACCTATAGAATTATATTTGGCGTCTTTATTCGACATTAAATAACCCATAGATAGTTGATATGCGGCAAACCAATCTGTCTACGCCCATACATATAAACAGGCTAAACTTGTGAAGAATATGGCTCTTCACCGTGCACCGATGGTTATTGAGATGTATCGAGATCAATAGAAAATGCCACGAATAGGCCATCCAGAAAGGTATAGTGGTGATGATCTCTACTCTATCATTATTTCTATTGAAGATGCTTGTCTTGTCTCCAATCTCTGGTTCCGCCCTGTATAACATCCACAGCAAGAACTCGTTTTGTTACCACCATGGCAAAGAACTTTCCTTTCTCCCTCAGTGTAACTAAAACCAAACGGAATTTGCATGAATAGTTTCTTTCCAATAACTTCCCATATTTGGAACACATTGCTACGAGACTGCTTCCCTGCAGACTACAACATGGCCGTCTTCAAGTTCAATGTTAACAAATATTGTCAATCTGTTATTAAGTAATCAAATTTTATCAATTCCATGCATAATTTTCAATCCTCTTATGATATTCTTCATCATTCAATTTACAATCTATTCATCTCATGAACCCGTATCCTCGAGTGGGATTTAGCCTTGGTAAGTGGTGACTCGTTAGTATTGAAAAAAAGGTACTACTTCTCTACAAATCCTTAAATAATATATAGTATCTATAAAATATTACTAGTGGAAGCAAATTCCTTTAATCGGAGTCTGGCCGATTAAAATTTCAGGAGAAGCGGAACAATTGTCTGGCATAAACTGGTACTTCAGCTATAAAATCTTTTCATTCTTAACTGAAAACATCTTTGCTGTCAATTGTGTAATATATCCGTCTTCTGATATATAAATGTATGAAAACTTATTCCTTATGGAGTCTTCAAGTAATAGTGTCATGGGTAAAGGGATAAGTTTCAAATGAATTCATCATGTTGCAATAACTTAAGAGGCTAAATTCTTGGCCTATTAAATAAATCATGGTTCTAATTTTTCATAATGTTTAAAAAAAAATGAGTGATGTCATTTCTTCTAATCTCGTTCACACACACATCTATATCTTATACATAAAATAAAGAGTTTTTTCCTTATTTGATTGTCTTCAATAGCTTTCTTAACAAAAGGTACATAATTAAATCGGTTTTCTGTCGTCATGCAAATATTGGTCTGCTCTAAAAAAAAATTGTATTTCCGATCAATTTTGATATTAAATCCTGATTGATATTTTATTTTAAATTAGTCGTAACTAAAGGAAGGCGGATAAGCTTTGACCCTTACATTCAGAAGTCCTCCCTATGTCACCCATATCACTGGGAACAAATTTAATCACGGACAATTTTTCAAGAATTACCAGCTGACCAACATTCGACTAGAGAGAGAAAGAGTAGAGAGAAAGGGAAGAATGAAAGAAAGAACTCTAGTAAAAACAGCAGCCATCTGTTCTGGTTTTTGTAGTAAATAGCATTGTCATTTTCTAATTGCACTGGTGACTCAATCAGTCCTCAAGACCTCATCCGGAGCGTAAGTATTTTTATTCTTTTTATTTTTATTTCATATCACAGCAGTAAGAAGTTTGTTCAGTTTTACTTTGATTTTTTTTTCTTTGTAATCTACATAATTTATGAAAGTTAGGACCTAACTTGATCATTAAAGCTGATGGAATGAGAACAATCTACTCGTATGGATTAAAAGTGTTTTTAAATTCCGTCCAGGTTCTTAAGTTTGATTAATAGGTTCTTAAGTTTGGAAATATGCACCTGAAGAAGTCCAAGGTTATATCGGCCGAAATGTTGTGAAAATAACAAAGATGGAAATAATAGTCCAAATGATACAAATTATTAATCAGCATTTCGAAACGTAGATAGTTTTATTCAATAGCAGCGTTTGAAATGGTAAAACAATGTGTTTACTTTTTATCGTAACTGACATCTTATCTTTAATATAGCATATCTATCCAACTATGATGTGAAAAAAAAATCTATTGCTAAAACGGTTCATGAGGTTATGAGGGTGACCGTTCTCCATTATAATTAAAGTAATATTTTATTTGGCTCGTCTTGTGGCTTGCTTCGGTAGAATTTGCAGGTAATAGTAAGTATTACTTGACATGGGTCGCGACGTGAACGCTTTTACCTTGATTAAGCTTGTAATGTTAGGTTGTAATAAAAAGTTTATCTGATGACTCCAACAGTTAATCAACAGACAACATTGTAGTTTCAAATGAAAATACCTTTTATTTGTCTGCGCTGAAAAAGAAATTAATAAGCTACGCAGCCAGTCTTTATAAAGTGTGGCATGCAACTAAGGTAGATTTGCTAGGTTTCAACCTTGTGCCATACATGAGTGAAAGTTCATAATCATACCTTTGTTAGCTGCCTACTCCTGTATGCGCCTTTTCTGTGGTCCTTCCAGACTGAGGGAACGTCGCCGCCTTTCATACCTCAAGTTGAATAGATCTCCTCTGTCTCCCAACAGGGAGACAGAGGAGATCTATTCAACTTGATCTTCGGTCTAAATTGCTGACCAGTGGAGTGGGATAGAGAGGTCGATAATCACTGTTACATCGGAGCATTTTTAAAATATGTTCAAACATGTATTGCTCTCAACAAACTACTCAAACCGTCTCCCTTTGTCTTTGAGCATGTGACATCACACCCGTTTCTATCAATCCCCAGTGTAGTAAATCTAGGCTCAAGTTCAGCAAGTTTGACCCCAACTGAACTTTCATATCCTGTTATTTTCAACTTACCAAATTATCTACTAGTAGGTCTACTCGACCAATAGTTAACAGATTTACCGAAATGTCTGTTCTCGACGCGACTCCAACTCTTGCCAGGGGGGGAGGGGGCAGTCATGTGGTTGCTCTAAAAAATCCAGCGATTTGTGTTCCTACGCCAGAGCTTCTTATTGACTGGAGGAGGGGGGGAGGGCTAGTGATACACCTGTCTATTTACAGCATATGGAAGTAGTACATAATACAATTAGAATATGTGACTACTACAAGGTCTTTGTTCTTGAAATGTTCAGAAGTTGCCCCCCTTCCTTTCCACCATTCCCTCCGACTATTTGACAAATGAAATGTGAATGCATTATTGATGTCCGTGTTTGGTAGGCGTGTTCTCTTTTTCTAAATATGCATATGTATAATACATTTAAAAAAAAAAATATTTGCCATTCAAATATCTCCATATTTTCGCTTGATCATTTTTGTAAATACTCTTTGACCCGTTTAAAATACACAAAATCTTTTCTATTAAATTCTTTACTGAATAATAAAATTTCTTTCATTCAATAAGGCATGACTGAATATTGATGAAGGGTATTTCTTTCATGTGAATTTAATGTGCTTTCGATCACATTTCAAGTGTGTTTTGTCTGTTTAGAGATGGAATTAAAAACAAAACCCTATACAAAGATCCAACAACTTTCCTAGAGTAAAATTAAACAAGAAATCCAATGGACCTACTGATTTTTTTTTTATAATGTTTGATGTGGGGGAGGGGTTCTTCGTTTGTGCCGAGCATCTATAAACAGCAATGATTTTATTTATAACTGTCCGTATCTGGCGTTGCCCGGGATTAAACAAGGTATTAATATTAAGTAATGGATTTTATAAAAAAAAAAAATGACTAGAGGTGAGATAAAAAAATGGGACCTTAATATGTTCAGTCTGGTCTGCTAAAAAAGGCGCTATATACAGCTAGTTGGTTATGCGATTAAGCTAAGCTTTAATACATGTAATATGCTGCTGTTTGTTGTTGAGCGAATCTGACTACTGCACAGAGCCCACGCAGATCGTGTTTCAGGATTATCTGGTCGGCATGAAGTCCTCATTGGCCATAGCGTTTGTCCTAACAAGTTAATGGAAATGACATAACCCAATACTCTTTTACAATCATTTGTTATTATTATTATTATTATCATTATTATTATTATCATTATTATTATTATCATTATTATTATTATCATTATTATTATTATCATTATTATTATTATCATTATTATTATTATCATTATTATTATTATCATTATTATTATTATCATTATTATTATTATCATCATTATTATCATCATTATTATTATCATTATTATTATCATTATTATTATCATTATTATTGATATCCGTGTTCTCCATATGTTTGCTTTTACTTGTTCTCAATCAATTGTTATTATTATAACACTTTGTCTTTCTTTTTGAAGAAAAGAAGAGATAAATTCTTGTATGGGGGTGTAGCAATTGCATGATTGAAATCTATTCAGTCTATCATGTGGCTTGTTGCATTCACTGTTATGGCTAGATTTCCATAACGGTGTGAGCGATAGAACACTTCTGCGCATGTATGCAAAGATTGCAGGATTTTACTCCCAACACCCGAAGCAGCATGGCCCAGTGGTTGCATACAAAGTTTTGGCCCAGAACACGCAAAGGAATGGCGATTGCAATGTTGCTACTCTCAATCCATGGATTTGCAGTTCTGCACCTGGCATGTCCTTGCTTACCATACGAAGAGGCAGAGAAGACCAGAGGACAACAGATCCTGATGTTGACTCCTCCTGAATTTTCACCAGAGCCCTGTAAGCTGGGTAACTCTGACATTACCACGTTGCCACCACCCTTACCACAGTAAGGATTGGACTTTAAAGGACTGCTGCTGTTTTTATTCTGTCGGCCATTTAAATATGTCATTGTAAAATAATTCTGAGTGGGATACAATTTTATTTGACAGAAATTGAATAGGAATACATTTTTTTGTAAAGAACATGGGGCCAAGTTTCCACAAAGGAAACTGAAAAATCTGAAAAACTACTGCTTGCAGGCTGTACGTGTTCTTTATTGATTGTATTTTGGGACGGTTATGTATTTGTGTAGTACTAAAGTCTGTTCTTTCCTTGGTGTATTATGTGTATCGCATTATATATTTCCATAACCCCTTTCGCATTTGTCTGTGACAAATTGTTTATGAGAGAATAAATATATTTAAATTTAACATTGTCTTGCCTTTTGACCTTTTCTTTTTCTTCAGACATCTACGATAATACAATAGAGAAAATGGCGACCTCATGTTTAGGAAAGTTATACCCGAACACGTGGTCGCTAAAAACTTAAAAGCTATGGATATAATATATTTGTTAGTTTAACATGGCTTTCCTTTACCACTACCACGTACAGTTAATTACATTTCTTCTGTTACATAGTTTTTAAAAATTCCACGCTAAAATTAATTAATGTGGCATGTTGAAATGTTACTCTTTATTAATTGAAAACCTAATTTTTGCTGGTTTGTAGTGGTGAATGGTATTTTCACATTTTACATGTATCTACATGTATAGATATAAGTGTAAACCCCAAAGATTTAAATCCCCCCCCTCCCTCACAACTTATAAGTAAACTGAGGCAAACATAAAAACAGGATTTTTAATCTAATTTTATAACATGTTATAAATTTTTTAAAAGGTTGATAAGGCGTGTTGCATGTTGAAGGGAGAGAGATTTGAGTTCTCATGACTGTAATATGTGACGAAAGGAGAGTAGTTTATAATTTTTTTTTTTAGTAAACATCGGATGTGATACAGTTATATGGCCTATGAATACCATGGTTCTTGTAGTGTTCATTTGATTGGGTAAATAAAAGAATTAAATCATTTAATATTTTTTATTTATTTTTTATACAACTGGTCATTATGCACGTGATTTTATGGTTGTTTACAATTGAGTAGTTTGACTGTCATGCTCATAGTGAAACACTTAAAGCTGTTGATGACAAAGAGACCAGCAAAAATGTTATTTAATTAGATTAGATGGCATTTTTTAACAAATGATTAGATATATACCTACATATATACATGTGTGTGTGTGTATATATGTATATATATATATATATATATATATATATACATTATTTTTATTTATACAGACATGTACAAAAAGCCGCTACACTGGCATATCGATGTTATCGATCAATAGTTATTAGAAACAAAGATCTCATCAGGCGGAAAAAATATTTCGATGATTATGAGGGGTTCATCAATCTGACAGACCATCCCCTGTCCTCTTTGAAAATTCAAATATTTCTGATCTGCATGTAATTTAAACCATTCCCACAATTTCAATTTCATTTAAACAATTGTGAGGGTGCGTATAAGACTCCCACCTTACTTATGTTTTCCTCACGACCCTTTTAAAATAAATTGCTAAAAAAACGTTGAAATGAAAGTAAAGACTCCCGACAACATCGTGTAGGTACAGCTAATTAAGTATAAGTGTTGACTGAATCATTCTTGAATCCGTGCTGATGGAAATAAACACGTCTATAGGACTGTGGTTTAATCCTGCTCGTCATTGTTAGCTGTGTTTGAATGAACTCGTCTCGTCTGTAACTGGATATCAAATGAGCCAGTCGCGTGTAAATTAAGAAAAATGTATTTTTCAATGCTTCTTGGAGACTATTAACCGAAATGAAATGCAGACGTTTTATAAATTATTAGTAAAAACTTCAGTGGAATTGTCTGCATGTTCCGTAGCCGTATTTTTGATGTCAGCAGAAAGTTTGTCCCATGTAGTTTTCGCTCTCAAGTTTCTTTTCTCCGACATAAAACTTATGGTTCGCTCATCTCTTAGGCCATTCCATAAGTTCTGTCCGGATTTTAATTCTCTGGAATTAAATAGTGGGAATCTTTAATGAAACTAAATAATATATATACTAGAAGAATACCCGTCTTGGGACGAGTAAAATGAATTCCTTGAACAGAACAGTTTTGCAACACTTTTATGTCCGTTTATGAAGATTAAAATCAATGCTACTAAACCTTCTGTCTAGAATCCTTATTTCAATTTTGACCAAAATCCATTACATAATTCTGATTCTAGAAAATGTCAAAAATTAAAGGCTTAAGCTTAAGGAGTCTTTAAGAAGAAATTAAAATTCAGGGAATCCTCTTAATTGGTGTTTAATGACTATGGATCAAATTTAATGCAAATCTGAAATATTCGAATTTTTAAATGGAGGTTGTGCCATATTTATAAAATAATGTCTAATATCTATTAAAATTTCACAGAAATTAGAGGTATCTGAATTTTCTTGAAGAACTTCTACCCCCTCTTTGTCTTTTTGCTTAAAACTAAATATAGCCCACATTACTCACCTTTACACCTAGCAGATGTGTTCCAGAATTGATGATCAGGTAATTAGTTTTGGAGTGAATCCTATACGTACAAATATATGGACATATACACATACCTAACTTTAAATAAATAGATATGTATTTGGATCATGGCGTTTTATACTACAGACCACTTCATAGCACAACCGAGAAGCACAAATAGAGTTCTATTGAAAATGTTTGATTTTCAGAGATTTTCTTAAGGAAATTAAGTCGACTATTTCAAAGTACATAGAATAACATTCTGACCCTGATCAGATGTGTTGAAAGATAAGTAAATGAACTGTTTATGTGGATCGTATCTTTTAGCGGGCATCTTGATTAACTCTTTGTTTTGTTTAATACTTATCAGTTTTCACATTCACACAAAAACATGGCATATAGTTTATTTACCTTTCTTAAAAAATCGTTGAAAATCAAACATTTGTCAGTAGGCCTTCAGTGATGCTTCTCAGCTACGCCATGAAGGAAGTGGCCTGTAGTATAGAACACCATGATTTGGGACACATTGGTGCTATATGTATTGTCTGCAGATCTCAACTCGCGATTTAGTTACCTTCAAACTATTACCAAGACACTCATTTCCCAAGCCTGGCAATCATTAACTGATACCACAAGGTCTTCGTCAAGATCAATTTGATGTACTGATTGGTCTTCATCTTCAAGTACGAAATTTCCATTACCAAGAGAAGAGTCTATTAGGCATGTGTACGCAGTGTGATGATATATGGAAATGAAACCTGGCCATTGAATGTTGAGGACATGTGCTGCACGGAAAGAAATGTTATGAGAATGATATGATGGATGTGTAAGGTGAGTCTTAAAGACTCTTAGTTCTGATGATCTCAGAGGAAGATTAAATCTGGACAGTATAGTGAGATGCGGGTAAAACAGGACACTTCGATGGTATGGCCGCATTGTAAGAATGGATGAGAGTTTTTAGGTTAGTAGATGTAGAGCAGTTGAGATAGCAGGTTCAGTTCACAGGGGAAGGCCAAGGAAAACATGGGAGGAAGTGGTAAAAATGGACTTGAGAGAATGATGGGATAAAGACCTGGCCAGAGATATGTAAGTCGGTTTCTTAAAATCGTCCAACACTTGCCAGCATGTAAAACAGATGTTAAACCGAATATGATGATCTTCATGTTCTTTGATTCAGGCCTTCTTCACCACATGCTGAATGAATATTTCGAGTCCCTTCAACTGCAGGAGTATGATTTTTTTTTTTAACTCCTAAAGCATTAATTCCCTCAAATGCTCCTTGCATGCTATCATGTTTTTAAGGACTTTCAACAGTAAAATTCTAATAACATTTAACAAAGTTAAATATGTCTTTTATCTTATAATAACAATACTATTAAATGTTGGCTGTATTTTAAACGTTCATTCTGCCTAACCAACTTGCATTTGTTATTATTGCGCCATGTTATTTGCAATATGCTAACACACTTTTATTAAAAAAAAATACTGAATCTGATCCGGCAGTTTTTAATATGTAAACATTTTTAAAAATCACCTTATTCTTTTAGTAAGCGTTATCATTCCTTTTTTTTTTTTTTTTTTTTTTTTCTGTTCAAGGTTTAATAAACGTTTTTTTTTTTTTTTTTTTTTTTTTTTACAAACAAAAGCAAAGGCTCATTTGTAATTTTAGTTACATTTAGACATTCCCAATTCTTAAATTTTAGAGAATTAAAATCCGGACAATGGGATGACCTGATAATTATGAATTCAAAGTTTTAGAATAAAACATTTTTATTCAAGTATTTTTCTTACCAGTCGGGGATGCATCCTCAACATCAGTCTGACAGTGAGGTATGGTTCTGTTCAGTCTCAAACAGTGTATTATCTGTCAAAAAACATTTGATAGTACGCTTCTATGATTAGTTTAAATCCTTTTTTATTTCCATTTCTTAAAAAAAGAAAAAAGGGCTTTTAAATGAAAAAATGTAAAAGACAGGAAAAAGGGATGGGGAAAATGAAAAATATAATACTAAAAAGTATTATATTTTTCATTTTCCCCATCCCTTTTTCCTGTCTTTTACATTTTTTCATTTCTTCCCTGGGTGCTCCCTTGGCTCACAAGAGAAAACAAATAAAAAAAATCGAAAGTCCCATTCTTAAGAGTAAGAAAAAAAGAAATATGGACCCTGAGCTACTTCCGGTTGACCTACTGGCTGGATTAATTCTCAACAGATCGTTGTTAGAAATTCATAAGATGGAGGGAGGGATTTCTTATGTGGTGTTTTAACTCACCAAAAGTTCGTTTGTGGTGTAGTCCCCCCCCCCCTCAATAAATATATATATATATATATATATATATTTTTTTTTTCTTGATTTTCTAACCACATTTTCCTTCCGCCTTACCCATGAGGATGTGACGTATAATGGGGGATTTTTCTTTTAATTTGTATGAAAAAATACTCAACAATGCCCAATGGACATAGTTTTTATTTTTAAAACTTTCTCAGTAAAAACGCTTTTGATACTTGTGTTCTTTTATTTTCTTTCTTTCTTTATTATTTAAAGAGATTGCTTGAACATATCATCTAAAAAGTAATTTAAAAGTTCTGAATGCCCAATTTCCTAAGATGTTCATGTATACGGTAAACGTTACTATTGGCGACATGAATTATTTTAAAGTAAATACAGTTGGGAAATTAGTCAAAAACAATTTATTTTGGTTTTCCTACTCATTTGTGACGTATTTGCATTAAAGGAATGTTAATATTTAATAGAAGTTATGAGCATGTTAAGTTGTTGTGAGTAAAATAAAACAGACATCTTGTTTATTGACAGGAAGTAAGGTACTGGACCCTTTACTTTACTCACAATCAATAATTACGGAGCTTAACCCATTTATGCCCATGATCCTTTTTTTTTTTTAAATTAGGACCAGAAGGATAATTAACCATATTTCAGCAACATCTGTATTTTTCAGGGATATCTATAGTTAGACATGTAGATTGGAGTGTCTTTCAAATATTACACCTACTGTCTGATGTATATCGGCAACACTGATGTCTCGGTTTTCAGTATACTGTGAAAATCTAGACTGGAAATGTACAATTAGTTTCATCTATTATTCAATCAAATGTTAAGTAATCTTTATAAGCAACTCACATTTTTATATATAGTATACACTAGCATGGTTACCTGGCATTGCCCCGGTTCGAATATGGGCTAGCATCATACACAACAGTATATTAAGGAGAGTTTACTTTAATAGCAACAATGTTGTTAGGCTGATATCTTAACTACTAAGCTATTCATATATATGTTAATGCTGTTAGACTAATGCTTATAAATAAATGAATTTCAATTGCAACATGTAGAAAAGGAGCCTTTAGCTCCCTTAAGACGGCAGGTATAGACACAGGACTATTTCTCATGTTTATAGGAAAATTTTACGTGTAAAACATTCATATTTAAGCTACAATTCCTAGTCTCTCCATATCAAGGGACAGACATACATGCAGTCAGATGTTCTCCTTTATTATATCAGGACAGAGAGGCATTGGGCACAAAATATACCGAAATCTAAGTTGTTCTTCAGTTAGATTTTATTATATTTAAAGGAAAAAGGATGTTCTTTGTTTTGATTTAAAAAAAAAAAGCCAAGGGGAGGATCGAAACCGCATTCTCAGTGTTTTCAGTCTGACTCTCTCCCAACTGAGCAATTTGCTAAGTTGTCTTTTTAACACTCATAATGAATTTTTTTTCATGTGCGAAATGTTGAAAAAGGACTCATGATTTCCTTGAAAAGGCACCTACAGTGTTAAGACTATGCCCATCATGTTCCTAGGAAAATTCTACATGTGTATAAACTTTTCTATTTTAACTACACTCTCTAGCTTGTCTTTCTATAAACGGACACACACACAGATGTTCTCTTTATGATATAGATGAATGCTCTGACTATCTTATAAAGTCAAGTAAATCTTTGAAAGTAATTTTAGTATCAAATAATATTCTATTTACAAAAGATGTTTGGCAATAAATGAAAGAAAAAAAATTAAATATTAATTTTTTTTAATGTAAACACGTCATAAATGAGTAGGTAAACCAAAATAAATTGTTTTTGACTAATTTCTCAGCTGTTTTTCTTTTTAAAATAATTTGTTGCCAATATTAACGTTTAGCATGTATACTTTATACAAGTTTTGTGTTCATGTAAATACGAGATGCGTTTTTAAACTTTTTGTCAAACAGTTTGAAAAGTGAGACTTTATCATGCAAGCGGAAGGAGTTAGGATATCACCTTTTCGGAGGTTGAAATTTCAGACTGTCTGAGGTATGTTGTTACCATCTTTTAAATCCAGCCATCCTGTGGCCACTGATTTGTGACCGCCCTAGGAAATTTTATACTTCTACGTCCTTAGATTTGTGGAACAAAGATGTTTTTCAGTTTTGTCCTAGATTCTCAGTCTAAGCCTGAACTTTCTTCCTTTACATTGTATCACTTTGAGTCTTGAAAAGACAATTTAGAAGCAAGCTAATCTCTTTTACGATTGGCTAAATATGTAACATTATAGAAAAGATGTCAACAGTTAAATGGAAGCAGTATGTTATGCCTGATCAGTTGAAATCTGAGCTGTGGAGCCTGTATCCTAACTCTGGCTTTGACTCCTAAAATTTTAAAAGGTTTGACTTTGTAAGAAACAAATGTATATAAATCTCTTGCAGCCGTAATAAGGTCACAATGATGGTCCAAACTTCAGAATGGTTTTCCTACTCATACAACACAGTAACAAAATTATCAAAAACCAACGCTTTTTCTCAAACTGTCTAAATTGCGCATCCCGCATGCATTTATTCTGGTGTTTTAAAAGCGGATAGTGTCTACGTATGCAAATTAGTTGTCATGAATGCAAATTATTTCCAACTGTAAAAGATCCACAATTCTTAGGACAAATTTTTTCCATTTAGTAAATGGACGTCCGACATGCAAAACATCTGACACATTTTGAAGCTGATAAAATTGACTCCTAAGTAGTTTAAAAAAAATGCAATCTGATCCTGGCTCAAAATTTAACTTATAGAACAATACTATAATATAAAACAATACCCAGTCAATATATTTTTGAACACTTCTATACAACCATGGCTAACGGAACAAGGAAAATCTACTTCTGTGGATTATGTAAAGGATTGTTTGAAATTCCGTATAGGTCCTGAGTTCAACTTAGATTCTCATTTGTATAAAAATTGGAATTTGTGTTCAAATGTATAAGCATTGCATATGTTGATACACTTCTCAAGGATGGATAAGTTGTGAAACTGCAGTAAAGTGTTCAGATGAGCTATACTATATTTTAATATGCTAGTATGTTCATTTTGTGTCACCCGTTGTATGAAGAGGAGGAAGTTGAACAGAAGAACGATGACTACTGACTTGGACAGGACAACACTCAAAGTGTAGTATCTGTTCAGATACTGCACTTAATCTATTGTTCTCGGTCAATGAAGGAGAAGTCCTTCTAGACTGAGGCAATTTTAATTTTTGTTCCAATCCAGAGTGCCCTTTTATGCGGAGCTGGATTTTCCTCCACATTAAAAACCGACCTTGTGTCTAACTTTGTTTTTGTGGGGAGGCAAGTAAATAGGAACACTGGCAAGAGGGAGGCAGAGGTGGTGCCATAAGACAGAGAAAAGGGTGTGTGTGTGTGGAGGGGCTTGGTATGAGCAAGAAGTGTGGGGGGGGGGGCACTTTTTTTTTCTTTTTATGGAAATTGCTCCAGACAAGGCATGAAGCCACTTGATGTAAGGAGCTAAAAAAAACAACATACTACTTCAAGGTAAAAAATATTTAACGATAAGTGCTGGATGGATAGATTCCGACCCAGAAAACGATTCTTCCTCCTTTGTCAGAAACATTTCACATGGAATGTGAGGACTAGAGGACAAAATAAGGGAAGTGAGAGTTGCGAGGCTGCCGAAAGTAAACCCAAGGTCCACTTTCTACTCTCCGGGTTGGGTTTATTTTCTCAAAAGTCTTAATTATTTATGACCTGCCCTGACAACGATCCAGTTCCCTATGTTGATGTAGTAGAAGAAACTTAATGAGGTCACCATTTGCACTCTGACTTCAACAGGATTGCAAACGGGATCCACAAAAACGCCAAAGTTCTTTTGGAGTTTGGTTAAAATAGTGACAGAAGAAATCTCGAATGAAGAGACCCCCCCCCCCCCTCCCAACTGGAAGTAGACGCAAATAGCAGGAACAACGTTTTAATCAGGATTTAAACACATATATACAGCAAAAGCACTTTCTCTCGAATTACAAACTTAATAGTGAATTGTTGCACTTTTTATTGAACTTCAAAACGACTCATTCAAATAACTTGATTTGATGCCCAGGATGTTTGTATCATTGATGAAAATAAATAATTTGTATAATCTGACACATTTTGTCTCTTTGTTCCGGATGTTTGGAATAGACACATCACTAGAGTTGTCTGCACCTTGACCGATGTATGCGTCCGTTATCACTGGAGCAGTGTTTGAATCATCTCGTACTAGACCCCAGAAAAGCATTTCCCATTTTCCACAATGAATGGTACAAAACACTTATTCTTTTACGGGGCTGTTTACGTTCAGTAATTGATTTTTTATTTCTTTTATTAGGTCACAAATATAGAATTAGAAACAATTGTGGGATTTCTATGGGTCGCAGATATTATTTATTTTTACGAGCGGCTTTCTACAGAAATTCTATGGTAGTTTTCTCCATTGAAATTAAATTTTTGAAGGGTCAAAATACTGTGAAATGTAAGCATTTTTATGTGGAAAGTACAAATAAAATATTAATTTATAAATTTATTTTTACACATTTCTAAAACGAATTTTGGTTAATTTGATTACAAAAGTTTTAGCTAAGAAAGTTATTAACTTGAAAAAAAAATCAGTTGTCGGCTGTTTTTTGTTTACATATATAGCTTTAGCTGTCATTTACTTTCTAAAAACTTCCTCTCACCTCTATTCCCACACCCATTACTTTCCACTCCCTTCAACTATGCCTTTTCCTGGTTGCTGTCTTTTCTGTTTTTTCTTCTCCTTTCCTCTTTATCCTTTCTTTGTTTCTCCTCTTCCCACCACCCACTATAACATTCATCTTTACTTTTTTCATCCACATGCCTATATGCACCTCCCTCATCTACACACTCACTACTTAAACTTCTACCAATCATCTTTCACACCTGCAACATCTTAACTACTACTAACCTCTCTTCCCTCCCACCCTAAAACATTCTTTCACTTTACCAACCCACCTCAGGGGCTTACTTCCATCTCACTACTACTTATAACTTTTTGTATATTTAATCTGACTCTGTTCTGGACAAAGTTTAATAACTGAAATGAAATATTTTTTGGGGGGTTCCATTTCGTTCTTATTCATATCTATGTCTACAAGGACATATTAATACTACTTTAAAAATGCAGTAGGCTGTATATTTTAGTGGTGCATGTGAATAGTGGACAGTACAGCTAAAGGAAAAAGATGGGGGAGGGGCGCAAAGAAATGTGAACATATCTCTGATTTTGTATTTTGGACCGCACAGAATCTTATTTCTCTTTGAAATGAAATAAATGCCTCATAAGAACAGAATCATGCTGAGACCAAAAAAGTAATGTTCGTAGATTGTCTCCATGATAATCTCCTTTGAGTGGACTGTCTTGCAGTTATCTTTAGGGGATATCTCCAGTGGTCAGTCTGGGTGGTCGAATGGTGATTGGTGAGAAAGACTGAAATCTAAGATTTCCGGGAAGGAGATGGGAAGGGGAGAGGGGAAATCTCGGCATGACAGCCAATTTTGGTTTTCAGAGGGCTGGCATGCAGTTGGAGCTGGGTGCCTCTCCAGGCAGGATGGGTTTATTGGGGCTCTTAGCCATAGGTTTGTGTTGATTGGACTTATCTTTTTTTGGATTAGGAAAAATTTCATTTTACAAGTTTGCTAGTCAACCTGGGAACACGAGTTTCATTTGTAACCTCCAACAAATAAATCTGTTACTTGTTTATAATCTGGACTTGTGTCCTTACTTGGGATGAGAATTCTTTGTTGCAGCACTGAGTCGGACGACAACTTTGGGCCGGCACAACGTGTGGGACGATTGTGGCTAGTGCAGTGAATGCAGGTTCACACTACTATTACTGCATTGCATTTGGATATTACATCCCTTTGTAATGTATGCGTATTTGCAGCAATACAGTCACATGTGCTAAGGGAGGGACAAGAAGGATTATTATAGATCCTTATAAAACTCTATCTAAAAAGATGTTGTAAAATGCCTGTTTTGAATTGGCTCAGTTTTGGGAATCTTATTTGAATGACTATTTTTGAAATGATTTTTTTATTATATAATATTATGGTAAAAAGACGATATATATATTTCATATTTTACTTTTATGACCTTTTAAATTAATAGATGTAAATACCTCTTGTAAATAAAGATACATTTGAAGGTTACATAATACAATTGATAGGGATATTTAAGTTCTGATAAAGAGATAAAACAAAAATGTCCTTTTTGATGCTTTTTACTTTAAAAGAGTATTTTTATATACTAGCTGTACCTATCCGGCGTTGCCCGGGAGTTTTTCATTTTTATTTCATTATTCTTTTCAAATCGCATAAATTAGCAATATCCACCGACCATAAAATGGTTTGGATAATCAGATTTCAAGGTAGTTCTACTAAAATAGTCATATTTTAAAAACCAAACTTTAAGTCATCAAAATACCACCATTTTGTTTGGGATGCATTAATAAATAATAATCGACATGATATATTTGAAGAGCCTGATGCTGTGACCAGAAGGAAAGGCCACGCAAAAAAAAATAAGTTTTGCTTGATTGCGACTACAAGGTTCACCTTTGTGACAACGGTGCTTGGATGGAGAGGCAAGCAGACCATGTGCACTGGCCTTGAAAGCCAGACAAGAGGAGGAATATCTTTTTTGAAAATCTGCACATGGATGGAATTTAGATATATATTTTTAGTTTTGGGAAATAGAAGATTGCCGTCTCTCATTGGCTAGTATAATTCAGGGGAGATGAATTGGGTATGGTTCAAGGGAGATAGATAGCTCCCTGATAATTCAGAGCCAATATTAGTATAGATAGCTTCATGTCTACTATTTTTTTAAATTTTTTTTATTCTTGGCCTTTTGGCTAAGATCAAAGTGTAGTATCTGTTCTGATGGATACTGCACCCCATAGACTGGTATTGTCTTGGCCTTCGGGGCTTGATTTACGCCGGTCGATGGGTCTGTCCTGTGAAGTTCTAGGAGGTCCACCCTCCCAGGCTTCGCCTCCCCTCTTTGGGGAGGAGTAAGTTTATTGCTTACTGCCTGAGGTGCCCCTACCGGGGAATGCCGAATGGGGCTGCCCAGGCAATTTTTAAACCCCACTTTCCCGACCCGACCTTGGGTCACATCTTACTTGTGGGAGTAAGATAAAAACTGGCCTTGTGCCTAACTCCTGGAGAGGAGTAAATCAATACTCTTGAAATCAAGCACCTCATCAATTATGTCCCTTGGTTCAACAAGTCGGAAACTGAAGTAAATGTTTAGAGGATGCTAAACATTTTCTAATACTTGATTTGTCAACAGAACATTAATCTTAACCCTAACAATCTAAAGAAAAAAACCAATTGTGATTAGAATTAAAGTACCTTGATCCAGTCTTATGTATCAGTGATTAATAAACGGTGGTCCAGACTACTGGACAGTGCAATATTTTTTATGATCTGCAGAAAAATTGCACATTATTTCAATTGTTATGAAACTTCAGAGTCAAAAATGACTAGTAACAAAATGTGTTATGGATGCTATATATGTTCAAGACCTCGTAATAAACACGAGTAGACAAGTACACAAATGTAACCTCATATAACCTAACATGACTTGCAAAGTCATGTTCAATACGTGTTACTGAATAATTTCTTACCATTACTGTTGATAACTAGTTGCTGGATAGTTTACTAGTATACATTTCTACAAACATGGCATAGCAACGAAGAAAGATATGAATGTAGTCTTCAACTTGAAATAAACACAGCTCTGTTTTGCTTTCAAATTGATTTCAAACAGGAAAAAATATTGCACTAAAAATTTATAATACTTGAAGAAACTGTAAATTTTGCCATTTGTTTATTTAAATAATTATCCTATCACTTAATTACATTTTAATGAGTGCATTTCGTATTAATAGAATAAGTTTTCTAATTATCTCTCTCTAAATATATAAAGTTGGATATATGTATATGTTTATATGTACATATAGAAATATACATGTGTATAGGCTTCGGTCCTAAACTAATGAACTAGTTATTATGAATTACGGAATATATATTCTAAGCAGCATGGTGAGTAACCGTCCTATTTGTTAATGAAGCAGACATGGCCACACAAAGATAGCTATATTTACCCGGTGTTACTAGGGAGTCTACTTTCATTTTAATTTCGTTCATTGAAGCCCACTTGTCTTTTCTCTTAATTCCTTTTGAGAAAATATTTACATTTTTAAAAGATAATTCAATGAAGGAAAATCAATTTTGCAATAAAACGTTGAAGAAAAATGTTGAAATTTAAATTTCAAATACGTTTTCTTTTTTTTTCTTTTAACAACGAAATACATGTGGTACGATGTATATATATTAATTAAACAAGTTCAAATGTATTTATAAAATGAACTTAAAATCAATATTTTTTCAAAAGTGCCCAATACTACATAGTTTTATAAAAAATTATATAAAAATTAAATTTGGTTTATGCAAATACAATCGCGTTTCAGCGAATTAATGCTTCCTCGGAGCCAAAAGATAATAATAAAAAATTTTTTTTCAGTATTTTTGGCTCTGAGGAAGAATTAATTTGCTGAAACGTGATTGTATTTGCGTAAGCCTAATTAAATGTTTATAAACATAATATATACATTATATACACATGTTAGTGTAAGGTTCAACAACCACAATAAAATGATCAGGGACAACATCTACTCACTAGTGGCACAACATTACAACTTACCAAACCACAATAGATAACATAAAGTGCATATTACAGAAAGAACAAAATTAAATGGATCTACAAATTAAATACCCACACCAGAGACTTAAACTCAGATATCTAAGTTTTGATCTGCTACAAATTCTTTTTTACCCCGTCCCCACCACTAAACACCCTTTAAAATATATAGGTAAAAACAAAACAAATCAAATTAAACATTACAAAATTAACATACATAAACACAACACGTACACCCTAAACAAAATATATACAATTGTGCACTAAGGAAAAACAACAAAAATTGCGACCAGACACACAAGCAAAACACAAATTTCAATTTTAGATATAGATCCTCAAAAAATATTGCCGATCACATAATAAAAAATCTGTTTTTTTTTGTTGATTTTTTTTTTTTGTAGCTTCCTTACTCGTTATTAGTTGTTAAAACAAAAAATATTTTAATAGATTTCAACATTGGCTAACATTTAACTTTCATTATGAAATTTTCAATATGGCCGCCACAAGACATACATTAGATAGTTTTTTTAATTTATTTATTTTGTAACATAGCTTTTTCCAAATAACTTCATGATATTCAATTTACTATTCGTTCTACATACTGACATGCATTGGATGACTTTCAGAAATTGACTTCCAAACTAACTTATCTCTAGCCAGGTTTTTATTTATCCCTCTATCTCAAGTCCATCCTTATCATTTCCTCCAATGTTTTCCTTGGGTTTCCTGAACTGAACCTGCTACCTCGACTGTTCTACATTTACTAATCCAAGAACACTCATCCATTTTTTTTTTTATTGGTTGTCTTTAAGACTCGCACACATCCATTGTATCATTTCTCTCCATTGAACGCATCTCCTCAACTTTCACTGGCCAGTTTCCCTTCCACAGATCATCACACTGTGTACAAATGCCTGATAGACTCTTCCCTTGGTTGACAGTGGTAACGCTCTTCTGCTTAGTAATAGTAGTTCTTTTAACTTTATTCATTCCTAACTTTTGCAATCACATTAGCGCCTGCACCATTCTTTGCTGAAGTATATCACCCAGCTCACAAAACTCTTGGACAACCTCAGATAGCTTGGCCATCCAGATAGACTTTCATCACACTTAAGTTCTCTCATCCATCTTCATTGTTTTACACTTCTTGCACACAAACTGGTTATTTTCTTTCAACCGGTTATATATAAAAATAATGGTAGTGTTACCTATTCCTTTGTGGCCATGGAAAATTTGAAAGTGGTTTTGAACCCTTTACATGGTGACTATAAATTAATTTATGACTAGAATTAAAGTCTATAGGTCAAAGTCAAGTGTAATGATTCATTTGTGCTCCTAAACCAAAGAATAGCGATATTACTTGTGTAGAAAAGAACCCACCCTACATTGGGCCAATCACTAACTTCCTTTATCCGAGTGTAAATTAGTAATTTGGCCTCCGTTCAGTCTCTATAGACAATGGATACCCCCTGTAAGGGTACCTGCGCAGGGAGTCTATTGTGAAGCAAGGGTTACGCAATCACAACCACACCTCTCCTGATTCGGCACTGCTTGATTTCAGTTGCACGAAGAGGTCCAAGACGACTGGAAACAATGTATGGATAAACAGAAATCCTCTCCCACATACAACATATGGTATTTGCAAATGGTCACCTATTTAGTACTGACCCGGTTCAACGTCACTTCGGTGATCTAACGGGTGTGCCGACGTGATTATGCCGTATATAAATAGAAGAGTAATGTTTTACTAAATGAGTCACGATTCCTTGTCCCTTTCCTAAATGCTATCAGAATGGGTCTGTATAAATTAGTAATGTATAAGTGGCAGACAATTGTTTCTTGGTTGATTACAAATTTGCGCAAAGTAATGCCTTAGTCAGATGCTGAATGAGATTAAATTCACCCATATGTAGGTTGCCTTCTAGATGTGCAAAAGTGGTTTCTCCTTGAACATATTTGTTTGAGTCCCCCTTTTTTTTTTAAACATAATTAATTACTATTTTCATTATTCCACTTCTGAGTCATGATTTGTGCCAAGTATTTTTTTTTAATAAGTGCCATTGAAAGTAATGAAGGATGTGACGTCAGACAAAGTTTTTTTTTTTTTTTTTTTTTTCTTTTTAACCTTTTTATATATTTTGTTTTTAGCCATGAATTTAGAAAGACATCGGGTGAATTTTCTGGCCACATACTTAGCCACACTAAGTCATGAAACTATGAAACAGCTGTCTGTGGACGAGAAGAATACCCAGCCCAGGATGGGTAAAATTAATTCCTCCGAAAATAAGTTTTGCACTACTTTTATGTCCTCTTACAAAGATTGAAATCAAGATATAATGCTACTAAACCTTATGTCTAGAATCCTTATTCCAATTTTGATCAAAAACATTATTTTGATCTAGAATTAAGTGTAAGGGGTCTTAAAATTCAGATACCTTGTGAAATGTTAATAGGTATTAGACATCAATTAATAAATATTCCCCTAATTCCATTTTCTTTAGAGTTTTCTAAAGGATTTTTAGGGGGCATAATATTTGCACAATCTCCCATTTGAATGAAATTTCAAATATCAGATTTGCATCGAATTTTATCCGTAGCCATTGGACACCAATTAAGCAAAATTCCCTGAATTTCTATTTTTTAAGACCAAGTTAAAGCCTTAAATTCTAGACAGTTTCTATAATATAATCATGTAATGAATTTTGATAAAAACTAGAATTCGCGACATAAGTTTTAGTATCATTATATCTTGATTTTAATCTTTATAAGAGTATATAAAAGTGGTGAAAAACTGTTTAATTTTACCTATCCTGGGACGGGTATTCTTTTAGTGTGTATGTATGTATATGTAATATATATATATATATATATATATATAAAATCTCATTCGTAGGATACCCATTTCAGGACGGGTATAAGCAATAAATATAGCATTAGTTTTAAATTTTAATATTTTTTCTTTCTTTGGGGGGGGGGGGGCGGGAGGTATTGTACGGTTTCGCTGGCACTCACCTTAATGGTGAAGTTTACAAAACAATGTATCCACATTATTCACCATGTTACCTTGAATACATGTTCCATAATTCAAGATAAGTTAAATAGTTTAGGATTTTACTAAGCACAGACATTTTATTGACGCTCACACGTATACAAATCCTTTTATAAATGTATTAATATCACTTAAAATTTGATGTAGAACAATTCTTTTCTCTATTAAATTTTTTTGTATCTAACGTATTTTAAAATTTTTGGGGGTCGGGTGCAAGTTTGGGTGGACACACCTATTAAATCGTAAAGTTCACAAGAAAAATAATGTGCCCAGATTACTCACCGTATTGCCTAGAATATATATACCAAAATTAATACTCATCTATTCATTAGTTTAGGAGATTACCCTGTACATATATATACACATACTTAACACATATATGTATATATATTAGGAGATTCATCATTACAAAGACTTTCTGCTCATTAATACGTGATTTTTTTTTGCTTTGTACATAACTCATAAATGTACTGTAAATTTTTTTTCAAATTTATAATATTTACCAATAGTAATTTACTGGTTTTTCTTCTGAGGAAAAGATTTTATTTTTTCTTTAAAAATCCATGGGTTAAAGGACTTTTTCATAAATTACTCTTTGTTGCAATATTTGATTATAATAAACTTGTAAAGTTTGTAACTACTTTTGTTTTTATTATTACATTCTTTCCTATAATATATATATATATATATATATATATATATAATTACGCACACTTAGGAGTGAATGATTCATTATTAATATCACCTCCACTATTACTCACACTTAGACAGCAAAAGTCTTGTAAACATCTGATTCAACCAGACACGTTTTTACTGTTGATCTTTGTGTGATTTCTTTCTGTACTTCTTTGCATCAATCTCAAAGCTGTTAATAAATGATCCCTGTTGAGATCAAAAGTATTCACTCAAACACTGACACTGCATGGAACTCTCATTAATGGCTTTGAGCCTGATACCAATAATAATCAGATTACTGGTAAGAATTTACAGAAGACTCAACAGCAAAATTAAGTCTGTCCTCTATAGATATGTAGTGATATTTGCATGTGAGTGTGTTAGCATGACATGGGAACTAGATTAAAACTAATTTTCTATTAGAAGTTAAGTTAAGAATTTTAGCTGACGTGTTCAGGAAGTTGCGTCATGACAGGAAGTCTTGAATGATACTTAACAAAAGAGATAGAAAATCATTATCTTCTGCTGGCAGTTTGAATGGATTCAGATTTATTGTTTAGAGCTCTTTGTTTTGTTCCATCCTATAAGGGAGCAGGTGAGGAGGAACTCTGCAGTATACCATGTCATACAATTTGTAAACAGAAAGATCTGCACAAAAATCGTACAGGCGCAGAGTAAAAATTAAGTAAAGAGAAAGAGGTGCCACAACTTATTGAGCATACTATTGCCGTACATCAACAAAAGAGAGCTGTTAACTGGTTACATATATAAGATATAAATATGTTGCAAGAAAATTTGATTGTAATGCGCATACAATTTTTATATTTAATCCATTAAATGATGGCCGTTATTTATTATAAACCTGAACGTATATATTAAGATTCGTCCATTCCACCCATGCATTAACTATTTCAAACTTATACATGACATACCGATCTACAGACTGAGCCTTCTAATAAAGATGATTGAACTCTTCTAACATAAGATTCCATTAAGTAAGACGGAGAGATGCATCTAAAAAGTATCGATGAACACCGAAAGTAGATGATTAATACCAGAAATTATCAGCGTATCTGGATTACGATATCTAGACTTTAAATTTCGAGATTTTGTCTAAAATAAGAGTATTTTTCTAATGTCAAAATACTAATGTTATCCTCTTGGTATCAATATTAAAATGCTTTTATTTTTATTTTTTTAAATTGATATTCTTTGATCTGTCGGATTCTTGAAGTTTGACAGACAGCTTTGGATTTGACAAATCTATATTTTGATTACAGTATTGCTGGCTGTTTCTGTTTACAAAAAAACAACAACCAAAACTTTGCTTATTGAAAGACTTATAAACCGACACTTTAAGAATACATGTAAAACAAAGTTGAAAGTATAAACACTCCCGAGCAACACCGGGTCGGGACAGTTAGTCTAAATGGATAAAGGCGAAGTTTTTTTCATTTATCACACCTATATTAGCATCAAAACGACTCACTGTTATTTAAATCAATGACATAACATCGTCTTTAGACATAATATATATATATATATATATATATTAGTACAAAGCAAAAACTCGAACATATCTGTTTGTATGCCTGATTTCCATAACTATTTTTTTTTTTTTTAGTTCATAATATAAGTTAATGTTAGATGTTATTCATTCGTAATTTTATTCTCTTATTTTCCTATATATATATGCAATAGTTTAGGCGATATTAACAATAATTAAAGTGATCATCATAATCATATTCGGTTTAACGTGTTTCACATGCTGTCATGTGTTGGACAGCTTCTAGAAATTGACTTCCAAACTGACCTATCTCTGATCAGGTCTTTATTTATCCATTTTTCTCTCAAGTCCATCCTTATTACTTCCTCCCACATATTTTCTTGACTTTCCCCTGGAAACTGAACCTGCTACCATAACTGTTCTACATCTATTAACTTATTAAACTCTCCTCCATTCTTTCGTGGTTATACCATGAAACAAAGGATAAATTACTGAAACCGTTCTTAAAATATTACGTTCATTAATTTTCAAGAGAGGTAATTTAAATGAAAATTTAGTTTTTCAAATTACATTCGATTTATATCAAAGATATATAATGTAAGTAATACATTTAAAAAGAACACTTAAAGCTAGATTAATGGCCATCGGATGGTGGGTCGTTTTGTGTTTGTATCTAATCAAGAAAATATCTATTTATGGCCGCAATATCACTTCAAAACCATTTGACCGATTCTTACAATATTTGGAAAAGGCAAGACCACATAACATTTGGAATTTTTATTTATATTATACTCTGACTTGTATAATGTTAACCTCTTGACCGTTTGAGTATTTTTAGCCAATCTGTCACTGTTCAGAAATAATTCCATACCAAAGTACTAATTAATTCTACAGGTTGATAGTTGAAGTACTGATTTCTTTTTCAATTAATACTCACAATCTGAGTCTGTGAGCTGCCAAGATTCAATTTGACAATTGGTTGATACGATGGCCTTGCTCAGGAAATTGACTCCGGATTTCTGTTCTATTTCACACGTCTGGTTGATTATTTTGTCCCTGGAAAGTTAATTAGCAGGAAAACTCTGACTTTGGGTCCAGCCAGTCTGGAACTCAAAATGAACACAATATTCTTATTATAAGCAGAGTTTTAGCCTCTATGAGAAAAAAAACTGCCTTCTTTTTAGCTTTTTTAAAAGTAGTTAATCAAGCTCTTTTTTTTCTGGAGGAGATCATCATAATCATATTCGGTTTAACGTCTGTTTCACATGCTGGCATGTGTTGGACAGCTTTCAGAAATTGACTTTGAAACCAACCTATCTCTGCAAGATCTTTATTTATCCCTCTTTCTCTGAAGTTCATCATCATTTTCTCTCACATTTTCTTTGGCTTCCCCTGTTTAATCTATCCATAAGTGAAAATTTAAAAAAAAAAAAAAAAAAAAAAAAATGGGGGGTTTCGAAGGCAATCCAACCTTCAACAATTATGCACTTCTCTTTGCTCTCTGAAAATCAACTGACCCTCTTCAATTCAAAAAGTAGTTTTTATACTAACACCACCACCTATGCAAATTGACTACGAGTCGGAGCCATCTAGCTTTAGAGACAGCCAATCTGCAAAGGAAAGATAACTTAATTGACAACTTGACTGCTAGTGCCATCTTAATTAACAGATATTGCCACTAAGGCAAATTAAAGGCACACAGTACTATGAGAAATATCTGAGGGTAGACACTCTCAGTCATTCGTCTTTATTGTCACACAAGGCATTTTATCACACCCTGAGAACTGAACCTCCTACCTCAACTGTTTTACATTTATTAATAACTCTCCATTCTTTCGTGGTCATACCATCGAAGTCTCCTGTTCTACACACGTCTCCCTATACTGTCCAGATTTAATTTTCCCTTGAGATCGTCAGATTTAAGACATCTCTTTAAGACTCGCATTACACATCTATTGTATCATTCTCATATCATTTCTCTCCATGCAACGCATGTCCTCAACTATCACTGATCAGGGTTCACTTCCATACATAATCACACTGCGCATGCATGTACCTGATACTCTTCCCTTGGTCGACAATGGTAACGCTCTGCTGGTTAGTAGTGGCAGAAGTTCTCTGAAATTGCAGATTTTATTTCAAGACTTACAAACGGTTGTGCTATCTATTATTTCAAATGAAATAACCATATGTACATTATTGAAAGTCACCAAGATTTTAAGATTGATTAATGGTAGATTTACGGGTTTTATTGTTTATGCCCGTTGGCTCGGTAGCTGCTGATTCTTGCATGCCCATTCACATTCGAGCAATCTTTGCCTGTCCTCCCAAGTAACCTCTGCCCGTTAGCATAAACAATCGCTGCATTCATTAATCCTTTTACTTTTTTGTTGTCATTTTCTTTACTTCTTCACAAAGGCTTCATGTCTGTGGAACACATTTCTTCAGGACTGCTTCTCCACAGATTACAACTTGGCCGTCTTCAGAGCCAATGTCGACAGATTCCTATCTAGAACCGTATCAACAAATATTCAGACTTGATTCTGACAATCATTCTATCTCATTAACCCTTCTCCTCGAGTGAAATCTGGATTTGATAAATAGTGACTCCTATTCAGTAAAACAATGAAAATAAAAATATACATACTAAAATGCCCGGCCGAAGACAGGTAAAATTAATTCCTCAAACAGAACTAGTTTTGCACCACTTTTCTGTTCCCTTAGAAAGATTAAAATCATCTTATTATGATGCTAAACCTCATGTCTAGAATCCTTATTCTAATTTTGATCAAAGTTCATTACATAATTTTGATTCTAGAAAATTTCTAAAATTTAAGGCTTCAGTGTAAGAGGTCTTAACAAATGGAAATTCAGGGAATCTTGCTTAATTAGTGTCTAATGACTATGGATCAAATTCAATGCAAATCTGAAATATTTAAATTTTCAAATAGGAGGTTGTGCTCATTTTATGCCTCCTAAAAGCTCTTTAAAATACTCTAAAGAAGCTGAAATTTCGAGAATATTTAATTGATATCTAATATCTATTGTTAAAATTTCAAAAATCAGAGCCCCCCCCCCCCCTTTACGTCCTATGCATAAGACTAAATTAAACTAAATATAGTTCAAATTTGGACCGTTTATGCCTAGCAGCTATGTTCCAAAATTCCTAATGATCTGTTAATTAGTTTAGGAGTGAATCCTTTACATATAAAGTTAAGTATATTTATAACTTCTATCCAACCTTTTTCTACTTTCTCATGTTGATCACATCCATTCTTCTCTCCCTTTCTCCTCATATTCATCTCTTGTACAAAAGGTTTTAAAAAACTATTTACTTCGATATAGTTTCTGTTATTAAAGAAATAAAATCTACTGATGTCTTATTTTTGTACCAGTCTCTCCCTCCCTCCCCCTCTCTCTCTTATATATATATATATATATATATATATATATATATATTGCAGAAGCTTCGACGATATGTTGTGAGACTGACAATAAACTCTCAATGTCAGCAGAAGAATGATTCATTTCGTTAAAGAAGGAAATAGTTCAAAGTCTTTGTGTAAAATAGGCAGATTGTTCTTGTTTGATGGCTGCATGGACTGGCACATGGCATTCGACTTAGAGCACTGGCTCGTATTTCCAACTGAAATAACGTTAACGGATCAGTGTCCGGATATTGTCATTTGTTCCGTTAATTTGAAAAGTTTTTGTCAATGAATTAACGGTTCCATTTGAGAAAAATTTTGACTGAGCACACCGGTGCAAGTTGGAAATATATGAAGATTTACGAGAACGATGTGTAAGAAATGGCTGGGAAACCATTGTATTTCCTATCGAAGTCGGATGCCGAGGTTTTATTGCCAACTCCACCTCCGCGTTTTTGAATAATCTTAGTCTTTCTTCATCAGACAAAAAAAATACATAAAGAAAATACAAGGGTCTATCTTCATCAGTGGGGATATAGTAATCCCACAGTGACAACAATCCAACAAAGTCTGGTAATATCGTGAGATACTGCTGGGGTGCTCTCGGTTAGGGTAATGATGCTTTTGCCCCGAAACCATGCCTGAACCCAGAGTCATCATCTGATGAAGGCTTTGTTGGAAACAGTGCTGCTCTACAAGCAAGTTATTGTATAAACATTTTTATATGCTTAAAAATAGATGTCATAAGGATGATGAATGATAGCTTTATGATATCATCCTTAATAGTATATGGTTGTTGAACATATTTGATAGCATGAAGCACTTGGTGAATCTGCTAGTATATAATAGATTAAAAGAAAAATTAGGCACATTTCTTTTTTGGTATTCTGGTTCATCTTGCGTTAATTAAGGTTGAACAAGTTAATAAAGTGGAAATACTGAGAAACGTGGGAAAAGGTTGTTACTAATTAGTAATCATTGCGTTGTTTTCTTGCCAAATAAATGTTATTGTTTATTATGTTCAAGGAGCTGTATCTACCTGGCGTTGCCCAGGAGTTAGTTTAGCGCAAATAAATAATGTCTCGCATGAAACCGTTTGAAGGTACAAAGAGAAGCTTTATTGCCGAGCATACAAAACACAACAAAACGTAAATACAATATGGAAGAGTCACAGGCCAAGCAGACGAGAAGGGCAAATAACTCAGTCATACTGAGAGTTATCACCCCTGATTGATAACTCTATGCTCGTAACTTAATACTGGCATAGTTTCGTTTTTTTTTTTTTTTTTTTTTTTTTTTAAATTAAAAAAAAAAATTTCTAAAGAAAATGAATGTGGATGATGCTTTTGTGTGTTCTTGTAGTGATGAGCTTGAACTGACAAATCGGTAAGCAGGTCGATATAGAGAGAAGGGGACGCTGATTAATTGACAAATGCAGGAAGGAAAAAAAGTGTAATATCAGCCTTGTGTGTGACACCGACTGGAAGAAAATTAAATATTGTTGAAGGATTTAGAAAAGTTTTGTCTTAGTTTACACTATTGCAATTTTGATATTTAAAAAAAAAATTTTTTTCGATTGAATTATATTTTATTTATGATTAATGTGTAATTATTGAAGTTACGTTGAAGCAAGGAAAACATGCACACGTGAAATTCTCTTAATTTTATTAAGTTGGATTACATTTGCTTCAGGCATTTATTTATAAAAATAAGCCTTTATTTTTCTTCTAGTTACCAAAGGCCATAAGCGATTATCTTTTATGTTTTTTCTAGCTCTCCTAAACACTATCCCAATCTAATATTAAACTGTAACATTGTATAGGAAATTCTTTGATCCTCCACAGATTGGTGTTATCTTTATCGACAGAAACAGCTGTTCTTCCATTGACACAAGTAGTTGGCTCATTGGGTTGTGATGTCTAGTTGTGAAGCTGGAGTTTCTGTGTCTTCTTGTAGCTGCAGTAATGTAACAAAGTAAAATAAAAGCGCCAACATATATTTGCTCAATGGTGTCATGTTCGTAGAGTTGAGGGAGGGAAGCTTTTTGGAGATCGCCATTTTGTATTGGGGGTTGCTGCGTCAGTATTTATCCTACTGGCCTTTTTTCCTATGAAAAAAGGGGTCACCAAGTTTTCGGTTAAAAGGACAAATTTCTCTACAATTTAAACTAATTTTATTCAACACAAAACATAGTCTGGAAAGTGTTATGAAAACAGGAATACAAAATAGGTTCAGTAAGGAGACATGCAGAAGTAAGATTAAGTTCAGGTCTTTTACTTTGCCTCTCGCCAGGACTTGGGCAAGAGGCGAGCAAAGGATATGACAGATATGACATCTTGTCCACACGGTGTTCAAAGTCTGACTGTTTGGTCAGAAATGCAAGTTCGCCTCCTACACAAACAGTGTTCCCATAAAACAATGTAGATATCACTCCACGAGTGAGAACCTGCAAGTGCAAAAGAAAATAGATTAAAATTATCTAACTGTTACATTTTCTTCGATATTTTATTCTTTGCTTACATTACATAAATTAATGTAATGGATTTAACATGGTTGGAACTTTTTCTTATTCCATAGTCTGTGTCAACAGCCATTATGACATTTATACTCCAACTATTGTTGAGGTTCGGTGTCTTCTAGTTGTTTTTCTACGTCATCAAATGATAAATAAGCTACAAATGAGGGGGGAATTAAAAAAAAAGAAAGTTTTTAGGTTAGAGAATGAATCTCTTTTCATCTTTGCACATCTGTTGTATGGTTCATTACCGTTAAGATATCAAACGCCAACTTGAGGTTAGAATGGATGAACAAGTTATAGGCACCAAGATGGGCGAGTCAGTCAGAATGAGTTATATCCTTATTGGAATGGGAGGGCGAAGGCAAAATGCTTTGTTTCAGTTTCCCCGGAAATTGGGGAGGGGCAGACCCGTAGGAAGATATTTTGATGCTCAAGTTCTCCAGTTCCAACCATTTTTCTCGATTCCTTCCTTTCCATTTTTAAGTACCTTTTTCCTTGGCAAATTGAATCCTCTTCTTGTTGGTTATTTCGTAAAATTTCTACCACATTGTAGTATTTAGATTATTTGGACTACTGTTCTCGTCTTGGATGTTATTCTCACAACGTTTCGGCCAATGTAATCCCCGACCTTCTTCAGGTACATTTTGTCCAACTTAGGAAACATTCTTTTTTTTTTCTTTTTTTTCTATGGAAATCACTTCGGACAAGGCATAAAGCCACTTAATGTAAGGAGCTAACAAGAACGAAAGATGATTATCACAAAGACAGAAGATGCCTATTGATCTTAGTCTTCAAAAGACCAAGGCTATAGGTAGGAGAAAAAAACAATCAACAGGAAGAGAGTTCCACAAGCCTGCAGTGCTTGGAAAGAAGCTACTGGAAGAAGCTGTATTACAATGAGGTATAAAAACAGCGAATTGATGGACCACAGGTCATATGAGTCAAATGAGCTGGAACAAAAAAAGCAGGGACTAGATCAAACAATTCCAAAGAACACATGCTATAATAATATTTATAGAAAAGACTGAAACTAGCAACATCACGTCCGTGAGAGAGAGGGTGAAGAGAAGAAGAAAGGGTGGGCGCCCAATCAAATTACGGATACGTTTCTGAACCTTGTCAAGAACCTTCAAATGGGACAGAGATTCACCAGCCAAAATATGACAACAGTACTCCGTTCTACCATATTGTTGGCACCTTTTTCAGAAATTTTTTTTTTTTTGTGTGTGCGTTTCTTTAGATCGAGAATGACAGACTTGGCTTATTGTGTTTGAAACTCAGTTTAGTTTATAAGAATTATTGGTCTCTTTATTGTTTTTACACAACCCAAAAAATAAAAAATATAAATCGTACATATAAAACTATAAACCGTGTCAAGACTTCATATTTTTACTTAAAAAAAATCATGGTTTAGCAAAAGTTTTTTTAAATAAGTTAGTTATAGCAATTTGAATCGTACACACAAACCGATGAATAAAATGTAGCCATTTTGAAAATAAATAAAATATGTTCGATGATAATAATCAAGACACTAAGGGATATAGGATATAACTATAAAATCATAATATGCTATCAAAAGAGATAATCTTCTCAACCAACTACCCCCCCCCCCCCCCTCCTTCTTCATTTTTAAAAAAGATGACCAGAAGTGGATTGAATTGCTGGGGGAAACCGAGTACAATCTTGGTGGGTCACAGTCTGTAAGCTAATGTGGCATTGGCACGTTGATAGACTGTTAACTTTAACTTTATGTTTATCACACCTCTGATGATGGTTGAGGTCTGAGGAAACTATGGCTTTTTATTTATTTTTTTAAAACTAGATATTCTCCAGTAAACTGACCTTGTGCCAAACCTGCTCTTGTGGAAAGACTAGGAAATATCCCTTCTTTAATACATTACACTATTCACTGTGGATTTTTTTGTATTATAAAGATGTATTTATAGTCTTTACTTTGCTTTATATAGAAAAGCTAAATATAGCCTTGTGCAAAAGTTGTCACAAGAGCATATAGACATTTTCTTTAAACTGAAATCGCAACCGGCTGTCTTTTTATACACTGTATTCAACCTAGATGCATATATTTACAGTGTATGTCTATAAAAGAACATCTATATATAAAATTGTGATGTCTATCATTCAAATGCTCGACTATGACCCGATTTTGACAATTAAAATTTTAAAAGATATAACTCTGACCATAACATCTTCTTTTGCTAGTAATGTTTGAAAATAAGCTTTTACACTTAAAATACTGTGTAGCAGTATTGTTCAACCCAAAATGATCATGTGCTGTCATTATTAATACCTCTATTGCTGACCTGTCTGATCCTTCATAACCTCCAAACTCACATGGTCATGTATTCTTTTGGCTTGTCCTTGAATCCCTTCAAACCCAATATATCCAAAAAGGGAAATAAAAATGTTACTAACATATACAGATATCTTGTGAGATTTTAAGTTGTACTTAAATAGCATTTAAGCTGACATATCAAACTTTGATTCTGGCTAGCGAATTTCCATCTGTTATTGTTGTATCATGTTATTAGCAATATAATAAAAAAAACTTTAATACAGTTTATTTAAAAAATTATGTTCCACCCAGACTACTGGTAATATTGAAACATGTTTGGAGGTACAAAATTTATATATGCTTTTGAAAATGATTCGCGGAAAACTCTTTGACCCCCCCCCCCCCCGATTTGTTTTTTTTTTTTAATCCCACAACTATTCAATTAACATTCATTTTAATCACGTATTAGTATTCCCTGGCACTTCAATTTCCCCCTTAGCTCTTAATTTTCGCTAATATTATTGATTTATTTGTACTATCGGTTTCTCCTGAAAAGATGATAGTCGAAAGAGCTCTAGAGTTTTCTGCAAATCATTTTCAAAAGCATATGTATAAGTAGATAAGTGATAAAAATAAAAATTGGGTAAAATGCAACATTTATTAAATCATCAATTGTTCAGAACAAGGGATATATATTAGGAAAACTTTTTCATTCATTAAACCATGACTTTTCAAAGATGTAGTCTTATCGCCAGAGGAAGTTCGACAAATAAGTCGGTAAAATAAAATTTACTATAATGCCAACATCTGAAAAAGTAAAAATATAAAAGAATGTAAAAGATATAAAAGTAAAAAAAATCACTGTAGAAGAGGTGTATAGTTTGTATTGCATTTTACCTAATTTTTATTCTCATCACTTATCTACTTATACTATTGCTCTATTTCCTATATCGAGCATTCACTATTCAAGATAGGATATAATTTAAAGATATAATTTTTATCTTTATTTTCCCATGTGTGTATTAAAAGATATTTTAATTTAACAAAAATATTGATTCCAAATCTATATAATATGCTATGGTAATTACATGATCGTACGTAGGTTATCACCCTACACTTTTTTTTTTTTTTTTTTTTTTTTTTGCAAAGATGGGACCCTACGATTGCCAAAGATGCAATGTTAAGAAAGTAAATTTTTAAATTTTATCTGATATCGCTGTTGTATCGAATGTGAAACTCTAACTAAAATACACTTTTTTGACCTTTAGCCTAGCATCAAAGTGCAGGATCTGTTCTGTCATAAGATGGTACAATAATATCATTGTGTCTGCGTTCACATAGAATGGAAATATGTCAAAAACTCCTCCAAGGATTTTGGAGATAGACCCCCATAACCAGATATATTTTAAAACCACATTAACCAGAGTACTTAGATAAGTATGTTTCAGTTTGAACAGCTTCAGGCTGCCGCACTCAATACATACCTGGACTCGATGCCCAAAGCAGCAAATTATATGAGCAATAGCAACAGCTCTATGAATCTGACCCCTTTGCTGAAAGTACCATCGAAGTAGGCTGACCTCTTTATCAGAAGGCCGACAACGGAAATGGCAAAATCTGTTGGAGAAAACCGATATGATGAAGAATAGTCAAATGGCATGGGAGTCTAATCTGGAAAATCAGCAACGACCCATCAACTTCAATGCAACAGCACTACACCATCACTGCCAACCAAGTTGCACATCAGTTGTTACTCAACGAGAAGTGCACTACCAAACAGCAAAGACCAAACATAGACTGACTTTAATATTCCCAGAGCACTGGAATGACTAAACCGTTCTTACTTAAAGAGTTCGATATCACCATGAGTCGAGATTATATTTTCACAGAGGAGATCAAACACTTTGGACCTTTAACACGAAAACCAAAAATCGGGAGAAAAAGCAAAATCATCGCTCTTCTCAAACCTGGTGAAGATCCAGCGCATGCAAAGAGTTTCCGCCTGATCTTCCTGCTATGCCACTTGTTTAAGCTGTTTGAGCGCTTATCCTCAACAGATTAGCCTCAGTTGCTGAACCAGTGATCATCCCCCAACAAACAGTATTCCGTCCTGGAAAATCCACAACGAGCCAACTCCTGAATCTCACTCAGCACATCGAAGATTGGTTTAAGAAAGGACTGGTAACGGAAGCCGTCTTTGTTGATCTGTCTGCACACATGACACTGTAAACCACCGCCTCCTCCTGGAAAAGATCTTGGAGCTGACGAAAGAACTGGCACTCACAGACCTAATCAGAGCCATCTTAAAAGACAAGTGCTTTTATGTTACCCTAAACAACGGAGTCGCTGGTGCCGACAAAAGAATGGCTTACCTCAAAGTAGAGTGCTGGATCCATTACTGTACAACATCTATACTAATGACCAATCATTGAAACAGAACACTGAGCGGTTCATCTATGCTGACAACTTTTGTGTAGCCTCCCAAGAGAGTACGTTTGAGTCAGTAGAAACAAACCTCAACTCAGCCTTAGATGAGCTACTCCTCGACTATGAGAGTAACCACCTGCATGCAAACCCTGCAAAAACTCAAGTGTGCTCGTTTCATCTTCAGAACCGAGAAGCCAACCGACCCCTAAACATCACGTGGTCTGGAATACAACTTGAGAATCGCACTGACCCTGTCTATCTTGGCGTAATCCTGGACCGCACCCTCTCATTCAGGGAACATGTAAAGAAGACAAAAATGAAAGTCAGCTCCCGGAACAACATCCTACGGAAAATGATCAACTCCAAGTGGGGAGCCACAACACACACACTAAGATGTACTGCCTTAGTCATGTGCTATTCCTCTGCGGAGTATGCTTGTCTTGTTTAGGAGAGATCAATGCATGCCAAAAACCCAGACTCAGCATTGAACAACACCTGTCGCTTGATCACTGGCTGCCTGAAGCCCATCAACCTGAACAAACTGCATTTTCTTACTGGCATTGCCCCTTCAGATGTGAGACGGGAAGTTGCCAGCCGAGTAGATCACAAAGGCTATCAGTGATGAGCGCCATCTCCTTCATGGACGTGAACCAATGGTCCAACGACTGAAGTCAAGGAGAAGCATCCTCAGCCATGTCGAACCCCTAAGAACATCTCAGGAAGAGACCAGACTACAGCTGTGGACCAGACAGCTAGAAGATGACCACCACCCCCTACTCATAATGACATGGGAATCCCTTTTTCTGGTGAACTCCCTCCAGGTTCAGAGTCACCCTGGCTCCAGTGGAAAATACTAAACTGCCTGAGAACGGGAATGGGACGATCAAAAGTTGCTATGAGTAGATGAGGCTACAAAACTGACCCAACCATTTGTGAATGTGGAGAGGAGGACCATAAGATGCAACACTGCCTGGTCTGCTCCTTACTGCCCAACCGGTGTAGCTTGAAAGATCTTGCAGAGTACGACAATAATGCAAAGGACTGCGTAAAAAAGTGGGAAACTGTCGTATGACCACATGCTTCAAAGACATGCAAAGAAGAAGAACTGAAATATAATTGCATATTTTTAATGAGTAAGAGAGTGAGGGAGCACAAGAGAGAGGGAGAGGGAGCAAAAAGGAGAGAGAAGGGGAGAAAAGGCGAGAGAAGGAGTCAGAGAGAGAGGGAGATGTAGAGAGAGCAAGAAAAAAGAGATAGAAAAATGTATGTGCGTATGTGATGGAACGAAAGTAAATTGAGAGAAAAATTACGTCGCAATGGGAAAGAAAGAAAGAGAGGAGAGAAAGAAAAGAGAAGGAAAGAGTGGGAGAAGAGAGAGAAGGCGAAAGGGACAATAGAGAGAGGGAGAAAGAGAGGAAGAGGGAGATCGAGGGAAAGAGAACGTTGCAACTGTTCATCGTTTGTGGACTGCATAAAAAGTGTGAAACTGTTATGCTTCAAAGATAACCAAGAAGTTTGAACAGAGTTGGTACAATAATATTGTGTAGCGGACGTTCATAGATTGGAAATATTTTTTTAAGCACAGCAGCAATATACAACAGATGAAGGATACAACTGTGGAATTTCCATGGGTCCCACTAGTGATATATAATTCCAAATAAAAATCCCCCTCAGAAGGGGTTACAAGTCTCCTACAGATGGTGGTACTGTATTTTGTTCTCAAACAGATGAGGATTCCAAACTCTCTTCAAGCACATTTTTAAAATTAGCTAGTGATGCTAGCGGACAGTCGAACATGACACATTGTTTTTGTGCCAAATCTTCGGTGTCTTGATGTGGATCCAATTCAATTGTCTATTTCAGAAGTTTTTCGTTCAGAGTGAGTCTCCTTCCGTAGTCGGATATGTTTACACTTTCCATTTAAAAAAAAAAAAAAAAGTTTTTAGATCACAGCTAGAATCCGTATATATGCTGCACATGTTTTCAAATAGCACTGTAGCTGGATTACGTTTTTTGTTTTTTTTTATAATTCTTTCAGTAAGAAATGGTAAACATATTGCTTTTTGAAGTTATACACCATGAAATGAAACTCTGAAAGGCACTGTAAATGATGTTCTGTTAAATAGAAAAGATGAAACTAGTTCAGTAGTCTCCTACTCTGATGATTTGACAATGGTTGCTCCAAATCTCTAGGTTGATACGCTCGCTGTGTCTAGCCACACTTACGATGAATGACTTTTTTTTTTTTTTAACTAGGGATGGGGCATCCAACCGAGAAATTTTGGGGGGGATTCTAAACGTCCTTTTAAGCATAATTATTTGTATCTCTTGCACTTGGCTCACCGGATATATTCGCCTGGTAGTTTAAAAAATTCTTTTTCATCAGTCCGGTTCTCTTATGATGGAATAATGTAGATCTTCCTAAGATTCCAGTTTCTTTTCATGTCATACATAAGACCTTGGTATTTAGTTATCTTCTCCCTCTCAGCTCTGTTTAAGCCGTCATCATTAGGGACACTGGCTTTAACTAGGGTAGCTACTTTCTTCCTCTTGTCCCATATCACCATGTCAACAGGTTCGTTTTCTAGGTGTGTGTGTGATAAATAAACAATTCCTTTATATAGTTCAGATTGATTCTTATAAGAATCAATTTCCAAAGCAAAATGAAGCTCAATATTTAAACCTTTACAGAGTTACTTGAAAAATTGCAATAGAGCTTGGATTTAATTAAGTATGCTCTGAAATTTTCTCTAGAAACATGTGTAAGGTTTTGGTTTGCTCTGAAATTAGCATTAAATCACAATATGACATAACTTTGAGCTATCATTTTATATATACTAACAGGAAGACCCGAAACCCTCTTTCCTTTTTGTACACTATTAGGTTTTACATTTTATAAATACAATTTTTGGGGTGGGGTCGAGGATGTATTCAGCATCGGTAGGAGGGAGTGTAAATAAAGTGACATTACTTGAAATAGATTTTGGTAATTTTGTAGTCTTTAACCCGTTCAAGGCACACCCACACTCATGTACATGCATATATATATATATATATATATATATATATATATATATATATATATATATATGTTCCTGACACACATATGTAAATTTAGTCATCTGCAAGTATATAAACGGTTTCATGAAATATCTCTTACTCATAACGGTTGGTTCAAAGATAATTTAGAATTTTGTGGTTAAGTCTTATTTCCTGCATGTTTTAAGTGAAAGCTTTAAATTTCAATTCTCACACTTCACTGTCCACTCTTATTCACAATTCCATACTTAGTGATTATAAGACTTGTTTTGCCCCATCAAAAAATGTTTTTTTAGCATTTAAAAATTTCATATCTCGAAAGATTAGAGCTAATATTTCCACATTTTAATTTTTATCTTTATAGTGATTTATAGTTTTTAATCTTTTTAATGGTCGAACGATAGTTTTTTAGGCTCTGAGAGGAATACTCCCATGGTTGTAGGTGTTCCTCTGAGGGACACAATTATGATTGACTTGCAGGCCTACCCGGCGTTGTCTGGGGGAAAAAAATGTAACATTTTTATTAAAACTATCTTTCTTGTTCATTCTCTCCCGTTTTCCTCCCCCATTTCTCTTCTGCCCAGCCCATTCCTCTCTAGTTGGACACACGCATACACACAGACAATCCTCTTTTATATAATAGATTCCTTGAGAAATAAGTCGGCATTTTCTTTCCAAATTAGTACATAAAATGGCTGACCCCTCCCCCAACAAAACCCGGCCCAGTTTACCCCCCAATGAATGAATATATTTTAACTTTTTAAAATATTATTCATTCAGGGCAACGCCGATCAAAAAAAAAAATACCAACTTTGTTGGTGTTTGTTTTGTAGATTTTTTTCTTTTAACTGGGCATACAGACTCACATACACACAGACAACTGCCAGATGGGGTTCCTAATTTACATTTTTGTTGAAACATATTTAGTCAGGATACCCCTTGCTATCATAAAATATTGAAGATACTTCGAGGTCCAAGTCGGTCATCAGTGATACTCTAATTTTACTTTGTGTGTTTTTAGATCATCAAACTCTCTCCACCAGAAATCCAAGCATAGAAACAATCTAATATACTGGATGCTTTAATGCAATACTCACAATAAGTTTGAAAAAAAATATGAAAGTAAAGTAACAAAATCACAACATTATTGTATGTTACTTTTTAAGTGATTTACCCATTGGTTTAGTCTATTTAAATTTCAATGGTAATTTTTGTTTTGGTTATTTATGTACTTGTATATTTATCTATATTTTATTTATTATTGAATTGTGGAAGACATTTAATGTTAATGCCGATTCTATTATTGTCAGGCTGTTCTTTTTAATGTATATTGCTTCTACGATTTTAAAATGTTGTGTACAGTATTTTGGGTTTTGTTTCCATATTTTGACTGCACATTTTTGTTATTGAAAAAAACATTTTTTTTATTGAAAAAAACATTTTTTTTTAATATCTTTTTTCATACTTGTTAACCCTTTTGTAAATTATGAACCAGACTTTCTTCACTCATTATGGTAGACTATTATTATTCCACTATCCAACTAGGTACTGCATTTACCACCCACAAGTAGTTGATTTAAGTAACTTAGACATTATTGTTCATCGCTTTTTCAGCAAATTTTGTTTTAATCTTTCTACATGTAAGTGAAACGTCTCTGGATGATTTTATACAACACTATGCGGTGAGGTGGGGGTAACACCTGGGTATTTCATCCAGGTGTAACGGTTTTATTTATTTACTATTTATATTTTTTATTTTTAAATTCTCCCCACCCTCTGATCTTGTTGAATTATTGTTTTACAAGTCTTCCAGAACACAACCGGGTAAAATACAAATGTCCAAAATGAGTTGGTGGTCTTAACACCCCCATAAAATCAGGTTATCTGACCTCTACAATTTTTCCTCTTCTGAATTCCTAATTTGGTAAAAGATCAGAATTTCTAGAATTCCACTGGATGGGGGTGGAGGGATTTGTGTTCTCTTTTTCTCGTCTTGCTCTTTTTCTTAACTATTGCCTCTGGTTCAGCTATTTCATGTCTTAGAGGAAATATATATATATATATATATATATATATATATATATATATATATATATATATAATTTTCAATACAAATAAAGTTGACTTATTTGTCGCACTGACATTGATATTAAGAGCCCACTTTTCTATTTAAAACTGAAAAAAACAATTTCCTAATATACTCGTTTGTGGATATGTGAGCGACTTACAAAAGGAAAACTAATTTGCATATTCTTTTAAAAAACGAACTCTCATTAATTCACTATTCGTTAAACGAAACCAATCATCCAATAAAACATTAATTAAAAAATTAATGTTTTATTGGATGATTGGTTTCGTTTAACTATTACACACAGTTCTATTCATGCATATTTTCTATATTGTGCATAATTGCGTAGCATTGTTCTAACACACACGTGTATGTATTTATATATATATATATACTTCTATGTACATGATAATCTCCTAAATTAATGACCGGATTATTGTTAATTTTGGAATATTTATTCTAGGCAACACTCAAAAACGAGGGCACATTATTTTTTTTGTAAACTTTACCATTTAGGGATGACCCCCCCCCCCCCCCAATTAAAAAAATAAGTTGAATGTAGAAAGTTTAATAGAGAAAATAATTACTTTCCAACAAATTTTTAGTTATATTAAGTAATACATTTTTAAAAGGATCAATATGTATGTGCTTGATAAAATCCTAAACTATTGAACATATTATGAAATATGTATTTGAGGCAAAAAAAAAAATGTACCCATAGTACGATGAGTACCATGTGCACATTTTAAAAAATAATTTTGTAAAAACTTTACCATTTTAGGGGTGTCACCGAAACTGTACCATAACCCCCAAAGAAAAAAAAATACATTAAAATGTAAAAATAATGCTATATTTATTGCTTATACTAAGCATGTGATGGATATTCTACTAGTATATATATATATATATATATATATATATATATATATGATTATTTTTTATTTACAGACATGTACAAAATCTGCGACACTGGCATGTCGGTGTTATCGATCAACAGCTGTTGTAAACTGAGATCTCATCAGGCAGTTAAAATCCGATAAAATCTCAGGTAAAGATCGGATTTTAACTCTGCTTGATGAGATCTCAGTTTATAACAACTGTTGATCGATAACATCGACATGCCAGTGTCACAGATTTTGTACATGTCTGTATAAATAAAAATAAGCTTTATTTGATATTGAGCACATTTTATAAGCCAGGTTGAAATTCTTTGGATTCCTATCCTGTGGATGTTTACCTTGCCTGGATTATATATATATATATATATATATAATAATTATTTTTTATCTAAAAACACTAGTGTTTCATGCTATATGCAATCATCAGTGTAGGAAATGTGAATAACTGCTAGTCTAAAGGATTCGAACACAGTCACCTTTGACTCTGCAGGCTGAGCTATTACCCTCAGGCCACCATCAATCAATTGGAGAAAGATATAAACAAGAAAGCCACAAAATGTTTAGAAAATTGCTAAAGAAAGATGCTTGGTGGTGTTTAAAATGTTTTAGTTCTCATAAACAAGTTTAATTTTAACTTTAGCCAGATGTAGGGTTAGGTCTTCATTCGTCTGTTGGATTGTATAGATTACTAAATTTTATAAATGCCCCCCCCCCCCTTTTTTTGTTGTTGAGAATAACTTTAAAATTGTTCATTCCTCTTTAGGGTTATGTAACCGTTGACATTTCTGAGATGAGCTATTTCTATTTACACCTATATGATAAAACTGAATACCTGCCCCAGGACGGATAAAATTAATCCCGAGAACAGTTTTGCACCACTTTTATCTGTTACGAAGATTAAAATAAAGATATAGTGACATAAAACCTTATGACTAGAATCCTTATTTCAATTTTGATCAAAATCCATTACATAATTTCGATTCTAGAAAATGTCTAAAAGTTAAGGCTTAAGCGTCTTAAGAAGAAATTGAATTTCAGGGAACATTGTATCTAATGACTATGAATCAAATTCAATGCAAATCTGAAATATTTGAATCTTCAAGTAAGAGGTTGTGCTCATATTATGCCCCTACAAAACTTTTGAAATACTCCAGAGAAACTGAAATTTGCGGAAGACTTAGTAAATTATGTCTACCTATTAAGATTTAACAAAAAAGTCAAATATCTACATTTTTATAAAAGTCTTTTACTCCATTTGCATGAAACTAAATATATCCCACATTTGGACCCCTTACGCATGGCAGCTGTCTTTTAAAATTTATAATGATTGGTTAATTAATTCAATTAAACTTCACAAAGGAGGGAGACATGCGATAGCTGTTTTCAAATGTATTATTTCGTACCATGTTTATTTCGTTACTGAAAAAACAAAATTAAAATAAAGTATTTATGGTATTTAAATTGCAATATTTTGTACTATTTATAAAACGTCTTATTCATTTTATTGCAATATCCATGTTTTTTGGTTGTTTTTTTTTGTTTTTAATGACCTATTTACATTTTTTTGAGGGGATGGGGAGATAATTCAATGAAGGAATATATTTAAGTACTTGTATGGACGGTATATGATGTGAATCTGTTGACATTGGACTTAAAGACGACCATGTTAAAATCTGCAAGGAAGCAGTTCCGCAGCAATGGGAAGCTTGTGCGAAGAAGCTGTTTGTAGAAAATTTGCCTGATGCTAGGCACACGGAGAAAGGAAAGTTTTTATTTTTGTTGTAGTGACAAAACAAATTTTAAAAATTTTTTAAAAATTTTAAAAACGAGTCACCGCTTATCAAGGCCTGCGGGCCACTCTAGGATAATGGTTATAAATCCAAAATGGCAGCCAATTTCACATTTTTTTTGTAACTGCATCCATAAGTCGAAGCAGGTTTTTAAACGGATTTCTAAGGCAGTTTAACTTATGAATGAAACAATATGGTATTGTTTCGCTTATTGTGTCTTTGATTTTTATATTTGCCCAACACAAGAGTTTATCTTATATATAAAATAGTCAGTTTTTCCTCCGGTATCTTTGTGACTAATAGTTTCTCTTAATACAAGGTACATAATCAAATCTGTTCATCAGTTATATAAGACAAATATTGGTCTGTGTTAAAAAATAAAACTTGTATTTCTGATCGATTTTAAATATTTAATCCTGAGCAATATTTTATTTTTGATGAATCATAAATAGAGCTTTTTCCCTCAAACTCAAGTCTTAACACTAATACCTATAACATCGATACAAATTTAATAATGGACAATTTTCCTGATAATTGTAAAGAGCGACAGGGAGGGGGATAAAGAAAAAGTAAAGAAGGGAGAAAGAAAGTCAACTGTTCTTAGTTTATATAATTAATAGTGTCACCTTTTTCTAATTGCTAAGGTGACTCAATCGGTTAGTGCATCGTTCCTACAGAGGTTGCGAGTTCAAACTCCGAGGCATAATTTTTTTTATTATTGATTTTTCTCCCCAAATAACTTAAAACGTTTTAAATTAATGTATTTAGCAGATTGTTGTTATTTTTTGTAATTTACCTAAATTAGGATCCTAGGCATGCTGGTTAGCCCTGCTAGTTATGAATGAATAAGACCACTTAAGACATTTTGATGAATACTTCATTCATGATCAGAGAATTCATCAATTTAATTGTTACAGTAAAAGCAATAAAAATGAGTCTTGAATCAATGAATAAAAAAAAAGAAACAAAGAATTTTCACTATTACAATTTTCTTATTAGATCATCTTTGAGTTGAATCTCCAATGTATAAGTTTACTGATTTTTTTTAATGGGATGAAACTAATACTCTGGTTGTCTTAGGCAATACCTAACATATCATTTTGGTGCTAAATCTTTCAGGCTTGACATTTTTATGTCTATCTTTTTGTTCAAATCTGTTCCATATAGTTCAGATAATAAAGTGAAAAGGACAGAATAGGAAAGGTTAAGTTGTGTGTGGCGGCATTTGTTCATTAAAGCACGTTTAATTGAATAAGATAAGCATTCTCTGTCTATGTCTACCTTGTATATATCTAAGTCAATGTTTGTTTGTGTGTTATAAAAATCGATATGTTAAAACATTAAAATTTCAATGTGGGTTAAATTTTTTGAATAATCTAAAGACACCATTGAAATTTTCCTTCGGTTCCATCTGTGCTCAGTGGGGGCAATTATCAGTTATAACTGAAATATATTAGAACATAAAGAAACGAAGTTGATTTAAAAAAACAACCTTTTCTTTGTTTCATAAAACACAAAAATGAAATTAAAAATAAAGAATATCTCAGTGATATACTATTTTTAAGTTTTAAACATTTAAATAGTTATTTTTATTGATATTTTTAATATTTGAAATAATTGTTTCGATTCATTGAATCCGTTTTCCATTTTATGATTTCCAACTGACCTTGCTATCTCAACTCTTCTACATCTATTAACGCAATCACTCTGATCCATTCTTTGAATGTGACCAAACCAAATGACGTCTCAAAATTATGGTGTCATCCATCAAATCAGAGAAAGGAGGGGAGAGAAGAACCTTTTATCTAAACGTCTAGCCTCTAAAACTAATGTTGCTTGCTTGTTTGCACATTGAATACTTTAGATGGCGGGATGAAGAGCCAATGAGTGGTGGTAGGAAGGAACTAGAGGAAGTAGTTTTGCGCTTTATCTTTTGCCAATGAATTTGATTTTGATTTAGTAGCAGCAGCAGTAACATCTCCTTCCTGAGAAAGACTTCATGCCAATCAGATAATCCTGAGGCAAAATCTACATGGATTCTGCACGGAAGTCCAATTCGCGCAACCGCATAATGACAATAGAGGAATGATGTAAATAAATAACCTAAATGAAAAAGAAACTTGAAAATTACATAACATTATGAAAATGATAATATAGGGCTCAGGGCTGGGAGCACGAGTACACTGGTACCATTAAAGGCTCTAAGTATAATAAAACTGATGATCTTGCTTGCTTAATGTGTTAACCCTTAAATGCTTCCGTAACCTGCGCGAACGTTGACGATGCAAAGTCACGGAAACATGGTGCGTCAGCTATAAGAGTAGTACCGCATCAGGATCTCTTCTAACGTACAATGTTAGCCCATTATATGTAATCTCTCTCTCTCTCTCCCATTAAATTGAAAGCAGGTGTTAACTTTATTCTCTAACTCTCTGAACCTACTTTTAAAATATCTATTTACCTTCACAATCAGTTAATGGCACTAAATGTATACACTAATGTATCAACTTGACTCAACGGGTAAATGCTAGTATAGTTTTGATTTAAACAGGGTTGTGAGTTCTTTTTAGCGGAATTACACCTTTTTTTTTTTTAATCCAGAGAAAAGCGTATTTCTGCTTAAATCGCTAGAGCCTCTCGTGGGTATGAGTTGTCCGCTTTTTAATTGAAATCCATTTTTTTTTTTTCTTTTCATTTTTCTTTTCTGTTTTAAATAAGAAAAGGATGATTTTCCCTCTTATGACAATTTTCTCTGAAAATGTTAATTTTGGCATGAGGCTAAGATTTTAAACAGTTGATAAATGGGGTAGGGGAGTTAGATATTTGTTTCATCAAAGAATAACTTTCTGTCTTCTCACATGCACGCTCGGTATCTTTCTTTGAATTTTGATTAGAGTTGTTTAGGAAAAAAGTAAAAATTTTTATGAGCTGCCCTCTCTCCACACATATAAGGAGCCGTGACCCCATGGGTTGGGAATTTAATTACGATTTCAGCTTTTTTTTTTGTCATTGGCTACTCACATTCCTGTTTGACATTCTTATAAACAATTGCTCTCAATGTTCAGGCTCAGTTATCTTCAACGACAATCATTTTTAAACATTAGTTTCTAAAAACGTGAGTCTTATTGGAAAATGTTGTCTTACTTCAGAAAATAAGTACAGGGCACACCTTCCCCTAAAAAAAATACCACTCATGGAATCGTCAATATAATTCAATCCTTTCTGCAATCCTAATACAAATAAAGGTACAAATAAACTTCAGTCTAAAACTGACTTGTCCACCAAGTTTCAGTCATGAATGTCGAACAGTCTTGTCTTATCGCTGTTCAATATGCCGGAACACTTTAGTCATCGTCTCATCAGTAGAAGGAGTGATCATGAATGGGCTTCACACTCATTAAACTTTACCCCCCCCCCCCGCTCCATTTTTATCTGTGGGGTTATCTCAGATAATATCTACTAAAACAATCCTCAGACTATTTATAAACTGAAGAGTCATCACAGCCAAAATTAGGACAGTGCCAAGAGAGGAATGTCAGAGTTATTGATAATTTTTTATGTTGTATCCAGGTGGGCTTGCAATGCAGAGATGCGCAATTAAAAAAACTGTTGAATATTCATAACTGAAACTTGGTGGACAAGTCAGACATAGACTGAAATTTAGTTGTACCAAATATGTTTGGATTGCAGAAAGGATTGTGGATTTTATAAACGATTCCTTAAGTGGTATTTGTTTGGGTTGCTCTGTATATTAAAAAAGGGTTTTATCTCATTTCAAATGCAAAAAAAAAAAAAAAAAAAAAAATTCTAAAAGAAAGTCATTTTAGGAGACGATCACATATTTAATCCTCAACACTATTTAGCTCAAATTGGCCTTTTCTTTTGCAAATAGGCTTAAATGCCTCGGAATTTCCATGAAGATCGACCAAGGGGAAGGGTTATATTTATTATGGGGGTTGGCATCGGTCTTTATGACTATGAATCATATGAGAAGTTCCTATTAGATTTATCCCCCATTCCTCTCCCCTACATTTTCTTTTAAATAGTACACCATTGTGAATGGTACACTAAGATAAGTCTGACATCTTTTTGTTTTGTTGAGACACTCTTCCTTTTCTTGGCTTGAGTAGGGGTGGAGGGCGGTTCTTTTAGTTATTCAGAAAACTAGTAAAGGCTTTTAGGAAGGAACCCCCCCCCCCACACACACAAACCTCTCTTTTAAAAGCTACCTGTTCAAGAAACATTCTTTCTGTATTCATTTCTTCATTTTGGTCATTAGCAATATTCACTGGAGCATCCCATAATCTTGTACCCCCCTCTCTTATGAAAAGATCCTTGTTTGAAATCATTCGGGTGTTTTGGCCTCATTGTTGCACAAGAATTTAATATTAAATTGTAGTTTTGCGCCTTTATGAAATGTTATTTGTATGCGATCCATCTTTTTATGAAAATATTAGACATACACATGACCCGTTGGGTCACGACCAGTACCACCATTTTGTTCTACTTCGATTTCATTCGAAGCTTCATAAACTGTGATATATCTGTTAAGACATTCTTCTTGCATAACTAAAAGAATCTCTTTAGTTCTATATTATCATCTTCCTTATTGACTTTTTATTATCTATATGATTATTATCTATGATTATCTTATTTCTATGATTATCTTATTTCTATGATATAGAGATATGCTAAAAATAAGCAGACTTATTTTGTCATCTTATTTTGTCAGTGTTTGTGTGTACAGACACACGTATGTAAATTAGATAATGACACTGAAAATATGCCAGTTTTTCCCAGACAAAACATGTGAAAATATTCTAAAAATAACGAGTAGTTAAATCTCTTTATACACCTAAAACAAAGTTTTAAAGATTACATATTTTGAGTATTTGGTAATTGCGAACCAAATCTCCAACAGACATGTCCCAGTCAGAAAAGCAAAAGAAATGACCAGACAACGATCTTCATATTTTGGTTGCAAGACAGTATACAACAATATCTTCGGCAATAACTATTGAATAGATGTAAGGAGGTGGAAAAACTTGCCAGCAATAAAAATGCAATAAAACAAGTATAGTAATTTGTTCTATCTCTCTCTTTCATATATATATATATAATAAATAATTTATTAATATTTTTAATTATGCGAACATGTACATAAGCTCCTCAGCCTAATATTCACAGGTAACATGAATTGAAACAAATACATTGAAGACATTGCAAAGGCTGCTGCAAAAAAGGTGGGCTCCCTCTACCGTGCTAGTAAACTTCTCACACCTGACTTTATCTTGTATCTCTACAAAGCCACCATCTGCCCATGTATGGAGTATTGTTGCCACATCTGGGCTGGTGTGCCATCCACTAGTCTCTCCCTCTTAGACAAGGTCCAAAAAAGGGTTGCCAACTTAATAGGTCCCTCACTATCCACCAAGGTTCAGCCCCTGTCCCATCGCCGCAATGTAGCATCTTTGTGCTTGTTTTTTCAAATACTTCAATGGATTTTGCTCTGATGAACTTGCTGCTCTAGTGCCCCCTCGATGTAAATACACTAGACTAACCCGACAATCAGCTAAATCCCATCCATTCACTGTGGAGGTCCCCAGATGCCGGAGAGCCTTTTACTTCAATAGCTTCTTTCCTCATGCTGCTGACCTCTGGAACACCCTCCCTGCTCCCTGTTTCCCCGACTGTACCGACATGCAGAAGTTTAAAACTAATGTAAACAGCCATCTCGCTGCACAGCTCTCAACTTAAAATGACACCCTAAACTTTTACCCTAATTCTCAGTAGCCCCTTACGTCTACAGTGGCGGCCTGCCTTGTTTGGGGTGAACTATGTCAAGAAAAGAAAAAGAAAAAAGCTACACATCCATGGAAATGTTTTGATCATTAGCTCTACAAAGCTACAATGTCATCGGGCTAACAAAACATGTCCGTTTTTTTTCTTTTGACATGTTTGTATCCATAAAAGTATTAATATAAATAAATAGCTCTATTTATTACTGAAGACTATTATCTCAACACAGTAGAAATTCTCTGGATTTTTTTCCCTGTGGATACAAACTTAACCTGGATTACTATATATATATATATATATATATAAATTGTAAATGATCAAGTTCATATACGTTAATAAAATGAACATAAAACCAATATTTTGAAAAGTGCTCAATACCAACTAGAGCATTTATAAAATTACATAAACAATATTACAGTCTTACATCAATCAACCAACGTTTCGATGCTACAGCATCTTTTCAAAGACTGAATAAAAAGTAAAAGTTGAGAATCCCGCATTGGAAATGTCACTAGCAGAAAAGCGGATGTTAAGAAAAGATGCCTTTTTTAACCTCCGCTTTTCTGCTGGTGACATTTCCAATGCGGGATTCTCAACTTTTACTTTTTATTCAGTCTTTGAAAAGATGCTGTAGCATCGAAACGTTGGTTGACGTAATACTGTAATATTGTTTATGTAATTTATATATATATATATATATATATAATAGTCAGACTTTCAAGATTTAAGCTCAGTGGATGTATAAATGTATTATGCATATAGATATATTATAAGCCCCCTTTAAGGAAGAACCCTCAGTAAGGGAAATGCGAAAAGCTTGTAACTTAAGCAATATTGCAAACATCATTCACCTTTTTGGAAGGACGAACACTCTTAGGGAGCTTACCATGTTCGTTAAAATGAATAATACGATTATTTCTCTCTTCTCTTGTGTAGCTGTCTCAGCAGCCATGTGGGTAAAGGTGGACGGATGGAAGTCAAAGGTGACTTTTGTTCGGTGCTCAAAACTTGCAACCGGGTACAGTTATATTTAGCCACACTGATGAGTCTTAAGATGAAACATGTATGTGGATATTAAAAATCTTCACTATAATAATACTTATATATTTATGGAAAGTAAGCTACACAGAAACGTTCGTTTCATTTCTGAAGGAAATCATCAGCTAAATGCACTTATTTACATAAATATATTTTCATACTACTAAGCTCTACTCGCGTAGTGAGCACTGTTGAAGTAAATATTGAACATATATATACACAATCTATTATATTACCTTATAATATTATGTGTATATACATAAAATAGTAATAAATTATATATATATCTAGGTGAATAAATGCGAAAGTTTTTTCAATCTATCCTAACTATATTAACATCAGAACACACTCGACGTATTTAATTCTAATGATATATTGAAATAAACTATATATAGGCATCTCAAACTTATCACAATAAATCTCGATTTTGCTTATTTGCATATTTATTTATTTTAAAGTTTGTAATAAATTAATATTCTGTAATATACCTTTCTACTTTGTATAGTCAACAAAGTACCCATTTTGAATTAATCGTTTTCTTTGATCAATCGACGTTCCACCCTTATGTTTATTCATTTCATTATATAACCAGTTTTAATGGGGAATTCGTTTTCATTTTTATGCTGAAACAAAATAAAATTTATTGACATTGAATATCTTAAAAACCATATATCAATTAACCTATTCGTTGTTTTTTCCTAAAAGCAAAATTTGACGATGTTCATGCACAGTATATTTCCCACATATTAGAATATATCAAATAACGCTAAGACAATCATCATTTTTAAAAATTCCATCTAAATTTCCAAAATGTCAAATGAAAATTACTTATTTGGTTTCTGTAAAGAAAACTACAGCGTCAGTAATTGCCGCCCGGAGCACGGGTAGTTTTTGCTAGTATATATATATATATATATATATATATATGGAGCGGGAGACTTTATAATTTTCTAGGCTGGCTTCTCATTTTAAAGCTTGGCATAACACTGTTCTCTTTGTCCCATTCTCTCCACACCCCATATTTGGCTTTGTGTTAAGCACAATATATATTAAGGCATTTGATTGTATCATGAAGGGGAGGGGTCAGGGAACTACATTTTTGTATATGCTTTTTGTTTTCTCCCCTTTCTATCAAAGAAACCATAAAAAGGATCTTGTACAGTTACTAGAAAGGAACCCACTTGGAGTGAAGAAAATAAGATCAGGTAAAACAAAACAAAACAAAAAAATTGTATAAACCAAAAGAAACAATATTGCATAAAATATTAAAAAAATCTAAATGAATAAATGCGAAAAGTTTTTTTCATTTATCACACTTGTGTTACTATCGAACGGGTTACTGTTATTTAAATCAATAATACAGCATAATCTTTAGAAATGTCGTGTGTGTGTGTATATATATATATATATATATATATATATATATATATATATATATATGCAGTAGTTTTGTCAATATTAACAGTAATTAAAGTAATTTAATTTAAAAAAAAAAAAGATAAATTACCAAAACTAATCTTTAAATATTCTGTTCACTAATTTTTAAATATTCTGTTCACTAATTTTTTAAGAGATAAATCAAATTAAAACTGTTACTTTTTAAAATTACAATAAATTTATACTAAAGATATCTAATGCAAAAAGAATACTTAGAGCTAAATTAATAGCTGCCAGATGGCGGGTAGTTTTTTGTAGAGATGGGCGGTTTTACAGAAAAACCGCGGTTTTTCGGTTTCGTCTCCATACCGAATACGAATCGTTTTTTTTTTTTAAAACCGTAACCGTTCGGTATTGTGTTTTTATTACAGTAAGCCACCATATACAAGGAAACACGGTTGAAAAGATTTTCCGATTTGAATAAAATTGAATATTACCAAAAAATGTTATATTAGTAAGAGGACAGATTGAACAAATATATGATAAAAACATTTAATTGACTTGTAGGAAGAAATCTTTGTTTACAGTTTGTTTATCATTAACATTTTGAATTTTCAAATGAAAAAAAGAGAAATACGACAGACAACATGACATCGTATTTTTAGCATAAACTGTTTTCAAATGAAAAAGAAAAAATCAAACTCGTTCCGTATGATGTCGAAAATCTATTTGATTCAACTCAAAATTGTAAAATAATTATTTATGTTTGTTTCAGAGTTATCTAAAAAAATAAGTTAACATGAAATTTAAAAAAATACTTGTTGTAAAAGTAAATAAACGAAAAGTAGCGAGCGAGTATAAACATTTAAAAAGAAAAAAGTAGTTGCCAATGCTAGTATCACTTTATTCGGATTTTAAAAATTATTTTAAACATTAGGCATTTCATTGTTTACTTTTGAAAAGCCACTTCATTCATAAATTGTCATTTCTAGAGAACTATCTCTCAACTATACCGTTTTCTCTCCCAAAAATGGGTTATTCAAAAAGTAGACTATGCAATGATTTATATTTTACTAAATTGTTAATATGGTATTTATTTAGAGTTCACAATTTATTCGAAAGTTTAATTATTAAACTTTAATCCAAGTCATGAATTCTATGACTAAAATTACCTTAAAGCTTAAAAAATGACTTTAGGTGAATTAATAATCTCTACTTTTTTTAACCATCCTTCCTTTTCCCTTGGCGCGGTTTTCGGGTGTACTACTAGTCTTTTACGCATGTCTATAAACTTTTATTACCCTGTCTTAAAAACAAATATTAACCCCAACACGCACCAGTTGACAGAACTTCGAGCACACAAAATGACAGACATCCCAACAGTCAACACCGGCAATTTGAGAAGTATATGGTGTGTTTATTTTTCGACTCTATTCGATGACACGGACGAAAACATTCCAGCAGAAGTACAGCAAAGTAGTGAACCAAAAGGGGAAAAAGACTTTTGGGGTTTTCTCCGAAAGAAAGGTCAGGCAAGAACAAAAGAAATTGATACCAGCGGTAAAAAATATCTCGGATTAAAAACGAGGTAGATCGATTTCTGTATGGAAAAGCCATCGACCATTCAGCCTGTCCTTTTGTCTGGTGGAAGAAAAATGGGAGGCTCTACCCGAATCTTTGTATTCTGGCAAGAGAACTTTTAAGTATTCCAGCTACCTCTGTAGCGAGTGAACGGATATTTAGTAAGTCTATACTTGTCATTAGTGACCGGAGATGTAGGCTGAAACCTAATCATGCTGAGAAACTAGTTTTTCTCAATCACAACCTAAGAAAATGAGTAAAAACATTTTCACCTATTAAAAAATTAAAATTTTTATCTGTCAAATAATTTTGACAATATTTCATTTTCATCATTTTTGCTTAATTTTATTTGTAAAATTATTTTGTTTGTTTAAATAAATTTTCGTTTTTTAATTTCTTGCATTTCTGAGTTATATTTTAGCTTCTGATGGGTTAAAGAATTAGATAGAATGTATATTCAAACTCAGTTTTATTCTTCAGAAATCTTTCATGAATCTTTGGTCACTGTTTTAACGAATTAACTGTTGAAAAGGTATCAGAACTTTGATTACAACAGTCAACACCTTAAAACTTATATGATTCATATCATGGAGAATGATTCAGTCACAAAATTATCGAAACAGTGGCATAATTCAACTAAACGTTGAATAATAACTAATCATCACACAAGAGAATGAATAGCTTCCATAGTAAAAATTTTTTTTTCAAAAAAACGAAAAACCGAGCCGTAAACCGAGGTTTTAAGGGAAAAAAAACGATACCGAAACCAAAATTTCAAAACCGCCCAACTCTAGTTTTTTGCTTGTAATATGCTTGTAATATTTTAACAAATGCACTTATCAATAGACTTCTACACAATAAAACCACTCGTGAATATACCATGAAAAAAATTGCATAGACCAAAACATTATTTGTATTTTTTCACCACTTACCAAGAGCTGCTCAAGGGTCCTAATCTCTGTAAAATACATAGATTAAAGAAAAAATAAAAGTAAAAATAAACTATCTGTGTAATATTGCAATTTTAAATCCAAGTAAAATACTTATTCCTGGGTGAAATTCGAACTCATAACCTCTGCCTCTAAACATGTCAACCGATTAAGTCATCGAATTAGTTTTTTCTTTCACAGTTAAAAATTGGTTAAAACCAGAACAGGCGGCATTTTTTCTGTCTTCCTTCACTTTTTCTCTTACGGTCTCTTTCTTTCTCCCTGTCAGCCAAAGGCAATAAAGGAAGTAAATAAATAAAAAAGCAACAAGATTTTTCTCTTTTTCACTGGTGAATCTTTAAGATTTGTCTTGATTTTTTTTTTTTACCCGGTCTGCATGGGGAGATTAGTAATACATCTGAATTAGGTAGTGATATCTCGTCTTTCTTTTATAATGATTCAAAGAACAATATTGACCAGGATTAAATATAAAAAATTGATAAAGTCGATTAAAAATGAATTTTTTTTAAGAACAGTTTTAAGTATATATTTTTTGTTATCAAAGTCAAAGAAATAGGGGTAAAATCGACTTTACTTGGGATATAAGATGTTGGCAGTCTTAAGATGAATGATTAGATCAGCTAACTTGGTTCTGTTGATGTAAAGTCCATTTGTTTGTATGTGTGTGTGTGTGTGTGGGGGGGGGGGGTGTTTGCAAATATGGTCTGAGAATAACCTCCATAAATAATTCCAAGGACACTTGTTACTCTGTAGACCTTCTTTCCTGCTACTTTCTCTTATAAACAAATTTATCTTGAATTTTTCACATTTTATATTCGTTTCTCAAGAATTGATAGAATGTTTGATACATCTCTATTTATATAAAGTTAGGTATGTGTATATGTTTATATATTTCTATGTATAGGATTCACTCTTAAACTAATTAACCGATCATTATGAATTTTAGAGGTAAGGGTGGATAATGTGGACTATATTTAGTTTTAGTTTTATACAAAGGGGACAAAGAGGGTGTGGAAGCCCTACGTGAAAATTCAGATATCTCTGATTTTTGTGAAATTTTAACAATAAGTATTAGAAATCAATTAATGAACATTCTCCAAATGTCAGTCTCTTTGTAGTATGTTAAGGAGTGTTTTAGAGGGCACAACCTCCCATGTGTAAATTCAAATATTTCAGATTTGCATTAAATTTGATCCATAGTTATTAGATACTAATTAAACAAGATTCCCTGAATTTCAATTTCTTTAAACCCCTTAAGCCTTAAATTTGAGACATTTCTAGAATCCAAATCATGTAATGGATTTTGATCAAAATTAGAATGAGTATTCTAGACATAAGATTTAATATAATTTTATCTTGATTTTAATCTTTGTAAGTGGACATAAAAGTTGTTCAAAACTTTTGTTTCAGGAATTAATTTTAACCGTCCTCGAGCAGATATTCATATATATATATATATATATATATATATATCTGAAGCTTATCAGCTTCATCTAGAGCACGACATTGGCCGTGTTTTTTTTAACATTTTTTAGTCAGATCAACTCTGAGGTACTAAAGCTGTCGGCCTATCTATCTTTTCTCACTTGTTAATTGCAAATCTTAAATCCACTTGAGGTTGTTTGGTTTAATGGATAATTCCACAGACTATGTAATCGGCTATACTTAGTTCAAGTCAAACAGGATCTCAGAAATTCATTCTTTTAACTATCAACAAAGGATTAAAATGGCTGACTTGTTTACAGAGAAATCAAAATGCATTCTGGTAGATTTAATTTTTTTTTTTTTTTTAAATAGAATATTAAAATTTCGTTTAATTTTATGCTACTGAATTTTTTTTATTTCAATGAATATTCTATTAATAGTAAAAAAAACTAAATCACACACATACAGACACATGAGAAATGGTCACACAATTTTATTATAGATTCATCATTAAAATACATGGAAAGGGTTGATATGCCATTAAAGCAAAACAACCCTTCAACCAAGCATCGAAAACATTTTGTATTCAGCCAGTGTGCTGTGAGATAAGTGAATGTAGTTCAATTAGATTACCCACTACCCTTACCCGCTCTCTTGGTGCCCCCCCCCCCCCCATAATGTCAGGATAAACCTGCCAGTTTTCTAATAAATAGCTGACAAAAATCTGTTGTTTCTATTTCCAACTTCCTATTGCCAAATGCTGATGGCCTGCAATTGTATTTATGGCCAGGGGTGAAGAAGACCATTGATGGTTTTTACAGCTGAGACCATTCAAGATATTCAACTGCTTTCTTTCCTTTCCTCTTTCCTTTCCTTTCTTTCCTTTCCTTTTTTCTTTGCTTTCCTATTTTCTTTCCTTTCACTCCCCCCCCCCCTCCTTTCTCTCAGTCCTCCCCCTCCTTTCTCCCCTCTCCCCCCAATTCCCCTTCCTCTCTCTCAGCTTCTTCTCTCCTCCTTTCTCTTGGCCCGCCCCTCACTCTTTTTCTCTGAGGGGGGTCTCTAAATTTTTTAGGTTGTTTTAATATCGAAACAGTACCTATTGTTAGTGATTTATTCTATATAATTAATTGAACACAAGTTGCTATTTTACTCATCGCTGTTATAAAGATTGTGGGTTCATACTTTTCCCAAAGGTATTAGCGAATAAGTGACCAATAAATCCGATAGGATTTGAATTCACCATAGCCGATTCCATCAACTACACACCCCAATGGAATATTTGAGAGCAAAATAAGTCGAAGGATTTCTTATTCCCCCTCCTCTTTCTGCAGACCTTCTTCTATAAATCCTGGGACAATGTTCCCATCTTCAGTTCGCACTACCCCAATCCCTGTTGGCCCCTGCAATAACGTTTCTCATCTGTTTACTTGGCAACCAGTGATATTAGACATTGGATAAACAAGTTGATGCTTTAGAAGACCTTCCCCAAGCAGGAGGTCAGGAACCTAACAACAAGCAGAAATAAAAAAAATAAAAAATGGAAAAAAACGCAGACTTGCTTCATAACAGGTTGTCAAGTATTATGGGTGGGGATAAATATTGGGAAGAAATACTAAAAAATATAAATAAATGATAAAAAATAAAAAAAACAGATGTAACATGTTATAGGTAGTGGTAGGGGAGTCGGACATTTTTGTCAAAGCTGGGTATTTAAAACAGACTCCAGGGTTGGAGTCAGATTTGTTTTGTTATTCGTCTGACTCCCCTATCTCTGGTCACAAGTCTCTTATTGGAAAATATTAAAAAGTATGTTACTTCCTTTTTGGTTTAATACTGGTAATCGCTATCTTTTCGATAAATCTAATAATCAGGAGAAAATATTTTTATTTTCTGTCTACTGACCTCTCTTGTCTACTGACCTCTCTTGTCTACTGACCTCTCTTGTCTACTGACCTCTCTTGTCTACTAACCTCTCTTGTCTACTATCACATAAAAATCTTGATTGGAATCTATGCCCACAACCTATATAAATTTTTATTAAACATAAATGATTAATATATTTAAACTTGAATAAAATTAACCATGGATTTTCCACATACCCCTTTATAATACTGTTAAGGCTGTAAATCAGGGCTAGGAAGAGTGTTCGTTTTGCACTTGTAATTCTCAAGAGTTAAATGCTGCATCTTCGATTACCTTGATAGCGCTTCTAGTTGTCATGCCAAGTTAGTAGAGCAGTTATAGATTGTGCAACCTTTGCTTCATTATAAACTCATTCTTTTCAGAGTATATCCATAGTTTCTTGAGGCATAGGGAGATATACAAGTACTATCACTATCTGCATATCTACTTACCAGTGGCATGCAAGGGTCTGGTGATGCCCACTCCTTGATCGTATGGCGAAAAGACTCCGTTATAAGTCATAGTACTGAGAAATATTATGAGAAAGGGAGATAGTTTGAATATGATTGGATGCTCCCCCCCCCCCACTACTTACTAAAAGATGTTTTTGTAGTTTACACTATAAGTAATTTACTCGGTTCGACCACGTCTACAACAAGGATATCCGAAAGTGCTATGGCATTGCACTGATTGACAGCAAGATGAGGGAATGACGGCTCATATGCTGAGAGCCAACACCGTCGTGAAACTCACCTTTGCAATGGAAGTCACCGGAAAACTACGGAGAGGTAGGCCGATGATGAGATGGGCAGACAGCCTGCACAAAGATCTGTGAAACCGGTCTTCACCCGGACCAAGCCTGTGATCATGTCAAGTGGAGACAAAAGTTCATCATTGCGGACCCCGCTGTAATTCTGGATTAACACATCAGCAAAAGACTATATCTTAAGTC